>OX244274.1:18080483-18700483 GCA_945867215.1 Epinotia demarniana | reverse complement strand
TTTGCGTCGCGCACAAACTTTATAACGTTATAGAATATAAATGGTCACTCTAAATGAAAAACTGTAAAAGAAACCTAGATTTGATTTTTAAATACCTATTCAGTGATACCCCACTCGACATATTTCGTTCACTTTTTTTTCTTTTTTTTTCAATTTTGGCGTCTGGTTGTCGCCATATTGAATTTTGATTTCTGTCATGTCTTTAGTGACACACGCAAGAGTAAGACGGTTCGATTGACGTAAGAATTATCAAAATCGGTTCACGCGTTTGGTCTCTGGAGTGCCACATAGGAACAAACATACATACATACATACATACATACATACATATATAGGCTGATAAACACATTACCCTCCTTTGCGTCGCGCAGTCGGGTAAAAATGAAAAATACCAGAAGAGTGGGCACATTCTGATATCATACTGCTATATAAAAAAGATGATCCAGCCGAAATTGGTAACTACAAACCCATTAGTCTACAACCAAACATGTACAAGCTTTTTGCCACATGCCTTGGAAGTCGTTTACAACGCTTTACTGAACATTACCAGCCAGTAGAACAGGCAGGATTCCGAAAAGGTTTTTCAACAATCGACCAAATACACACACTAGAACAAATAATTGAAAAATATGAAGAAAAACAAGCCCCGCTATACCTGGCCCTCATCGATTATGTATGTATGTAAGCACTTTATTGTACACAATAACAGGTTAAGGAATATACATGTCACACAATAGATCAAAGTACAAAGGCGAACTTATCCCTATAAGGGATCTCTTCCAGCTAACCTTTGAGCAATTGAGAGGAAGGTAGGTAGAACGAGATAGGCAAACTTATACCGTGTACAAAAACAGAGAAAATAAAGCAAATCCTAATTAGTATTAATTCTAGACAAATAAAAACATGCCAATACATATATAAATATACAATATAAAATATAATACACACTAACATATGTTACATATATATCGCAAATATACAATAAATAAATAAATACTATATTCAACCAATTCACAAGTCATTGGAAAGCCACAACTTCTTCAAATACATCTTAAGTGACGCAACAGACTGCGACTGTCTCAGCGACAAAGGCAACTCATTCCACAATTTAACAGCGCGCGCAGTAAAAGATCTGGAGTATGTTCGCGTCTTTCTAGACGGTACAGCAAGAGTAAGGTTAGTACTCGACCGCAAGCGATGGCCACTGCCGTCTGCCATATAACTAAACCGCTCAGAAAGGTAAGGAGGGGAAGTAGGGCTGAACAGTGTATTGAAAAGTAATGACAGGATATGCACATCCCTGCGCCGGCGAATCGGTAACCATCGAAGCTTAGAGCGGAATTCAGAGATATGATCATACTTGCGTAGACCAAATACATATCTGATACATACATTTTGTAGACGCTCCAGCTTATCAAGTAGCTCCTCGTTGAGGTCCAGAAACGCAATATCGCCATAGTCCAGAAGAGGAAGCAAAAGAGATTGAGTAAGGGTCAACTTGGTACGAAGAGGAAGGAAATTCTGGAGACGTCTTAGGGAGTGAAGGGATCTAAAGATCCTCTGACTCACCTCAGCTATATGGGGTGACCAAGAAAGCGTCTGGTCCATGGTGATACCCAAATTCCTGACAAAAGCATTCGACTCAATATCCCATGATAGTATATGGAAAGCTCTGGAAGACTGTACTACTGTACAGTCTGCGACGGTCCAACCTCGCAACACGGGCCGCAGCGCGCGTCGCATGACACGCGCCAGCCACAAGTCACCGTCCGGCTACACCGCCGCCGCCGCGGCGGCGCCACCGAAATCCAAGTCGGAGGTCCGGCTACCACGTGCTACACGAACACATGGAGCCGGCCGCCTCGCGTCACACGCACACACCGGCGCCGGTCGACCGTATAAAAGGGAGCGCGCGCAGCGACGCGGCCACGTCCCGGTACCGCCGCATACCGGGTAGAGTCAGTCCGACGCAAGTCGGGCCTAGCTGAGTTTCTTGCTGGACTCTTCTCAGCTAGGCTAGGTTTTAGCGAACCAGCGATAAAACTCCCAGTAGTTCGATACCACTCACACCCCAGATTCGGTTGATACCGTTCAACCAATCTCACTGGAGCGCAAACTCTTAGAGTATTCCAGTGTACAAACTTCCCCGCGTGGTCGTGCCGGAGGCTTCCCCTGGATTTTCCCCAGGCCACCCTCCAACCACGCAGTTCGACCGCTATATTGGGTCCGTCCTATTATAGCAACAGTCAGGTTCAAAAAAAAAAAAAAAAAAAAAAAAAACGACGCGGCCAGTCGGTCTTTGCCGCTGTCCCGAGACGGTCGCAGGGGTCGACTGCACCTAGAGCGCGGCCTGGGCTTACCGAGTGCGTGCCTAGGTATTTAGGTAGGGAGTTCTCAGCAGGCGCGGCCTGGGCTTACCGAGTGCGTGCGGCTGAGACTCCACCGTAGGGCTCCTGACGGGCGCGGCCTGGGCTTACCGAGTGCGTGCCTGCCAGGACTTAGAATAGGGAGCTCAGCAAGCGCGGCCTGGGCATACCGAGTGCGTGCTGTTGAGACTCCACCGGGGAATCCCTGAAGGGCGCGGCCTAGGGTACCTAGAGCGTACCCATCAGAGGATCAGATTAGGGAGCTTAGCAGGCGCGGCCTGGGCATACCGAGTGCGTGCGGCTAAGTCTCCACCGTAGCATCCTTACCGAGCAAACCGCGACCGCGTTCCCGAAACGTCCTACGGGACCCGTATCTTGCTGGTGCATGAGGCACCTGTCTAGCCATTACTTAAGATAAGTGTTTATTTCAATAAAGGGCATAAAAGACCCATATTTGTTACCGAGTCAATCAGTGTTTTCTATTTACCCTAGTGGACATCCCTTCTACCCCTGAGTTAGCCTGGAAACCTTCACTACGCCCTTCGGGCGGAAGGATATGTGTGGCTCGCCCGAAGCGACAACCATCACAAGTCCAAAAGAAGCTATAGAACTTGTTAAAGATATCTATGAGAAAAGTGTTAGCAGAGTCAAATTAGAGAGAAAAGGTCCAGAAATAAAAATAGGCCGAGGTGTGAGGCAGGGTGACCCTCTGTCCCCGAGTCTGTTTACCACTGTTCTTCAATACATAATGAAAAACTTGAACTGGACAAAAAAGGGAACATTTATAAACGGTAACTACCTCAGTTTGCCGACGACATTGCGCTGTTCTCAGAAACACCAACGCAGCTGCAAAAAATGCTGAACGAACTTAACAACATAAGCCGCAGTGTAGGTCTAGAAATGAACACCACAAAAACAAGGATAATGACAAACAGAGTAGAAGCTTTGATAAAAGTTGATGAAATTCCAATAGAATATGTACAAGAATATATCTATTTAGGCAAACAAATTTCGTTTAATAATTCCAGACATATTGATGAATTGAATTGAACAGACGTGTAAACTTAACCTGGAACAAATTTTGGAGCTATAAAGAAATCTTAAAATCGAACTTGCCCACCAGCCTTAAGTCTATTGTTTTAGATTCCTGCCTGCTACCCTGTCTATCACACGCAAGCCAAACATGGATATACTCGTATGATAGAAAAATTGAAACAAAAATTCAAACTTGCCAGAGAGCAATAGAGCGAAGCATCCTAAACCTAAAACGTATTAACAAACAAACCAACTTAAACATAAGGAAACGAACAAAAGTAATAGATGCTCTAACTCACTGCAAAACAAGGAAATGGAAATGGTCAGGCCATGTTGCACGGATGCATAAAGATAGATGGACAAAAAGAGTAACACATTGGGATGGCCCTTGTCGCGACGAACGCGAACGCTCAAACCACTCCCAATTTCTAGTCTAGCAACACTGACTAGCGCCACCTAGGGTGGGCAGCGGTAAGTGAATTGAAATGGTAACGGTTAGTTAGTTGCCGCCAAAATGGCTCCAAGTGTGAATGTTCAGTGGAAGTGAGTTGAGAGTGAAAGTGCTAGGATTGCCTATAAACTATCCAGAAACATCAAAGCTAAGTATACTTGTATATCTTAGTAAAGCTCACGTGGTTGTATGGTTTTCTCTAGACAACTACCTTATATGTATCTTATAGGTTATGTAATTCACGTTGTGGAAGAAATATCTGAGCTCATCTTAGGTATGGCGGAAAAGGTACATCGTAATTAGGTGCCGCGGCTTCGGCCGCGGTGACCTGTTCTGTAGTGGGACTCTGCCCACATGTCCCGGGTGCCGCAGCTACGTCTGCCGCGACCTGACCATGGACGGTTCTGTAGTGGGACTCTGCCCACATGTCCCAGGTGCCGCAGCTACGTCTGCCGTGACCTGACCATGGACTGTTCTGTAGTGGGACTCTGCCCACATGTCCTAGGTGCCGCGGCTTTGGCCGCCGTGACCTAACCGTGGACTGTTCTGTAGTGGGACTCTGCCCACATGTCATAGGTGCCGCGGCTTTGGCCGCCGTGACCTGATCTGTAGCGGGAATCTGCCCGCATGTCGTTGTTACCTTCCTCCGGCCGGGTAAGATGAGGCTCTCCTTATAGTAGAGAAAAGAAGAGAAGGAGAGGTGGGTTGTAGAGAGAATACCATACTTATAGAGCTTCTTTCCACAGACTAAGGAGAGGCCCCGATTCGGCACTTTAAGCGAAGCAGATATAGGGATATTAACCCCATAGATTGGAGATTGAAGCAACCATAAATAAGAGAAACAACTTCAAGGATAAGGAAAGGTACGCTATGCATTCTATAACACACTATTAATAAATACTCTACTGAGTTACACCCCCACAATATAACCATGTCGCCGTCTTCCCTTGGCGGTCTCGTGATATTACCGTAAGAGAGAGAGGGAGGCGGCGACAAAATGGTGACAGAGTAGCTGGGATCTGGCTGTAAGAAAACAGAATGAATAAAGAATCAAAGGCGTATAAATAGTAAAGGAATGCATAGTGTTCATTTTCATAATAAAGATGTTAATTGTGGTATGCTAACAACTGATCCAAGATGGCATGTTGATCTTCAATTTATATCTGGACTAAATGATTTTACTTGTTGAGCATAATTGCTGAAATTCATGAAAAATTGAAATTAAAACCCTGACTTTAAAACTGTAGGACACAGGCATATACAGTGGCGACAATGGTGGCAAAATGAGGAACTTATTAGTTTACTTCAAGGAATCATCATAGATGGCGTTACCGGTCCCAAACAGTCGTGGATTTACGAATTATAAGAATCTTTATTCAAGGTTATTTACTACCTAGAATGTCACTTAAATCTGAGTTTATTTTAATTAAGTTCGTCTATAATGTATTTTCAAGGAATTATACGTTTAAGGCGATTTTAAGTTAATAAGTGTAATTTTTGTAAACAACCCATCAAGGATACCAGTACCAACTTATCGGTACTTGCTATGAAAAGTCTCGCTTGTTCCTTCGCGTAGCGATCTCTTTTACACTTTCGTATTCAATCGACAGAGACAGATATATTATGAAATTAGCGAAACTCCATGAAAGGCGTCGACTTCGTCGTATTTTGCCTAAGTTCATCGGAAATAGAAATTGGTATGGTGGTATCTCTGAGGTCGTTTGGTCGTTTCCGTAGTCTCCTCTCTTTGTGAACCCCGAACCGGAAGCATTTGTCGGGAGCCATCTTCCCTGCAAGATAGTTGTTCTTTAAGTCGGTGCCACGTTTTATACAGGTAATTGTTGAAAAATCTTCTGCAAGAGTGAAGAAAAAGTGTGTACCTACTCAGGGAAATGTGCGTAATAACATTCCATCTCTGTATTGTAGGTAACCGCAAAGAACGCTTCCGACCATCCCGGATTGACGAACCCCCTCGGAATTGACGAAACCCCTCGGAATTGACATTATAACCCCCCTGACTAGACATCCCGGTAAGTTTCTTGCTTCTTACATTAGGATTTTCCAATTGGAAAAGCATATAGTTAGTCGTAATCAAGTGGGAACCTGGTTGCGCAGTGCGCGTAGATACGTGTTGCAGCTGCCTACTACCTACCTAGAAATGTTATTTCTTAACGTAAGGCATGTTTGTTAGGATATAATCATATTCAAGTAAATTTCGATAGGCAAAGGATGGCATTTCTTGCATTTAGTAATTTTGTTTAATTTTGGCCGGTGTTGAAGTGAGTAGAAGTGTGCCGAGCCAAACTGGAGCTTATTGCCAATAACTTAAGAGTCATTACTTAAGCGCCAACCTAAGGAAGTTTCTAGAACATCGCCAAATGGCGGACCCGTTTGATATATAATTACGATAACATTTTAATTGAAAATCTATGTTTCTAGACGAAGATATTGATCATATTCCCGCTTATGACCTACACTGAAACCTAACGAAGTTTTAATCAATTTGGTACAGGATAACGAGTACAATCGAATATTAACGTAACAATAATTATGTCCAAGGACACTTTCTTTTGTTTTACTGTTTGACATAAAAATTACTTAACCAATACTAATTATTGTCATTTGACTTTATTCACGAAAACCGAATAGTTAGAAATTTTGTGACTAACCGTAAAGAAAATCGGTATTTAGTTACGTGAGTCGTTATTTGCATTATGTAATCTTGTGTTTATGTTCCCTTTCCCTAAGGAGTAGCTAGAACAAATGAAAACCTTTTATATTCGTTACAAAGTACATTTCTGACTGTAGATTAAATTGAGCTAGTGTGATATTGTGGCGATAGGTTGACGGTCTATCGTCCACGCGTTACTTCAACCCTATTCCTATCGTAAATTATTATGCGATCTATCTGTATCCTTTCTTTATTTACTTCGGTCTGGATTCTCGCTTGTTCTATTATCTATTTATGTGACAGTTATATTATGTTTTGTGTTTATGTTTGTCCTTCCCCTAGCAAGTGTTGTGTTATTTAAATACATGGTGTACATAGTAGGGAATCATTCTTGCAATAGACATACAATTTTTATTATGAAGTGAATTCAAGCAGTGATTGAGTGTTTAAATTTTGTAGAGAACTTATAAGGCAGTTCTCACTTTAGGAATGTTAGTTTCCTTGTGTTGTTTAAAATAAATATATCAGAGAATGTGGCTATAGGTTCTCTTCTCTTTTTGTAAGAAAGTGGCAGTTGATACAGTGGGAAAGGCTTACAAACGTCAGCCCTTATGACATGGATTTAAAGTCCAATTTAGTGTAACCAATTCAAAAGTTTTACCCATTGTACCTACTAGTATACATGTGAGTATGTCCTTAATACAATAACTGGTTAATATTGTGTTTATTTCTCAATAAATAAATACTTGCTTAGAAGATTATACTTACATAGTTAATGAGTCTGCAGCGGCGTAACAAAATATTATTGAAATTTTGTTTTCTTAAAGAGTATGTCAGTTTGTCTGAGGTACCATGTCTTGCAAACAATATGATTTTTAAATTCATTTTCTTTTTGGCTCTTGGGAAAGACAGTATACCTGAGGACTTGTCATAGTAGATCACTAGATTGATATTTATTTTATATGTGAAATTCAACTTGCTTAGTAAGAAGGACTTAAGTAACTGAAATTATAGTCAACTAGAAAAATAATTAAATTATATATCTGTTGAACATTACTTAGTTGTGTGATGACCTACATGAACAATTATTTCACCGAATGGACATTGACTCTTTTTAAATTTTTGCTTTGATGTTTTGATGGAGATTGAAATTATTTGACTTATACTTTGCATATAATTTGCTTACATTAATTTTTTTGACTTTGATCTTAAATTTTGATTTTTAAACTTCAATTTTAAGTTTTTATTCGCACTGGAGGATAAAATATTTTAGAAATTAATATGATTTGCGACTATGACAGTTGAGTATTTTACTTTCGAGAAATTCAGGTTGACCCGGACATTGAATTTGAAGATTTTCTTACTTTTGATTTTCAATTTATTTTTGTTTTTGAATCTTGATCTTTCGGTTTAAATTTTTGAACATTGACTTAGATCTGGTTAATGAGTTCAATTTATTTTGGGACGTCGATTGAAATTTTTGGTTTTTAGTTTTAATTTTAATATTGTTCAAGGATAGTAACATTTAGAAGTCGTGTCGATTTCCTTTCGGTAACTTTTTTTATTTTTTGACTTTTGAATTTTTAATTTTTAATTTATTTTTGAACTTTGAATTTTTTATTTTTTATTTTATTTTGAACTTTGAATTTTGAACTCGTCAATGATAGTTGCATCCATGCTAATGAATATTGGACAGAGCAATCGACATTTTTAACATTAAATCATTTATTTAGTAAGACATACTGAGAGGTACGTGTGTGATTGAATGACAGTTGTTAACTTTTCATGCAGCATCTTTAAACAAATAGCTATTCGAGAATTTTAGGTTGAATAGAACTTGTTTATGTGATTTACAGGATTAGACAAGATAAACCATGGACGAGACTTTACTGAGAAGGCTTAGGCTTATACATGATAAAATTCGGTCGGACTTAGGCACTCTACCAAATACTATAGATGATGATACGGTTATGCAAGGGCAATTGGTTTACAGTAAATTAGAAGCAACAGTTAAACGATTCAACAGCGATCTCGTTGAGTACTTTAGGATGGCATCGTCTCCGGCGGCGGATGAAATTTTTTTAATGAGCGGGACCCAACTCGAAGTGGAAGAAGCTTTAGCTGAACTTAACGTCAAGATCACCCGGATCCTTTCGAAGAACAAAACAAAAGAAAATTCTTCAGAAGTGAACTCCTCCTGCCGGCTTCCAAAACTGCAGCTGACAGTATACAAAGGGGATGTACTGACTTGGTGCGAATTTTGGGATTCGTTCCAGAGCAATATCGGCTCGAAGAACTTGTCCGAGGTAGACAAGCTCTCGTATCTCAAAGCTTCAGTGTCCGGAGATGCCAAGAAAGCTATTGACGGTCTATCTACGACAAACGCTAACTATGAGATAGCGGTGTCAATCCTTAAAGAAAGGTTCGGGAAGACCTCTCACCTTATAGATGCGCATTACGCCCAACTTTACAAGATTAAAGCGGCTAATAACACAGCTGAAGACTGCAGGAAGACACTTAATGAAGTAGAACGGAACCTCAAGATTTTGGAGACTCTAGGAGAGAACATCAACCACAATCATCTGCGCTTCATGCTGATGGAAAAGTTTCCAATCGAATTAGTATATGAGATAAGGCTGAAGATCGTTGATGAATCTATACAGGAACTCCGAAATCAATTGGAAAAAATCATCACAGCTAAAGAAGATGCAGAGAGAATATCCGGAAAAAAAAGCGCTCCCATGAAGCAGGAAGTAGCACTGTGGAGACATTGCATGTACAATCAAAGCGGGCGAGATATGTAAACCAACTTAAGTTCCAGAATAACAATACAAGAGGACAATTTAGGAGTAATACTGGAAGCTGGAACAACAAATTTCACCTAGAAAGGAAAGCGAATGGTAATTGGAGAAAAGACAAATTTCAACAACCACCCAACAGGACTCATCAAACCTACAACAGGCCTCAACAAGCTCCCCTCAAAAATGAAAACCGGATGCAAGGAACCACTTCTGGATTGGTGTGCGTATGTTGCAGCGGCAACCACTACAATGACAAATGCGAAAAATTTACAACTATAAAAGAAAGACTAAACCGTCTGGGGAAACGGTGCCATATTTGTTTCCAGTCAGATCACTTTAAGAAGGACTGTAAAGTCAAGAGAAAGTGTCCACGCTGCCTGAATTCGCGGCCGCACAACAGAGCTCTTTGTCCTAAAAATTTTCTTCATGCTCCACCGGAGAAGAAGCCGTCATGACCGCACAAGAAAAGGGGCTCACCATTCTTCAAACCGCTACAGCGAAGGCTAGCCCTGTCAGTGACTTGGAGAAGAGCAAGGAGTGTCGTATCCTCCTAGATTCAGGATCTCAACGATCATACACCACCTTCAAAGTCGCTGAAGAGCTGCAGCTTCCTATAGAAGAGGAGAGTCATCTTACAATTTTCACCTTTGGCGCGGAGCATCCTCAAGAACTTCACAGCCCAATCGTTATCGTAAAGTTACTATCGCGAACGGGCGAGAATATAATCATACACGCGAATTGCGTAGAATATATTTCAAGAGGCGGCGTACCTCATATAAACTTAGAAAACTTGCAAAAGTCATACATACTTGCAGACGATGGATCATTGAACGACCAGGTGCACATATTGATCGGGAACGACTATTACTTCAACATCGTTCAAGATGAAAGGATACAATTAGAAAAGAACCTGTTCCTAGTCAAATCTGCACTTGGATGGATAGTCAGCGGCAGGGCCGAACCCGAAGCTATCGACGAGTCGTACGTTGTAACGTACGCGCAAACTAGTACCGAAATGAGACTTAACCAACCAGATCCGCCTTTATGTAATGGAGACATAAAAGGTTTATGGGAATTAGAATGTATTGGTATCAATGATTCACCGAAAGCGAATAGAGACGAAGAAGCTGTCAAGTACTTTAATAATACCACTCAAAAAATACATAATCGGTACACGGTGAGTTGGCCATGGATAACTTATCCGCCAGACTTACAAGATAACTTTGGAATGGCTATAGGTCGTTTAACAAGTCTATTGAAACGTACAGATCAAGATACGTTACTAACGTATAACGATACCTTCAAGGATCAATTAAAGAAAGGTATAATTGAAATTATATCAGAGTCGAAGACTTCACCAACAGAAAAAGTTGTTCATTACCTACCATTTCACGGAGTACGTCACGCGGGGAAACCCATGAGAATAGTCTATGATGCTAGCTTTAAGAGTAGCAAAGATAGCAAGAGCTTAAACGAGTGCTTATATCGTGGACCTCTCATGCTGGAAGACCTTGCGGGGATTACTTATAAAATTTAGGACTCACCAAATAGGACTGTCTTCCGACATTGAGAAAGCATTCTTGCAGATGGCGTTACATGAAAAGGATCGTGACGTAACTAGATTCCTCTGGCTGAAGGATACGTCGAAACCAGTATCAAGAGACAACTTACTTTACCTAAGATTCTGTAGAGTCCCATTTGGAGTTATTTCCTCGCCGTTTCTGCTTAACGCGACGATTAAACAGCACCTGTCTAACGCAGATGACCAGCAAGTCAGACAAAAGGCTAACGACATCTACGTGGATAACTTCATATCAGGCGCAGAGTCGCCACGCGAGGCATTAGAACTCTACAGAAATCTCAAAGGGACTTTTCAAGAGATATCTATGTCACTCAGAGACTGGAGCTCCAATTCCAAAGAATTCATGCGTGATATTCAGGATTCATGTAAGGATGAAAGGGTCAATGTACTCGGCTTAGAATGGGATATCAAGAAGGATACTCTTCAATTGAAATGTAATTTAAATGAAGAAACTGTGAAAACTTGGTAAAGTTGATTAATGAAAAGCTCTGCTATCTTAGTATCTTTTATTACGACCGTTCGCCATTGTCTTTTTTCTACAATAACAAAAGCACAGCGCAGGAAGGGGAAGTGTCAACGACACTAACCATAAACAAGTCTTCACACTCCCTCTCAATTTAAAGTCACAAATATAATTAAACATTAACTTAAAATTGTAACAGAAAACAAAACTTGGTACTTTTAGTTTTCACGTCATGGCAACACTAAATTTGACATTTGACGTGTCTACTCTATTTTGACATTAGTGTGTAACCTCAAGACTTCAAACAATAAACTAAACACTAACTAACATAATAGTAGTAAATAGTATCACAAACCAAAAATCACATTCTACGACTTAATTACAAAAAATATTGTAAAGTACTCAAAAAACCGTATATGCTTAAAAAAAACTTGGTAATAAACATATATTTCAAAATTCGCGTAATAAGACCAAATAAATGTGGCAAATAATAAATAAAGAGACCAAGAAAAACACATCCAAAACAAGGAAAAATATCAAAATAAAAACTTCAGACAACATTACATTAACTCACCCACAGGAAATAGCTAATTTCTTCAATACTTTTTGCTCCTCCGTTGGAAATTCCCATTTACATTCTAATTATAGTCTTAATTCTAATAATATAAATAAAGTCCCCTCCACCAATACAATAAATAATTCTTTTTTTCTGAACCCCGTTACACCTAGAGAAATAGGTATGATACTAAAAAACCTATCAAACAAATCCTCCTCTGGTATTTAGATGAAATACCACCTAAGTTAATAAAAAGCTGTGCCGAACTACTTACCACTCCGTATACGCAATTAATAAACCAGTCTTTCTCTGGAGGTGTTTTTCCCGATGCACAGAAGATAGCTCTAGTTAAACACATACATAAAAAAGGTCAGATAACCGATGCAAATAACTACCGGCCTATAGCACTTCTACCCACATCTGCAAAAATATTGGAAACCGCAAAGATGAGACGCCTCTAATTTTATGAAAAATTTGGAATTCTTCATGACAGCCAAAATGGCTTTAGACAAAACCGATCTACGACGCTAGCAGTATATAAATACATTCAACAAATTATTAAGGCAATTGATAGTAACTACGAAAATAATTATGTTTCACACTACACAAAGGCTTTGTCATAATGTCAGAGGTGTTTTCACTTGTACTCACGTATTTCACAGTGATAATGTTTCCAGCAATAATGTCTTTTACAAAATGAAACTTTATGTCGATGTGTTTGGAATGTTTGGTATTTTCACTGTTCATTATCATTTTTATTGCACTTTGATTGTCCACAAATAGGTCAACACTGCACTGATTTTCGAAGTCTTTTGTCAGTCCTTGAAGAAAGAGCAGCTCGCTGACACACATGGCAGCAGCAACATACTCCGATTCAGCAGTCGAAAGTGAAACTGACTGCTGTTTCCTCGAAGCCCAGGATATGATATTGCCTTGGTGATATATGACCCAACCGCTGACACTCTTTCTGTCAGACCTGTCACCAGCCCAATCAGAATCTGAAAAAGCTGAAATTAAAGACTGATTAGTGTTATCTTCTTTCTTCCTATACATTATTTCTATATCTTGTGTTCCTTTTAGATATCTTAGGATTCTTTTGGCTGCTGTCCACAAACTTTTTGTCGGTTTGTCAAGATATCTGCTGAGAAATGATGTAGCAAAACTGCTATATGTGGTCTGCTGATTGTTGCTAGATAATTAAGGCACCCAATCAGCTCCCTGTAATGTACATTATTAATAATTTCTTCTGTTTCAGGTACTTGAAAGCTGTTTTCCATAGGTGTCTTCGCTTCGCTACAGTTTGTCATATTGAACTTGTTCAATATATTTTTAATAAAACGTTTTTGTGATAATTTTATAGTGTTCTTATTTCTTTGTATCTCAATTCCTAAATAGTTACTTAAGCTTCCAAGATTTTTGGCTTTAAACTCTTCTTGCAATAGTTTAATGACATTGTTCACTTCTTCTTCGGTTCCCATTAGCATTATGTCATCAACAAATAATATAAGCCATACATCTTTTCCAGTGTACAAACAAATGTCATTTTTGGATCTTTTCATATTAATTTTCTTGCAGAAAGTATCAAATGTTGTATTCCAGCATTTTGGTGACTCTTTTAGACCATAGAGTGCTTTTTTCAGTTTTAATACTGTTCTCTCACTTTTATTTTTTACATTTACTCCCTCTGGAACTTCAATGTATACTTCTGAATCCAGTTTTCCATTTAGAAACGCTGTTGGTATGTCTAATTGGTTGATAGTCCAGTCACGATTTATAGCTTGTGACAATCCCATTCTTATTGTTGTCATTTTAGCAACTGGGGCATAGACATATTCTTCAGTTTCTTGTTGAAATCCACGAGCAACTAGCCTCGCCTTTTTCGATCCATCCGATTTCGTTTTAAAGATCCATTTTGTATCAATTGTATAACAATCTTCTGGTAGTTCTGTTTCTATCCATGTTTTCTGTTCTACCAATGATTTTATTTCTTTTTCAACAGCTGCTTTCCAATCTATGCTCTGTGCGATAGCCTGTTTGTAAGTGACAGGGTCGCTTTCACTGGACAATAAGCAATATGCTTGATACATTTGATATTCATTCAAATGTTGTGGTTGTTTTACTTCTCTACCAGACCTTGTGGATATTCTTTGTTCACCGTCTTGTTCATTGTTATGATTATCAGGTTCCAATTGGTCTTCTGCTGCATCATCAAATACTGAGTCATTTAAATTTTCTTCTACCTCTTTAGTTGTCTCTTTGCCGTCTCTGCATGACTTTTGTCTAATTTCTTGTCCTTGGTCTTCAACTTCATGTTGCACTGTATTATCAAATATTTCCTGATTTACTTCTACTGGCTTGTCTTCCATATATCTAATATTTCTTTCATCAAATCGAACATCTCTTGACACAATAATCTTGTCCATCTTAGGATCCCAGAGCTTATAGCCATTCATTGCATACCCTACCATTCTAGCTGGGGTCGCTCTACTTGACAACTTGTCTTGCTTAGGCATTATATGCACCCAAGCTTTACTTCCAAATATCTTTATCTTCTTGTAGTCAATCTCTTTGTTCATCAGCTGAGCTGGTACTTGGTCTTGTATAGAGGAACATGGTGACCTATTTATTAAGTATGTAGAAGTTAGTACTGCATGCCCCCATAAATGCCTAGGCAAGTTGGATTCATCCAACATCGTTCTTGCTTTATCATAAATTGACCTGTTCATACGTTCAGATTTTCCGTTCTGTTGTGCAGAATACTTTTGTGTGTATTCGAGACGTATTCCTTTGTGCATGCAGAAGTCTTTTAAGGTTTTTGCTATAAATTCACCTCCATTATCACAACGAATCCTTTTTATTTTGATATCCATTTAACTTATCTTTAATATACTGTATTAGATTCTGAGTGGCTTCGGACTTGTTTCTTAACAGATATGTCTGAGTAAAATGACTAAAATCATCTATTATAGTTTGAAAGTATCTATATCCTTCACTAGTAGGCACTCTTGTGGGACCTGCTATATCAGTGTGAATGAGCTCACCTATTTTATTGGACCTTGGACTTTGTATTCTCTTGAATGGCAGTCTGGTTGCCTTGTTCTTCATGCACACCTCACATATATTAGTGCTAAAAGGTAATCCCAGTAAATCTAATTTCTTTCGACACATATGGCCAAATTTCTTATGCCATAGGTTAATATCTTCTTCTTCCTCTTTCAGCAGTTGACAGTTGTCAGTACCACTTATTTTGACATTAAAAAAATACAATTGCCCTTTTCTCTCTCCATGATAGCAATATTTGTTATAATTTATCATCAGTCTACCACTTTTAAAGATGACTTCCATCCCTCTTTCTACTAGCTTACTCACTGAGATAAGGTTTGTACTCAAACCGGGCAATAAATATCTGACCATTTGCTATTTTTATGTTTAATGGATGGTCCAAGTCTTCCACATTTGTCATGTATTTTTCATAACAATCCTGAATAAAATGCTGTGTTGCTCCCGAGTCAACCACAAATGATATTGTGTTGTTTGTGCTCTCAAGTGTTAATGCTTGTCCTGAAGCTATAAACATGGGAAGGCTCTCCTCTCGTGCAGGATGGGCAGTACCAGCACCACCTCTGCCTCTACCTCTTGGACTGCGGTATCCTCTACCACGACCTCGACTGGTCATTCGACATTCAAACGATCTGTGACCTCTACGTTTGCACCGGTAGCAGACTATTCCAGTGCTGATAAAGGATGTTTGCCTTTCATCTGTTGTATCCTCTTGTTTTCTAATTTCGTGGTCCAGCAGTTTGGCCCTTACGAATTCCAATGACAATTCTGTGTTGACCGTTTCTAAGGCAGTAATAACATGGTTATATTCTTCTCCGAGTCCTGTTAGTAGATAGCATACTTTGTCATTCTCCGTTATTTTCTCTTCCGACTCTTCTAACTCTCGTATAATGTTTTCAAATTTTGGGAAGTATTCTTCCATACTGCCACCATCATGCTTTAACGTGAGCAATTTTCTCCTCAGGGTTATTTTCGAAATGACGCTTTTCCTCTGAAAGGTTGCTTTCAGCACCTTTAGCATACCATTTGCCGATGTACAATCTTTTACCAAGTTCAGATGCTTGTCCGTCAAGCATTGAACAATCAAACTCCTTGCCCTTGCATCCTGGCTTTTTGAGGTTGTCTCCACTTTTTCGGCTTCAGTAATTTCCTTTAGTCCTCTCTCCTCCAATAAGCACATCAACCTGAAATACCAGTTGCCAAATGATTCGGCCTTTAGCTGTGGAAAAATTGCCGGCGTAGTCGCCATTTTTATTATGACAACGCGCACGGTCTCCAATTTATTTTAATACTTTCCCTACAACTAGCTAGTAAGGCGTTGTTAGCCCATAACCTGTGAGAACTTGGTAAAGTTGATTAATGAAAAGCTCTGCTATCTTAGTATCTTTTATTACGACCGTTCGCCATTGTCTTTTTTCTACAATAACAAAAGCACAGCGCAGGAAGGGGAAGTGTCAACGACACTAACCATAAACAAGTCTTCACAGAAACTAATACAAAAAGAGGAGTCTTGAAGATTATCGCATCTGTTTACGATCCGTGTGGATACGCGGTACCGTACATTTTATCAGCCAAACTCTTCTTGCAACAACTTTGGAAAGCTAAGGTACAGTGGGACGTGCCTTTATCAGGCGTGCTCACAGGACAATGGAAAACCATCCAAGAACAAATACGCGCCATTAGAGAGGTGTCGCTGAACAGATGCTACACGAGTGAACCAGGGGAGAAAAGGTACGATCTACACTGTTTCACCGACTCCTCTCTGCAGGCGTACGCTGCGTCTATATTCCTCGTCAGTGGATCTCAGAGAAGCTTTATTATTGGCAGGTCGCGCCTCGTACCAATAAAGGACCAGGAAAACCTTAAGATACCTCGTCTTGAACTTCTAGGAGTTTTGATTGGAAGCAGACTGATAAAGTTTGTTCTTAAATTTCTTCAACAGAAAATAGAAAAGCAAGTCTTGTGGACGGACAGCCAG
Source organism: Epinotia demarniana (assembly GCA_945867215.1). Classification (NCBI taxonomy): domain Eukaryota; kingdom Metazoa; phylum Arthropoda; class Insecta; order Lepidoptera; family Tortricidae; genus Epinotia; species Epinotia demarniana. The sequence goes on along the minus strand of OX244274.1, from coordinate 18,683,520 downwards.
ATTGTTATAGAATGGTGTAAGTCCAGCAAATTGTTACCTCCTTTCGTGGCCAGACGGATTGAGGAGATTAAAACTAACCCAGACCTGAAGATCAAGTACATTCCATCAGAGCTCAATCCAGCAGACGTGGGTACGAGACCCACCTGTTCGAGAGAGGACAGGGAGAAATGGTTGAGTGGTCCACAATTTATAACACAGAGCCAGACGGCGTGGCCAATGAGACCTGGCAGTGGACAGACCTGTTCTTTCCCGGTTGGGGAGGGTCTTGCGGTGCAAGAACGTGAAGAGCCGATGGAAGTAGATGATCAACAGGTACAAGACTCGCAAAACGTCGATCCGATGGAAACGGAAGAAAAAACATTAGGTAAAGAAGAAACTCGAGAAAATAGTAAAACATTGGAGGATAAGATACGTAAACTAAAGAAGATTCAAGCGGAATACTTCCCACTAGAAGTTGAAGGAAAAGTAACTAGTTTAAGCCGAAATTTGGGCATATTTAAAGATATAGATGACCTTTTAAGGTGCAAAGGTCGCATGAAAAATGCAAACTGGTCGTTTGATAAACGGTATCCTGTACTTATTCCTAAAAACTCGGATTTCACCAAAGAAGTTATAATGAAGACCCATCAGGAAAACAAACATGTAGGTGTAAACCACACTCTAGACAGGTTAAGGCAAACTTACTGGATTCCCCATGGAAGAAGCCAAGTTCAACACATTCTGAAGAGGTGCCCCGACTGTGTGAAACATGAAGGAGGGCCATATAAGTTACCTGAGACACCAGCCTTGCCGAAGGAAAGGGTTAACTACAGTTCACCGTATACATACGTCGGAATCGATTACATGGGCCCCGTTTTGGTTAACAACGGTAACGGAAATTGTAAACGGTGGATATGCTTATATACATGTCTGGCAGTGAGAGCTATACATCTAGAGGTTGTCAACGATCTTACGGCTGAGGAAGGTCTACTCGCCCTAAGACGGATGGTGTCCGCTAGAGGAGTACCTGATTTAATTACGTCGGACAATGCGACAAACTTCAAATTGATGTCAGAAATTCTTCAAAATCCATACTGTGTGGAAAAGGAAATAAGGTGGAAATTTATACCACAATTAGCACCATGGCATGGCGGATTCTATGAGAGACTGGTCAGCCTTGTTAAGAATTGCATGAAGAAAACCCTGCAGAAACATATGCTAAAGGATAGTCAATTGATAACGGTAATAAAGGAAATTGAAGCAGTTCTCAACACGCGACCTTTAACGCGTGTCGACTCCGAACCGGATCATGTACTTAAACCGTCAGATTTTCTCACCATGGGAAAATGTATCATTATGGAAACTTCAGACAAGGATCCTACAACGTCACAAGGGACAGTGACCAAAGAAACCTTAATTAAAAGCTGGAAGAAAGCACGTGTTATTCTAAAGGAATTTAAAGATATGTTTGAAAACCGGTATCTCCTCAATTTGAGAGAGCGATATTCCCACGGTCCGAATGAACCAAGGGTAACGTCAAAATTAGCTCCCAAAGTGGGCCAGATAGTACAAATCAAAGGAGACACGAAGAATCGGATAAACTGGAAGGTGGGAAAGATAGTCTCGTTGATCACTGGCATGGATGGTCAATTTAGAGTAGCTAAGGTTAAGGTAGGAGATACAGAATTTACAAGGTCCATCGCACATCTCTACCCTTTAGAGATTGAAGATGGAGAAGAAGAATGCAAACAAACATCAGAAAGTGACGAAAATTCTACAGATGAACATCTGACGCTTCCAGAGCTTCCACCACAGTCATGCAGGGACGACGTAGTGATGGAAGCACCTGGCAACGACGATGCCAAATCTCCAGATGATCAAAGTACCCAAGTAGAAGACACGGAAGAATTCCTGGATGAAGTCTTGCCCCAATCCACTGTAATTGTTAAGCCTAAGTCCGTATCAGAATCTGAATCGTATCAGCCAGTCACTGAGCCTGAGCCACTCGAACCTTTAGAACCTGGCAGTCAAGAACCGGAGCCAAGACCGAAGAGAGCTGCTGCCCTTAGAGCCCTTGAGAAGATCCGTGAATGGACGAGCAACCTAGTAGCCGTGCTTCGGCCTTTCGTGGGGAGTGTCGCGACGAACGCGAACGCTCAAACCACTCCCAATTTCTAGTCTAGCAACACTGACTAGCGCCACCTAGGGTGGGCAGCGGTAAGTGAATTGAAATGGTAACGGTTAGTTAGTTGCCGCCAAAATGGCTCCAAGTGTGAATGTTCAGTGGAAGTGAGTTGAGAGTGAAAGTGCTAGGATTGCCTATAAACTATCCAGAAACATCAAAGCTAAGTATACTTGTATATCTTAGTAAAGCTCACGTGGTTGTATGGTTTTCTCTAGACAACTACCTTATATGTATCTTATAGGTTATGTAATTCACGTTGTGGAAGAAATATCTGAGCTCATCTTAGGTATGGCGGAAAAGGTACATCGTAATTAGGTGCCGCGGCTTCGGCCGCGGTGACCTGTTCTGTAGTGGGACTCTGCCCACATGTCCCGGGTGCCGCAGCTACGTCTGCCGCGACCTGACCATGGACGGTTCTGTAGTGGGACTCTGCCCACATGTCCCAGGTGCCGCAGCTACGTCTGCCGTGACCTGACCATGGACTGTTCTGTAGTGGGACTCTGCCCACATGTCCTAGGTGCCGCGGCTTTGGCCGCCGTGACCTAACCGTGGACTGTTCTGTAGTGGGACTCTGCCCACATGTCATAGGTGCCGCGGCTTTGGCCGCCGTGACCTGATCTGTAGCGGGAATCTGCCCGCATGTCGTTGTTACCTTCCTCCGGCCGGGTAAGATGAGGCTCTCCTTATAGTAGAGAAAAGAAGAGAAGGAGAGGTGGGTTGTAGAGAGAATACCATACTTATAGAGCTTCTTTCCACAGACTAAGGAGAGGCCCCGATTCGGCACTTTAAGCGAAGCAGATATAGGGATATTAACGCCATAGATTGCCGATTGAAGCAACCATAAATAAGAGAAACAACTTCAAGGATAAGGAAAGGTACGCTATGCATTCTATAACACACTATTAATAAATACTCTACTGAGTTACACCCCCACAATATAACCATGTCGCCGTCTTCCCTTGGCGGTCTCGTGATATTACCGTAAGAGAGAGAGGGAAGCGGCGACAGCCCTCTCGGAAAAAGAAAAAGAGGCAGACCTCCCGAGAGATGGCTAGACGAAATAAAAAAGGTAGCAGGTGAAAACTGGGTATCAAAAGCCCAAGACAGAAAAATGTGGAGTAAAATGGAGGAGGCCTTTACTCGTAGAGAGGTCCTGAAATAAAATTGGAATAGTATAAGAGAATTTAAATACCCAACTTGTAACTATTTTATTTAAGGAAATAAAATGGCTTATAATAATAGTAATAATTTTATTAGGTTTTTCTACTCCTGTACTTTTATCTGTCATTTACATAGTCCCGAACACTAATATAAAGACATATAAAATAAGTCTGCAGAAAAGTCTATACTCTATTCCCCATAACAGTAAGGCACAACCGTGCTATTTTGTTGCCAAAACGATACGCTTAGCAGCCATACGCTTCTAAACCTGGGTAGTGCTACATTGTGCCACGGCCTACTAGACACGATCGAGTAGGCCGCGACGCGACTAATCTAGAGGGCCATGCCGAAACATAAAAGACATTAGGTACTACCAACTTAACAAACCACTGAATGTATTTACTTCAAATAAATTATTGTACTAACGGCATTGCTGCCAACTTAAGAAAAACCTTGGTCTTAATATGACAGTACTGGCAAGTTGAATTAAGAACAAAACAGACCATAAACAAGAGGTGTCAATGTGTTATGTTTCCAATTTCCCACTAAAGTTCCAGTTCAAAATTAAAAGACGAAATATGTCAAATATGATAACTATTCGTTATTAATAACTTCTTAAGATTTGATTCGTGTTTGTGAAGTGAAGAAAAATGTGTACGTTCCTTTAAAATGGACGAAGAAGAAAATAACTGCACCGCTGATGAAATTGCGTGAGTAGTAATAGAACTAACGGAAAACTTACTGCCTGAAAAGTCAAATTATGCTATTAATTTAAAATAGTCGTAGAAAAAATATTGTATGCAACGGTGTATAACTTGGTCTTAAAACGCTCGTGGCGTCTTTAATTGCGATGCTCGCCAAGGCTCGCATCGCAACTCACGACACTCGCATTTTAAGACCCTACTTATACAACAGTTGCATAAAATACTATTCTTGAAGATGCGCATATAATATATATAAATTTAGATTGTAGTAGTCGGTAATTTTGTTCTAATTTTATATCACAAATGTCTCGGCGTACTATGTACCTATGATTAATTGTAACGCATGCTTTTTATCAATGAATTATTGCAAATTATTTCAATAGCAATTTGGACGCAATGCGACTTCCACAAATCGCAACGATAAATTGTGGTAAAACGTTTGCAGATCCTTAATGGGCATTATGTCACAACAACCTAGATGACGCAGCAGAAAGAGACAACAAACATTCATATCATTTACTATGATATGAAGGCGGTTGCTGTGACAAATTGATAGGTGTATAGAACTCTTAAATGCCAATGATGTTCCTAGACTGGCAAGACTTCATCTGTCAACTATCAATGTCATTCTCATCTGATATTCATTCATGTTGTTAATTTGTGTTGTCGATTGTGTTATTTTTATAAAAACTTTGTTGATATAAATGTCTCATTAATTTAAATTGAAACTTAACTATACTGTAACAATTATCTGAAAAGCCTTTACAATGGCTTCGGTTATCCATACAACAATGTATGAACACTGTTGTCGAACCTGCTTGACCAACGATTCGTCAAATAAAATGATGGATATTTTCACTCCTACTAATACAGCGAGTCCAGCTGATATATTAACGTCTTGTACATCAATCAAGGTAAGAAAGTTACTGTCTACTTTTCCGATCCCTCAATTCATAAAATTGAATAAAGTTTTCACAAGTTTGATACGATAGTTTTAATATTTCATCTTCATCATCATCATAATATCAGCCGAAAGACGTCCACTGCTGGACATAGGCCTCCCCCAAAGAGAGCCACAATGACCGGTCCTGCGCCACCCGCATCTAGCATACTCCTGCCATTCAACATAAAATACATGTTCAAAAACAGTGTGTTATTTATATTAATGTCTTTGTCTAAATCTATACATAAAATAAGATTCAATATCACTAATACTTTTTATACTGTTTCAGATAAACAGTGAAGATGCATTGCCAAAAAATATTTGTGATAGCTGTTATAGATCTTTAAGAGAGTTTTATGAATTTAGAAAACATGCTGAAGAAATCGATGAAAGATTACGCAATAATGAAACAGAAGATTACATAATCGAAATAAAACTTGAAGAACCTCCACTTGATGATATTAAACAAGAATCCAATGAAGAGCTTGATAATGATCAAAAATCTTCATATGAATATTCTGAATCTGTCCATGAACTGTCAAATTTACCGCAACCACCAAGTTTAAGTACATTTTTTAAATGTAATGAATGTGACAAGAAGTTTAAAAAGGAGTCTAAATTAAAAAGGCATAAGCGCACACATGAGAATGTTCCATACACTTGTAATCTATGTTCGGAAACATTTATACACCATTCCAAATATGTAAAGCACCTGATCCAACACAACCAAAGTGTTGAACAAAGTGAAGTGATAGACCAAAATGAAAACCAAAGCTTTAAATGCAGTACATGCTCCGCAGTATTCAAGTCCATGCAGTCACTATCCGGCCACATGCGCAAACACAGTAACAAAGACCGTATTTTAAGCTGCTCAGTGTGCGACAAAGTATTTAAGAAAATAAGTCATTTGAAACGGCATGAGCTTTGCCACGAATTGAACAGGCCTTACAAATGTTCTGTTTGTCCTAAGTCTTTCACATCAGAGATTCTTTACAAAGAGCATGGAGATAAGCATGCAGGTGTTAAAAGTCACATATGCCCGTTTTGCTCAAAAGGATTTTCATACTTCTCGACATTGAACACACATATTAAGACACATACGAAAGATAAGACACTGTTGTGTCCGTTTTGCGGGAAAAAGTTTGATTCTGGTACGAATCTGACTCAGCATATGAGGAGGCATATGGGGCTGAAACCGTTTGCTTGTGATTTGTGCCCCAAACGATTTGTTAGCAAAGGTACAGAAAACTATCTTATTGCCTTTGAATGTGTGCTTTTCCGAATCGCTACCGTACCGGAAGGCGCGGCGTGGGTAGGCCCTCGCAAGGTCGACCTGGTAAAAGTTGCCGGAGTCCGCTGGATGCGGGTGGCGCAGGACCTGTCACTTGACACTCTTTGGGGGAGGCCTATGTCAAGCAGTGGACATCTTTCGGCTGATATTATGATGATGATGATGATGTGTGCTTTCCATAAAGCTAGGATCTCTGCCGAAAACGCGAGCCCGAAGACACTCTGTTTGTCTTAGTGTGTCCTTTTCTAATATAGGTAATAACTATGCACAGGAAAACCCACGGGATACAATATAGCCTATGAACATCCAGAAAATCCGTTGTACACGCAGGTGGTTCTTGAGATAACCCATTACATAAAAACTTATAAAGCTACCATCTCACAGATTTCTACTTTTTATCATTTATGTATAAGTATAGATGATGCACATATTTTTTAATATGGCGAACAGAGGGAGAGTAGAGGGCCACAAGGGAGACAAAGCAAGTCACTATCAATCTCATTTTCAGCTTATCAAGTGACTTGAAACAAGTTCAATTTTATTTGTCAATATTTATTAGTAGATTCTGATTCTGATTGGCGCGGATACCATGCCTCTAGTATCTAGAGATGAGGGTCCTTTCTCCCTTATACCTCTAGTATGTCTAGATTAAAATTCCAGGTGAGCTCAACTCCCACACGACTACGCACACGGGCGAGCGAGCGTACACTTGCGAGCAGTGCGGCGCCACGTTCACGAAGCGCAGCTCGCTGGGGAAGCACGCGCTGCGGCACCGTGGGATCAAACCGCACCAGTGCGATGCCTGCCCCAGGAAGTAAGTAACTTCCAGGTCAGCTCCACTCCCGCGCCACTACGCACACGCGCGAGCGAGCGTACACTTGCGAGCAGTGCGGCGCCACGTTCACGAAGCGCAGCTCGCTGGGGAAGCACGCGCTGCGGCACCGTGGGATCAAACCGCACCAGTGCGATGCCTGCCCCAGGAAGTAAGTAACTTCCAGGTCAGCTCAACTCCCACACGACTACGCACACGCGCGAGCGAGCGTACACTTGCGAGCAGTGCGGCGCCACGTTCACGAAGCGCAGCTCGCTGGGGAAGCACGCGCTGCGGCACCGTGGGATCAAACCGCACCAGTGCGATGCCTGCCCCAGGAAGTAAGTAACTTCCAGGTCAGCTCAACTCCCACACGACTACGCACACGCGCGAGCGAGCGTACACTTGCGAGCAGTGCGGCGCCACGTTCACGAAGCGCAGCTCGCTGGGGAAGCACGCGCTGCGGCACCGTGGGATCAAACCGCACCAGTGCGATGCCTGCCCCAGGAAGTAAGTAACTTCCAGGTCAGCTCCACTCCCGCGCCACTACGCACACGCGCGAGCGAGCGTACACTTGCGAGCAGTGCGGCGCCACGTTCACGAAGCGCAGCTCGCTGGGGAAGCACGCGCTGCGGCACCGTGGGATCAAACCGCACCAGTGCGATGCCTGCCCCAGGAAGTAAGTAACTTCCAGGTCAGCTCCACTCCCGCGCCACTACGCACACGCGCGAGCGAGCGTACACTTGCGAGCAGTGCGGCGCCACGTTCACGAAGCGCAGCTCGCTGGGGAAGCACGCGCTGCGGCACCGTGGGATCAAACCGCACCAGTGCGATGCCTGCCCCAGGAAGTAAGTAACTTCCAGGTCAGCTCAACTCCCACACGACTACGCACACGCGCGAGCGAGCGTACACTTGCGAGCAGTGCGGCGCCACGTTCACGAAGCGCAGCTCGCTGGGGAAGCACGCGCTGCGGCACCGTGGGATCAAACCGCACCAGTGCGATGCCTGCCCCAGGAAGTAAGTAACTTCCAGGTCAGCTCAACTCCCACACGACTACGCACACGCGCGAGCGAGCGTACACTTGCGAGCAGTGCGGCGCCACGTTCACGAAGCGCAGCTCGCTGGGGAAGCACGCGCTGCGGCACCGTGGGATCAAACCGCACCAGTGCGATGCCTGCCCCAGGAAGTAAGTAACTTCCAGGTCAGCTCCACTCCCGCGCCACTACGCACACGCGCGAGCGAGCGTACACTTGCGAGCAGTGCGGCGCCACGTTCACGAAGCGCAGCTCGCTGGGGAAGCACGCGCTGCGGCACCGTGGGATCAAACCGCACCAGTGCGATGCCTGCCCCAGGAAGTAAGTAACTTCCAGGTCAGCTCCACTCCCGCGCCACTACGCACACGCGCGAGCGAGCGTACACTTGCGAGCAGTGCGGCGCCACGTTCACGAAGCGCAGCTCGCTGGGGAAGCACGCGCTGCGGCACCGTGGGATCAAACCGCACCAGTGCGATGCCTGCCCCAGGAAGTAAGTAACTTCCAGGTCAGCTCCACTCCCGCGCCACTACGCACACGCGCGAGCGAGCGTACACTTGCGAGCAGTGCGGCGCCACGTTCACGAAGCGCAGCTCGCTGGGGAAGCACGCGCTGCGGCACCGTGGGATCAAACCGCACCAGTGCGATGCCTGCCCCAGGAAGTAAGTAACTTCCAGGTCAGCTCCACTCTCGCGCCACTACGCACACGCGCGAGCGAGCGTACACTTGCGAGCAGTGCGGCGCCACGTTCACGAAGCGCAGCTCGCTGGGGAAGCACGCGCTGCGGCACCGTGGGATCAAACCGCACCAGTGCGATGCCTGCCCCAGGAAGTAAGTAACTTCCAGGTCAGCTCCACTCTCGCGTCACTACGCACACGCGCGAGCGAGCGTACACTTGCGAGCAGTGCGGCGCCACGTTCAGGAAGCGCAGCTCGCTGGGGAAGCACGCGCTGCGGCACCGTGGGATCAAACCGCACCAGTGCGATGCCTGCCCCAGGAAGTAAGTAACTTCCAGGTCAGCTCCACTCCCGCGCCACTACGCACACGCGCGAGCGAGCGTACACTTGCGAGCAGTGCGGCGCCACGTTCACGAAGCGCAGCTCGCTGGGGAAGCACGCGCTGCGGCACCGTGGGATCAAACCGCACCAGTGCGATGCCTGCCCCAGGAAGTAAGTAACTTCCAGGTCAGCTCCACTCTCGCGCCACTACGCACACGCGCGAGCGAGCGTACACTTGCGAGCAGTGCGGCGCCACGTTCACGAAGCGCAGCTCGCTGGGGAAGCACGCGCTGCGGCACCGTGGGATCAAACCGCACCAGTGCGATGCCTGCCCCAGGAAGTAAGTAACTTCCAGGTCAGCTCCACTCCCGCGCCACTACGCACACGCGCGAGCGAGCGTACACTTGCGAGCAGTGCGGCGCCACGTTCACGAAGCGCAGCTCGCTGGGGAAGCACGCGCTGCGGCACCGTGGGATCAAACCGCACCAGTGCGATGCCTGCCCCAGGAAGTAAGTAACTTCCAGGTCAGCTCCACTCCCGCGCCACTACGCACACGCGCGAGCGAGCGTACACTTGCGAGCAGTGCGGCGCCACGTTCACGAAGCGCAGCTCGCTGGGGAAGCACGCGCTGCGGCACCGTGGGATCAAACCGCACCAGTGCGATGCCTGCCCCAGGAAGTAAGTAACTTCCAGGTCAGCTCCACTCCCGCGCCACTACGCACACGCGCGAGCGAGCGTACACTTGCGAGCAGTGCGGCGCCACGTTCACGAAGCGCAGCTCGCTGGGGAAACACGCGCTGCGGCACCGTGGGATCAAACCGCACCAGTGCGATGCCTGCCCCAGGAAGTAAGTAACTTCCAGGTCAGCTCCACTCCCGCGCCACTACGCACACGCGCGAGCGAGCGTACACTTGCGAGCAGTGCGGCGCCACGTTCACGAAGCGCAGCTCGCTGGGGAAGCACGCGCTGCGGCACCGTGGGATCAAACCGCACCAGTGCGATGCCTGCCCCAGGAAGTAAGTAACTTCCAGGTCAGCTCCACTCCCGCGCCACTACGCACACGCGCGAGCGAGCGTACACTTGCGAGCAGTGCGGCGCCACGTTCAGGAAGCGCAAATTTTGTGAGGAGTTTCGATAATTACATTGAATTATTTTGTCGGTTCAGTTTTTCGTTTTTTTTTCACGCTGTCTACACCAAAATGCCCTTGAGGATTTGGGATAGCGCGCACACTGTCTATTTGTATCGGAGTAAACGAGAGCGAGTTTTAGAGATAGAGAGAGAGGTTTTAGATGATAACAATAAATATATATTGAAATGAAAAAAAAGTTTATTTGTGAAATATGACTCGTTAGCGGTTAAGGCATGAATATGTTGACTTCATGTTTTTAACAACAGACCGATACGTCAAAAAAATAAAGACAGAACCGTTTAATGATGATTTCAAGGCCAATCTTTGCAATTATTTTCTATCGAGCCGACTTCGTCCAATTATGTATCGAGTCCGTCCACAGGCTTTGAAATATGGTGAATTAATAACATATTTTTTTTTGATGAGCTAGAACATATATTTTTTCTTAAAAAACTGCTTATATAACATCAATTTCGACAAAATTAGGTCTTGTCAGCATCGTAATGCAGTCTCGTCGGTAGTTTGTTTGCTTACGAGAGTTTTATAAACAATTATTGCACAGATTCACAAGCAAGGATCATTTGAAGCGGCACTACCGCATCCACACCGGAGAGAAGCCTTACCGCTGCCCGCAGTGTGACCGCGCCTTTACGCAGAGCAACGATCTGGCGAAGCATCTGCGCACGCATCTTGGCAATATGCTTTACAAGTAAGTTGTTCATATATATTAGACAGCACAGGTTCACAAGCAAGGACAACTTGAAGCGGGACTACCGCAGTCATACCGGTAAGAATCGCCGCAAAGCTGTCAGTTTGGCAAACATACCAGATGCACTACAAAATCTTTTTCACGAATAAAATCAATAGTAAATCTGAACAGAACTGTTATTGCGTAACCTTTATGCGGGCTTTCCACTAAAAAAAGGTAATGAGCGGAAACGGAGCTAGCGAACTGAGCGGATCGGAGGAAATTAGCTGTGCACTTCCACTAAAAAAGAGTTTCAGCATTTGCCTTCCACTGCCAGCGGATTTAGCGGAGCGAGCGAGGCTGGAAATGAGGCTGGGTCAGATGAGCGAGTTTGTGAGCTTCCATTAGAAGCGGAGTTTGCGGAGTAACCTGGCAGCCAGTATCAGACGAACAACAGACGAACCGTCGCAGAAACAAGTCAGTGTGGTGTACGATGTCGGACGATTCAATGATACATACTGAAATGTTTGCTCTTTTACTAAAAAAAAACGGATTACATTCCATAAACAAGGATATGCACGAACAGCTTTAATAAATAACTCCATGTTGCGCAAGGTCACGGCTAAACTGAGAGTACTAGACCGATGAAGGACGTGAAAGGGGTAGGCTGGCGGGGCGGGAATCTGAGCGGAGTCCGTTCAAAACTAGCGCGCGACGCCATGACGCAGCGGACCCGTTTTAACTCGCTCAGTCCGCTCCGCTTACTCGCACGCGATGGATGTACTTGTATGAAAATTAGTGTTGCGAGTCGAGCGGAGTCCGCTCGAATCTGCGACCGCTTTTGTGACTCTTTGAACTCGTTTAGTCCGCTCCACTCACTCTTATTTTGTGGAAGCACTTATATGCAATTCGCCATTGCGAGTTAAGCGGACTCCGTACGGAGCCCGTTCCGCTCGCAGTGGAAATTGGGCATTAGGCGGTTGTCACACTGCCGCCGCGTCTCGTTGCGGAGCAACGGACTCGCACGCGGAGACAGCGCACCAACATCCGAGGTTTCTCCGCATCTCCGTCCGGAGCTGCGATGCGCGACGTCCCGCGTTCTCGCAATAAAATCCGTATCATACCCTGCGGCGCGCACCGCGTCTCCGTCCGAGCGCGCGAGTCGTGCGTCTCGCTCCTCCGTGGGTCAAGGCGGAGCGAGTGTGTCGTACCATGCGATTTTTTAACCCCCGATGCAAAGAGAGGGGTGGACCGATTTGTTTTTTTTTTGTGTCATAGATAATTTTATCCAGTGTTTTTAGCCATGTTTCATCAAAATCCGTTTAGCCGTTTTTGAGATATTGGAATTTGAAATGAAAATGTCAGGGGTATTTCTACTTTTCTAAGTTGTAGTTATCTATACAAAATCAAGATTCTACATACAAAGTTAAAAAACGCACCAACGGACGCCGCTGCGACATGCGGATCAGTGTGACGACCGCCTAGAACACGTATAGTCTCTTGGACTCTTTTGTTAGAAATTTTATGTATCTCTTTCTATAAACTTTATTTTATTCCAGATGCTCCCAGTGTTCCGAGAGTTTCCGTCTGAAAACCCAGCTACAGCAACACATGTCACAGCACTTCGCGTCACAAATGACCTCCGCAGCCCTAGAACCGAAGGAGAAACATGACTATATGGAGATCATGAATGCGGCGAAATGTGATACTTTATTACAAATTAATAAGTGAACATTACCAGACAACTTTATTCAAATACAAGCCGCCCGCGTATTGCTGAGAACTCAGGCGAACCCGCGGAATTGTTAATATTACTGGGCATTTTTCGCAAATCGACATCCAATGTGCCTATTTTGCGTGAAACCGCGGGCAAAAATAATACTATTGCCATCCAGAAAGTCACTACACCGGTGTAAGAAACTTTGTAATCGGCAAAGTGGTTCCGCACAAACAAACTAACTTACAATCTCACAGACTCTTTCTCTTTATAATATTATTAGTATAGAAGAGATCTAATTCCAAACCAAAATTTTATCAGTTGTTAACCCATTCAATATGATGCCTCTACGAGCGATATCCGCTACGGAGCGGAAAAACGCTACGCGCTACGGCGTAGCACGCGCCGCGATTCGAAACGCAGCGATGCGTGGCTTCGATAAAAACTTATAGACGATCCAAATACTCGATCGATTATGTTATATGGGAGACTTTAATGGTACATTAATATCAAAGCAAGGGAAGTAGGCAATTGCTGGCTGAGTATTAATGATTATTAATGATGATGAGTATTTATAACGGATGACTTTGGGAGTCAAGATTTTCACATATATTGTTCGAGGTGGCTGACCAGAAAAACTGCTAAGCTGAAGGCAGGAAACCCTGTATATTCGTATACACGTCTAGGGCAATTGATCTGTATCGGTTTCATCGTGCCACCTGATGAGGCAATTGACCCCATTTTTGAGGCTCATAAAACATGGCTGACCTTGAAACCTGCCAGGGTTTGCGCTGACAACCAATGCGGGTTGTTATCTCCAAACGTGTCTCTTTCGACGAGTAAACGTTTCGACATACCACCTTATGATGTAATTTTCGATCAAAATAGCGATACGACGACGATAAAAAAAGTTATTCCAGGATATGCTATGGCAACCAACTAAAATCCAGTGTTCCTAAGTAGTATCTATCACTATTGCATTTCTGATCTGCCGCCTTGTGAGGTAGGGTTTCGTGCAACGGGAGCTTAGACTATAAATGGCCGTTGGGGCGGAAAGGTTCTCGAGTGGCGACCACGTACCGGAAGGCGCGGCGTGGGTAGGCCCCCGACAAGGAGGACTGATGACCTGGTAAAGGTTGCGGGTGGCGCAGGACCGGTCACATTGACACTCTTTGGGGGAGGCCTATGTCCAGCAGTGGTCGTCTTTCGGCTGATATGATAGTTTATAGCCTGGATTAAATATAGGATAGTTTTTACCTCGGGTCCACGCAGACGTAGTCGCGGGCGGAAGCTAGTGATCATATAAAAAAATAAATTGAATAAATAAAATTTAAATAAATAAATAAATGTAAATCATAATAGGCAAAAAATGAAGCAATTAGAGACTTTGTATGAAACTCGCTCTATTTTTTCCATTTTAAATTATATCAACAGATACTAGTGTCTGGCCTAGATATGGTTGATCACATTGTGTATATACAAAGTTTCACGTTATGCTAGCATTACGTTTTAAAATGGAAACCAAACTACGTTTAATATGGAGTCTAGCGTGCTGCCCATAAACATTGTATTTAATGTATCAGTGACTTACGAATTGTGCCTTCCTACTTAGTGGTTTAATAAATACTCAAGCCAAATACCGTATCGCATTTAATATATTTATAGGTAATAGTACATTACGTAACTAGGGCGGTGAATTCGTGAATGCCTCAGATCGCAGGTGTTTGTGGCCCGAACCGAAGGTGAGGGCCATAAATATGCGCTCTGGGGCTTTACGAATTACCGCCCGTGTTGCGTATAAAATTTTACGTCTTCATCTGGCCATAATGTGAGTTTTCCCGCCCGCGCAGCGTGCAGTAAAACTCGCATTATGGCCAGGTGTGACGTAAAGTATATTAAATATATATCACGGATAATTTAAATTTTAAGTTGTGAAAACATGTTAGGGAGTATGTTTATTGGCATAAAATTTTATATTGTTGGAAATTGAAAATAAAACTGTTTATAAATAATTTGTTTTGTTTTAATGCGTCTGACGCCATAAAAAACCGGTCAAGTGCGAGTCACGCCGAGGGTTTCGTACAAACTTTTATACACACTATTTTGAAATAATTTTATTCATTTATTTATTTGCGTTAAACAAAAAGGTTCATATTTACAAATACCTTACAGACTACAAAAAGGAATAATATAACTCCAAAACCCGTTAAGACGGCGACGCAAGTTCTGGCTGTCAAATAGCCGGCTTCGTAATCGTCGGAAAACTACACCGGTTCGACATTCGGTCAGCGGCGCTACCACAACTATCGAAACTTGAAGTTCGTATACATGCATCATGCATCCCCGTCACTCCAGTATTGTGAGTGCGAGAGAGATGGAAATACGCGAACTTCGAAGTTCGTGGTTATATCTCAGTTGTCCTTCATGAAGGTCGACAGCTTGTCAGTTGGTACTCGTACTCTCACCACAAATGATTTAAAGACAATTATTTGAACAATACTGTCAGACTCCAGAATGCAGACTCACGGTCGCAGGATGACCGAGACTCCTCTTATGTCTTAGCCAATGCACAAAACCAGACAATAAACTAAAAAAAATACGCTAGCTAAATACATAGTCATCCTAGGTATAGTTTAAATTATTTAAACTGAGCTCATAAATGGTCATTGGACTGAGCTCATGAATAGCCTTTGTTTGCGGCAGAAAATCACTGACTTGTTATCTTCAGAACAATAGCATTCAAGTCTAACAATACGACTGTGGTCGGACGCGTGCCATTTTTTGAAAGAAAAAGGTTAGCGCCGCATAAAATGTTCATTGTATTTGCAAGTGTCGCCCGCAAACAAAGGCTATTCATGAGCTCAGTACAATGGCCATTCATGAGCTCAGTTTTAATTATTTAAACTTGTACTCGTCATAAATAAAAAAGAGTATTTTTCAATAATTTACTGTATCTTAATATTGTTTAACCACTTGTGTAGACGAAGTTATGTTTGTACGTGCGGAAGGGAGTAAATAGTTGTATCTCGCCGGTGGCAGGCGCAGTTATTTTTGTAGACTCTCAAGGTTAGTAAACACTAGGTATTTCCAGGCTGTGTTTTGGTGTATCATAACAAAAGGAATGGAATGGAATTTCTAGTGACCGATGCAAGACAAACATCAAAACAATATAAAAACGAGATGATATAGAACAAGGAATGTAGCCCTGGGTTAACCTTGCATTATGGTATCCCTCATAAATAGATATACATACCTACAATGTAAAAAAAACAACTCACCTACAATGTATGGAAGGCTAATATCGCTTACCAGGTTCTTGGGTATTGTTATTGTTTTTTTTGTAATCCAGCATGTGTAACTATAATACTTATATATACAATCTTCAAAATCCTCCATAAAACAACTTTAACTGAAGACGCGGTAGCGTACCTGAAAACTGTACATCTTTGAAGTAGAGATCACTTAGAATCATCAGAATCAGCCATACGATAAATAAATGAAATAAATAATACAAATCTTCGCCAAACTGCATGGCAGTTAGTGTGGGTGGAGTCCCTGTGGGCCCGCGTGCGGGGCAGCACCAACACTCTCCTGTACGCTTACCATGAGTTTGACAATGACGGCTTACGCTAACGAGTATCGAGTTTTCTCTCTGTGCATCTCTATTGCACTTTGACATTACGAGCGGGATGCACAGATAGAAAACTCGATACTCGTTAGCGTAAGCCGTCATTGTCAAACTCATGGTAAGCGTACTGAAGGTGGTCGCGAAAAGGATCCATAGGTACAGTTCATTGGATGTACAAATGGGGTGTGAACCGATCAAAAGCATGTTCGGCAGCGTATTGCGATTCCAAAAAGGCATTTGTTTTGTCATTTTATTTTTGTTTGTTTATGATTACACCTAAGTGTTTGTTTTTGTTTAAATTATACCTACAGTCTTTGTTTTTGTTGACACTGGCTGTTTTGGCTCCCGGCTTGCCCGAGGAAGACGCTCCTAGCTAAGGCCGCTTAGGATGCGGAGGGGAGGGACCGCAGAAGAAGATGAGTACCGGTATTGCGGTTCGCCGTTCTCCCTATCTAGGCGGTATCGCAGGGGGAGAGGCGTGTTGTGTGATAACGGTGCGCCACGCTCCCTACCCGAACTTGGCGGGGCCGTTCCGTTAAAACTGGAAGAGGAATGCCGGTATGACGGTGCGCCGCTTTCCCTATCCTCTGCGGCCGAGACGTGGACGCTGGCGGAACCACAGACCTGATCCGCCGCCTGGTGCCGGATTTATCGCACCCACGATCTCCTCATAGGGGAATTAGGGGGGTCCGCTACTTTCCGCACCCATGTCCTCGTAGCGGACTCAGGGGGGTCCGCTACTGAATAGGTGGAGATCGAGGAGGCAGGTGCGTTAAAGCATCTGGTGCGCCTCACGTGGAGGGCATCCACGAAGAGGCGCTTGTGGGCGGGCGGCTGCCGTCCGCGGGGTCGCGGGTGTGTGCGCAGGCCTCCGTACCCTCGCCACATGGCGGCGAGGCGGCAGGGGGGGTTTAGCGGCTACACCAGCGACGGGAGTCCCACATAACCACTTGGGTCACCCCCTGCGCCCGGGTGGTATGCGTATCGCATTTCCCCCCCCCCTAAACAAAAAAAAGGTAGGTAATTTATACCTTATTACTAACATAATTTTGTGATGTGTTTATGTGGATACCAGATGTGCGAAATAATAATTTCAATTCATTTCATACCCACTGTGTAATACAAGAAAAAAGTACCTAGGTACTTTATTTTAACCATACTTTAAATTGTATAGCTTACACAGAAATATCTGCAAGGACAAACACCAGGCATATTATTTTATGACCAACATAAAATAATATGCCGTGAGGTAAGTATCAGGACAGTCCCACAAACAATCATGTTTTTGTTTTTACAATCGCTCGGAAATTCCATGTAGCCTACTTAGCCTGAGCTAAACACAGGCTGCCTGGAAATACCGGATGTTTAGCAACCTTGAGTTGGACAAAGTTAACTTTGCGGTCACAGAAGGCGTGCATGTAGCGCTTAGCGCTGTTTCGTGGCAGCTGTAGCACGGACATTTTAGTTCATGGTTTGTCCGCTGATATTGATAAGTTAGTTAAGCCATTTTTTTACTCAATGTATTTTTGTCTGTGGGAGACTGGGAGTGGCTAGTCGGCAAATTATGAACTGAGCTACAAACCACGGACTTCGAAATTCGGGTATCTTCATCTCTATCGCACTTACAGGACTCGAGTGACAAGGATGCATGTATAGGAACTTGGCTGGTTACGTCCCGCTCTGCAAGACATATATATTCACTTTGCAGTCTCAAAGTAATGCCAGTAACATCGAAGTTTAGCAAGCACACACGTGTTTTCTTAACAATTATTTACCTATTCGTTTCTTCTACTATCTACAAGTGTTTGTGATTTGTGACTTTGTAAGTAGACGTGTAGCTCGTATTTTCGGGTGTTGAAGTTACGATGCATGATTCATATAAAAATGAAGCCAGGCACTAAGTGGGTAAGGCCGCGAATTTTGACCAATTTGGACGTTTCAAATTTAACATGCTCATAAAAAAAAATTGGTAACACCGAGAGGTTTCATTTTTTTTTTATTAAATTAAGCGATAAAAACTGTCAAGAACGCAAGTGACATAATTGATTTAAATCATTTCAAATAAATAATAAAAATATTTTTCCGTCCAAAACGTAACGAAAGTTGATATTTTTTTTCTACCCTGTGTACTTAAAGCCCTCTGTTATTTTCACGATTTTCAACTTTTCATGATCATGCTTTTGTTTAAACAAAATTTTATGATATGACGATAGTTCTACCGATTGCTAAACATTTTTATTTAAATAATTTATTTGTTTTATCTTGCATTCTTTTATGGTACCACAATTCCACGTTTTCGTTACGATTACTTACGTGACGCTTTATACAGCTAGATTTATAGCCGATTGTGGTAGAAATTCGTTTTTGGGCAACTCATATTCTAGTAGGGCGACACCAGACAGAAAACCTAAACTCCTCAGCACAGACTAATAAGAATACAGACGCGCAGTATAAAGCAAGACGATGTTTTATATAGTTGTCTCTGTCACTGCTTATGGTCAGCTGATGTGAGTTAGAATGAGACGAATAGTATGGTATTTTGAGTCTATTGACGACTTGTCTCCAAAAACTGTTAACCACGGTGTTAAATGCTAAACAATCTGTCAAAGTCAAATCAACGTCAAATCTCTTGTGAATCTTGAGGAAAGTTGGTTATTTCAAGAATATTGTGTTGAAAAACTAAATATTTCTGTAATAAGTTAATGATTTAAGTTGTATGAAGTGGCACAATGGCTTGTGCAGTTCCGTACTGCCGAAGTTACGCTAGATTGTTAAAAAAGACCGGAGAAACAATCGGATTTCATCGGTAACAATCATTTGGTTATTTTTCAAATATTTCATGTACATTACGCAATATAATGGTCTGGGATTACAGCAGATGCTTGATATTATCGGATAAGTACTTTTTACATGGATCAAACTTGATATTTTTGGGATTTTTAGTAAAAATACAATTGTCGTAAACATGGGTAGTGTTGTTACCATGTATATATCGATATTTCGTCGACATGAATTATTCATGTAGGCGTTTAGACAAAATATTTTAATGTTACATGTCTTAACTTAACTGTTAACTTCAGGTTTCCGGTAAATAATAACCTTCGAAAAAAATGGATTGACGCAGTAGGGCGCAATAATTGGACGCCGAAAAAACACCATAGAATATGTTCGAAACATTTCGAAACTAACTGTTTCGTTATTATTAAAAATACAAAACACTTGCTGCCAGATGCGATACCTACAGTTTTTCAGAGGCCGCTTGAGGTAAGTTGGTATAGTGAGTTTTATTTATTTTATTACTTGACATTTCTGAGGTCCCTCCAGATGAGTTCGTTTCATTTAAGTTTTGTATATGCAAAGAATTTGTATTAGTACATTGATTTTCTTTATATATCCATAACTACTATAATATGTATTATACATGCGAAAGTAACTCTGTGTCGGTTTGTTGTTTACCTGTTCATACTTAAGCAGCTCAACTGATAGATATTGTATAATAATGTTTTCGTTACTGTATTTAATGCAGGGATCTCACCAGGATCAACAATTAGAAGGCAACTACAACAAAATGATGCTGAGCAGTAATGAAAGGCTACCAGATACAATACCTAAGACATCTGCATTGCCTCTTCAGGTGATGCAAGTTTACTGATTGCAAAAAGTTCTATATAATTGGATATTTATTATTTAAAGCATTAGATGTAACTTTCTTATTAAAATGAGATATTTTCAGGAATATAATTGCGTTGTTATTTTGTGTTAGCTTACTTTAAAAACAAAGTTTTAATCGACTTCAAATCAATACTTCACGAAGCCACATTCCATATTACCGCATGAACTGCTTTCTGAAAGCAAATGCACGATTTCAAAGTACCCAAATCGTTTCAAAATAAGATTTGAAGATTGCCCTGGATTTCTCCAGGATCCCATCTTCAGATCCTGACCTGCCTAGGACCACCTTTTCTAACAAAACACCATTCTTATCGGTCCAGGCGTCTAAGAGTAATCGAAGAACATACATAAAAAAATAAAGAGCCAGCGGAATTGATTCGATTCAGAAGTCAGTTAAAAATAAATGTGTTCCACTAAAGATCCACAAAATAGTGAGAGATAAAAAGTAACTCGTCTGACTACCTATGTATTTGCATAATTTAATTTGTAGCGAACATACGAAACATGAATGCAGTTTATTATATTCGTAGTCGTGTAATGGTTTTTGTTTTCTATTTGGTAAGTACCATATTAATTTTTGCATAGTATGGATAGAGATACAATTTACTTACGAGTATCGCATATTACGAATTTGTTAACAGTAAATATCGATATCGATAACTTGTAAGAAAATATCTTTCTGTGCACTAAATCTCGAGCGAGCGAGAGAGCGAATTACATCGTGCGAGCGAGAAAGCGGAGACAATGACGTATGAAGACCTGTCAGATAACATGGTTCTATCCCTTTCTTACTCGGCGTTCAGTACGTAAGTGAGAAGAGATCGGATGTATAGAAAACGTTCAATTTATTAGCGCCTATCTGCTTTTCTCTGTAATCTGTGGTTTGTTCATAAATCGCGGACGAAAGTGACGAGGACAAAGTTTTTTTAAATACCGCTAATAGTGCTTGTGTGATTTAAAGGGTAAGTAGTGATTATTTTTAAGCGGTAATTTTTCATACGATAGGTTAATGTTATTCATGCAGGTGGCATGTATTACTATATTCAAAATATCGTTATTTCACCATGATAATCAATATTTTTTCAAAAATACGTTACACTTTCGTTACGAATACGTTGCATTTTGTAAAAATGCAACGTATTCTTTGTGTAACGTGACGAAAACATGTGGTAAAGGGAAGTGCACACAGATAAATACGAACTAAAATGAGTTTTTATTTTATTTCCAAATACAGTAAGTATTAATTTGAAATTGTAGGTATGTACAGTAGGTACAGGGATCAGCTAGCACGAGAGAATTGACCAATCCATCTACTATCCATATCCATACTAATATCCATGCTAATATTATAAATGCGAAAGTGTGTCTCTCTGTCTGTCTGTTACCTCTTCACGCTCAAACCGCAGAACCGATTTAGGTGAAATTTGGTATAGAGATAGTTTGAGTCCCGGGGAAGGACATATGATAGTTTTTATTAACGAAATCATCCCCTAAGGGAGTGAAATGGGGGGGGGGGGGGGGGGGGGTGAAAATTTCTATGGAGCTGCAATATAAACGAGTTCCACACGGACGGAGTCGTGGGCAGAAGCTAGTATTATTATAAATGCGAAAGTTTTGTGTGTCTGTTACCTCTTCACGCTTAAACCAGTGAACCGATTTAGATGAAATTTTAGAAGCACATTAAAATAGTTTTTATCCCAAAAATCATCCCCTAAGAAGGTGAAATATAGGGTGAAAATTTGTATGGAGCTACGATATAAACGAGTTCCACGCGGACGGAGTCGCAGGCAGAGCTTCTGCGTGGCTTCTGCCCTGGACTCCGTCCGCGTGGAAGTATTTAATCGAACGAGCGAGCGAAGCGAACAAAGTTCTATGCTTCAGGTTGGGCCAAAAATCGTTATGTCCAGTATCTGTCCCGTGTCCATCATCCGTCTGTCCGTCTGTTTTCCTCTATCGCATTTCCCAATCGATTGTCGTGAAGTTTTGTGAGCAGAGGTTTTCATTATAGATTTTTTTGTCCAGTAACTTTTTTGAAAATGAAAACCTATTGATAAATATTTAGTTAAATTTTTTAAAGCATTTACTTAATTTAAAAAAATGCTGTCGTGAAAATATTTTATTTTTAAGTATTTTTTTTTTAACATTAACCAGTGTGATCTAAGCTTAACAACAACTTATGTTACGTTTTATAGTAACGTCACGTATTTTTTTTATGTTAGTTCTATGTCACATTGGTCAAAATTCGCGGCCTTACCCAAGTATTACCTACCCTTTTACACATGTGTCTTATGTCAGTAACAAGAATGATGAAGAAAGATAGAGATATCGATTGTACAAAACGGCCTACTTCTATTTCATTCCGTTTACTTCACGCGTAGTAGGTACCTAGTACCAAACGGAACATTTACATCTTCGTCCTACGCCGTAGAACTGGGGACCGATTTTTGACTTTCGAGCGCTCGAAATCAAAAGCGAGCGGTGGAAAATATTCGCACACGAATATTTTCGCATGAACCCAATAATAGCTATTTTTGAAATCATCACTCGAAAGCTAGTGATTGGCTGTGTTTTGGCTGTCAATTCTTTTGCGTTTCGTTGTATGCAAAAAGTAGATAATTACCGGTTTTTCAAATTTTAATTTCCAGTATAGAGAAAAGTACTTTATTGGAAGTTGTGTATGTATAATTATAGTAAATTGATTCATTGTAAATATATTATGCGTTTCATAACAAAAAAAAAACAAAATAAGTAGTGAGTAAAAGTAAACGAAACGCTACTTTCCCGCCCATTAGACTAATGATCTTGGTTTTCATCCACAAAATTTGGCAATAAATTAAATATAATCGTACACCAGGCAATCACGTAGCATCGAATCAATCTATTTTATTTAATAAATCTATCTTTTAAATAAATAGTCAGTCCATAATTAAATAGGTACAACTGAAGTGTCAAAATTTTCTACCGGTAGAATTGAATACGAGTGGTCAATACCACTCGTATTTCAATTTTCTATCGCTCGTATTTCAAAAATAGTATTTCATCGTTTTTAACCGTTTTCGAGTGAAAGAGTCGAGCGCTCGAAAGTCAAAAATCGGTCCCCTGTACAGATTTTTTCCCCGCATTATCCCCGTTTTGTACCACGGCACGCGTAGAACTAAATCGTAGAACAAAACGGACTACTTCTTTTCCTTGTTCTATCTCTCTGTAATTCTTACTTCAAAAGCAGTTGAAGATCGGACAAACACACAACAACATTTTGAACAAACATTTTGAAAGTCGAATCGTGCCCCCTGATCTTTTAATGTCTTTTAAAGACTGTTGCTCAAGTAATAAATGTAATCCTTATATCAGCTAAAAGACGTCCATCGTCCAGACGTCGATATTTCGGTGGAATAAAGTTTTGTTAGGGGTCAAATAAAATATTCAATAATGTCATATTTTCTCGGAAAAGTATTAAAAATGTAGTCAAATGAAGAAAAAATCAACGCAAGAGCTTAAATAATCACGAAGTTATAAGTGTCCAAAGTTCTAAGAAGGGGATCTGCCCCTTTTTCGCAAAATGCAACTTCATATGAAACGATGACCCTTGTAGATTGTGACGTCACTAATAGACGGCAACGTGCCCCCCCCATCCACCCCCCCACCCCCGGCAGCCTCGCGTAACGTGACGTCACGCTAACAAGGAATGTTAAAACGGTTGCAGCTTCGTAATTCTTTGAGATATCTGAAAAAGATTTTCATCTCTAGGCATATTTTTTTGCCTTCTTTCTTTTGGAGTAATGATAATTTTCGAGTGTACACCCTATTGCTGATTTTCAGGTGCAATATGTGTTACAAGGGTGAATACTTCTCCCGAATCCGAGAGAACCTTCCCGTAAAGAAGATATGTCTAGTCCTGGCCATAATAAATGCGGTAAGAACATAGTTTGACATTCTTCATATTCGTATAGAAGTAACAAATTGATTTTATTTGACTGGAACCCAGTAGACCTCGAGCTAGGAGCATTTTTTTGTCAGTGACTTACCCCCGGGCGATAACTTGTGAGGTTAAGAATATTGTGTCATGAAGCCCCGTGGACGTCAGCTGCGGCTCCGTTGGTGGCATAACCAGCAGTAGCCACCCACACAGGTAAAAAAAATTGTTGACCACCTGACGGGTTTTCCACCACTGTGCAGTCGGCTGACGAGATTTTTAGTCATAATATTGGAATAACTATAATTTGATGATAAAATGAATCGAGGGTAAATGTATTTTTTTACGTGTTTGGTATGCTGCTTCTGTTGAACCCACCGACGGAGCCGCAGCTGACGTTCACGGGGCTTCACAATACGACAATCTGAACCTTTTCACAAGTTATCGCACGGGGGTCGATTGGTCACGAAAATCTGTTGCTAGCTCGCGGGCTACAAATATTAAACGCGCTTTTGACGATTTCGCGCTCTCTATGCGAGTAGCTTAAGATTCACCTTACATTTTCACTGCCGGGAACCCACCTTGCGGGTGCCTACGCCGTAGTCGCTTTCCGCTAAATATGGTGAAATCTACAGGATCGTATTATTACCTATAGGTAGGAGCAAGGTGCAAAAGCCAGGCCAATTTTGCAGCTGACCAATTATTTTTCGGTAAATAGCTGATCCTTGTAGAACAATACAAGAATCAGCGTCACATGATGACCAGATTAATTGCACAGTACTTAATGAAATGTATATTTATAAGCTCTTGTCAAAGTGTTTAATTAATACTAAATAAACTATTTACTATTATTATTATTGGTGGCAGTTCAGCAGGGCAATGTAGCCAGTATTTATGGCACCTTTGGACCAGACGAATATTCTTATACTTAATTTTCTTTCTTGCTGTTTTATCTTATACCCTCAGTGTTTAGTATTTTAGCTTTTTAGTAATAAATCTTTGGTTAATTAAGTATATTTTGTTGGTTTCCAGATGGCCAACGAACTGCTCTTGGTGGCGTGTGTTTACGTGGAATATTCTCGCCCAGACCGCCACCGGCACGCCAGGGTGCAGTTATTAAAATAGGTGAGCGTTATCAAATGCCTTTGTCTACCCTAAACACTGTAATTTTCTGTGAAATTTCTGTTAAACGTCTTAGTCCTCGTGCACTAGTGTATGGCATCGGCAGTTTATGTCAAAGCAAGGGTTATCTAAATTCGAAGTACTTAACCCTTAACATGGCAAGACATGAAGGAATGTAGCCAGCTATCACTCGGAATGTTTTTTGTGATAGTTATTGGATAAAAAGAACTATAGTTAAGAAAAAGAAATGAAAACCATTCTGAAAGTTAGTTTTTCAGGACGTCCGTTAAAACGGACATTGCCACGAATCGTAAAAAAAGATTGCCTTTGATGTTGTCCTAAAAAACGGACAATACTGTCATGCAGGTCACGAAAATAAAATAAAAAAATTGTCGTCAACCAAAAATAAGCTTGAATACACTGAATAAAATCATCCTGAGCATCATCATCATAACAGCCGAAAGACTTACACTGCTGGAGATTTATGGCTCCGACGAAGAGTGCCAAAGTGACCGGTCCTGCGCCACCCGCATCCAGAGGACTCCCGCAACCTTTACCAGATCATCAGTCCATCGTGTCGAGGGTCTACCCACACTGCATCTTCCGGTACGTGGTTGCCACCAAAGTATCTTTCCACCCCAACGGCCATTGGTTTTACGTGTAAT
Source organism: Epinotia demarniana (assembly GCA_945867215.1). NCBI lineage: Eukaryota > Metazoa > Arthropoda > Insecta > Lepidoptera > Tortricidae > Epinotia > Epinotia demarniana. The sequence goes on along the minus strand of OX244274.1, from coordinate 18,657,882 downwards.
GTGCCCTGCCCACTGCCACTTAAGTTTAGCGATCCGTAGGGCTATATCGGTTACCTTGGTTCTGCTGCGGACAGCCTCATTTCTGATTCGATCACGCAGAGAAACTAACAGCATAGCCCTCTCCATTGCCCTTTGGGTGACTTAGAGCCTTCTTATGAGGCCCATAGTAAGCGACCACGTTTCAGTGCCATTAGTCATCACTAGCAACACAGACTTGTCAAATACTCTCATCTTGAGACACTGCGGAATATTGGATGAAAAGTGAGATTGGTCGGTAGTTCGTCAGCAGGGTGGTGTAACCATTTTGAGGAATAGCACCACCACACCTCTGTTCCGTGCTTTTGGCATTTTCCCTTCCAGTAAGATGGAATTGAATAAACGCTGAAGAGCCGTAGGGACCGGGTTTCCACCCGCCATCAGCAGTTCGGCTGTTATTCCGTCTTCACCTGGTGCGTTGTTGTTCTGGAGCTGTTGAAGAACCTTTACAAGCTCGTACAGGCTGATTTCCGGGATGTCGTTGGAATAGAGTTGGATTAGTCGAGCTAGAGGGTCCTCCACGAGACTAACCTCGGGTACGCGAGTTAATGTGTATAGCTGTCCGTAAAAGCGCTCTACGTCAACCAAAAGCTCAGGTTTAGAAGAAACGATTCTACCATCTTCAGTTTCCAACTTGGCGAGATGGCTCAGTCCAGTAGTCAAATCTCTCCAAAACACTTTAGCTCCCTCGTTACACGGGATAGCCTCTTCAATAGCTTGTATTGAATTGGCGTAGATCGCGGGTAAAGCAATTGCAGATCTCTTTATTGAGCTACTGGTGTAAAGTGACATCGGATGAAGACAACGTTTCGCTCCCTTCCTTTGTGAGCTTCTAACAACTCGGAGGCTTATGGGGGAGGGGAGTGAGGTGTTGCTGTGTGAACATAACATGTGAACACAACTGGAGGGCTCTCTAGCTCAACAGCTAGAGAACCTTTTAGTTGTGTTGGTTCATTGGGCGTTGAAGAACTTAGACCCAAAGACACGGCGAGCTTCCACAAACCGGTAATTGAATTCGTCTAAATCGCCGTCTAGGAAACGGAAACAGTTTTGGAGTTGGAATAGGAATTTTGATTTGTGCTGTATGGAACAACTTCATCAATCGAGAGCATTCTTGCTTGACACATATATTAAATGTGCCTCTTACCAGACGGTGATCGCTCCCGGTTTTAACTGTACGTATTGATGATCACAGAGACAACATTTAATGTATCCCTCCTCGTCGACAGGATGAAGTCAGTCTCGTTTTTAGTTGGTCCACTTTCTGTGCTCGCGTTTCGTTTAATGGCAAGGTCCGTTTTCTGTCACAATGTGAAACAAACTATGTATCCATAAAAGTCGGCACTGTCCGTTTATTATGACATGCTCAATGGTACGTAGCCACCTATACAATCGATAATGTCACAAAAACAGGACCAGCTTTAAATCATCCTTTTTGACTTAGAATTAATTGAATATTTAATGAAATTTATATCAATAACGAAAGTTTAACTCACCTGAAGGTTAATTCAACAAAAAGAAAACCATTTTTTTTATTCGTTATTGTTTTATGGGGCCAGAAACAAACGCCAACGCAAATTTCGAAAATCATTGATTTCAAGCGACGCTCGCGCACAAATTGAACGTTGCACACTATTGGCGTATTCAGGAAATATGTAGTAATATTCTCGCCATTTCGTTTGGCGTATTTACTTTTCTAGGCAGAATGCGCGTTCAAACTTTGCGCGGCATTTACTAACTGTACTAAAAAAGTGACAGGAAAGCGTTAAGGGTTAAGGGGATTTTCCTTCATGCGAATTTAAGCCATGTGTCACTTGTGCCCATGCCATACGACTAGTCTAACTTCAAGGACTGGGACTTTTGCCATACATTCACTGCCAAGAATCGCTACGCTCGTACCTAGCCGATCCCGTGGGTTTCCTCGTATGTAGCGGTAAGAGACTACGGTGTAGGCGCCCGCTAAACACTTTCCTGGCAGTGAAAGTGCTAAGGTTTGATCTTCAACCAAAATAAAAACACGCTAACGCCACGCTTATACAATGACGCGACTGATGACTGAATGATCTTGACGCACCTTTAAAATTTGAGATCTGATTGGGTACGTAAATAGGGCTACATTGAGTTCCAGACTTACGTTTTGTCATTTTAATCACAACTTATTTTGAGCTTCATCGTATTGAGAAATCGTGACGGGTAAGACTCTTCACAGCGTAAAACGGCATCACACATTCACTGCCAAGAAACGCTACGCGCTATGCTACGCTCGTAGCTGATCCTGTAGTTTTCACCATATTTAGCGGAAATCGACTACGGCGTAGGCACCCGCTAGGCGGGTTCCCGGCAGTGAAAGTTTTAATGGGAGAAAAGTGCGCATACCTAAATATTGAGGCTCGTACCAATGAGTTTTTCGGAACTTATGTACGGAATATTTTATTTTATTTCAGCTTTTCGGTGAAGGAAAACATCGTGAGGAAACCGGTCTAATCCCAATGAGGTCTAGTTTTCCCTCTGGGTTGGAAGGTCAGATGGCAGTCGCTTTCGTAAAACTAGTGCCTATGCCAAATCTTGGGATTAGGTGTCAAAGCGGACCCCGGGCTCCTTTAGGGGCATTACCGGGAATAACGCTAGGAGGATGAATTTACTATTAAAATGTTTAGTTATCGTTCATCATCATCATTACTTAAGAGTACTTATGGTTCTTGTCGGTGCAGTGACCGCTACTTTTCTCTGTCCTTTGCCAGCCTCTTCACTTTCTCATACGACTTGACATCTGCTTCCTTTACTTGGCTAAAATGTGTTACGATTTTGAATTATTTTTTTACGCTACCACCCGGATCTGTGGCAAAAGATGGCCAGAATTCAGGCTTCAAAGCTGGGGTTAGCTGGACATCGCACGATCAGGCCAACTATGAGTTCAAACTGTCCAACAATGTTATTGTTGGACAGTTTGAACAACGATTCTATCAATCCCAGGGCCCCCCGATCCGCGCCGCGCGGTGCACCCCGACCCGACATGCGAGTGGCCGCGCTAAAGTGTTTCATATCTTTAATTAGGTACCTCATTTTGACTTATAATTATTTGCAATTCCCTCGCAGTAGGCGTGAAAGCACTACGTAATGGCTCGCCCAAAAGGGCAATAGATGGACTCGTCTCCTTCGAGATCCACACCTAGCGGCTCAGATCTCGAACCCACTCGTCCATCTATTGCCTACTTTCTAGCCTTTACAACAATGTACTATTATTTTACAGGTGGTTTTACTCTTAGAAGAAAACGCGATGTTAATGGTGCGATCGACGATTACTTAAGCCACGAAGGATTGTTCCCGACGCTCTTTTTCATCATGACCATCGCAGCTGTTGGCTCAGTCCTCACTTTCATCTTCTCCATGTTGGTCTGCGTTGGGATCCGTAAAGTAAGTATGGAGGATTATTGTGACTCAAGTACGATTTTATAATGCAGTTGAACTTCTGCAGTCAACCGTGTTCCTTAGTAATTTGATCCAATCTCGTTGTCAACAACCCTTAAAGGTCGAACACACAGCACCGTCGCGGGCGCGCGGCGCGCCCGTCGCGGGCGCGCCGCGTGATATTTCCCTACAAACCGCTAGCGCGGTCCGCACAGGCTGCGCCCCGCCGGCAACGCGCCCCGCTTCTGCCACGCCCCGCCAACAACCCGCGACGGGCGCGCGGAGTCAAATCAGACTATTTCGGATCCTATCCTACGGGACTGTTATTTTGTATTTTTTTTATTTTTATTACAAGCTTTTATTCTACTTGCCCTGTTAGTACGGGACAAATCTTGCAAGTTAAATTTGATCCACTTCCCGGTTTCCGATTGAGTTGAAATTTTGCACGAATATGCAAATCGCGTGACAATGCAATATTCTGATGATGTGGAGCTGATCTGATGATGGAGCTGGAAGGTGGCCATAGGAACTCCGTGTTAGTATGAGACAAATCTTGTAAGTTAAATTTGATCTACTTCCCGGTTTCCGATTGAGTTGAAATTTTGCACGAATATGCAAATTGCGTGACAATGCAATATTCTGATGAAGTGGAGCTGATCTGATGATGGAGCTGGAAGGTGACCATAGGAACTCCGTGTATGTATGGGACAAATCTTGCAAGGTAAATTTGACCCACTTCCCGGTGATCGATAGAGCCGAAATTTTGGGTATGAGTATAGTTTGGATGACAATTCAATATTATGGTACCATCGAGCTGATCTGATTATGGAGACAAGGTGGCCATGGACATTCAGTACTTAACCGACGTAATCCCGTTGAGTTTGGGCTCGTTAGAATCGTCTCTATGAGTAGTTGATGATGGTATACAGAAAAATACAGTCGGCAATAAAAGCTTGTACCAAAAATGAAATTTTTGACAGACACTTATTATTGGGTGTCCCTTGTTTTGTCGACAAACTTTTCATCGAATTTTACTTCATCGAAAACGTTTCAAGTAACATTTAGTTCACGAATTATTGTTTGGTGTAATTTTATTTCATGACCAGATCATTCCAATTTTTATCATTTCATGGAATAATTGTTCAGGGAATATTATTTGGCAAATGATTTATTCCCTGCTGTGTATGTTAACTATTTTAATTCTAAATAATACTCCTTGTAATAATTTGTATGTTAATTAAAAATACTTGAAATAATAAATCACAAAACGTTTTCCACGAAATAATTCATCTATTTAATGAAACATCCGACAAGTAAAAATACACGATTTAAAATTAATTGTAGTGACCATTCCACGAACTGAATTGTCGACGAAATGAAAATACATGAAACGTTGACTTTGAAGTGAAATTCGACGAAGTGAGTGTCGACAATTTGATGATAAACCCTTATTATTATATCTGAATGCTTCAATTCCATACCTGCAATCCTGCACGGCACAAGACAAGTGATAGCTGTGCTGGATTGCACGTATAGAATTAATGAAAAGGCGACAAAGGGAGATGAATGACCTCGGTTTTCCGCGCTAACGCTCGTGGGTATGCGCTTTATTAGAAGATACTATAGAGTCATGGTCAAAAATAGACCTTGTGAAATGGTATTTTTGTAATCTACCTACCTAGCATATTTAATGTACTAATCAAACATGCTCGGAAATGTACCTGATGCATTAATATCACGAAATGAGGACATGTTTAAGGCTCCCTACATTTCTTCTTGGCTAGCTACGGTAGCCAATAGTGGTTCAGGCATGCGGCTGTCAAGCGGCGCGGCGGTCGTGGGTTCGAATCCCGGCTCGTATATATATATGTATATATATATATATATTACTAGCTTCTGCCCGCGACTCCGTCCGCGTGGAACTCGGTTATATCGCAGCTCCATACAAACTTTCACCCCCCATCCCCCAGCCATGCCGACATTCACAATGATCAGTGATGACGATAATTAATCGACGTAATAGTAGGCCTGGTAATAAATTGGGTATGGTGTCCAAATTTGGAGAGTAAATAAATTAGTGTTCGGTACACACGCACACATACTTCGCGAATGATGGAGAATGCTTCAATCGGGGCCGCGCCGTTGCAGTGTTCGCTCGCTCTCACTCGCTACGTCAAAGGAAGCCGCCTCGCAGGTATGAAGACGGCGAGTCGCCAGTGCCACGATATCAAAAGGAGCCGAATAAGCTTGTAACTAAGCACCTACTAACCTAGTGCAGTTTAGCAACTATCATACTTATAAGGTATATTTTAGGCATAGTTTAGTGGTATTCAAATATTCGATGAAGTGGGAACCTAAAAACGCATACCTAACTATCTATAATATTATTACTTTGTTTATACAATATTGTCTATTAAACTGTAACAGAAATACTTTGCATAGGTACTTAAAACATTGAACTATAATGTACTACGTACATAGAGACGGCACAAACAAAATCTGGGTAGCAAGCACGGCAGTGCGGGGGGTGAGGAGGGCGGCTAACTAGTCGTACAGGTTGACACACGTAAAAAGAGCCCTGGCGGCCATATAAAAAGTATGGCCGCCAGGGTTCTTTTTACATGTGTCGACCTGTACGATGTCACCGTCGCAGACGCGACACATTTGTTTACGGGTACGGGAACGTGGACGATACATTTAATATCAAGCTATATTGATATTGATATAGTCTGTTTATTTATAGTTTATAAAAAAAAATACAATATTAATTAGGTTAGTGTATTACACTTACCTCTGAGGTATGTTATGTACAGTCGCCATTAGATATATCGGAGCGGCCAGAGTGCTCACAAACATCTGAGCAGGCCTCTATTGTCATGGCGTTAGATTGCATGTTCAGATATTTTTGAGCACCGTGGCCGCTCCGATATATCTGATGGCGACTGTTAGTACATATACTAACCGGTTCAGGGGGTCATGGAAAACCTTATGGTTTTATTAAAAAAATGCCGCATAGTTTGGTAGTAATATTATTTTTAATTTAATTACACATTCCACACCTTAAACAATATTAAGTTTTGTTAACTTTTGCCGGTTTGAGAAATAATTAGCAGATTTCTTCAAAAAACGCCTTGCCGCCTTTGTTATATATACAGGGTGGAAAGTTAAAACGGGAGAGTAAGGGCAGCTACTAGATCCCTTGCCGCCACGCAAAAATGTCACTGGGATTTCATTCCTAACTTTTTAAGTGATGACAATCTACATTCACAGATTTTTGAAAAAAAGTACAGTCAGCGAGAAAATCATCAATCTTGCCGATTTTTTTTTAATGCCATTCGATCCCATTCCTATTAAGGATCAAAATACTCTTTGGGACCGACTAAGGTTTGACTACTAGAACGCTCAGAAATCAAAGAAAACTTTTTCCGTACAGTTAACATGGGAATACCAAAGTGCAAGTAGTCTTTTAGTTAGACGATCACCAAATTGTATGGAGACGGAGGTAACTTCATTTCATCATGATCATCATCATATCATCCGAAAGACGTCCACTGCTGGACATAGGCCTCCCCCAAAGAGTGCCAAAGTGAGCGGTCCTGCGCCAACCGCATCCAGCGGACTCCCGCAACCTTTAGCAGGTCATCAGTCCACCTTGTCGGGGGCCTTCCGGTACGTGGTCGCCACTCGAGAACCTCTTTCCGCCCCAACGGCCATCGGTTCTACGTGCTATGTGCCCCGCCCACTGCCCGTAGTAAGCTTGTCATTAGCTGTCAAATTTACTATTGTCCGCCACCGCAGGCCGCACCAGTGTGTTTTAGGCCTTATGAATACGGGTGTACCTATTAACGTTAGTTTTTTTTAACAAAGGAATTAGGTAAATTTCTCATTTCTAATCTAAATGAATTAAGTTATCTCCGTCTCCATACAATTTGATGATCGTCTAACTAAAGGACTACTTGCACTTTGGGATTCCCATACTAACTGTATGGAAAACGTTTTCTTTGATTTCTGGGCGTTCTAGTAGTCAAACCTTAGTCGGTCCCAAAGAGTATTTTGATCTTTAATAGGATACCTACTGAATTTTTATTACCCTGTACTGTACTGTACTGTATGGTATGCAGATGGTGGCATATATCATTATTGTTCGATTTGAAAGTTACGATTTATAAGACGGATTATATGTAAAAAATAAATAAATTATAATACTCGTATTTTATATCATAGTTAGTAGGTACCCGAGTAGGTATTTGATTGCAAGAATGCAAGTATTATTTAATTAAATATAAATTAACCTCAATGACTCTTTGTACACGACCGATTTATCGATATATCGATAAACATTGGTGTTCTCTCCCTTCGAGTAGGTATATCAAAACCGCACGCAAAATACCGGGCCCTTAGTAATAAGGGTCAAGTCGGAAGAAATAACTTGATAAACAAAATGTTGTAATGATTCAGAATCGATTTAAGTATTTAAAGAACACACATATACCTAAGTAATAATAGAATAGTATAAACTTGTTTGTATACATTTTTTACCATAAACATAGCTTTGGGAGGATAAACTTAGTTTAATTTCAAACTTTTTGCTAATGTTTTTAAATATTGAAAATGCATAAGTAACAACCATTACCATAAACAAACATATGAATTAGTAACATTTATGTGTGCCCCGATGGTGCTCCGTATAAATAATAGTCTAGTGGCCTGACAGATGAAGCAATTGTTTTATTTTGGAATGTATTAATTGTGATTGTAATTAAATAAACAAATTTCACAGATTTGAGTAGGGTAGGCAATGTCTTTCTGCTTTTATGTAGTGCACGCCACTGATGTTAAGAATTTACGGTGGTTTTCTTTCAGGGCCCATAGATTTTTCCACCCTGTATAGTTTAGTGTTAGCTTAGCAGTATTTTAGCAGAGTTTTCTTTCTTACCCATACCAAAAATAAAGTGCCTAACTACTTTCGTTACTACAGTCATTTGTAGATATATCTCGTACTACAAACTACTTACTCTGCTCTGCTAAACGGACACTAAACTACTTTAAGTAGGAAATCATCTGTTAAATTTGTCGTCATTGTTTTATAATGATGACATTTATCATCATTTTAAAACATTGAGATATCAAACATAGAAATTTACTTAATTCTTGGCATGTTTTAAAATATGTTTATTTAGTTAATCGTTTCCCGCTCACGCCATTATTACCTACACCGTTAAAAGTCGCATTTTCCTACTAGCACATCGTCGAAGACGATATACATATTACAAATAATCTGCGTAGGTAATGTAGGTACTTACCTATCTAATTCGTATCTTGGCTTGGGGCACAGAAAGCGCGACCTTGAAAGCGAACTCGGCAAAGCACTGCTTGCGTGCCGCCGCTGCGAGCGAATTTGATCGTTAACACACGCCGAAAGAGTTCAAGTTCAATTGTAGAAATTAAAGATTTATAGAATTAAATATGCATAGTTATTGTTAATTTATTGGTTTTACGTGTAAAAAAATGTCGTATTTCATCGTTTACAGGTTAAAGACAATAATATTGGTATGTTGACGATTATAAACAACTGTTATTATTATTATTTAAAAAAATCGTCGTTTATTTGACAGTATTTCTTTATACCTAATTCCGGGTCGAAAGTTTTTAGGATTCGTAAATATACTATCTTAAAATATGTATTTAATGACGGAGAAAAAAACACAGGCTATTATAAATTAATGTTTGGCGAAACCGTAAAATGACAGCGAGCGGGTCTGCGATGCCGGGACGCGCTGGCGGGTTGATGGCGCGAGGCGCGCGGGACGCGCGCTTGACACGCGCTTAACGCGCGCGCGTCGAGCGCGCGTTGCTGGCTTGTTGATGGCGGGAGCCCAGCGCGATGCGCGAGTGCTCTGTGTGACCGGCCGTCCCGCGCGCGTCAAGCGCTCGTCAAGCGCGGCTACCGCCCCGCTGGCAGTTTGTTCGACCCTTTATAGTTTCGCTACGTCCGTCTGTCCGTCTGCGGCTTAGCTACTTTAAAAAATAAAATAAAATAAATAAAATCATTTATTGCAGACATCGGTGGTCCATAGGTATTTTGTTAGTAACAGTCAGCTTAAGGAGACTATGTTAGTGTGGAATTGAATAAAATTAATACATTAAATTACATTACATTAGATTAAATTGAAATAAAAACATTAAATTATACAGAATTAAAATAAATTTAGTTAAAATGCAAATAAAATTAAAATACAAAAATTCGCAACTTGGCAGCGTCACCGTCTGTGGACGTGCACCTGTATAAGGTGGCGCATTATGTGCGAGTCAACCCGCCCGGCTATGGTCTTCAGGATGGAGTAGGAACTAGCGCAGAGTCTGCAGACCAAGGAGGCAGTTTTTTTGCGCACAATGGCGTAGAAGTCATCCACTCTCGCGAGCGCAAACGTACCTGATGCACTGCAGAAATGCGGCAGTCCCAGCAACATCCTGAAGCCGTTGTTGTACTGGACTCGATAGGCGTTGATGCCCTTCTGCGTATAGTTGGTCCATAGGCTGCTCGTGTAGTATACCTGGCAGTAGGCTTTAAACAAAGTTATTTTAACCTGCTCACTACATCGCGCAAACCTCCGAAACTCCGAACCAACATATTGCATCTGACCGCCAACGCCCTCCTTTCCCGCTCTATATCTGATTGGTCCTTTAGGTCATCGGTTACAAAATGGCCGAGGTACTTAAACTTGAAAACTCGTTTAAGGTCACCACCGTTCAGCTTTATGGGTGGCACTGTCTCAGGTAACTTGCCACCGATGGCCTTAAAGACCAGATACTCGCTCTTTTTGACATTGTACGTCAAGCCATGCGACAAAGCGTACTCCTCACACGAGCCCAGCAGCTCCCTGAGCGCCCTAACCGACATACTTTAGAAAGCTGCAATTCGGCATAGGTATATAAATCAATATTCACGGGTACCTCCTGTACGTAAAGAGGGATGTTATTGATCTCTCTTTAAACCCATGGTTTTGGGTATCGTTAGATAGCTTGTTCAAAAATATTATGGGTGTGTAGGTACAAACTGTTTTTCCACTCGGTGATCGTTTGCGTGATATTGGGCTTTAAAGCCCTAATTTTTGTTAGAGTCAAGTGCTGCCCGCTGGCCAAATGGGAACATGTGAATGTTTAAAAAATTCGTGGCAGTAGTTCATATTATGAATTTAAAAGGAATACTCTACGGCTCAGTTGGCATTACTATTTACCAAGTAATAGTCGACGAACTGAATGTGTACTTGGAAAGGCCAACTTTTCGTTGCACGCAGCATTTAGTTAGCGTGCGCATGTCGATGTAACAAAGACAGACAGGCAACTACAGAACCCTACACTGCGCGTAGCACGACACGCACTTGGCCGGTTTTTTATATTTTCCTTGTGACAAGCATAATATTCCCCTATCCGCACTGGGCCAGCGTGGGGACTACTGCCCGTTCCCTCCCATGCATGAGAGGAGGCCTGTGCACAGCAGTGGGACGTATATAGGCTGATGATGTGATGTGAAGCATAATATACTATAACCGACCTCATCCGATTTCAAAAATTCTTTCATCAGTAGGTATATAGAACGGAACTTCAGCACGTCTCTCATGAGACGGAAACGACATACTCTCGATTTTTCTCGCACTTTACCTCTTGTTCTAAGTGTTCTAATAAGAGAGAGACGGATAGTGCGAGAAAAATCGAGAGAGCTCGCGCGCCGTCTCTTGATAGCCGTGCTGTGCTGGATAGACAATTAACATAGACTTCATAGAGTCAGTAGACGTCCTCTGTAATAGGATGAGCCTCACGCGCAGCTAACTTAAAATTTTCATGTTACTATGCTTGTTCCAGCGTCGGCCCGGGTTCCTGACCGCGTATGTGGCATATGGCGTGTTGATCTCATGCCCGATTGCCTTGGTCTCATTCATACATCTGTGTGTCGAAAACAATCCAGGTCTCAGCATCGCGGGGCTGTGTGGATGTGGTAATTATTTTCTTTCATATAAATCATTCAATCAGAGCCTAAAGGGTCGAACAGACTGCCAGTGGGGCGGTAGCGGCGCTTGACGAGCGCGTGATGCGCGCGGGACGGCCGGTCACACAGAGCACGCGCGCATCGCGCCATCAACCAGCCGGCATCGCGCGCGCGTCCCGCGCGTATCGCGCTGGCCTCGCGCCATCAACCCGCCAGCACTACGTACGCACCGCGCGCTGCGATGTCTGGCGTCACACTGACGCGCCGCGCGCCCGTGGTGGTCGCGTGGCGCGACAGTTGCGGACGCGCGGCCTTTGCGCGGCGGGTTGCTGGCGGGGCGCGACAGAAGCGGGGCGCGTTGCCGACGGGGCGCAGCCTGTTTGACCGCGCTAGCGGTCAGTAGGGAAATACCGCGCGGCGCGCCCGTCGCGGTCGTGCCGCGCGCCCGCGACGGTGCTGTGTGTTGTGTGACCCTTTAGTCCAACTAGTACGATAAAAAGTTATTTTTTACAAAATTTCTATTGTTTCCAGTCCTCCACGCACTGTACATCGTGTTGGTTTACCAGACACGCCTGGTACTGGAAGAAGAAGCGATGTCAGGCGACCACATCCACCTTCAGGAGACTGACGATATCGACACCAGACCAAGCATAATACCATTCGAAACCGCTGCCAAGAACCCGAAGGGTTCTTTGTTCTTAATCTGAACTCTTTCACTGCTAAGATCCCGCTGAGAGGGTTCTCTGTTCGGAGTTTGTTGGCATAATCTCTCATTTATAATAAATCTCTTAGTTAAAAAAAGAATCAGCCAGTATCAAACTTACCATTTTTGTGTCCCCCGATGAATTCAGATTCCCATGAACGGAAAAATATGTAACTTTTTTCATAAGCACATTATTACTCTAGCTTCCGTTTAGGATAGTTTTTATCCGACTGCGACGATTAATTAATTTTCGGAAACATTTGACCTCATTCAATTATTAATTTTTTTCTGCTTGAAATCGTAGCCGCCATATCTGTCAACTGTCAGTGACGTCAAAATGGCGGGCTTGCCATAACTATCGAATATTAATAATTTCGATCCGGTGTTGTGATGATAGACCTTCACAAAACGCATATTAAATTATAAAGCGTATAAAAATAAACGATTCTGATATGATCGAATTTAAACTTTCGTGAGACATGTTAAAATAAAACTTCTAATCACACGGTTCAACACTCACGCGCATGCCAAGATCAAGTTCACCATTGAGAAGGAGTGTAATGGTGCACTCCCGTTTCTTGATGTCTTGGTTCAGCGAGATCAGCGTGGGAGATTGTCTAGCAAGGTGTACCGGAAACCAACACACACAGATCGCTACTTGCAAGCTGATTCACATCACCACCCCGCACATCTGTCTTCGGTCCCACGTGCGCTTATCAACAGGGCTCTGCGGCTCTGTGACCCGCAATATGTGCAAGAGGAGCTGCAGCACGTGAGACAAGTGCTAGAGAGGAATGGGTATAGTTGGACACAGAGTCAGCGAGTAGCGAGTCGGGGCACTTTGCAGCGCGCACACATGGTGGAGAGGGCTCCTGCGTACTTGCCATATATAAGGGGGGTCACGGATAAAATTGGACGCCTATTACGCCGGAGGTTGAGGACATTAGGACAATTTTCCGCCCTCATACCAAGATTAGGCAGATGATGCGCTCTCCTAAGGAGCGAGACCCGCTGGGTAGCCCGGGGGTGTACGAGATTCCCTGTGATTGTGGCAAGGCGTACGTAGGGGAAACTGGGCGGAACGTATCCACGAGATTGCTAAAACACATACGCAACGTGAAGAAGATGGATGTTAGGAACTCGGCGGTAGCAGAACATGCGTGCGATACAGGCGCGTCTCATTTCATTCGCTTCGACATGGCGAGATTGCTGGTATGGGAGAAAGGTTATGTGCCACGCAAGATTCGTGAGGCGATTGAGATTGGGCGCCGCCCAAATTTTAATCGTGATGGGGGCTGGATGTTACCGCCAGCTTGGAAAACTATCATTCCTAAATTGAAGTGGACAGCGTGTAGTGACAATCCCGTGGACACAGTGAGTTCAGTGTGCGTATCGTCTCTCGGAGGAGATGACCTCCTGCCGCAATCTCACATAACTGCTCCAGCGCTCGACGCTCCCCCTCCCCCTGCCCTGTCGGCGCGTGCGACACGCGCCGCTCGACGTGAGGAGCGAGCGCGGGCAGTGTTACGAGCGACACCGCCGCGAGAACACTCATCCTGAAGAAGAACTCCCGAAGAGTTCGAAACATGTCGCCCGGAGTGACATTGAATACGTGAGTTGAACCGTGTGATTAGAAGTTTGATTCTGATATGGAAAATTATATGCGATAAATTCGTCTTGAGGCGTAATTTAATAAAAGTATCAACAATTTTCAACAAAATAACGTCAAACGTCAAAAGTCTGACTCTCTTCCTTTTTTTTATGGCATGGCGATAGCGCTGTTCTTGCGTTCAGCCAAAGTCTATTTGAGTTTCTGCAAGATTGAATCACACGCTGAGTATTTAATTGTCACGATACTGCACGGCTATCACAAGACAGCGCGCGAGCTCTCTCGATTTTTCTCGCACTATATGTCTCTTTCTAAGTTATCTGATAAGAGAGAGACGGATAGTTGGAGAAAAATCGAGAAAGCTCGCGCGCCGTTTTGTGATAGCCGCGCTGGTATGTCAGTATATTTATCAGCAATAAACAGTATGTATGAAATTAGTATAGAACGGACCTTTTAGAAACATTAATTATGAAGCGCGTCAGTATTAGGCCTGCATCACACTGGCGCGGCCTGGCCGCGGCGGACAATAGTAAACTTGTCCACCGCTGTCAAAAATATTGACCGCCACCGCAGGCCGCGCCAGTGTGGCTGTGCCTTAAGGCGGCTTCAAGTTGACATTCAGCCAATATAGAGACCACAATAAATAAATAAAATATAATTGCTGAGGTTTACAAATTTTACAAAAACTTATACTACTTAAAAATATAAAACTTATTATTTACTGCATTTCTTTTACTATTTTCCATCGACAACCTCAACTTGTCCTCCGACAAAGGCCTCTTCCAAAGCTTTCCACACCTTGCGATCCCTCGCGTCCCGCAGCCACGCTCCTCCACCAGTCCTTTTAAGGTCATCTGACCATCTTAGAATTGGTCTTCCTCTTTTCCTTTTAGTTCCTCTTGGATACCACTCAACTACTTCTTTTGTCCATTTATCTAGGTTTTGTCTGATCATGTGGCCTGTCCAGCGCCACTTTTGTTGTTTCACTATCTCCCCAATTTTTTTGCTCTTTGATTTGGCTTTTATTATGGATAGTTTAACTCGGTCTTTAAGTTTTATATTTAGCACGCTCCTTTCCATGTGGTTTTGACATGTAGCAAGTTTCTCATAGTGTTTTTTTGTAAGTGCCCAAGTTTGGCATCCATAAGTTATCACCGGTATAATGCACGTGTCGAAAACCCTAAATTTTTGTCTTGTTGGTATTTCCTTTGCCTTCATAACCTCTTTTAGTGACCAAAACTTCTTCCATGCGTTTGAGGTTCTTTTTTCAATTTCTCTGTTTGTTTGGTCTGAGGGTGAGAGACCACAATAGAGACACAGAAATTGGCCAACATATAAAGGAAAATACTTTTATCATAAAGCCTGCAACACACATTATTATGTTGGCAAGGGCGGGAACATACACAAGATTTGCCAGAATGTGATAGTGCAATCTGAAACATTGCAATATGAAAAAAATAAACATATTGCTTTAACATTTTTTATGATTTCCTTTATTAGAAAGGGACTCGGACTCGCGTTATAGTTGTAGAACTTACCTAGTGGTTAGGTATAGTTTGGAAAATATAAATTGGCTG
Organism: Epinotia demarniana; assembly: GCA_945867215.1. Classification (NCBI taxonomy): domain Eukaryota; kingdom Metazoa; phylum Arthropoda; class Insecta; order Lepidoptera; family Tortricidae; genus Epinotia; species Epinotia demarniana. The sequence goes on along the minus strand of OX244274.1, from coordinate 18,642,562 downwards.
TCTGTTGTCAAATTAAAAAGAGATCTTTTGTTCCACGTAAACACTTACCGTTCAATGGGTACTCGAAAGGATTATCTATTATTAATACCTAAACACATCTTTACCTGAGAGTCGGAGTGACTCAAGAACTCAAGATCATTTCACGTTTTTAGGGTTCCGTAGCCAAATGGCAAAAATCAGAACCCTTATAGATTCGTCATGTCTGTCTGTCTGTCTGTCCGTCAGTATGTCACAGGCATTTTACTCGAAAACCATAAGGTGTATTTGAATAAAAAATTGAGGATAGGGTGTATTTTGTTAACCGCTACATAGTTTTGCAATGAAATTACTAAAAAAGATTTTTTTTAGGGGTGCACTCCATACATAAAACCGAAAGTCAAAAATTATTTTTTCATTGCAAGCCCACGTGTGGTACATCAATCGACAGGCCTTTCAAAATAAATATAAGGTTTCTAAGCATTTTTTTGGATTATGTGAATAGATTCGGAGATAATCGCCCCGAAACTAAAATTGTGTCCCCTCCCTCTAATTTTTGAACCATGTACTTTAAAATTATGAAAAAATCATGCTCATAGGGCTTATAAAATTATTTCAGCGATATTTGTTTTGAACAAGATCGGTTCAAAGGTTTTCGAGATATTTATAAAAAATTGCCTTCCTTAAAGAAAAGGACGTAAGTGCCATAAGTTTTCAGTAACGATATGACCTTTTTCATGTCAGACCCACCATACCCCTAGCAATACCCCTGGGGGTAGGGTGGGACTGAACCATACCATGCATACACTATATTATGCTCCCAAATGTCCTGTTACCGTTATCAGTATCACGCAGTGTAGTTGAAAAAGTTAAGACTACCGTTATCTGTAGTAACCATTGATTTAGTATATAGAACTAGATGCACAATGTCAAGCAAATATGCCAAGAAATGTGCCCCAGAGCCCCAGAATGACAGCTCTAGTACATTTCAGTAGTTGCTAAAATAGCGTTAACTTATAACCTGCATCAAGATATTTCATAAAAAAAGAACTCAGTGTTTTAGACCTTAAGCACCATATTAGCAAACCAATATCAAAAGATTAAATACTTTTTAGTTTATTGAGACATACAATGTGAATTGACTGCTCACATCAAAACTTTAGTTAGCGTTTAGCGAATGAATGGAGTCGCGTTATTTATTTATATCAACAGAAAGCACAAATAAATCTGGTTTCTTTATTTTACAAGTGGGGAATAAACAGTTTCAAATATTTGTACAAATATTATATACAAAACAATTGATGAGATTTCCGTAAGTACATATAGTAGGTACAGCTGACAGAGTCCATAAAAAGAAGTCATTTTAGTTTCCTTGAAATAGATTCAGTTTGTTAAATAATTGTATTTTCGACCTGCCTTTACTTTTAAAACTTTCTTTTTTGCTATGTAATGTAAGCGTACAGTCAAGTAGAGATCAGCTGTCGATTTTATTAAAACGATCCTATGGGTTTTGAACGTCACTCTCATGACCATTCGACATCTATAAAACGAGTATTACGAGATATAAGGTCAAAAATGAATGATGATGAAAATTGGCAACAATTTGCGCATTTCCAAATGATGTGTTGGGATTGTATTATAGAATTTTATTATAGTTCATTAATGCTATTAATTACCTTTTGCCAGAAGGCAGAAGATAAAGCTAAGTATATTGGAAGTAATTGAAATTAAAATATGTAATGGAAAGAAATGGGCTTAGGGTACGTTCATGAGAGGTGTGGCAGTTTTAGTCAACCTGTTCTTCCATTTTTTGTCGTATAACCTATAATATATCCGAATCATTAAAATGAGCCGAACAAACGACACGCGAGTCGTTTGGTTTAAAAAAAAACACCTCGACTGTCGCGTGCTATGACTGCAGCCCATTTTGCGCGTCGCTGAGGATTTTTTGGAAATCTTAAAATGAAAACCATAATTATGTAGGTAACGACATCATATAAAAAGTATCTATACCGACTCCTTAGATTTATGTTCCGTGACTTTGTCATTTGAACTAACAAAAATAATTATTTAAAACATGTTCAAAACTATTAAATTACAATGAGTTTACACAAATTTCGTTATGTTATGAAAATAAATTATTTAAAGAAATAAATTCCATCTTTTTTCAAGTTTTTTCGTTGGTATTTACGCAGTTATTGACTGAACATTTCGACATAACTGACAACCAACAAGTCTCACGGTTGAAACCAGACTAAACCACAAAATAGATAATAGTACATGTACAGAAAGGACACTCCTTTGATCTTTACGAAAGGCGCTTTTTTCTCAGCCAAAACATTAAGATTTATGGCTCTCTGACGTCCCCAACGTTGGGGCACCGGCATGTACTTGTAGCGATGAACGTAAATCGCGGAGTGTCCCGCGCCTGACTAAAAGCAAAAGAACCGGCCGATGCGATTGGCGGGTGTTAGGTGTACTACGACCCTACAGCGCGCGAGCCGAGCGAGCGAAGCGAGCGTGCCGCGGCAGCGGCCGGCGAAGCGCCAGAACCGACTACGGATATTTTTTTCGAATAAAGTTAGGTCTGGAGATTCGCCGGCCGCAGCCGCGGCACGCTCGCTTCGTTCGCTCGGCTCGCGCGCTGTAGGGTCGCAGAGTCGCAGTACACCTAACACTCCTCCTCGCTTCACTCGTCGTCGTATCTACACCGACCTGCCTTATAGTATAGGTTGGTTATGAACGTGGACGTATTGCAGTTACGATACAGGTATGAAGATAAGATAATACCCCGCGTGCCAAGGGAAAATTACTAAGGCCACTATAGTGTCACAGGAAATTCTTTTTTACCCATAACACTACTGGCAGTGCCAAGCAGTAGTGCCTAAGGTAAAAAATGGCCAGAACGGCTTTCGTTTTTTTCAGTTTAATGAAATTAAAAAAATTGTACCTATTTCTTTTTCTATTTTTCCATCAAATCCCAGCACTACTAACGGTGGTATGGTTCAGTCCCACCCTACCCCCAGGGGTATGGCTAGGGGGTATGGTGGATCTGACATGACCTTTTTAATAGGGACGGAACCCTGGTTGTGCGTTGTCCGACACGCACTTGGCCGCTTTTTCTCAACTGGGAAACGCAATGTCAACATATGACACACATAAAACTCCAAACTAAAATACTGAAAATAATCTTTATTCAAGTAGGCCTCTAGTACCTCATAGGCATTTTCAAATCGTCAGTAGGAAACATAATCTATTGCAATTTTTTTAGAGCAATTTATAAATAAAAATTACATTAATTAATTATGTGTGCGTATTAAAACCAGAGATGTACAAAAGGGTTTCAAAAAAGCATTTAAATAGAAAATGCAAAATTAATTAAAAAAAGAAATAGGTACAATTTTTTTAATTTCATTAAACTGAAAAAAACGAAAGCCGTTCTGGCCATTTTTTACCTTAGGCACTACTGCTTGGCACTGCCAGTAGTGTCATGGGTAAAAAAGAATTTCCTGTGACACTATAGTGGCCTTAGTAATTTTCCCTTGGCACGCGGGGTATTATCTTATCTTCATACCTGTATCGTAACTGCAATACGTCCACGTTCATAACCAACCTATACTATAAGGCAGGTCGGTGTAGATACGACGACGAGTGAAGCGAGGAGGAGTGTTAGGTGTACTGCGACTCTGCGACCCTACAGCGCGCGAGCCGAGCGAACGAAGCGAGCGTGCCGCGGCTGCGGCCGGCGAATCTCCAGACCTAACTTTATTCGAAAAAAATATCCGTAGTCGGTTCTGGCGCTTCGCCGGCCGCTGCCGCGGCACGCTCGCTTCGCTCGCTCGGCTCGCGCGCTGTAGGGTCGTAGTACACCTAACACCCGCCAATCGCATCGGCCGGTTCTTTTGCTTTTAGTCAGGCGCGGGACACTCCGCGATTTACGTTCATCGCTACAAGTACATGCCGGTGCCCCAACGTTGGGGACGTCAGAGAGCCATAAATCTTAATGTTTTGGCTGAGAAAAAAGCGCCTTTCGTAAAGATCAAATTTCAAAAAGATGGAATTTATTTCTTTAAATAATTTATTTTCATAACATAACGAAATTTGTGTAAACTCATTGTAATTTAATAGTTTTGAACATGTTTTAAATAATTATTTTTGTTAGTTCAAATGACAAAGTCACGGAACATAAATCTAAGGAGTCTGTATAGATACTTTTTTTATGATGTCGTTACCTACATAATTATGGTTTTCATTTTAAGATTTCCAAAAAATCCTCAGCGACGTGCAAAATGGGCTGCAGTCTGCAGTCATAGCACGCGACAGTCGAGGTGTTTTTTTTAAACCAAACGACTCGCGTGTCGTTTGTTCGGCTCATTTTAATGATTCGGATATATTATAGGTTATACGACAAAAAATGGAAGAACAGGTTGACTAAAACTGCCACACCTCTCATGAACGTACCCTAAGCCCATTTCTTTCCATTACATATTTTAATTTCAATTACTTCCAATATACTTAGCTTTATCTTCTGCCTTCTGGCAAAAGGTAATTAATAGCATTAATGAACTATAATAAAATTCTATAATACAATCCCAACACATCATTTGGAAATGCGCAAATTGTTGCCAATTTTCATCATCATTCATTTTTGACCTTATATCTCGTAATACTCGTTTTATAGATGTCGAATGGTCATGAGAGTGACGTTCAAAACCCATAGGATCGTTTTAATAAAATCGACAGCTGATCTCTACTTAACTGTACGCTTACATTACATCGCAAAAAAGAAAGTTTTAAAAGTAAAGGCAGGTCGAAAATACAATTATTTAACAAACTGAATCTATTTCAAGGAAACTAAAATGACTTCTTTTTATGGACTCTGTCAGCTGTACCTACTATATGTACTTACGGAAATCTTATCAATTGTTTTGTATATAATATTTGTACAAATATTTGAAACTGTTTATTCCCCACTTGTAAAATAAAGAAACCAGATTTATTTGTGCTTTCTGTTGATATAAATAAATAACGCGACTCCATTCATTCGCTAAACGCTAACTAAAGTTTTGATGTGAGCAGTCAATTCACATTGTATGTCTCAATAAACTAAAAAGTATTTAATCTTTTGATGTTGGTTTGCTAATATGGTGCTTAAGGTCTAAAACACTGAGTTCTTTTTTTATGAAATATCTTGATGCAGGTTATAAGTTAACGCTATTTTAGCAACTACTGAAATGTACTAGAGCTGTCATTCTGGGGCTCTGGGGCACATTTCTTGGCATATTTGCTTGACATTGTGCATAATATTTCTTCTATATACTAAATCAATGGTTACTACAGATAACGGTAGTCTTAACTTTTTCAACTACACTGCATGATACTGATAACGGTAACAGGACATTTGGGAGCATAATATAGTGTATGCATGGTATGGTTCAGTCCCACCCTACCCCCAGGGGTATTGCTAGGGGTATGGTGGGTCTGACATGAAAAAGGTCATATCGTTAATGAAAACTTACGGCACTTACGTCCTTTTCTTTAAGGAAGGCAGTTTTTTATAAATATCTCGAAAACCTTTGAACCGATCTTGTTCAAAACAAATATCGCTGAAATAATTTTATAAGCCCTATGAACATGATTTTTTTCATAATTTTAAAGTACATGGTTCAAAAATAAGAGTTTTTTAGATTGCTTAGAAAAAAAAAATTGAAAAAAATTGCTTAGAAACCTTATATTTATTTTGAAAGGCCTGTCGATTGATGTACCACACGTGGGCTTGCAATGAAAAAATAATTTTTGACTTTCGGTTTTATGTATGGAGTGCACCCCTAAAAAAATCTTTTTTAGTAATTTCATTGCAAAACTATGTAGCGGTTAACAAAATACACCCTATCCTCAATTTTTTATTCAAATACACCTTATGGTTTTCGAGTAAAATGCCTGTGACATACTGACGGACAGACAGACAGACAGACAGACAGACATGACGAATCTATAAGGGTTCCGATTTTTGCCATATGGCTACGGAACCCTAAAAAATGGTGTCCCGGACCTTCGGCAGGCGTGGTGTCAAGTCACAGCGGTATGACATCGCGCACCTATTTGTAGCAGTCCAAGTGGGAAAGTCATAAGAAAGAAGCTGAAAGGGGCAGAAGTTTTGGTGTCGCAGGCGTCCTTAAATGAAATGAAATGATTTATTTGCGTAAACATGTTTGTTGCAGTTGGTGTATATAATTAATTAATGAAGTATCACATGTTTAGCCAAGGATTAGAATTCTAGTGGCAGTTTAGCACAAGTAATGCAGTGGAGGCGCCATTGTATTTGTTTTGGATAAATGAATAACTGAACGATAAATCTATATTACAGTACCGGCCAATAATATATCACTCATGCGTTTTATTCTACAATATAATGGTAATAGATTTATAGAATGCCTATACTAATCAAGTTGCTAGAGATAGCAGATACTGTATAAAAATAACAACTTAATATCAAATCAAATTTGGGGCCCTTGACCCAAACAAAGCGACACAAAGCGTAACAAAGCAATATACACTAAACTGTGAGTGAACTGCACCGACCTTCATTCACAAAGCATTTCATCGCATCTGCGACCCTGTGCCTACCATAACTTGACCTCAAGCTGCTTAGTAATTTTGCTTCAACTGAATTCAGACATACACCAGTCTTGTAGGGTCGGTATTACGTTGTGAATGACAACGTTATTCCCGGTAGTCTTATTTACATACGAGGATAAACTGGATTATCCGTTAATAGACTTTATTCCGTTGTGATAGAGTTGACAATTCGTCAGCAGTTTTAGGCATTACCAAAAGGTGGATCGGTTGATCTATTTGTGACTCAGTAGTGACAGTCACGGACTGACAGTTTGCCAGCTCACGCGTGTTTTTAGTGAAAATAATTAGTGCTATTAAACACTGTAAGTAGCTCCTTATTAATGATATGATGTAAGTAGGTAGTTGCATGTAACTTTATTAGGAATTATTAGCCTTCATCTTCTATAAATAATCATCATTGGCATTTAGCGTCTTGAAAATATGATTTCTGTGCATCAAGTGTAAAAGGGAACTCGAGTTTATGACATGAGGAAAAGTTTGTGAGATGTAGTTTTGTAAGTTTGTATGTAATCTTTAAACACCCCTAGGTCCCTACCCGCATCACACTGATATTATAAATGTGAAAGTTCGTTGATGTTGTCAGAGATACATAATAAAGAAAATATAAAGGAAATTGTATACCTAATATACTATACAACATACCTACATTAAACACTTCAACAACCACTTTCATCGCATATTATATCCTTAGTAGGTCGTTGGTAGGATTCATCTTCTGAAGGGATTAAAACTTGCTTAAAATTTTTACTTATGTAGAAATTCAGAGTGAAGAACTCTACAATAGATGGCGCTACCGACACTATTAAACGAGTAATATTTTGTATATCATAAAATATAACTATCTATCTATACATATAAAGGCTGGCCGGCCTGGCCGCGCGGACAATAGTAAAATTGACATTAGCTGTCAAATTTACTATTGACCGCCACCGCAGGCCGCTCCAGTCTGTGAGAGGCCTAATAAAGCTGAAGACGGTCGAAAGTTTGTACATAGATGATATTCGAAAAAAGTTTACTGGGCATAGGTACAAGGGTGGATTGAAAAGTTTAGTTATCTATACACTTTTGCCACCTTGCTTCTAACTTCATTATTCCTTATTAAAAAAAAGAATCTTCAAGGTCATCGAAATATTCAGTCACAGCTTCTTGTATCGCAATATCCGTCGAAATTTCCGTCCTGCCAAGTGTTTTTTTAGGTTCGGGTACAGATGATAATCAGAAGGGGCCAAGTCCGAACCCTAACTTAATACAATTGTTACTGTTGTGTGTGTTTTTACTGCGGGGGGTTTCGCCCCCAGAGCCCCCTTTTCCAAGATGCCCTTATCTAGTTAAACTCCTGTAATCAGTTGTTCTTTCTTTTTGTAATGTTGATTTGATTTGATTTGAACATTTCGAACAAATGAAATTCGTTGTTTTGTTATTCTGCCATTTAAAATTTATACAAAATGAATAAATTTCCAAATAATATTCCCTGAACAGCTCTTCAATGCATTAAAAATTTGAATAATTTGGTCATGAAATAAAATTACACCAAACAATAATTCGTGAACTAAATGTTACGTGAAACGTTTTCGTTGAAATAAAATTCGATGAAATGTTTGTCGACAAAACAAGGGACACCCGCTCTATCGAGCTGAAATTGGCCTAGAATTAAGCTCGCTAGAGCCATCTGTGTAGAGTTGACAACTAACATCGGCGACCTCCATTAAATCAATCATCCTATATCAGTTGTGAATAAATCTTATTCTTTAAACTTAAAATGCCTGCTAAAGTCGGTAAAGCGAGTCCCTGGAAATTTGCAATTCCTACTAATATGCTAGCATGCTAAAGTTTCACGCAAAAACGGGTAAACGGTTTAAAATTAATTTTGGTATATACACCGTGAAATTTTAGTGGTTGTTTTCCCGTGGTTAGGGCGATTTGCTATCGGTAGTACTTTCGAATTATGATAGACAAACCTTATAAACTGTGTTCCAAAAATTTTTTCAAAAAATAACCTATACTCGAATAAGCGAAAAACAATAGTAATGCACTAAAACTGCAAGTCGACGACAGTTCCCGATATTGTAAACAGGTACTACTGCAGTGCTACCTACTACTGGTGCTAGGTCACTTTCGAGTTTCGTTCGACACATTTATAAATCGGGCATTTCTTAACATTATAAAAAAAAAAAGATTACACATCGACTGTATATCGATAGCAAAATCAGTTGCGGGAAAACAATCACTAACATTTCACGGTGTATATATAAATATATATATGCATACGGCCGTATTTATAAACGTCTTAGAAGCCTATTTTAACTAAAATGGCGCTAAAATTTTGTCCTTATCTGTCACTTTGACATTTGTGTTCGTTAGAAAGTGACAAAGCACAATTTAGCATATTTTAAGTTTCATTAATAACCGGGAAAGTTTCTTAAGGTATTGAATGACTGTAAGTTGGGCGAGCCTTATCTTTCAGACACAGGCATGATTTTTGACTGATATAAATATTGCTAAAAATTTATTTCTTCTCAGTATCTAACAAAACATAATTACTCACAAACATAGGTATACATAAGAATTTTATTATGTGTTTCTAAATGTCCTCATTACTTACATTTCGGGTAATAGTGGAAGCCCCACAAGCCCAATTTCATAAGAAAACCGCAAATCGATGTACAGTTTAACCGTTTGGCACACGCATACTAGAGGTCAATTTTTTTGACCCGTAGTTCCTAAAAAAAATTCCCTTAGGGGGGGGGGAGTGCCGAAACATTATTCTTTTTGTATGGAAAAAACAATTTTTTTTCAGAAACCTATCTTGTGTAGTATCATATGAAAGGGCTTTTTGAGGCGATTTTAAAAATATTTAACATCATTACATTTTAGCCATATTTTTTTAATTAAAACAAAAATAATTTTCGAAACATACCAAGTTTGGGCTCCTCCAGACACGATATGGCTGATTTTTTTTAAATTCAATATACCACAAATGATACGTGATATCCTCATATCTAACCTAAAAAAAAGCAATTTTGAAAATAATTGCATTAAGTATTTTGTTTAATTGTATGTGTGTGCCAAACGGCTAAACTACATCGATTTGCGGTTTTTTTAAGCGTAGGGCTACCACTATAATATTACGTATATAAATGATGATTCCATTCATCGTTTTCATTATCCCTACATATTTAGATAAAGGATGAATTAATTTTTGTTTTTAAGCAGTAACGCTGCTAACGAAAATTATAAATTTTAAATCAAAGGAAAAAATTCAAAATTGTATGCTCCGAGCCGGATTTGAACCGGCGAACACAGGCATTCATGGCTCGTCGCTACTAACCAACTGAGCTATCGGAACAATCCGGTTCGGGCACCAAATCCATGAAGGAACCACCAAATGTATGAAGGAAGTGATTGAAGGATTAGTTGAAGTTGTTAGAAGTTGGTTACTAGCGAAGGGCCATGAATGCCTGTGGTCGCCGGTTCAAATCCGGCTCGGAGCATTAAATTTTTCAATTTTTCCTTTTATTTAAAATTTAAGGATGAATTGGATCATCATTAAGTAATAATTATAACACGTAATGAAATGTGAATAAAACTTCAACAAAGATCACATTAGATACTTATTTATCGTTTGTCCAAAATAGCTATTCCCGAGTGTCTAATCTGGTTTTTTCGTACGCGCAAGACATAAGTATGTATCTTGCAAGGCACCCCCTTAATCTAATGCAAGCACGAAAGGTTATATAGGGGTGTGTACACAGTTGCAGTTGGGGGCTGCAATCGTGTAAAAAAGGTAGGACCGATGATATCGAAATTAAAAATCCGCCTGTCCGAACAATATTCGCTTGACATACTGTGACACACTGTGACAGCTGAAGGCTAAGGCACGGTGGCCCGCAATAGGCATGATGACAGTAATAGAAAATCACTAACATGGGTATTTGCTTAGTGAAATTTTAATCATAGAATTCGAAAAATGCTCATATTTTTTAATTAAGTAAGAGATTATTATTTTGTTTGATAAAATTAAACTGAAAAGTACGGACGCCCGCCATGATATGTTAAACACCAATCAGAGCGCATGACGTCACGTTTGTATAAACAAATACCCATAACGGCCATTACCACAGATTACAGAGAAAACTTACGTACTGAACGAATAGTAAGACAGGGATAGAACCATGCTATCTGTCAGATCTTCATACGTCATTGTCCCGCTTTCTCGCTCGCACGGCCGCGCAAGACTTGTGAACTTTTGAATTTATGTTCATTCAATGAGCAATTTAGCGATCTAGGTACTGAACTTCAAACGTTACGTCACTCAATATTCTCTTTGACGTCACTCGGGACGCCATGACACTGACAAGCGCTTTAGCGCCAATTTGAAATTTAAAAACTAAAGTGCATTATTTTCCTACTTAACTGTTATATTCTCTTGAAAAATCTTATTCGTTGTACATAATAAATGTTCCTAAACATTATAGAACAGTTTTTCAAAATGTGTCATCATGCCTATTGCCAGTGTCGGGCCACCGCATTGGACGAATTACTCGTGCGCGTTGGGCCTATCTTTACGAAGTAATATATATCCCATCAAAAACATAAATGTGAAAGGCTGCCAAGTTCGATACTAGGGGAATGCTTCGTCTATAAAAGAAGTGAGATCTGAATCAGTACCAAGTTCCATAAAAATACCTCAAATCATAAATAAGTTATAGGAATGCACACTTGGCAGTACTTTTTAATGATGTTACTTGGCAAGTTTTCACACACCACACACCTTTTCAATGCAATGACACCTTTGGACTGCAATGTGTCAAGTACATAATTTTCTATTAAAACTTGCCAAGTTACATCATTAAAAAGTACTGTCAAGTGTGCATTCCTATAACTATTTATGATTTGAGGTATTTTTATGGAACTTGGTACTTATTCAGATCTCACTTCTTTTATAGGCGAAGCATTCCCATAGTATCGAACTTGGCAGCCTTTCACATTTATGTTTTTGATGGGATTTCATTTATTTTTGTTAGGTGTAGGTTCTTTATTATTTTTTTATCACTTTTGCTTTAGCATATGTCTCATTCCACTTAGGTATGTACTTTATACTATACCCTTTATACTAAATTTTTTTTTTTTTTTAAATGAAAGGAAAAATTGAAAAATTTTAATGCTCCGAGCCGGATTCGAACCGGCGACCACAGGCATTCATGGCCCGTCGCTACTACCAACTGAGCTATCGGAACAATCTGGTTCGGGCACCAAATCCTTCAATCAGTTCCTTCATATAACGCCTTAGGGAGGCGTATGTAGCGACATCTACCAGAAGACTTAGGCTTCTTTACGGCACCAACGTCTCAAATTATGTTGAGAAATCGTCAGTAACGATGCGCCACCCCATACTAAATTAATATTTGTTTTTAAGCAGTAACGCTGCTAAAGAAAATTATATATATTTTTTTTTTTTTTTTTAAATGAAAGGAAAAATTGAAAAAAATTTGGTGCCCGAACCAGATTGTTCCGATAGCTCAGTTGGTAGTAGCGACGGGCCATGAATGCCTGTGGTCGCCGGTTCGAATCCGGCTCGGAGCATTAAATTTTTCAATTTTTCCTTTCATTTAAAAAAAAAATTATAATTTTCTTTAGCAGCGTTACTGCTTAAAAACAAATATTAACCCTTTATACTAAGCGTCTAATTCTTTTTTCTACGCTTGCGTGGCACTGTCTGGATCCCTTTATTGGAAATGGAACAGTTTTATTGTTCTTAAGGCCCCGTAGGTTCAGCGAAGTTGAGCGAACAGAGTTTTTGAAACAATATATTGCGTCTGTTTATAATAATATGGTTTTAAAAAAATACGAATTGTAATCTTGAGGCTTTTCTGCAGGGAAATCAGTGCTTAGAAACACGATTAAGCAATTTTCGCACGATAGAAAAAAATCACGAAGATAGGTCTAAAAGGGTCTAAAATACACTTAAAATAAGTCTTACAATTTATGTACAAAAGCTAAAAATATTAAAATGGCTTCTAAAAATCAGCAATATCATGTTTGAGAGAAATCAGTGTTTACTTTTTTATTTATTTAAACGCCAAAAAAAATAAAATTAAAAAACATGATTTCCGCGCTTCCGAGCACGCACTTCCATCTCGCTCACGCTTAAGCTCAGTGAGAGGGAGAGAAGACCATGAACCTACGGCGCCTTAAGACAAACATGTATTGTCTTAAATTGGTATGTACCTATCTAAATTTAAATAAGTCTTATCTCATTTCCACTCCATACCTACTTATAGTAGAACAAAATTACACATTCGTTGTTGTCGAAACTGACTCACACTTGGCCGTTTTCAGATTTTTACATTATTTCGACCTAAATACAAACCTTCGAGCCAAATTTCAGGTCGGTACGACCATTGAAAGATAGACCCATTTAGTTCATTATGACTTCATAGTAGAGCAAAGTTACACCTTCGCTATTTTTAAAACTGACTCACACTTGGCCGTTTTCAGATTTTTCCCTTTACTTTGACCTTAAGACCTATCTCCATGCCAAATTTCAAGTCAGTACGACCATTGGAAGTGGTCTAGGTTTTTGATGAGTGAGTCAGTGAGTCAGTGAGTGTATAGTAAAAATAGCGATTTTCTGACGTCAATATCTCAAGAACTGCTATAGGTAGAATAATGAAATTTTGTATTCTAGACAATTAAGGGGATGTCAATAGACACTCAAAATTTCATATGCGTAGATAAAATATGTTTTGAGTTATAGGGTGGTCGAAATTGGCCCGAAATGGTTCGTGTAATATAACCCACGGCCGGTGTGTCGCTTTTTTTTGCTCGAACTTGGCGGACACACTGCCGTGTGTCTAGATATCTATGGGTAGGACCCACAGAGGAGGCATGAAGCTAGGGCAGCACTGGGACGTTAACGTAGGTAGGTGATCCCGGAGCCGTCCGTAATGCGTCGAGGAGGGCCATCGGGGGTTTTGGTCGGTGCGAGTCCAATATAACCTTCGCGCTATTCCTCCCGTAAAAATAGTATTTGTAAGGCTCCTAGCTCCCAATGACCTTCAACCTGTAACTATCGGGTTTTTTCGTGTTTTCTATGGCTTATAAATCGTATTAACAACAACGAGGTTTACCGAAATAGTATTCTGAATCTGAATCTGAAAAATCTGAATCTGAATCTGAATCTACATCTGAACCAACCAGTTTTTTGGACGTAATGAAAATAAGCTCAAAATAAAAGCGGTTAAGCGGTCGGACTATATAAATAATAATCCATACATCACATGTGTATGGAACCTTAAGTATATTACAGCCGAGTGTTTTTTGTATTTTCAGAGTCCAAGATGATTTTGAAGAGCAATTGCCGTTTAATCCCAATTGAGCATGTCTGCCTAGCCGTGGGCATTTTAACTGCGGTGAGAACACTTATTTCTATAAAAATGGGTTTTAGAGACTTCTTTGGTGACATCATCATCAGCCGAAAGACGTCCACTGCTGGACATAGGCCTCCCCTAGAAAGTGCCACAATGACCGGTCCTGCGCCACCCGCATCCAGCGGACTCGCAGGACGCTACCTATCTAGGTACTTGGACCAGTCACCCTATTTTTTTGAATTAAATAATTATAATAATGCATTTCGAACCTTAGTCCATAGGGCATAGGTATACAATCATAAATTACGAAATAAAATAAAATTAATTTATAAAAAATAAAGATTACGTTAAAATACATTGAATAAACGCATTTAATTTGCAACATTCAAACAACACAATGCGATTAGTAGCTACAACATAAGGAGTTCCAGTGCTCCACCATTGGGCATCGGGCATTCCACCCTATCAAAAATGGTTATGTTGAAAGTCGCATTTTTTCAACATTGAGGTCGCTATCTGGCGGGTCAGCAACAATTTGTCGTCACAAATTGCTAGATGTGTAATGGCCTTTATGCGAGCAATGGTAAAATATTTATTACAGTGTACGAGATTTGGGACTGGTCTTTTGACACATCGCGACACCCATATAACGTAAATTGGCACTGCTCATCGAAATAATAAAAAAAGTTTAAATCGCTTCCGAGTTACAAAACAAAGTTCAATCTCCATGCACGCTCTTTTTAGCACTTATAAAATTATTGTCATATTTTTTTACGGCTTACTTGTATAGAAATTAGCATTGAAAACTCGGTATGCAAACCATTACGTCCTACGACTTTTTATTTTTAAATTTAGTGATATACCTACTGCTTTAATCGTTTGGAGTCTGTCAATTTAGAAATAATCGACATGAATCAAATAACTGTGAATATCAAAATAACAATGTATTATTTAATTACTGTTACGATAATACGAAATAAAATCACATCGATTGAAACCGACATATTTGATTGTGCAAAATGTTGCCTTTGAAAATATGGCATTGATTTCTGCACGGCGCGCGAGCTCTCTCAATTTTTCTCGCACTATCAGTCTCTCTCTTTACTTACAGGACACTTGTGTTAGCAGACGATAGTGTATAGGCTCTCTATTTGATTTCCTAATAATAATTATTACACAGTAATCAATCGATACCTTTTATTAGCCATCATCAATCGTAATCGGATATTATGACAATCGATTTACTCTAGCCACATCACTCTTTACATCATATTGGAACTGTCCAAAGACCAGTCCCAAATCTCGTACACTGTACTTGTCCTGATTTCAGCTCGGCACGGGATTGGCTCTAGTTGGGAGTGTCATTATGGTGTTTGTGTTCGTCGTGAGTTATCAAAGCGATGTCAATTACTTCGAAAGTATAGGTCAGTAGAACGTATCTAGAATTTAATACTTCAAAACTTACTGAAACAAACATGGAGTACAGATTTTCTAACGTGAGTCTAAAGCCGTATTCATAGTTTGACGTGACATGTCGTGCGTGACGCGACAGAACGATATCGCTGTCTTAGATTTCCTTCGGTTATATTATGTACCTATTCAATCTGATGCTTTTTGACGTGACGGCTCCTGTTGCATCACACGCAGCAGAAAGCGTAACGATAGATAAATATGAATACACCTTAATAAGGGGACTTCAGCTGCAGTAGGAGCTTAAATCCTATCTTAGACCCCACTGACTTACTAAATACTACTACTGTATATGTAGACTGGCCATCTTAAGCCAGGGTTTTATTAGAGCCACGCCGCGTGTCGCAACGCTTACTTTGTATTGAACGTGGCGACACGCGGGACTCAGCTAATGTAATCACGTTCATACAAAATGTATGTAACGCAATCGTTGCGACACGCGGTGTGGCTCTAATATAACCCCGGCTTTAAACATTTGACGTCTTCCAACCAAGCCGCTAGCTTGGAGTTCAGTGCGCTTATAAACATACTCTAGCCGGACCGCTGGAGTATGTTTCTACGCGCAAACGTATGCCAGGGGATCTCTGCTCTATGCCTTGCCTCCAACGCTCGTGGTATCTCAGATTGTATCCGTCCACCGTGTAGGACTGTAGGTGCTCTTTCCTTTACTGCACCCAACCATAATTATATTTTCAACTCTATACGGATCCAAGCGGGCCACGTTGACAACAAATTCCCTGGAAGCATATTTATAGTTGAAAGTCGGGTGATATTGCAATTGCAGTATAGAGAGGTCGCATCATTTCGTATGGCACTTAGACCTCTGATTAACACAATAATAGCATCAATCTTTTATTTAGTTCATAGGCACTTGTGCTAAGCAGATATTAGAGTTCGTCGAAAAAAGCCACAAAATAATGCTGCTCGGTTGCAGGTCATTCCGATGATGTATTACCGGGCGCGCCTGTAATGAGCATATTTGCTGGGATCTTCATTCTCGTGGTGACATTGGCTTCGCTTGTGTCCTTCATCTTCTCTGTGCTGCTCTGCAATGGGGTTTATAACGTAAGTACCTAGCTTGAAATTTTATACAGAGGCTGGGAAGATATACGTTATCTGCCTTGTGGTATTTGGTAACGCGCGTGCAGCAGAATCCAGTACAACCACGGATGTACAAATCCGATTTCCTGTGCCTAAGTTCGCGACGCCGGTAACGCTGTGTTTCGCAGTCTATTGTCGCGAACGTAAGGTCTAAATTTCCAAGCCTGTTTGAGAAACGAACATACAGGGTGTTATATAATTTGTGATACAAAATAGCAAAATGTGAATCTATCCATGATTCTGAACAACTTTTACTGTGGGACCAACTTTGTGTTATGCAAAATAAAAAACACCTATTAATAGTTCATAAATTTTCGTCAGTCTAAACTAAACTGAGCAAAGTTACTGAAATAGTTAGATTTTTTTGGCATAACACATAGTTGGTCATACTTGGGAATGAATTGAGAACGCAGAACGCTGCTTTTTCCTACATCGCAAGGCACGACTAGATTAACTTTTGAAATAATGCTCTTCTCTTGACGTATTAAATACTAACTGCATAAATAATCGTTGGTTTAGCGGATGTAAAGGCCAATTAAATGAACGCGAGCCCGGTCTTAATAACTCACAGGACACAGTTCCGTGCCGATGTCGTGTGTCATACCTAGTTCAAAAATTAATTATACATAAGATCTAATACAGAAAAATATTGGCAACGCAGGCACTCATATAACAATGATAGTGATATCATTGCGGTATTGTGTTATCGTATGTGAATACGATAACACAATACCGCACGCATGCAAAACTCGGTGACCGAGTGCTAGCCGAGCTCAGAGGCTCTAGTATAAGTTTTACTGAAACAAAACGTTACGAACGCGTTCGCGTTTAGCTGTCAAATCCCATACAAATTGAGGGTAAAACGCAAACGCGATCGTAAAGTTTTGTTTCGGTAATACTTATACTAGAGTCTCAGTGCTGTTATTCGCTACGCGCTAAAGCGGCTCACCCCGCCGGTCACCCGTCAAGAACCTAGACCTCTACCTGCGCTTAGTTACTAAGCATTGCGGTGTAAAGACATATTTGTGGGTGAGCGCTGAGGTGAGCTTAAAACAAGTTACAGAATAGGGGGGCAGGCCGGACTCAGAAAGGCACGACTGTATTGTGGTTCATCGTTCATGCACAAAGGGAAAAGCTAAGGTCCAAAGGCAAATTAGGCTGATATCAACCGGCATATCAATCCGGCTTGCTCTAAATCTAATAATTTTGTAATAACAAACCATTGTTATTACAAAATGCTTCCGGCACTCAACGGCCTAGGGTGATCACGTAACTTTAGCGTCATGATTAACCTGCTTCAAAATTGCTAACTACGTGGCATGTCAGTAGGTACTTTCCCTGACCTCCATACCTACCGAAATACCCGGCATTTTCCCTGAGCAACAGAGACCTGTGACTAGCAAGAGGCTACCTATCTGTTGATTTTTTATGTACTATTACCTCCTGGTTTTCAGCGTCGCCCAGTGCTTGTGAAGGCGTATTTCATCTACGGCTTGGTCGTGACAGCGCTGGCGGCGCAGACCTCAGCGGCAGTACTGTTTGAGAGCGGCGACCCTCTACCCGGGATCCTTGGGTTGCTCGGATGTGGTAAGTAATGGCCAACAACACCAATGATTTGTAGAAAGTTCGGTTTTTTTCTTAGCAGAATACACTACTCTTACGTATGATTCTCACCGAACGGGCCCGGCCGGAGCGCATCTGAGCGCATTTCACAATTTGCCAAAGGAATTTGATGCTTTAATACAGACGTTACATTTCACATTTGAATGGATTTGCCGCCGGTCGGCTCCTAGCGGACGTGGACGGCTATGCTCGGCTGTCGTCGCGTCTGACCGGCTCCGTCCGGCAGTTGACTACTGCACTCTAAATTAAAACGCGGTCGGCTGCCGACGGGTGCTCGCGCATCCGCTACGATGTGGCACCACGCGACCCGGGCCGTCCCGTTCGGTGGGAATCGTACATTACGCTCAGCTCCGAAATAGAGAGAAAGGTGCATGGCATCCACTGAGATCCTTGAAGCGTACTACACTGGGCAATGAAGATAAACGTTCTAGTCTAATGGCATGGGCACTTTATGTCGAGGTTTCATGGCCTGAATACGCACGAAGAAAAATACTCTTAGCTACTACACTATTTGCGCTGTAGCATGGTGCGGGTGACAGTTGCCTGTATGACGTTGACATCTGTCAGTACCACATGACTAGGGATGCACGTTGTGCAATAAATTAATTTTTTTTTCGATAAAATAATTTAAATCGGGTTTTTGCTTTTTATTCCTGATAACACAGAACTGATTTTCTCCGCGGAAGATATGCCCCTAGTTAACTAGTTTGGTTATATATCAGGCCCCGTATCACGGTCGGCCTTATCAAGCGATAAGTGACAAGAGTCCGTCACTGGTTGACACCGTTCGATAGAACGAGACTGACGACGAGGTAGAGCACCTTGTCACTTATCGCGGGATAAGGCCGACCATGATACGGGGCCCGGTTAACCAAGGCGTTCGAAAAGTTCCGCGGCTACCCTAAAGGGTCGAACAGACTGCCAGCGGCGCGGTAGCGGCTTGACGAGCGCGGGACGGCCGGTCACACAGAGCACGCGCGTATCGCGCCATCAACCAGCCGGCATCGCGCTGGCCTCGCGCCATCAACCCGCCAGCACTCCGTACGCACCGCGCGCTGCGCTGTCTGGCGTCACACCGACGCGCCGCGCGTCCGTCGCGGGCGCGCGGCCTGTGCGCGGCGGGTTACTGGCGGGGCGCGACAGAAGCGCATAATATCGCGCGGCGCACCCGTCGCGGTCGCGCCGCGTGCTGTGTGTTCGATCCTTAAATGTTATTTTTGGCTAACTGCTACATTCACTGATATATGTATTTACATGTACTCTCCACTGAATGATGGTTGTTTTCTTTCCAGCTCTTCATTGCCTGTTCCTTATGCTGGTTTACCAAACGTACTTGAAGTTGGGCCGCGAAGCGGTGTTCGAGAAACACGCCCCCCTAATAGAGAGCTAAATTCAAATGGGGCCTTTAATAAATTTTCTTTGTAACGCCCTTCTGACTAGATTAAGAGTACATATGTTACAGGCTTAAGTGGATTCTATGTTGTCTGTGGTTGAGCATTCGAATAAAATATGGCTTCATAAAATAATATCGTTTTATCACACACACACACATCCCGTATAATGCGCTTTCTCGCTTAAGACGCGTTTTTCGTTGGGTCCCTGAGAAATCGTCTTAAACGGGTTCTACTGTATCTGGTTCGAAGGACCATTTTGGGCTGCTGGTTCTTTGAATGAAACGTAGATTTCGTTTCGAAACATTTCTAGAAAAACAATCTTATGTCAAAAAATATAACGAGAATAATAAATTAAAAACACAATGTCCACTAACATTAATGTTGCAAAATCTCAATTACTTGAAAAACAATTTTACAGTACAGTGTTTTGATAACTCTTAAGTTATCTTTATTATTCTGTTCTGTTTGACATACTTCTTTAGTTTATTACCACTGCAATTTACTAACCTTTGTATAACAAAGTCATTGGTTAAATCTATAGTAACCACGGGGTTTTCGATTGGAGGGGTAACCAACTGAGCCGGGCCCAACCAGTTCCTCGAATAAGCTATGTATTAGGCTCTGAGTGTGAGCCACTACAGCATTGTTCTGGATCTCCCATAGCTTGTAGATTTAATAATAAAGATTAAGAAGAATGACTGAGACTTTTGGCTTTACGAACTCACAACTTTTTACGCGGTGGAAGAGTTTCGAGACTTGGCCTCTTTTTTACATGGAATGTTTTTTGTGTAACTTTTATACGAGTATGTATAGTGTTCTAAATTCCGCAGTGTCTTAGTGTAATATTGTAATGATGTGTAATTAGTTGGAAATAAATAAATAATATATAATTATGGGATAACTAATTTATGTACATTCCATGTTCTCTATCAGACCAATTTTAAATTGTTTTGATGTCTGTTGATACTCCGAAATACAATCTGGAAATACCTAGTGTTTACTAATCTTAAGTCTACAAAAATAACTTTGCGCCTGCCACCGGCGGCAAGACAGCGCTGCGACGACGTGAGAGATGCACGGCGGCTAATTAGTTCGGGGTTTATCCGCCGACACGCGAATGTTTGTTGTTTTTTATCGGCTTGGTTTTTTGGGATGGCATAATGAATGCGCTATTTTGTTTTGTGCCTCGCCAGTCACCAGTTGCAAGTTACGAGTTCGTGAATAAACACGTGTTTTAAAAATTGTGGCTTAAAAAGTTTGAAGGTAAGATTTTTTTCGTTTCCTTAGATTCATTTAAAATAAATACTTGGCTCTTACTTCGTCCGCGTATAAATTATAGTGCGGAGGAACCATAAATTGGCCTGTATTTATAAAAGTCGTGGACACGTCGTACCTAAAACTGGTACAGACGTGATCCTTGTTCCCTCCAGAGTACGAATCCACCGGTTTTAGTTTATCCTTTTGACAGCCAGGGTGAAAAACAAACTGCCCAACTGAGACCAGAACAAAAGCAAAAGTCCGATCTCGGCAAAATATACCTAGTGATTTTAAAGAACAATATCGATATTTAAATAATAGGTACCTCAATAATAATAACAATAATGTAGAAAACCTGTTAGAAATATTCTACAATATTTTTCATTGATTATTAACATTATAAAACACCATTAAAGTATGAAAATATTCGCACAGAATGCATTTTAGATTAGTGATTGGGTCACCACACTACTTGTTTTATTTTGAAGCGATGACGTCACGCGTTCCCGGCCCCAGCCGTCACTGGCCACGGAGGCAGATAGGTGAAATTTTATTATTTATATATCAGTTAATCGCCATTCAAATCTCTAATAGTGTTATGTATATGCATAAGTAATATTGTCAGTGATGTGCAAAACTCGTCGTCGTTATTACTAAGTAATGAACTTAAATCATTAATTTATTCGTGCTATGTGTATGGGGTAACGTGGTAATACAATATCAAAGTAATAATCGTGATTCAGGACCATTTTTTTTAACATATCATAGATAGAATACAATGACAGTTAATTTCGTTTTGTTTGACGCCGCGCATGCGTGCAGATCCCTATGACGCGTCTGAGGCCGCTCTTGGCTCACAGAGCACCGCAATTTACTTCAGTCAATCATAGCCAGATAATAAAATGAAACTTCTAATATGTATTTGTAAATATTGTCATGTCAAAATGTATGTACGTACTATGAACTATTTAAAAAATGGGTCAAGTTACTTGTAAAGCTTTTTATTACAAACCAATAATGCTAAAGTTAAGCGCGGCTGTGGCCGTGGCGTCAGTGGCACGAGTTTTCGGCCGCGTCCACAGCCGGCTTTGGCTGTCAAAGGGTTAAGGAGAGGGGGACGGACATAGCTGTGACGTCACAAACATGGCGGCCGACGGTGATCGATTATTGTTCAAATCTCGGGACAGGTGTTAAAAAAGTTTAACGTGTCTGTTTGTGTATCTATGTAATCTGTCTGTCTAACGGATCGACCGATTGGAATGCGGTTTTTAGTGTCATAGATAATTTTATCCCGAGTGTTCTTAGCCATGTTTTATGAAAATCTGTTCAGCCGTTTTTGAGATATTGGACTTTGAAATGAAAATGTTGGGAGTTTTTCAAATTTTCTAGGTTGTAGTTTATATCTTAGATAACTACAACTAAAAGTTGAAAAACCCCCGACATTTTTATTTCAAAGTTACGCTACCACAGACAGATACACGGACACACAGACAGGTTAAACTTATGACCCCCTCTTTTTGCGTCGGGGGTTAAAAAATACAAGTGTAGCAAGCCCTTGACTGTAAAATAAATACCTAAGTACAAAAAGAGAAATAAAAAAGTACGAGTAGTCTTCAAAAATGCCTGTTTAGTTTCGAGGTGTCCACAAGTAAGTTATTACAAAACCACAAAAATCCGTCCTGGCTAGGTACCGTTGCCTGCCCTGAAATGAACAACGATTATATAATTTTCCAAGTCAAAATTAGTGTAAGTTACTTTAGCCGAAATTAAGGGTATGCATGAAATCATCACTTACCATCAGGCGAGTGCTTAGCTATAAGTAATTAATAAAAAACAAAAATAAATGATTAAGAATAAAAGCCAAGTTGATAAAGGATTCATATAGTAAGATATCTAAGCATTAGATATTTAGAAGGCCTCGTATAGGTTATGCGATTGGATTGTTCTAGTCAACAAGTATACGATAATTCAAGGAGCGATGGACGTATTGGTTTCAGGTCCAAAATGTGCTACAACGGAAAATGTTACTTATGGAGACCCCCCTTGGAGAAAAGCTGCCTCATATTAGCCATCTTAACTGCGGTAAGAACATGTAATTCTAAACATCAGTAGTCTCTTCTAGACACTGCACCCCCCTGCTCTTGTCCTCAAGCACTGTCAAGCAGGTAGACAGCTGCTGTCATGCATGGCTGTGAAAGTTATCATGGGAGCACTGGGCGCGGCATAACCGATCGCAATGCAGCCTCCCTATTCTGTAACTTGTTTTAAGCTCACCTCAACCACACTTCAATGCTCACCCACACACACATAGTGACACACATAGTGAAACTGACCACATTCTGTAACATCCTGTAACCTATGTTGGACAAATAAATGATTTTATCTTTTTTTATCTTTTACCCACAAATATATCTTGCCGCAATGCGTAGTAACTAAGTGGAGAGGTCTAGTTTCGTGCCGGGTGACCGGCGGGGTGAGCCGCATTGGCGCTTATTTGTAGTTGAGCGTTGAGGTGAGCTTAAAACAAGTTACAGAATAGGGGGGCTGGTGTATTATGTTCTTGGCGAATAGGTAGGTACAACCCGTGCAATCCGAGTCATGTACAATGCTTCATCATGAACTTTTCACCCATTGATAATCCCATTTTTCTCAAAATAATATTCTAATGGAATCCGGGAGGAACCGACTGACCCCGTATCATGGTCGGCCTTATCACACTATAAGTGACAAGATAGAGCGTCTGTCACTGGCTGACACTGTTCGATAGAATAGAACGAGACGACGCTCTTATCTTGTCGTCAGTCTATAGTAAAAGTTCTCAAACGACTGTAAATTCAACCTCTAATTTGTACGGGATCTGAAAGCAAAATGTAACGTCGATGGTAATCTCAGCACGAGTTGTATATATTTATCCTGCTGCTCGATTGCGTACTGTTTCATACGTACGTTAAGTAGATCTAAATGTCATTGCTTGTATGGGAAAATGGTAGTTGAGTTATCCTGAAGCTCGTTAGAAAAGTTACGCAATTACCCCTCCGATTTGCAGATTGCCCACGCCTTACTCCTGTTGGCGTCAATTATCATGGGCTGCCTGATGGCCGCAACCTCGCATGCTCCGGACCCAGGTCAGTACAATGTCCTCGCCCTCTTCTGATAGATGGGCATCCCATCTCTACGTATATAAGTTGCATCCTGAAGGAACCTGGTTGACCTGGGATCCATCGGTTAGTGCCAAGAAATTGGCGTAGGAGATTTTTTTTTCGTAAGCGAATGCCGTCTAATCATCCAACCTAGAGAGGAACTAGACTAGTGTGGAACTTGGAACGTGGATTGTACAGAGCTACCAAACGTGGAAGATATTATAAATACTTAGTAAGAAATAGTCCCTGGGAGACCGATGGTCGGGTGAAGTCACCCCCGTAAACCTCGATATTCCAAAACTCATTGAAATCTTTAGAGCCATTTGTTACGAGGATTTGATTACAAATATATAATGGTATCTGTGATTACAAATAAAAATATCTTTTTACTTGAAATAAAAAAAATTGAATAGAATCTTTTGACTCTTTTAATAGTATAGGATGAGATTATTATGACACTATTTATACTTACATCCTTTTACTAAACGAAAATTATTATTGTTTCCTGAATTAGCTCCGAGTTCAGTGTCACATATACTCGGCAACATGCTTCTCGGAATGCTAGACCTGGCTTTGGACATCGCCCTCAGCATTGTGGGAGTGGCTTCCCTTATCTCATTCATCTTTTCTGTGCTGCTCTGCAATGGAATCTACAATGTAAGTAACACTTTTCCTCTAGTAAGATATTGCTATCCATACTAATATTATAAATGCAAGTGATCTGCCTAACTTTTACCACTTCACGCTTAAACAATTAGCTAGTTTTAAATGTAAACAGTAGATATATACTTTTGAAGGCAGTAGTATAAACCTAATAAACTCGCCAATCTCTGGTTACTTATTGTTGAATGTATCGTCCTAGGAAATAGGGGCCCTACCTATATAGTACTTATTTATGGCAGGCACTTACTTCGCGAAGCGGCGCATTTTATTCATATTTAAACATCACAAAACAAGGTTTTTTCCTAAGAACGACACATGTTTCCCTTTAATATCAATTCGCAAATTAATCAAACTAATTAGCGCGCTTTAAGCAATCGACAATAAAATCACTTACATCGGTAAATCTGGATTGAAATTAAGTACGAATTAATTATTTATCGAATTGAAATTGAACTGCTAAAACCTTAGAGTATGTATGCTCTAAGGCTAAAACGGATGTATGAAATGGAGTGCATTTATAAATAGAGAAATTATTGGAATCAAACGTAACTGTCAAGACCTGCCCTCCTATTCCGTAACTTATTTTAAGCTCACCTCAACGCTCACCCACAAATATATCTAGACACCGCAATGCGAAACTAGACCTGTACCTACGCTTAGTTACTTACTACCACCTACACATCACTGTGTCATATTTGTGGGTGAGCGTGGAGGTGAGCTTAAAACAAGTTAAAGAATAGGGTAGGCGGTCAGATTATTATCTTGTATGTCGCATTAGGCTTGAGGCGCGAGGTGACAGGAGAGGTGAGAGGTGGGGTGACCAGTGAGCGTCTTGGGTCGCCGTCGCGAAATATATCATTATTTTAGTGAATTTGACTCCAGGTCTAGAAGATGATGGATGCATAGTTATCACATGTTACCACATGCTTGCACTCTGTTCTCCATGGGTATATATGTTTAACACCAAAAAGACGTTTTTTTAACAAGGGTGTGCTTAAATAACCGTCTTATTGGTGTGTGATTAAACCGGATGGTAAACCCTTAGTAGGTCTTTCGAGCTGTTTTGCCACTTTGGGTCAACCGTTTTAAATAGGGTGCTCTCGTTAAATACCGGAAACAAGAGTACCGGGATGTCCCGGTTTATAAAGCCAACCAAAGAATCGGGACCACTCTTTTCTACCAGCTTTCTCGCGAACGCCTGTTTAACATTCAACATTGTTTCTACTATTTAATTTAGTTATTGTTAGCTTGAAAATATCATAACATTCTTACCTTAATTTTTACTAAATTGTTTAATGATTAAATTCATTCATTCAATAATGAAGAAGTTTTCTATTAAGAGCTTCCGTTGGAGTCAAAACAATGACCTCTTTCCGAAGTCCCGGTTCTTTAAAACAGTACCGGTTCTGCAATCCCTAGTATTCATGTTTTTAACTTTTAATTAATTCAGAAGGTGTCATAGATAAAGCGTTTAAAAAATAAAACATATAGAAGTCAACGCGGACGCAGTCGCGGGCTTTTGTCCGCTAGTACCTACATCATTATGTAAATCGAATGTAAAAACAATTGCAACATAATAATGTTAATGAAGAATGAAATACTCATGGAATCACGTCAGTGTATCCTTGTCTCTATGGGCTATTCCCAGTTGCAGTTCGAACTGCTGGTTTTTTCTTAGTTGTTCTCAGTGCGTGCACATGAAAAAGACACTATGGGAATACAACGTTACTAGTCCGCAATTAACGTTGCGGGTTGCAAACTAACTAAATAAGTACTGGGACTATATTTTCCCATATGCGATCCCCAATCGCCGGGTGCGGTCAGTTGGGAATAAATACCCCGCCAGTCATTTTTTATTTCTATTAACTATGAATTGTATGACAATATTATAGTTCGATACTTTTGTTTCCAGCGCCGCCCCGGGCAGGTCAAGGCTTACTTCATATACGGCGTTGTCATCACGGTCCTGACTGCCGTGTTCGCGACACTCCTAATAGGGGCCGACGACCCAAAAGACGGCATTCTGGGACTAGTTGGATGTGGTGAGATTCTTGTTTCATCTAATAATTATTAGACTTAGAGAGGTAGGGCACACCGAAATGTGCATGCATATTTGGAAATTTTGTGTGCAGCCAACTGGAAAGTACTACTTGGTACTACCTTAAGGAAGATTACGGGTCGACACACTTAAAAAGAGCTACTAGCCATACATTGGATATGGCGCGCAGAGCTCTTTTTACGTGTGTCGACCTATACCTTTTTACGTGTGTCGACCTATATACCTTTTTATTTGCAAAAACAGCAAAGGTCCTTCGTTCAAGTTTCGGCGACGCTGAATAGTCTAAAGTCTATAAAAGACCAGAAGGTCAGGAATGCAATGCGAAGCAAGAGGTCCTGGGTTCGAATCCCGGTAAGGGCATTTATTTGTGTGATGAGCACGAATATTTGTTCCTGAGTCATGGCTGTTTTCTATGTATTTAAGTATTTATTTATCTATATACGTATGTAGGTATATATGTTGCATACTCTGTAAACGCAATACATCCTTACTCTATGGTAGCTGTTTATGTCAACAGCATTGCCTTTTTCATTTTTGCCTCAGTGCTAGTCGAGTCCGCTGTGCGCTCCTCTCCTGATCCCGAATACATTACATAACTGAGCAACTTACTGTTTCCTTTGCACCCTTAACCCATCAGGTTATGGGCCCAGGTAGGTACCCATACTGCCCTCATAACCCAAATAGCGGTATCAAAATGAAATGTCATTGAAACATGCTATTTAAAATCCATGACATATCTTACAATGACATTTCATTTTGAGATACCGCTATTTGGCTTATGAGGGCAGCATAGTACAAGCTTTGCTTAGTTTGGGACTATGTCGATTTCTGTAAGATTGTCCCCAAAAATATTTATTTATATCTATTTAATTATTGTTTTTTTGTTTCCAGTGATCTACTCACTGTTCCTCGTGCTGGTGTACAAGACGTATACCAAGCTGTGCGCAGGCGCAGGGGTCAAGGACCACATCCGTCTAGTAGAGGACCCCTGTGAGAATGTGAAATATTGATAAGTATTGTAAGTTTAGGTTAAGATTTAAGATTTGATTGGCCATAATAACATGGTTATTTTAACAATTAGCTCGTAAGAAGCTGCATTAGTATGAACTATGTTTACGCCTACCTCAAGACAAATAAAGTAATGTTCCAGTTTTATAGTGAATAGTAAAATAAAAAAAAGGAATATTAGTGCTTGAAAAGTACTGTCATTTACATTATTGTATCTGAAATCCTCAGTATAAGTAAAGCAGTTTAGCAGTATCAAAGCACATATACGTATAGTTTATTCGTACAATCTTAGAACAGTGTGTGAAAATTAATCAATTACTTATGTTTGTTAATATGGATTGTTGTAATATTTTGTATCAGATACTGTGCAATGTTTTCATTATAGCGTGTACTGTGTAACATATTATTATATTCAGTTTCTATTTGCGAGTTCCTATAATTGGCTCTTTATTGCTATTTATAAAGTATAGTGAATATTTTATAGCTGTTGGAATTCCTGGTATAAATAAATAAATAAATAAATATAAGTAAGTTTATCGTCCCTCAACTCATCTAGTGCAAGCTATGCTTAGTTTGGGACTAGGTCGATTTATGTAAGAGTGCTCTCTAATATTTATTTAATATTTATGTAAAAGTGCCCTTGTGGCTTATTTGCAGTATAAATTATTGTTTTTTTTATTGATAGTACCTATCTGAAGCAGGTTAAGGCAATGTTAGGCTAAGTTAATCACTCATGCTATTTTTAAGTTGTTTTATTTCACGTGAATATTTTGAATGATAGAATTCAGCTATATGGGATTCATATTGTGCAGAATCGCGAATAGGAAGAAAAAAGATTGTGAAAAATTAATCACTGTGAAGAATAACGCATGTGATAAAAGTCGGCTGTGTGAAGAAACAATAATGGCATAAACATCGGATAATCGGTACTTAAACCATTGTGTACTTAGCAATAAAATTTATTGGTACATAAATAAAGGGATACCTAACTCTATTCACATTTTTTTCGGATTTCCCTGCAAGCGTATCGCTGTCGATAAAAAATGACAGGCTGTGCGAGAGTAACAGATCATCCACTACAATAAGTGACGATAAAAGTTTCTGTCAACAATTTCATTTTTGGTAGGGTCAGTTCGGGTAAGTGCGCAGGTCAGCCGTTACAAGTCGACACACGTAATAAGACCTCTGCGCACCATATTAAATGTATGGCCGCCAGAGCTCTTTTTACGTGTGTCGTTAAATAGTAGAAACAATGTTGAATGTTAAACAGGCGTTCGCGAGAAAGCTGGTAGAAAAGAGTGGTCCCGATTCTTTGGTTGGCTTTACCCGGTACTCTTGTTTCCGGTATTTAACGAGAGCACCCTATTTAAAACGGTTGACCCAAAGTGGCAAAACAGCTCGAAAGACCTACTAAGGGTTTACCATCCGGTTTAATCACACACCAATAAGACGGTTATTTAAGCACACCCGTTTTAAAAAAACGTCTTTTTGGTGTTAAACATATATAACCCATACCCATGGAGAACAGAGTGCAAGCATGTGGTAACATGTGATAACTATGCATCCATCATCTTCTAGACCTGGAGTCAAATTCACTAAAATAATGATATATTTCGCGACGGCGACCCAAGACGCTCACTGGTCACCCCACCTCTCACCTCTCCTGTCACCTCGCGCCTCAAGCCTAATGCGACATACAAGATAATAATCTGACCGCCTACCCTATTCTTTAACTTGTTTTAAGCTCACCTCCACGCTCACCCACAAATATGACACAGTGATGTGTAGGTGGTAGTAAGTAACTAAGCGTAGGTACAGGTCTAGTTTCGCATTGCGGTGTCTAGATATATTTGTGGGTGAGCGTTGAGGTGAGCTTAAAATAAGTTACGGAATAGGAGGGCAGGTCTTGACAGTTACGTTTGATTCCAATAATTTCTCTATTTATATTATCAATATTTCCCTGCAAGCGTATCGCTGTCGATAAAAAATGACAGGCTGTGCGAGAGTAACAGATCATCCACTACAATAAGTGACGATAAAAGTTTCTGTCAACAATTTCATTTTTGGTAGGGTCAGTTCGGGTAAGTGCGCAGGTCAGCCGTTACAAGTCGACACACGTAATAAGACCTCTGCGCACCATATTAAATGTATGGCCGCCAGAGCTCTTTTTACGTGTGTCGACTGTACCAGACAATGTATTTCACGCCCGCTCCCGTGGCAATTATCAGGTGCATTGCGCATCTCATGGTAGCTTTAAATTCCAGCCAGGTACAAGACGGTTACAGAATTGCATGGGAATTGACTCGCTGGATATAACGATGGGAGTAAGCGCCCCGGGGTAAGTGCTGGTATTGATTTAAATGACCGATTGATGAATGAGGCGCACTTTCCCCTGTGGCGCACAACCATACAAGCTTTTATTGCTAACTATATTTTTCTGCATAGGCATTATCAACTACTCATTGAGACGACTCTTACCGAGCCCAATCTCAACGGGGTTACGTCGGTTAAGTACTCAATTCCCATGGCCACCTTCTGTCTCCATCCTCAGATCAGCACCCATTTGTGGTTTAGACTTTTTACTCGCGGGACCGGTGGTTTTGCTCGCAAATGGATCGACCCCTCAACAGAATAACCACTAACCACAGACAATCTGTTAACCAAGAACTGTCTTGGTGTTCGAAGGTATAGCTTCGTATAGACTTCCGAGCGCGGCGGACTGCAAATGAAGCTCTAAGGGAATCTTAGTACTGAGTAACCCTGATTTTTCCGGACGTCGTGTATTCTGTACACATACAGACGGATCGTAATCACGCTGGCTGCTTGCAGTACGCTTACCATGAGTTTGACAATGACGGCTTACGCTAACGAGTATCGAGTTTTCTATCTGTGCATCTCTATTGCACTTTGACAGTACGAGCGGGATGCACAGATAGAAAATCGATACTCGTTAGCGTAAGCCGTCATTGTCAAACTCATGGTAAGCGTACTGGACTGCCGCCCTCGCTCGTCTGGGCGAGCCATATAGCATCCCACGAGGTTGATTCTCTTGCATAATGAACCTTATTGCATAGTACACTAAGGTCCTTTTACAGAAAATTACACGAATGTGCTACCTGAGACCTGCACACAACACTCCCTCCTCAGAGGTTATCGATATCACATGTTAAGACAATGTGGTGATTTTTTGAATTAAAATCAACGTTATTAAAAGCTACGAGAACTCAAAGTTTAGTCTATGATAGTTTTTTGCGATTGTCTAATATGTACTCTTTTTTACTCATTATTTTATGTTATGGCAGCCCTGCAAAGCTGCCAACAACGACATAACGTCGGGAGTCCCCGAAAGCTTTGCTCGAATATGACCGTTTAGCCGATTACAAAATAGCCCATTCCGTTAAGAACTCACAATCAAAGCAAGAAGGTTTAAAATGCAATATTCTGTAGGTTATTAATCACTTAAGTACTCTATATATCTACACTTTGAATGACGCTTTGTGGCTCGCTGTGTTATGTTATTTATTCGCAAAAAGTCAAGGAAAACAGAGTACATTGTAGATTGAAACTGAGAAGCAATGGGCTGTAAGTTCCATTTTAGTATTTAAATATAGCATTACAAAATGCGGCTTGTCGATTTTGTAGCACGACTTAGAATGACGCGCAATATTAGGCTGTATCTTGACAGTTGAAGTGCAATATACCTAAATATAAATAATTTGGTTTTTTTTTGACTTATTAATAAGTTTAAAGTATTAAAGTTGATATTTGACGTTATTTAGTATTTGACATTAATGTTTTATTTTCATTTATTTTATTATTGAATTTCTGTATAATGTAATGAGTGTTAAATTATTTATAATGTACCCAATGAATGACTTATGAATTTCCATTTTATGGTGTAATGTAATATTATGACTGTAATGAAAGCATGACTAATTGTAATAATATGTAAGTGTTTTGGTCTTGCACTGTAAACTTGCATATGTTTGAAATAAATAAATAAAAAATAGGCTTTAGAGATGAGTTACTTTGAGCCACGAATTAGGTTACTTGAAATCAATGTTGACATCAATCTGAACAATCCGGATTGATCAATCGAATTGACGCATCAATCCGAATTGATCAATTCGAATTGATTCAATTCTGAATGACGCATCCTCAATTCGGATTAAATCAATTCTCAATCTAGATTAACCATAGTTACTAAGATTACTTGTCAAAGGTGTCCTTTTTTGGGACTTAGGTACTTACTGGACTTAAAGTCGATATCTCAGGTTCCCAGAGGTTCGGAAACATGTAATGGGACATTTTTTGAAATTGACCGCTTACGTTCATATTCGTAATAATCGATGTCGACCATAGGTCCCGAAAACTGTTTCCGACGTCAGTATTGTCCCTTCCATTTCGGCGCATTTTTTTAAATTGATTGTTGGCACTTTAAAACGATATCTGAGATTTCGAAACGTTCCGTAACATGATTCCGACGGCAATACAGACGGAGTTTCCTTTTTTTGGACATTTATTGGACATTTCTTAAAATTAATCGATTGCGTTCAAAATTGATATCTGAGGTGCCCAAAGGTTTCGAAACATGTTTCTGACGGCAATACCGAGAAATGACCTTTTTTGGGACATTTTAGGACGTTTCTAGAAATTAACCGATTACGTTCAAAATTGATATCTGAGGTACCCTAAAGTTATGAATCATGTTTCCGACGGTAATATTCCGAGATGCCCTCTTTTGGGGACATTTTGGGACATTTCTTGATACCAACCGATTGCGTTCAAAATTTAAGTGTAGAATCTAAATATTGCCGTTGAAGTTGAAACCATGTTTTGCACCTCAGATATCGATTTTGAATGCAAGCAGTCACTTTCAAAGAATGTCACTGAAATGTCCCAAAACAGGACACCTTTCAATATTGCAGTTGAAAAGATGTTTAGAAACCTCTGGTTACCTTAGATATCGATTTTAAACGCAATCGGGTAATTTCCCAAAAAAGGACATCTCTCAATATTTCCCTCGGAAACAAGTTTCGAAGCCTTTGGGCACCTGTGATATCGATTTTGAACGCTATCGGTTAATTTCAAGGAAAGTCCCGAAAATTTTCATATTGCCGTCGGAAACATGTTTCGGAACCTTTGGTAAACTCAGACACCGTTTTTGAACGCACTTGGTCAGTTTCGAAAAATGGCCTAAATAAAAAGGACATTAGGTAGGGGAGACCGGGGATGGTTGACCAAATTTCAGCTTAAGCATTTGTATTTTTATTTCTTTAGAGTATATTAACTTGATATCGATTTCAGTTAATAGATATACTATTAAGCTTTAGAAAAAAGTGGCAAAAAGCACGATATTCATTACGATACAGTGTACCTACAGGATCTCGTAGCATAGGAAAAACTAGTCAACCTACCCCATGTATGGGGTAGGTTGACTTGGCAGCAGGGGTAAGTTGACCTATGAAGTTGTTAGAGCAATGTCTACGAACACATAGGATAAAAGATACAAAAAACAGGCAATCATTTTTTTTTTTATTGAATCAAAAAAGGGATCTTCCGCCACTCTAATTAAACATAATAGACTTCCAATAACAATAAACAATCAGACAATTAAACATTAGGCAATTTGATTACCTAAAATGTTAACCTGGTACACGTTGTACTTTCTTATTAAGTATTTAAAACATAACTAAACAACTTTAATCATTTGGTCACAAATCGTACCTAACAAATTTAATTATTTTTAATATTTGGTAACAGTCTTGATAGGTCGACCAGCCCCGTTATAAATTAGTCTACTAACCCCGAACCACGTTTTAATTTATAATCAGGTGCCATAACCATATAACTGCGACGAAATCAATAAGAATGATAATGTATAGAAAGACCATGAGTCAAACTTTCGTTACAAATGCTTTGATAATCAATAACAACAAATAATTAGGCGCCATTACAAATAATATAACGACAAAAATAATTACTTAGGTGCGTTGTTTTTCAATATTACGCTCCTTCTCTCCAAAGACATGCGTGCACGACGTCGCGTTCCCGGTGACGGAGCGGGGGGAGGTGACGGACTCTCATGGCTTATTGGTTGGCTCAAGGCCTTTGCGTCAGACGAGTTTTTGATAGTTAGTCTACCTACCCCTATAGTCAACTATCCCCGGTCTCCCCTAGGTACATACAAAGTAATCGTCAATTCGAATTGACGATTGAGGATTGACGTTGAGGATTGAGGATTGACCGATCAATTCGAATTAACGATTAGCTATCGTCAACCTTAAATCAGTAGATTTAGAATTAGTTTCGTCAATCGTCAATCATAAATTCGAATTGATCGGTCAATCTTCAATTGTCAATTCGAATTGTTTTTTTGCCAACACTGCTTGAAATACTTGAATCTAGTAATTCCCTAGGAAGACCGCTATCTGGGATGAAATTTTTATAATTCTATTGAAGATTGATTGATAGAAGACGCCTAACTTCTATCAATCTTATAGAAGCCAACTTAGAGCGAAATGTGGCAGTTACATAGGTATATATCTACTAAACCTCAAAACGTCGCACATACTGTGTAATTGGCCAGACTAGAGATTGATCTAACTTAACATTTAGCATTCCAACACCAACATGATATGAGCTGTGCCGCTGCGATCGCTTACCCGCGCGTCGAGCTCGTGTCAGAAAGTGTGTGACTTCGTATACGACAAATTGATGTCCAACACGGTTTGCAGGAGACGGCGCGCGAGCTCTCTCTCGTTCTCTCGCACTATCCATCTCTCTCTTATTAGAAAACTTAGAAAGAAACGGATAGTGCGAGAGAACTCGAGAGAGCTCGCGCGCCCTCATGTTTTAACCGTGCTGGCATTTCAAGTAGCTCGCAATCAGTCACGGCTGGCAATGGTAAACAACGGCTCAGTTGACGGCCCGTTTCTTGGAACTGCACTATTATAAGTGCTTCTAATTATAAGTCATAGGCGTTAGCGTGCCATGAACGTTTAATTCTTTAAAAAAACTATATAAGTCATCACCATCCACCACCGTCTCCGGTTGTGCCTTAAAAGGGCCTAAAGAAGGAATGCGCTGAATGCGGGTGGCGCAGAACCGGTCACTTTGGCACTCTTTGGGGGAGGCCTGTATCTAGCAGTGTAAGTCTTTCGGTTGATATATGGTGATGATGATGAAGTGTCCTACTGCTGCTCTTTTGCTTCCACGTGGACGTTTTCTATAGTAAAGAAAAACGCGGTTATTAACCGAGATTCGTTTCTAGTTTTTCGGTCATAGTTGCAATCCCTAATTGACACCTAATCTTAAGATTTGGCATAGGCACTAATTTACGAAAGCGACTGGCATCTGACCTCCGAACCCAGAGGGAAAACTAGACCTTAGTCGGATTAGACCGGTTTCCTCACGATGTTTTCCTTCGCCGAAAATATTCCGTAAATACATAAGTTCCGAAAAACTCATTGGAACGAGCTGGGATTTGAACCCACGACCGCCGCTTGACAGCCGCATGCCTGAACCACTAGGATGCTGTAGCTCAAAATGCGTCAAACGTAATCAAAATTCTATGCTGTTTAAGTAACCTGCCTAAAAAACCGACCCATACTTCCCATTAGAAAAATACATTCAAATCATTAATATAAGTAGTTAAAATTATATAAGCTGTCCGTTTAGCACTTGAAAGCTTATCTTGTTAACAATGGCTTTGTTTCGTATTGTAGGTATAAGCCACGCAAACTCCACAACTCAAAAGGCACAAAACCTGCGCAGTGACGAGAATCCTGACAGGTCACTGCAAACTTAACAAACACCTGTTTCAAATGGGTATGAAACAGGATGCAACTTGCAGGTTCTGCCAGGAGACAGAGGAAACAGCAATGCACATTCTCTGCTCCTGCGGAACACTCATGCACAAAAGAAGTATCTACTTAGGGCGACACGTCGTGCACCGTGCACCCAGAAGAGGTACAACATATCACCGCCCAAAGAATCTGGAATTTCCTAGAGGCAACGGGTCTTAACGGTGAAATCTAATAATAAAGGGGCTGCCACAATAGGTAGATCACCCGCTGGTCGAAGCGGCAAACAAAGGCCCATAGACCAACAATAATAAATAATTGTATAAGTCCACCGCAAATCCTCCGAGCTGATAAAAATTAAGCAAGTACCTAACAATTATACACTCATCATACACTCAAAAAACAGAGGATCTATTGACAGTACTTATTTGTTTTAAATAGGGCAATGGGCACTTCACCACTGCAATGGAGGAATCTGATTAGCTGATAAGATAAGCGAGCATCCATATACTGTATACTTCCCATTCTAGCAGATAGCTGCATCCTTCTCAGCCAGGCCACCGGGTCACAGTAGGTAGGTACCACAGAGCGAGCTCCCAAAGCAAAAAGGTTCAAGTTTTTAGGGTTCTGTACCCAAATGGTAAAAACGGAACCCTTTCCTTCTCCTGTTTTATTCTAACTTTAATTTCTCGTAAGCAGATTTACTCACGTTAATTAATTCGTAAAATCTCCACGTTGTCATAATTTGCTAGTTTTCTAACCATTTGCGCTTCCAAATTCAACATTGATAACGGTTACCTATAAAGTGTTGTGTTGGGTCTCGGGTAACATATTTGTATAGTTTTCTAGAAAAGGACCTTGTCGTGCTGTGCAATAAGGTTCATTTTCTAAGAGAACCAAACTCGTTGGTTGGATAATACTGGGGATGGATAGGGGAAGAATGCCTGCAACATGTGTTTGGAGCCTTATTTCATTGTTGGCATTGTAAAATAACGGCATTTTAACACCTCCAGGCACAAACAATGAAGTCAATATCTTGCAAACGGATGAAACGTTTGATTAAATTTTTGTTGTCTTATCAGACAGTTGAACACGCGGCCGTTTATGTCTTCTAACCTATTTCAGTTTCGCATTAAAATACCTAAGCTTTGTTGAAACACAAACTAAAGCTGCGCCACATGTCTGCGTGTGGGCACCATTGCCATGAAGCAACATCTGCTATCTATTCACAAATCATATTGTAATCGACTTTGAGATCGACTAGCACAACCTGATCCCTTCATATCTAACAAATATGCGTGCGGAGGTCAGATTTAAAGTGGACATTTCGTAGCGATCGGAAACGTGAAATAACACCTAGCTATCGGCTAAAAGAAAGGGACATCCCTATGTAACCCAAATGATCCCATCCTTGTTCCTCATTCCGAAGTCCCCGGCAGACCGCGTGTGTACAAATTTAACTTTACGGTCGCAAATGTCGTTATTGTATGGTACTCTGTGAGAATTAGTACCGTTGGTTTGTAGTAAGAGTTGGCTAGCTGCAAAGTTAAGTTTGTGTCCCGGAAGCTGTGTGTTTAATATTCTGCAGCCATTGCTCGGGCCGCTGCGATACAGACGAGTCGAATATTTACAATCAAAATCGTGCCAGTTCTGAAAGGATAATCGAGTTTTTGGTGGACATTAATACCTACTGTAAGTACTTCTTTTTTTAAATTCATAACTCATGCATAATGTAAGTAGGTATGTGCACTATTCTTTGAAATAATAAGGTGCAATTATAAGTCAATGTCATGTCAAATTCCAAACTCTTTTTCTGAACTTCACAAATGTCGCGAACTACATCAAGTATTCGACTACCCTCTCGCGTTCACTACCTATAAATAATTAAATTCTTGCTACCTAGCAGAAAGCGGTTATTCTACCTAGCTACCTAGTCTGTTTTATATACGTATGTATATGCTGTGTAATCTTTTAATTTGTAGTGTCATACCTAAGTCGTAGAGTATTTGGCTAGCTGAACTGTAAAACTCGCGAAACAGGCTTTAAGGCGCCGTAGGTTCATGGTCTTCTCTCCCTCTCACTGAGCATTAAGCGTGAGCGAGATGGAAGTGCGTGCTCGGAAGCGCGGAAATCATGTTTTTTAATTATTATTTATTGGCTGTTTAAATTAATAAAATAGTAAACACTGAGTTCTCTCAAACGGTCAGAGTATAATAAACTGACGCATTATAAATATACAAAACTTAAGAGGCCGCAGTAAGCTCGGCCGAATTTCACCTTCCCATACAAACGTAGTTACGCTCTCATTTTAAAACTACGGGTTGGATTGTGACGAAACTTTGCATATACAATGACATGAGGTATATCTATGTCTGTAATTAGTTTATATGGTTCCAATTTATAAAACAAACGAAATACAGCAAGAACTAGTTTTGTATGAAAAACTTAAATTCGCTGTATTTTTTTTATCATGGTATCTGAAGCTACATAAACTAATTACAGACATAGATATACCTCATTTCATTGAACATGCAAAGTTTCGTTACAATCCAAAACGTAGTTTTAAAATGAGAGCGTAACTACGTTTGTATGGAGAATCGAGCTTACTGCGGACTCTTAACTTATAACATAACACAGAACCAATACGGTAGGTACTTACACGTTAAGACGGCGACGCGTGACGCAAGTTCTGGGGGTCAAATAACATTATTATTATTATTTATTGAGCAATTGAGCATCCTCTCTACATATTTTTAACAAATCAGTAACAAGACGATATTTATTTATTTAATCGTATGGTGATATTTTAATAGGAGCGCCTATTTCGCCGAGAGTGTTATCGCTCATTTAATACCACCCAGGGGACACGTGCAGAGTTGTGGTAGGTAAATCCTGCGGACGCGAGCAATAGATTGTCCGCCCAAACGTTATTAACACTTTCGCAAGTTCGCAACCCGACTAAGTAAGCTACGGTAGCCCAGTGGTTCAGGCATGCGGCCGTCAAACGGCGGTCGTGGGTTCAAATCCCGGCTCGAGTTTTTCGGAACTTATGTACGGAATATGATTTCATATTTACCGTTAGCTTTTCGGTGAAGGAAAAACATCGTGAGGAAACCTGCATACATCTGCGAAGAAATTCCAAAGGTGGATGTGAAGTCCCCGATCCGCACTGGGCCAGCGTGGGGCATACTGGCCGTTCCCTCTCATACATGAGAGGAGGCCTGTGCCCAGCAGTGGGACGTATATAGGCTGATGATGTGAACCGGACTAAAAATGGAACAATTCACCAGAAACCGACGGAATTCGTTAGGCGTGTAAGTTGACACAATTCTGCTCGCCTAGCGGGCTCAGCTCAGCCGGCATCTGACTGAGCAAGCATTACGAGTGCCCGCAAGGCGGGTTCTTGGTTACGAACGTGTTCCACGATATTTATTTATTTCTATAGGAAGATCATCAGTTTAAATACTACGCAGCTTAAAACAGTAGTGACAGTGAGCTAAAACAGATCTTCACCGATAGCGTTTAGGTAGGTATTGGTAGTCATTAGATATGTACAAGGATTGGAATCCGCCGGTCACCCGTCACAAATCTAGACCTCTGCCTACGCTTAGTTACTACGCATCGCGGTGTCAGGATATATTTGTGAGAATTGGGGGGCTGGTCAACAAGTAATCGAAAATTCAGGGAGCGTTGCACGTTTTGGTTTCAGGTCCAAGATGTGCCACAAGGGAAAATGCTTCTTCTGTATCCCCGTGGAGAATGGCTGCCTCGTGTTGGCCATTCTAAGTGCGGTAAGAATATAATTCTCATCATCAATGGTCTTTGAGTCTCTTACAAACTATACAAGTATTTTGAAGTAGGTAGAAAACTTCTTTCATGGCTGTGATAGACACTGTGGGAGCATTGGAAGCAGCATACCTGAACAGCAAGCTTGTGGCATTGGCGAATAGGTGCAATAAGTGGGTTACCTTTGTTTTACCAAAAAAAATTTGACAAATTATCACTTCCCAAAACATTTTTCGTAGAATTTCATTTGCCAAATAATCGTTTGCCAAATTAACACTCGACAAATAATTCTTACGCAAACCTTATGTTTGGCATATTCATGTTTAGGCAATATCTCGTTTACCAACTGGTACTTTGACCAAATTTCATTCAGTCAAATATGTTAGTTCGCATAATATGTTTTAACCAAAACATTATAAGGCAAATGATTTGTATCGTCAATATTTAATTGACCATTTCTATTCCGTCGGTTAATCAGCAGAGGAGCTCTTCAATGACAAATCATTTGCATCTTTATTTCAATGTTGTATATGATACACAATAAAATAATAACTTTTTTTGTTATGTGGGTAGGGAAAATTAATTTGTGTAGAGGCCGCAATTCTAACCTAACTCCAGCGTGTCGACGTCACCCCGCTTCGCGGGGTGCCTATTTCCGCTCTAAGGGACACAAGCTAACCCTAACCTAACCTACCAAATAATACAATTGTTACGATTATTTGTTTTTATTGCTAGGAGGCTTCGCCCCCCGAGCCCCCCTTTTTTGGCTGCCCTAACCTAATTTAACGCAGTTGCCTACCGACCTACTTAACCGTGCATTTTTTCAGTCAAGGAACTGTGCCGTTTAATTAATAGTATTTTGGTAAAATGTCATAACTCAAACAATTGTTATTTTTGTCTATTTATAGTTTGCCATAACATTAACTTGACGAAATGTTTATTGTCTAATGTTTTTTTCCTAATTAAAGCTTTTGCTAAAAGACCACATGCCATAATGTAATATTTCGTAATAATATTTTGCTGAATGAGAGTTTGACGTAATGAAAATATTCGGCTTAAAATTGTGCCAAAGTTTGCATTGGCAAACAAAATAGTTGCTAAAGTTTGTTTGGGAAATGAAATTTGACCAACATAAATTTGGTAAAACAACAGGATCCCGCAATAAGTATATTGATTTAAACTTACACGGTTCTCGTAATAGTACATTACGTAACTAGGGCGGTAAATTCATGAATGCCCCAGATCGCAGGTGTTTGTGGCCCGAACCGAAGGTGAGGGCCATAAATATGCGCTCTGGGGCTTTACAAATTACCGCCCGTGTTAAGTACAAAATTTTACGTCTTCACCTGGCCACAATGCGAGTTCCTGTACGCGCAGCGTGCAGTAAAACTCGCTGCAAAAAAAAAGCTCTTTACGAGGCGAGGCGGTGCGGGTTGGGCGCCGTATGGCTTTAATGAGCTGTGACCTATAATGGACGATGTTTTTTGACGCTTACATTTACTAATGACGGTATTCCACTTAGGTGAAATCTTTAAACCGTCATCCCGGTTTCAATGATGTTTGTCTCAATGAGCTAAATAAATACGTTAAATATACGCGAAGTCCCGTTTAGTAAATACCTATAATTAATAGATGCAACGCGGATGATGCTTTATCTGCGAGTGTCTTAAACCACGTTTCATCATGAACTTACGTAGGTACATTGAACAGCCAATTTTTTTTAGGATAAGATTGTAATGGACCATTAGAATCGTATTCCTTAAGCCCGTCACAGACGTAGCTATAATAAGTATATATTAATATACCAAAATATAATATTATAGCTAGGCATCTTTTCCGTACTAGTTAACAGAGTCCACACACGCAGATATAAATATATATTATAGCTAAGCATCTTACGATATATTTTGATATATTTTACGTACTATTAGTTGACAGAGTCCACATACGCAGATTTAATATATATTTCGGTATCTTACGGTATATTCATATATATTATAGCTACGTCTGTGACGGGCTTTATATATACCTAGTTCCAATAGTAATGGAATCCATGGAGATTGCCTGAAACTAATAGTGCCCGATATAGTAGACGATCGACATTCCAATGATCGAACCTTAATTACTAATACTATCTATTGCCTCCATCCATTGTTTTGTATTAACAGTTAAGCTACGGCCTAGTGGTTCAGCCATACGGCTGTCAAGCGCCGGTCGTGAGTTCGAATCCCGGCGATCAAATCGATCGATCGAATGTCAATGAGTTTTTCGAAACTTAAGTACGCAATGTCATTTTGATATTTACCGTTAGCTTTTCTGTGAAGGAAAAACATCGTGAGGAAACCTGCATACATCTGCAAAGAAATTTATAAGGTGTATGTGAAGTCCCCAATCCGCACTGGGCCAGCGTGGGGACTACTGCCCGTTCTCTCTCTTCCGTAAGAGGAGGCCTGTGCCCAGCAGTGGGACGTTTATAGGGTGATTTATTATTATAATTATATGTATAGAAAAATATCATATCTGGATTGGATTGGATGCATGAAAATCTCAGACCACGACTCTCTTCATATCAGCCAAGCGTTTTCTATGTTCTTATCCTGACCTTCAGATTGCCACCGGGTTAGCCCTGCTGGCCTGCATCATCTTGGGCTTCCTGACGGCCGCAGGCATCATCTTCGCCTCGTCCATTCAAGACCGAGGTCAGTTTGCACTCCGAAGGCACTAGGGTGAGCCGGGCTCCCGTCTGTTAGTGCCAAGAAATTGGCATAGCGGGGGTTTTCGCGGAACCGACTGCGGGGGCAGCATCTTCCAAACTAGAGAGGACATTCTGGTACTAACTACTCTAACTAGACCTTCTTGGGATTCAGTTTTGTCGAGTAAGTGGTCAATCAGACTGTTAGCAGTTCCTAATCCACCTGTCTGCCTGACCACAGATGAGAAACCTATCCGGGATGATAATCAGTGATAGTAGTAACTTTTGTAGGTTTTTTGGTACGGCGTAGTGTTGTTAACGGAATTGGTGTTGTAAAGAATTTCAATCCTAATGCTTAATTAGCGTTAATACCAATTCCGTTAACAACACTACGCTGTTCCAAAAATGCTGCAAAAGTTACGATCACCGGTGATATATGAATCCGAGTATTAAGTGCCGATTAATGTCTCAAGGGTACGTTTCAGATTTACGGCATTTTCCGCCGCTGCACCCGCTTTAGAAGTAGTCCGTTGGAGGTGGGACGGTGCCAGTGTAGCGGTAGCGTCCCACACAAGCATCCGTCCCAAACTCCACGGAACCAGAGACACTCCATCAGGTCTTTTGCCATCATCTCTGACAATACCAGTCGGCTAAAGAAGAGCAGGCACATTAATGGTGGCAAGAGACCTGCGGATTATGTCATTGAGTGAGGCCTCTATATATGCTTAATTATGTATGTAACACAGTGGTTTTATCTACGCAGAGGCTCATGAAGTCGGCATGGCAATCGCATCAGTGGCGGGACTGGCTGCTGGGGCTATTATCGCTATTGTGGGATTGGCTTCCCTCATAGCCTTCATCTTTTCTGTGCTGCTCTGCAATGGAATCTGCAATGTATGTAGCACTATTGCTCTAAACATGCTTAAAAGTGTGTATTAGTACATTACTTACCAAGGGCTGTAAAATAATGAAAGCCCGAAATAGCATTTGTGACCCGATCCGCAGGCGAAGGTTGTAAATATGCGATAGAGGGCTTTCTATTTTACTGCCCGTGGTGAGTACACAATTTTACGTCTTCATCTGGCCACAATGCGAGTTTTACCGTACGCGCAGCGACCGGTATAACTCACATTATGGCCAGGTTGACGTAAAAACTTGTATCTACTTAAGTTTAAGTAGTTAGCCTTTCTGGGACCAGTGTTCAGCTTAATCCATAGTAATACCGATATTATTAATGCCAAAGTGTGTCTGTCTTACCTCTTCATGCTTAAACCGCTCAAGCGATTTATATGTAATTCGGTAAAGAGATAGTTTGAGTGTCGGGGAAGGATAAAGGATGGTTTTTTTTATCTCGGAAATCCCCTCAGAAGGTGAAATGGGGGTGAAAGTTTGTACGGAGTTACGATATAAACGAGTTCCACGCGAATGGAGTCGCGGGCAGATGCTAGTTAAATATAGATCTAGTAATATTTGTGTTTTGAGGAAGGTATCTCTTAAACTGAAGTGGAAAGCATCAAGCATACAGTACCTAGTTGTTGTAATAAATTTGACATCTGTTCGTTATCTATGCTGACATATGTATGACCTAATGGTATGTTTGTCCATGGGAGCGCGAGAGATAAGCAAGCAATGCTATACCAATTAAATGGAATAGGTATTTCAATTTATTAATTTGATTCAATTACACAGTCAAGAGTGCGGTCGATGCGGGTGACGTAGGACTAATCACTTTGGCACTCTTTGGGGGAGGACTATGTCTAGCAGTAGACATCTTTCGGTTGATATGATGATGATTAATTACAAAGTTCTTATCTGCAAATTACCCGATTCAATCATCACCGTCACATCAGGTGGAAGGAGTCCACGGCTGGTCATAGGCCTCCCCCACTCCCCGAAGAGCGCCAAAATGATCGGCCCTGCGTCACCCGCATCCAGTGGACTCTCGTGACCTTTACCTTCTTCTTTTTTTCTTCGCATTTCAATGATCGGAACGCGGATCCGTGCACCTTTAGTACAGTCAGCGTCATATACATAGTTAGTAACAGCCAAGGCAGCCAAATATTTCGGTACACGTGTTTATTTCTGCAAGAATAAGGGTGTGTCACGAAACATTCCTGCTTCTACTTACTATATGACGCTGACTGTACTAACGCTAACTAACTATTAGAAAAAAAAGAACTAACAACGAAGGCGCGCCTCCGCACGTTATCGCCTGTATTACGTATTTATCGTATATGTTGATAGTAGGCAAAGAGATGCGTACAATGTATGCACATCGTTTAGAATTTGTATCAGTGGGACTCCAATGTCTAGGTACTCTCAAGACTTTTGAGAGACATGACACATTACTACAAAAATTAGGGCTATAAAGCCCA
This sequence comes from Epinotia demarniana, assembly GCA_945867215.1. NCBI lineage: Eukaryota > Metazoa > Arthropoda > Insecta > Lepidoptera > Tortricidae > Epinotia > Epinotia demarniana. Next base: position 18,598,204 of record OX244274.1, on the reverse strand, counting down.
ATTATCTCACAAACCCATAACTGATTTGAAAAATGGTTTCAACATAACCCAATATTTTTGAATAAGCTATCCAACGGTATCCAACACTGGTTTAACGAGAAAAAAATTACATAACCACTGTACACGTAGGGAAGGTACTCAAAATTTTTTTTTTCAGGATTTTATTCTGTTTTGTCGGCGTAACTAATTGGTTTATAAACCCATGCGGAATTACAGTTTTCTAGTTTTAAGGGTTACTGAGCTAAGCCGAAGACGGACAGATGGACGTACGGACATGGTGAAAGTATAAGGGTTTGTTGACTATGTAACTAGGCATTAACCCGAGGATGCTGGTGGCTTTTCCTCTCTGAGTCGCAACTCTGATGTGTTGCATTGTATGACAATATTCTAATTAGCGTGACCTTTAATTTCCAGCGGCGCCCGGGGCAGGTCAAGTCTTACTTCATATACGGCGTTGTCATCACGGTCCTGGCTGTTCTGTGCTCGATACTCCAAATAACGCTTGACTACAACCCAGCACCTGGCATCGCGGGACTGGTTGGATGTGGTGAGTTTCTTGTTTCATCTAATAATCATCAGCGACTCGGCCTTAGAGAGGTAGGGCACAGCTCATTTATAGAACCAACTGGGGAAGTTCCCAAGGAAAAACTCAACCAAAATAACACTAACTACTTGCTCTGTAGGTTGTATTTCTGGTGGTGAGAAGGTCAGCCAACTGGCCAGATGGGTTGAGAATGAAGGATATGAATTAATCTCCTGCTGTCTTCACAGCGAATCATCAAAACAATAAAGTGTTGGACACGTTTATGGCTCCAGCGGATTCGCAAGTGTATCACCATCAGCCAAGCAATAGTGTACTGATCGCCCCAAATTATTCCTCGTGAGATTATTTTTAACCTTCAAAAGAATGGAACGGTTCCCTGTCTTAAAGGTCAAACATCGCACGACATGTTCCGAGACGATACGGGGTCCTTAGTCGACCATAGATTAGCACAGCGAGTTTAGCACTGCGGCCCTGTGCTCTGGCGGCCCTGCTTAGCACGGGCGCGAGCCCTAATGACTAAAAACCGCGTATCGGTCCAGAGATATTCCGCACGAGAGACGCGAGTGACTCGTTTCATTATATTTTAATGTCTGAAACTCACGGGAGTTTTCTATATAAAACCTCTTTTACATAATAAAACTTGTAATTGCATTTTGTTTCCAGTGATCTATTCGCTGTTCCTCGTGCTGGTGCACCAGACGTACACCAAGCTGTGCGCCGGCGCAGTGATCAAGGACCACATCCGGCTAGTCGAGGAATACGCCTATTGAGAACAAACGTTCGGTAAACTGTGGCAATTCTCGTAGCTGTGTTATATTTTTACTCACTTGGTTATTCGACAATAACATAAATTACCTAAAACAAGACCAAAATTTAAATTCAGTTGCGCTAAATCGCAGTTGTGAGTTTGTCCTCTCGATCAATTGGCTTTTGGTTTGGAAAACAATTGTAAGACGTTCCTCCTTTCCTCCATCCTTTATGAACAAACTTTTAAGGAAAAAATGGTGCCCCAATGTAAACAAGCCACTGAAATTTGCAATCGTAGAAATTCAACATGGTCTAGTCTTGGTTGCCAAAGTTTTACGTACTTACCTATACTCGAATAGTTAATGATATATGTATAATAATACTATTTCTATTCTAAATTCGATATTTTAAGTTAGAGATTTTGAAAGAGCGTTTACTCAGAATATCATATTTACTATACCGTTACTTACTTTAATTTACGCTGAGTTCCTGAATCAATTGACTCATAATTGAAATATGAATATATGTTATAGATAGAGAGAAGATTGCTGTTGATTATGTAAAGCCCGTACAGATGGCTATTTTTTTATTATAAACAAATAGTCCCAAATTGCCAAATAAAATAAGTCTAAACAAGAAGAAGTTACATAATAACACATTTATCTCATAAATGAACCCACTGCGATTAACTGGAGTCGTCATTGTTAACACTTTCGCAACGGGACTAAAATGAGCCAATACACCAGAAACCGACAGAACTCGCTAGGCGTGTAGGACTGCTGCCCGCCTAGCCGGCATCTGAGCAAAAATTACGAATGTCATAAAGACCAAATTAAAACTATGTATCTATCTCTATAATAAATGTCTCATTTTTCGGTAGCTATTCCCACTAGGCCGCAACTTTTGTCCGGAGAATTTTGTCAGTTTTTCTTGCTGGGGGGAAAGGCGGGACAATTGATTCGCAGTAGTAGTTTTTCTTGCTGGGGACAGGCGGGACAATTGATTCGCAGTAGTTTCTGTACGCGGGTGCGGACTAGTGGTAATTGATTGTGTCATATGTTCAAAGTACGGGCAACGTGCAACGGGATGGTACTATTTCTGCGTTCTTGTACCCCCGATGTTCTTAGTATAGCACTATTTCTACATTCAAGAGGCATTTTTGCCCGCGTTGATAAAGATTTGAATTAAAGTTGATACCGTATTGGATCATGCGGGCTATTCCCAGTTGTCGGCACCCTGTAGTTTGCACTGCGGAGTACTGGGTTTATTCCCAGTTGTCCGCAGTGCTTACAAATGGGAATTTACGCTATGGGAAGGAACATGGCCGCTTATCTGCACTTAATGTCGCGGGTGCCAAAAACGGTGCGGACTCAGACCAAGAAAAAAAGGCAGACGGAGTGTTACGAACAGTCAAGTGAAGCCAAACCACATACAAACAAAACCAAGCTACATCAAGTTTGGCACACGCTCACGCACACATATACAAACAAAATTGCACAAAACTCTTCAGCACATGTCCGCAATGCTGTCAAGATCATTTATTTCGAGTTTTGTGCGATTTCATTTGTTTAGTGTGTGCTAAACTTATGGGGCTTGATTGAAAACCGGTTGGCTTTACTAGACTGCTCGTAACGCTCCGCGTCTTTTTTTCTTGGTCTGAGGGTGCGGACTACTGAGAATAGCCGTTCCAGTTTTTCCAAAACGACAGTGCATTTCGGAAAGTAGATCCTGTATTTTTAGTCTTTTGCATTATTTTTCAATAGTGATGACTTGCCAAAATGATTGTTTGAATTTAGACTGTGTTTACCTCTTATTAATTAAGGTTATCAATAAGACTACATTTAGGCTTATGACCATTGATTATTATATTGCATTTTTTAGTACATATTAAACCACAAACCCATAATTGATTTAAGTTTTCCGTTTTGTGGGTAACTATAGCATGTAAGTGACATTTAATTGTATTCAGTTGGCATAGGAAATCGCATGCCTGAAAGTTGATTAAATATTTTAGTTTTATTATGAAGTGTTGTCATAGTTTTGGCAAGATAATTGACGATCTTTCATATTTGCGAAGTTTGAAAGAGATAGCACTAGGACTTCGGTCGTTAGTTTACGCTGCGGGTACAATAGCTAGAGCTTTCTCTTTGCAGCTACACCATGTGTGCTACGCTGTAGCGCGCAGCGGTCCCTACATCATGCGTGGTGACAACGTTATTTGACAAATACTGCCAGTCAGATTTGTGGCGGACAATTTTTTCGTAATTTTTGTATTTTTTCTTAATGGTAATAAAACGAATAAAACGTAACTTGGGTTTTTTTTTAAATTAAAATAACCAGTTTAAAAAACGATGCATGTATTTTCTATATCGTAATAAATAACGCTCCATTAACTGTATAACAAGTACATAAATAAGCGTTTATCCTCTTAAATTTAATTTAACTACTTATTCACTAGCTAATAAAAAAACACATATGTCCACTTCGTGGGCCAAACAAATCACAGAAAGCTATTTTAAAAGTATAAAAAATACGCATTCATTCTCAACAACACACACACACATACACACATTCGCGCCTTTATTCCCAAAAGGGGTAGGCAGAGCACATGAAACGTATGTTCCAGCGCAACTTTTTAGCATAAATGTGGGTATAAAAGATCGACAAAATGTGGCATTGCAGTGATAGGTTGCTAGCCCAGCGCCCACAACACACTTCAACCCTGGTCCCTCAGTCGACTTTTACGACACCCACGGGAAGAAAGGGGGTGGTGAAATTCTAACCCGACACCACACGGGCCAACAACTTTGTTATGAACATAGGTACATCTTTTTTTCCTGCTTTAACCTAAATTTATCGTAGTGAAATTTTAAATATCAGGCTGGGTACTATTTGTGGAAAATAGTTTCATTAGTACCTGTCAGGCTGCGAACTGCGGAGTACAGTCGACTACGAAGAGATATAATTTGTTTTCATCAGTACTTACTATTTATTTTTAAGCAATTAATAAAATTTTGTTTATTCTTTCTTTCTCTCTTTCAATGCTAAAGAGGCGATATAGCGTCATTTCAAAACATTACCCATTCGCGGGAGACGCTATATCGAGTCATGACATTTTTAATGCCATGATGGTTAATTTCAATAAAAGGTAATTTATTTTTTCAGATATCTGATTCTTAGAACTTATATATACTCTGATACAAAAATGCCATCACAAATACGGGTCATAAATATTTAGGTGCTATATATTTTCCCTGTTTTATATTATGTAAGTAGTCAACTAAGAACCTCGCTTATGAAGGCTATGAGCCTCGTATTCTTGAGGTTATTGGAGTTGGCCGAGTTGCATGAAAGTATATAGTCCATTCAAAAAGCAACTCTAAGTCCATGACAGATAATTCCAATTCCAATAACAAGTTTATAAAAAGTCGGCCAATAATCACAACCATACAATACCTGAGTAGGACCATCGGCAAAACATTGACCATCCGTGCACGTTATGTGCATTGTAATAAGGTTCAATATAAATACAAGTTGGCTATTTAACTGTGTTGGCGTTTGTACAGCGAGTGAGCAGAACATTTTTCGGGTAAAATAGTTCGTGTTGTTATAAGAACGTGTGAGAGCGAGAGAGAGAGAGAGAGAGAGATGAATATATACCTAAATCTTATTGAAACGCTTGCAGACTATACAGATCAAATTGTTAATTAAATTACTACGAATTGAGCAAGTATAAGGATCGAAGTCTAATATGACATCAGGCAGGATGATTTGGCGGGGCGGAATCGGTATGCGGTTTTTAGAGTTCCGTACCCAAAGGGTAAAAACGAACCCTATTACTAAGGCTCCGCTGTCCGTCCGTCCGTCTGTCACCAGGCTGTATCCGCTGTATCTCATGAATCGTGATAGTTAGACAGTTGACATTTTCACAGATGATGTATTTCTGTGGTCGCTATAACAAAAAATACTAAAAAATGGAATATTTAAAATAAATATTTAAGCGGGTTGCCATACTGCAAACGTGATCTTTTTGCCGTTTTTATAGATAATGCTCATGATTCGCTTTAAAGCGATAACCGCCTGTATTTATTAAGCAAATTTTTTGTAAGATGTTTCTCTCTAGTCGTGGTGCAATAAAGAGTATTTATTATTATTATGTCTTTCCCGCTCACGGGACAATGATGTCCCGGACCTTTGGGAGGCGTGCGTGGAGCTAGGTACCTACAAAGTACCAACTGAGCCAACACGTAGAGGCCCTTTTGACAATTTAATGAAGTGCAAGGAGTACACCGAGCGGATGCTGTCCCTGCCCGTGTCATGGGACGCACACAGAGACAGCACCCGCTGGGGTGTATAGGGACTATTGATGGTTGATGGAATCTAAATAAAACGGGTTATTGGGTTGAAATGATGGACTAGTGGCTGGGCTATTGGGTGAAACATCGGACGCCTGCCTAATAAAACTGTTTCAATCTTTATCTCTGGCAGACGGTGACTCGCTAACTGCTAAATGGGCCCCTATTAATAGCGACATTAAAAAATGGCCTAAGGGCAACACCGGTCAGAGAGCTGGGGGGTAGAGAGGTGGCACTGGACTTTAAACATATAGCCAACTCGCCACTTAGGTGTCCACATCTACTCTCGAGCAACAGCTCTTGCGACTCCACTCTGGACGGCCACTAAAGGCAAGCCAGAGGCGGAGGGCCTGTCCAACCAACCACCCGATCGGCTCAGCCCGACCACAGGACACCCCCAGGAGCACTCAGGTACGTAGGGTCGCTACTCCCTAACAGCCCGCCACAAGCTGCCTTACGTTGACTGATTGCACCAGAAATCTGGTGGGCAATGGGGCCGTCACATCCCTACGCCATTTATTATTATTATTATTATTATGGTACGGGACCCTTCGTGCGCGAGTCCGATTCTCACATGGTTTTTGTACTTTACTGAGAGCTTACCGACGTCACCCCGATTTCCTTACTTGCCGGGATACTGTCAGTAGCGCATTCGTACCTTCGACATATATATGCCAATCAGCCACCACCGAACACAAGTTCAAAAAAAAACAATAAACTAAAAACTTGCTTGGGGGCTGCCACCTTCCATTTTTCTGTGGCGGCGCATGGGTTAAATGTAGGTGAGTAGTAAATAATCTGTACCGAAGTGTCAGTTAGCTTAATGATTCCGTATCTCCGCCCACAATTTATCAAAATCCGTCTAACCACAGTTAATATATTTGGAAAAGCAGTATCTCAACTAGCCTCTTTATACACCTTTATTATACACCTGTGGTCTATTTACAATCAGTTCTACGCACACATGCGCGGAACGCGGCCTGATGTTCCCCGGTCTACCCCGGAAGTTTGCGGAAGTAGCGGGCACAAGCATCTGATGTCAAAACAAAACCCTGCAGCTATCTCGCACTATCCGTCTCTTTCTAAAGGCCTCCACACACCGAACGCGGGTCGTGCGCGGCGCGGGTCGGGCTGTATCTCTATCTCTTACGCAGTCTCTATCGCACAGTAGCGCGGGCCCGCGCAATAGTGAGAGAGATATTAAATGCGTTGGTAAGTGAAGGATCTCCGCCCTTCCCCGCGTGGTCGTGCCGGAGGCTTCCCCTGGATTTTCCCCAGGCCACCCTCCAACCACGCAGTTCGACCGCTATATTGGGTCCGTCCTATTATAGTAGCAGTCAGGTTCCAAAAAAAAAAAAAAACTTACGTATACATGCCTATACCGACCTGCGCCGCGCACGACCCTAATAAGAGTGAGACGGATAGTGCGAGAGCTCGCGCGCCATTTTGAGATTGCCGTGCTGGATCCACGACTGTGTGTCATAGTTGTTTGTATGGATTTTTTTTACCGCTTTAAGCTGTATATCTAGTGTCTCTCTCTCTCTCTCCGAGCCTCACACTTCATTCAACACAAAAAACAAGTATATTTATTATGAGGTATATAGTTTAAATACCATAGTTCGTTTCATACAGGAATGGCGGTTTCGTTCCATGCCTTCATCTGCCTGTAGGTGCTGTTGACTACCATCATATAGTAGAAGGAGTACACTGGAACATAATAAAAATACGCAATATTAACACGCAGTTCATTTATTTTTAATGGCTCCTCTACATGATGGCCCATCCTATGGCCCAGCGCTATGGCCATGCGATGGTTGAACACCACTACACGATGGCGAAATTCAGTTGTGATCGTATCGTGTGGCCTCCTCCCTTTGATGTGCGGCCGAAAAACCGACACCGCGCCATAAACCATCCGACACCACTACCCTCTCTACACACTGGCCCATCCTAGTGGGCCAGCAGGATGGGCCATCATGTAGAGGAGCCATAACCCCCGATGAAAAAGAGGGGTGTTATAAGTTTAACGTGTCTGTCTGTGTATCTGTGTATCTGTCTGTGGGTATCGTAGCTCCCAAACGGATGGACTGATTAGGTTGCGGTCTCTTTGTGTCAAAGATAATTTTATCCCGAGTGTTTTTAGCCATGTTTCATGAAAATCTATTCAGCCGTTTTTGAGATATTGGACTTTGAAATGAAAAAGTCAGGGCATTTTCAACAGCTAAGAACACCCGGGATAAAATTATCTATGACAAAAAAACTAAACGAAAATCGGTTCATCCGTTTGGGAGCTACGATACCACAGACAGATACACAGGTTAAATTTATAAACCTCTTTTTGCATCGGGGGTTAAAATGTAGCGTATAACCATCCAGAAATTCCATTATACATGTAGTGAAGATTTTTTAAAATCGGATAAGCGAAATTCGGAGATTACTCAAAACATAGAAAATAGATTAGAGGATGCTTTGGGTCGACAGCTTCAAAAGCACGTCCCTCACTCTCAAAACGATGCATCGGGATCTCTGGCAACCTTCCCATCACATAGTTCAATAAAACGTAGGTACAACATAACAAAAATACTCGTATCACTCCCACAATCCAGAGGCTTTGTAGAGCATGCCATAGCATTATTACATTTATCAAACACCACAATACATATATCTTCCTTGTCCCTCCCTAGCCCCTGCGCACATGGCAAACACGACTAGCACGATCTCCATCGGTTCTTTCATCAGCGGTTTAGAACACGGACTCAATAGGCATATGATCATTGCTACCAGGAACCGGAGATACTATATCCATCTCCGTTACTCACCTGCACCCGAGCACATGACAAACAGGACTAACATGATATTCAGTGGTTCTCTCATCAGCGGCTCAATCTCTCAATGGAAACCAGGACCATCGCCACCAGGAAAAGTTGCACACATACATCCATCACTGTCACTCACCTGCCTTCGCGCACGTGTCTAACACGACCAGCACGATGTTCAGCGGTTCCTTCATCAGCGGTTCGGCGCACGGACTAAAGAGGCATTAGAAACATCGGCACCAGCAACAGGACCACTTCATATCCATCTCTGTCACTCACCTGCTCCCGCGCACATGGCAAACACGACCAGCACGATGTTTAGCGGTTCTTTCAGCTTTGGTTCCGCTTCGGGGCTGAAGAGGCACAAGACCATTGCCACCAAGAACAGGCAGAGGATGAACACGGAGTTGAACAGGATGGTCAGTTGCAGGAAACCGGGCCGTTTCTGGAAAGTGACACGTCGAAACTGATTAAAAAAAAACTTGCAGTTGTCAAATTGGTCTGATATCTGCGATCCAAGACATTTTTTGTCTCACCGTACTAGGTGAGTAATGTAGTGTTTATTTACTGTCTTACCTAAGTACAAGGTAATACCTATGCTATTGATAGCATAGGTATTGCATTAGGTGAATAGTCACGTGATTCTGTCACTATGACTATGCTACCAATCCAAGTACTGTCATTCATTATAATAGGTAACATTTGAACCTATGTCGGAAACAATTGGGTATATATACAAATTCCTAACCCACAAAAAACAATACTGCTTGGTATGTTAGCTTAGAATAATAATGTGAGTAGCTTTAAGACGGAGCATGTGAAAAAAATGAGGAAATGTATACCACGAGTATTAAAGATACAATACACAATCTTCCAGTCTCTGCAAAAACAATCGTTGAACTCAACATTATATAAAACAAAAGAGAAATAAATACAACAATTTAACTCTCCAATAAAAAACTTAAATCCTGTCAGTTAAGGTCGGTTTTTGAATGGAATATGTTAAGTACTTAGCATACTTCAGTTAAAAAGGCTTCTCAAACGTAAATTGCCACCGTAATTTATATAATTGTTATTTTAAAGCGTGCAGAAGGCATAATGAGCATTATTTGTTAAGGTTGAACAAAGTAAATGGCTTTCTGTCCATTGTGGCTGGTGTCGCAAATAGCGATATCTGAATTCGCAATCAGTGACACATGATGGTACCAGGTGGGTTAGTCTGTGGTATTTACAGCCAAATAGATAAAAATCTGGGTACTATATATATAGACTACGCTACATCATTATTGATTTATCAGTTAGTCATTACAGTCAAGTGCAAAAAAATGCATTTAATCCTAACCGGAACCTTAATCTACTTGACTTAAGAGCGAAGGGACTTTATGAGTAGGTAAGTTGTATGCACGGTATGCACCCATATTTTTACACTTGACTGTACTTACAAGAATGCTACGGATAACATGATGTATAATTCTGTATTCATTTAAGTATGCTTCAAAGTATTGTCACAGTGCATTATTTGCTCTAGGACGTTCTTTCCTACACACAATTCTGCAATTATTTACCACAGCAATTTGCAGAATTGACCACAATTATTGTTGTCCTATACTTTACAACGCTCAATTTTACACAAAAGCGATTTGTTGTCTTAGTTGCCTTAAAATTAATAGAGACCTATCTTGATAAAAGAACGCAAGTAACTGTATTAGATTCATATGACAGGACTACTAAAACAGTAATAAGAGTGCAGTCAAATTGTGAAATAAATCGGCAAGGGGTACCTCAAGGCAGTGTGCTGGGACCGCTACTGTTTCTGGTATATGTAAATGAGTTCCCCCTGATAGCTCACCACTTGTGTGTTATGTTTGCCGATGATGCCACTATTTTCGTCTCCGAAGAGAATGGGTCAGATATAGCCAATGAATTACATAATACCTTAAGTCATGTTATTAATTGGTTGTCGACTTTAAATCTAAGTGTAAACCTAGACAAAACGAAAATTATACAATTCTTAAATTATAAACAGGTACCTAAAAGTTTTAATCTAGTTATGAACAACAAACAAGTTGAACAAGTAAATAGTACAAACTTCTTAGGAGTCACAATCGATTGCAACCTAAACTGGAAGCATCACATAGATAAAATAAATAAGAATCTAGCCAGAGCTTGCTACGCATTATCAATATTGACAAATATAACCTCAACCGATGTCGCAAAGAAGGCGTACTATGGAAATGTTTATCCCCACCTGACATATGGCGTAATATTTTGGGGTAATTCTGTAAATGTAAAAACGACATTCGTTCTTCAAAAAAGATGCATACGTATAATATTTAAGCTTTGGCATCTAGAATCTCTTAGAGAAGTTTTTAAAGACAATGAAATATTACCTCTGACATGTATCTATATTTTGGACATTTGTGTATTAGTTAAGGAACAAAATGACATATTTATTAAGAAAACTGACTTAAAAAATAATATAATATTGCAATATAAATATGATGTCTGTACGGTTAGACCGTCTAGTTTCATACTAAGCAAGAGCACATATGCGTCAGGAATAAAAATATTCAATCACTTGCCTGAACATATCAAGGCCCAAGATGGGATCAGATTTAAAAACATGCTCAAGAAATGGCTGTTAACAAAAAGTTTCTATAATCTAAATGAATATTTTATGTACATTGATAATTAATTGGTTATATGTTAGTTTTATTGATTTATTATTGTTTTACACCTGCATGGATTAGTATAGTAAAATTGTACGCCCGAAATGGGCAAGCTGGTGGACTTCTAATATTTATAAGACCTATGTAACACAGCATTGACAATAAAGAAATCTTATCTTATCTTATCTTATCTTATCTTGTACAGGTAACAAAAGCCTCAAAACCTTTCTAACATTCGGATTTATAACTAATACTATATCAGTTGTTATTTCATGTCACGCCAACGTCCCTTGTTTCGCAAAACTAAATGAACAAATCACTTGTGGGCAGACTTTTAATACCCACCCTCTTATCTCCGACATCCCGACAATGTCTTCGAGACTTAAGAGAAGTACTCTCGTAACGTTACGTACGCACGTAGAACAGTTTAACTGTAATGTTTCAATCCAAACATTGTCATTTAGATCTACCTAACGTGCGTACAATGCGTTACGTGATCGACCTGCACTGTCACCGTTCCAACAAGAGTCTTAAATCGTTAATCTCATGCCGCCGTCTAAATTCACGAAGAGCCTTATGCTCTTTTTCACAAACGTCCGTCAAACGTTGTTTACCTAAAGAGTCGTTAAAATTCATCTGTCTTTTTCGTCAAGCATAAGACAAAACACATTTCAGTTACCTGTTAGTTACTTTACTTGACACATAGCACGTTGAACCGATGGCCGTTTAAGCGGAAAGGTTCTCGAGTGGCGAGCACGTACCGGAAGGAGCGGCGTGGGTAGGCCCCCCACAAGGTGGACTGATGACCTGGTAAAGGTTGCGGGAGTCCGCTGGATACGGGTGGCGCGGGACCGGTCACTTTGGCACTCTTTGGGGGAGGCCTATGGCCAGCAGTGGACGTCTTTCGGCTGACATGATGATGATGATCACTTGAGTAATAGGAATGCAAGGATTTTCGTAGTAGCGCCGCAGCTAACAGAGGTCTGTTAAGTTTAATTATTTAGGAAACTTCTGGAACTTACAAGCAGGAGCCCCAGCAGTATGATGACGTTGCTGATGAGCGAGAGCGTCGCGAACATGACCGTGCTCATCGCGATGAAGTTGTCTTCGGGCCGCTCGTAGGCAGGCAGGTTCCAGGCGCCCAGCACTATGGCGGTCACGCAGATCAGCTGGAAAAAGACGAATGGTGAACCATCTACCGTATTTATTTTATCAGACACGCTGATGCCTTCCACTCTTCGGGAATCGCTGTTTTGGACAAATTTCGATAAATACCTAATTAGTGAAGTTTTATGAAAATTTCATAAAGTGAGATTTTAGATGAGATATAATACTTTAGTATTAACTTGATTGTGGCGTAAAATTATGTATCGTTTGAGTAGGCTGAGTAAAAAAAGGAAAATACAGACCCAACTTTGGAATTTTTTTTTATGGAGGAAATTTTAAGCAATCATGTATCGACAAAATCAGACGAACAATCATATACTTAGTCAAGAATCATATATCTGGAAATCAGACCTAATTGTTTCTTAATCTAGTCAGAACGGCGTTTCAAAGCACGCGATAATTTCCAATGCACCCGCTTTAAAGTTTGTCACTCTTTAGTACCACCCAGTAACTTTAAATTTACTCTTGGACAATAAAAAAAAAAATGCATATTTTTTGTTGACTTTCAAGGTTCATATTTTTTTACGATTTTAATAATATTTTATAATTTATACTTTATTACGATCATTTGATGGTTTACTATCCATTTAACATCACTACGTTATTAATTTGTGAACATGAGTCGTCATGCCTATGGTCATATGTGGCCGGATATTTTGTCACCATACGGCCAATCAACCGACAGTAGTGACATGAAACGGTGTAAAGTGTAACCATGGCAAACAGCTTTTCGATGTTCACCAGAATGCACATCAGAGTATCTGTTGCATTTATTACGATTATAACATGTAGATGTTTTTCGAAGTGAAAACTTCTTTAGCGGCGCTGTGCACTTTTTGTGATGGGGAAAAAATGTTAAACTCGCGATAGGTCACGTGACCGGCAGATTCGACACATTGAAAATTCGTAAGACGGACGGACACGTGACCTGATCGAAAAACTGTTACAATGTCGTTGAGTTTTCATAATTTCGTCAATTGCAAAATTATACTTATTCAAGTTTTCGCCGGCACACCCGGAGTGCAACCCGGTCTTTTTTTAAACGACTTCAAAAAAAAGGAGGAGGTTCTCAATACGGCTGTATTTTTTTTCAATGTTTGTTACCTCAAACTCTATAGTGCGATAAAAATCGAGAGTATAGACGTGCAGGACGCCACATGGCCTGCCTCCGAGTGCTTTTCAAACATAGTAATACATATTTTTTGCGTTTCAAATTTGTTTTCCTTGCAATCGCATGATGATTAACGGATGATTTATTTAATCGTATATAGGTATAGTTTACACGTATAAACTTTTAACTTGTAGCATCGTGAAATGGCCCTTAGTCTTTTGTATAAGTAGATATTTTATTAAGACTCTTACGGAAGATAGAACTGCCAGTAGAAAACATCCGGTCCGTAGAGGGAGGCACCAGCAGCATTTTTTTAGTTTTGGCAACATTGCGTAGTACCTGGAAATGAAAATAGATAAGTTTAACACAAGAAAAACAATGACTGTTGTTTTTCTTTGCACTTTCAAAAACGGATCAACAGTAAGTAAATAGCAGAGAAACGAATCTTCTTTTTCATTTTCTTCGTCTAAACTCAGTTTATTAATTCGACGATTCATATGTAAATAAATGACGTTATTAATTAAAACACGATCAGCATTGCAATTAAGCGAGGAAATGCCGCCAGCATCCTCGGTACAATGCCTCGAGGGCCTTTTTAGGGTTCCGTAGCCAAATGGCAAAAAACGGAACCCTTATAGATTCGTCATGTCTGTCTGTCTGTCTGTCTGTCTGTCCGTCAGTATGTCACAGGCATTTTACTCGAAAACCATAAGGTGTATTTGAATAAAAAAATGAGGATAGGGTGTATTTTGTTAACCGCTACATAGTTTTGCAATGAAATTACTAAAAAAGATTTTTTTTAGGGGTGCACTCCATACATAAAACCGAAAGTCAAAAAATATTTTTTCATTGCAAGCCCACGTGTGGTACATCAATCGACAGGCCTTTCAAAATAAATATAAGGTTTCTAAGCAATTTTTTGGATTAAGTGAATAGAGTCGGAGATAATCGCCCCGAAAGTCACTAAAATTGTGTCCCCCCCCCCTCTAATTTTTGAACCGTGTACTTTAAAATTATGAAAAAAATCATGCTAATAGGGCTTATAAAATTCTTTCAGCGATATTTGTTTTGAACAAGATCGGTTCAAAGGTTTTCGAGATATTTATAAAAAACTGCCTTCCTTAAAGAAAAGGACGTAAGTGCCATAAGTTTTCAGTAACGATATGACCTTTTTCATGTCAGACCCACCATACCCCTAGCAATACCCCTGGGGGTAGGATGGGACTGAACCATACCACCGTAGTGCTGTGCACTATATTATGCTTTATAATATTTATCCCAAATGTCCTGTTACCGTTATCAGTATCACGCAGTGTAGTTGAAAAAGTTAGACTACCGTTATCTGTAGTAACCATTGATTTAGTATATAGAACTAGATGCACAATGTCAAGCAAATATGCCAAGAAATGTGCCCCAGAGCCCCAGAATGACAGCTCTAGTACATTTCAGTAGTTGCTAATAGGGTTAATTTATAACCTGCATCAAGGTATTTCATAAAAAAAAAACTCAGAGTTTTAGACCTTAAGCACCATATTAGCAAACCAACATCAAAAGATTAAATACTTTTTAGTTTATTGAGACATACAATGTGAATTGACTGCTCACGTCAAAACTTTAGTTAGCGTTTAGCGAATGAATGGAGTCGCGTTATAAATTTTATTTATTTCAACAGAAAGCACAAATAAATCTGGTTTCTTTATTTTGCAAGTGGGGAATAAACAGTTTCAAATATTTGTACAAATATAAAACAATTGATGAGATTTCCGTAAGTACATATAGTACAGCTGACAGAGTCCATAAAAAGAAGTCATTTTAGTTTCCTTGAAATAGATTCAGTTTGTTAAATAATTGTATTTTCGACCTGCCTTTACTTTTAATACTTTCTTTTTTGCGATGTAATGTAAGCGTACAGTCAAGTAGAGATCGGCTGTCGATTTTATTAAAACAATCCTATGGGTTTTGAACGTCAATCTCATGATCATCCGACATCTATAAAACGAGTATTACGAGATATAAGGTCAAAAATGAATGATGATGAAAATTGGCAACAATTTGCGCATTTCCAAATGATGTGTTGGGATTGTATTATAGAATTTATTATAGTTCATTAATGCTATTAATTACCTTTTGCCAGAAGGCAGAAGATAAAGCTAAGTATATTAGAAGTAATTGAAATTAAAATATGTAATGGAAAGAAATGGGCTTAGGTACGTTCATGAGAGGGGTGGCAGTTTTAGTAAACCTGTTCTTCCATTTTTTGTCGTATAACCTATAATATATCCGAATCATTAAAATGAGCCGAACAAACGACACGCGAGTCGTTTGGTTTAAAAAAAAACACCTCGGCTGTCGCGTGCTATGACTGCAGCCCATTTTGCACGTCGCTGAGGATTTTTTGGAAATCTTGAAATGAAAACCATAATTATGTAGGTAACGTCAAGATCATAAAAAAAGTATCTAAGTATACCGACTCCTTAGATTTATGTTCCGCGACTTTGTCATTTGAACTAACAAAAATAATTATTTAAAACATGTTCAAACTATTAAATTACAATGAGTTTACGCAAATTTCGTTATGTTAAGAAAATAAATTATTTAAAGAAATAAATCCCATCTTTTTTCAAGTTTTTTTGTTGGTATTTACGCAGTTATTGACTGAACATTTCGACATAACTGACAACCAACAAGTCTCACGGTTGAAACCAGACTAAACCGCAAAATAGATAATAGTACATGTACAGAAAGGACACTCATTTGATCTTTACGAAAGGCGCTTTTTTCTCAGCCAAAACATTAAGATTTATGGCTCTCTGACCGCATGTACTTGTAGCGATGAACGTAAATCGCGGAGTGTCCCGCGCCTGACTAAACGCAAAATAACCGGCCGATGCGATTGGCGGGTGTTAGGTGTACTACGACCCTACAGCGCGCGAGCCGAGTGAGCGAAGCGAGCGTGCCGCGGCAGCGGCCGGCGAAGCGCCAGAACCGACTACGGATATTTTTTTCGAATAAAGTTAGGTCTGGAGCTTCGCCGGCCGCAGCCGCGGCACGCTCGATTCGCTGTAGGGTCGCAGAGTCCCAGTACACCTAACACTCCTCCTCGCTTCACTCGTCGTCGTATCTACACCGGCCTGCCTTATAGTATAGGTTGGTTATGAACGTGGACGTATGGCAGTTACGATACAGGTATGAAGATAAGATAATACCCCGTGTGCCAAGGGAAAACTACTAAGGCCACTGTAGTGTCACAGGAAATTCTTTTTTACCCATGACACTACTGGCAGTGCCAAGCAGTATTGCCTAAGGTAAAAAATGGCCAGAACGGCTTTCGTTTTTTTCAGTTTAATGAAATAAATTTTTTTGTACCTATTTCTTTTTCTATTTTTCCATCAAATCCCAGCACTACTTACGGTGGTATGGTTCAGTCCACCCTACCCCCAGGGGTATGGCTAGGGGGTATGGTGGATCTGACATGACCTTTTTAATAGGGACGGAACCCTGGTTGTGCGTTGTCCGACACGCACTTGGCCGCTTTTTTAGATTTAACTTAGCTTCAATTTAATTTACTTTATGACCATCTAGTATATATACTTTAGAAAATAAATACTTTTGATTTCAAACACGATACAGACGAAGGAAAATTATCTATAATATTATAAAGAGGAAGGTCTGTGAGACTATAACTTTGAAAGTTTGTTTGTTTGTATCTCCGGAACCTCTAATCCGATAAAAAAAAAACTGGATTAGATAGATTTTTTTTTACACCGCGGGTGTGTCTGCGTTCTCTGCAATACGCGGATGAAGCCGTGCGGACACCACTAGTAGTTTTATAAAGACTTTTCATAATTAAGAAGTAGCGGTCAGATCGATGGCGCGCTTAGTTACGAGCAAAAGTGGGAAGGCGCGCGGTCGTTTTTCCACCGCGATGATTTTGGGAATGGAAATAGCTGTCACATCATATCAACTTAGACGTATTATATGGCAAAACTGTCACCACCAATCTCATTCTCATCGCCATTTGACAATACCACTTTTGGTTTGAAAGCAATGGCAATTTTTAAGTTCAATTTTTTTACACTAAATTTAAATTTTCATCATGGCAGCCGAAAGACGTCCACTGCTGGATATAGGCCTCCCCCAAAGAGTGTCAAAGTGATCAGTCCTGCGCCACCAAAAACACTTTTTTTACTGTACCTACCTCCCCTACAATTATAAGTGGGGATGTAATTTTATTTTCTCGTTAAAGCTCGGATGAGGGGTGAAGCAGTTGGATAGCTTGTTCAAAAATATATGGGTTTTTGAAAACTAATTTTCAATTTAATGTTCCGTTTGCTTAATATTTGGGTTTTAATTTTAAACCCCTAATTTTTGTTAGAGTTACTATTAGGACTGTGAAAAAATCAAGGCAGTAGGACATATAATAAATTTAAAAGGAAATCTATCATGGCTAAGTAGGCTTAACTAGTTAATGAGTAATAGTCGACGAACTTAAAAATGTACTTGAAAGGCTTCATACAAATTTGGCCGACGTAACCGTTTAGTTGGCGCGCGCGTGTCGATGTAACAAAGACAGGTAGTTACGGAAGCCGACACTGCGCGTGACCCGACACGCACTTGGACGGTTTTTCTTTTATTATTTTATATTTATTAACCAGCTCATAGACGAGCCTTGGCGTATCAAAAACGACCATGTGCTAAGCTCCCCTTAAGTATGCTACAACAAACGTACCTACAGGAAGTAAAGTATGGCAGCGGGCTCCAAATAGAAATATCTCCCACAGTAATGCTCGCTATATCTTTCCTAGTGTGTCATCATGCAGTGAGATTATTAAAAATACCAGCAAACTGACCTAAAAACAAATGATATGACCCAATTCCCATCCGTTCTCAATCTACATTAACATGCATTGCTCGTATGCCATCGTATTTGCCTCATATCCAGATTGGTTATTTTTAACCGACTTCAGCAGGTTCTCAATTCGTTTTTTAATATTTTTTCTGAGCCGAATCGTAATTTATTTTTTTAAGAAATCCAGTTGGATGATGGGATTCATGAGGAATTGAGGGAAGTCCTCAATTAAATTAGGCAGTAGGCACGCGGCACGCGTGTAGTGATTTCGGAATTTCCTATTATAACTCGTGTAAGTATTTACACCCGGTTATTATAAATTTGCATCGTGAAGTGGAATTGATGATGAAGACCACAGATGACTTATGGAATTCCTCAATTATGTACTTAAAACTATAAAAGTACGCCACAGATTCTTATATGATTCCGTTGACATAACAACTTGAAGTGCCAAAGGTGATCCTTGGGGAATCGACGGCAGTCCTCAAATATTACCGGCCCACATACAGCGATTTAGTTTATTTCGCTCATAATCAACGCATTTGCTCTCGGCATTCGGTTCCTGTGGTAGTCCTTCACGTGGCTGGGCGGAGTACTAAATTGAAGACGGTTAAAACTTTGCGTGAATGGCGGTTAAATTGACCGTTAATCCCGTGTCGGAAGTCATTGTTCCCCGCTATTCACTGTAACTGGTTTTAAACCTGTGTGGTGAGCACAGAACTATATCAAGATAGAAGGAAAGAGTGTATGTACTTCGCGTGGCGAAAAGAAGCCGAAACGGCTTCTTTGCTCGCCGCGAACATTAGTCTGCTCCCGACCGCGGCCCGCGTGCGACGTCAGGTTAAAAAAACAAAATGACTCGTTGTGCGATACTAGTGAATTGTTCGAACACCTCCGATAAAGGTGAGGCAGTTAATCGTGGGATTTCCTTTCATCGGTAAGTACTATTTGTCCTAAAATACCTGTTAATAATTAAAAAAACAATTTATTATTGCTCTGTATTACCTTCATCAACACAGATTGTGTCCAACACTAGTTTTCCATTGCGGCTTTAATTTGAGGAGACAGACTTGGCGTGCGTTCAAAACAAGCGATGTAAATCTAAGCTATTCAAACTGTCGAGTCGCGTTCGAGGTCGATTTCTCTTTTTTTCTGTCAAATGTAAGAATAGTGATGTACCACATTGCTGTACGCTGCGATTTTCTTACTCGATTAAAATCAAATTTGAAACCAGAGGAAATGATAATTACGTTTTTATGTTATTATTTAGCTATATAATGTAGGTTACATAGTGAAAAGCAAATATTATTAACAAACAGGTTATGGTTGCTTCTATATTGCAATTTTATTTCAGTTTCCCGAATGATCCTCTGGTTAAAAATAAATGGATTGAAGCAACGGGTCGTAAACAATGGTTTCCAAAAAATCACAGTCGGGCTTGTTCAGTACATTTCCACGCAGACTCCTTTACTGGCCCATCGAAGTACCGACGACTGATCAGTAAAGCTTATCCGACTACTGATGTAGTGATGATGTCAAATGATGAAAAGGTACCTACACATTATTTACGTAAGGATAAATATTAATTTAAAAAATGTGACTGCGTGCGTGCGTGTGAGTAGTGCAATTAACTTAATACAATTTGTGCTACAGATAAAAGGTCAATCTTCTTCAGAGAAGGACTCTAAGAACAATACGCCCCAGAAGAGAAAGCTCGAAATGGTGAGTGTTATTTATACATTATCAGAAGATATTTTGTTTTTAAAATTGTGTTTGTCATCTTCACTTTTGTATTGAATATTATATTTTAACGTGTATTACAGGATATTAATGTACCATCCACATCAGACCAGATTCCAATACATACGCCAAAAATGAAAAAAAAATTAAAGCAACTGAACAATCCAAGGCAAATGATAAAACAGAAAGACAAACAAATTAAACGCCTGAAGGAACAAAACCGTCGAAAAGTAAAAAGAATACGTACCCTAGTGGCATTACTGGGGTGCTTAAAAAAGAATACCTTGATCAGTGACGAAGAAGCTGACAACTTAAAAACAACAAATGTTACGACTAATGAACTTTATTCTAGACAAATGAAGAATACAAAAGGATCAGCCACAACATCAAAATACTCACCAGCACTACGGAGTTTTGAATTAACGTTTCACTATTATTCGAGCAAAGCATATAACTACGTTAGAAAGATTTTCAATTTGAGCTTGCCACATCCTGTCACTATCCGGAATCGGTACAAAGTGATTGACGGTCTCGAGTTCTTTCCTTCTATATTGTAAAAAAAAACTAAGACCTTTTTAAGACTATTTATCATTTCCTCTGTTGAATCTAATTTTCATTTCCTCTGTCGGTTCTTATCGATATTTTGAATCGATACAAAATAAAACTACAAGTTATTACAACTACCGCGTGCGAATCGATGTGACGAATCGATGTCGCGCGGCTTATGTTTCCCGTCACTAAATTACGCTCGTGACGTCAAAATACCTACGCAAAATGTTACACGCTCGGTTCCCATACTAATTGACGCGGACTTTCCTTCTATCTTGATATAGTTCTGTGGTGGTGAGGCATTCACCCACAAATACACCCTGACGCCGCGATTCGTAGTAATTAAACGTAGGTAGAGGTTAGACGTGACGATGAGGTGAGGAGCTTTAGCGCATTCCGGATAACAGCCCTTATATTTGTGTATGATTAAAATACAAAATCACTCCTATTAAAGAAGGGCGTTTCTGAATTTTTAATGGAATGAAGTTTAAAAAAATAATGTTAATATGAATAATTGTGTGTTTTGTCCTGTAGTGCCGAATTTTTATTCAATTTTTATTTTTTTGTTTATAATTTTCTGAATGTTTTTAAATGCCAATATTTATTTTTATTGACCTAAATAACTTAATTTAAAAGACTTTATTATGCTTATGTTTTTGTATAATTAATACGGCTATCTGTGCACATTACTACTGTTTTTCTATATTGACAATGTATAACCAATACTGAATAAATAATATGAATATGAATGAATATGAATATGTCACGAAAAAATCCTGTAAGTACAAGCTTTTTCATTCGATTTAGGTATAGCTAGCTACTACCCGTTCGCGCTAAGTTTGCCGCTGGCGATATGACGTAACTCGAAGGGTAGCGTTGGCAAAACGGTTTTTCTTCTCATTTTCGAAATAAGTCATATCCTTTAACACCATATTTCGTAAATCACTTCTTAAAGTTTTGCCATTACCCATAGTTAAACCTCAGATTGAAACAAAGCGAAAAACGGACCGGCAAACTTAGCGCGAACGGGTTATACCTACTTACGAGTATTTTGTAAAACTTACATGGTATGCCGGATTGCTGACCTATCGAATAAGCCAAAGTTAAATCAATAAAATTGACATCAATGTGACCTCACCTAACGATATTACCTTAACTCCTATTATTCGGAAACCCAGGGTCAGGTCAAATCCAACTACCTTTCCAAGGGTCAGTTCGTCCCTGAACTCGCCCAGATGACGTAAAGCACAAGACCTTGTTGCCAAGATAAGCTCTTTCGATAGTTTGGCAGAATATAATAACAATAATAAGCACTCCCTCACGCGATGGCCGCTTAATCTTCGAGGTCTCCTCAAGGGTAAAAATGGCGTCAGGAATATGTGATCCGTATGTACTCGTAGTTAACTCTTTGGATGGTGGATTTGGAGTGTCCGAAAATGCCATCAAGCCATATGTTACTAACCTTCTCGACATTCGTTAGAGTTGGATTTATGTTTTTAGTTCGGTGTCTAATCATATAGTTGTTGTTGCAAATTATTCAATAGACAGAAGCTCTACACTACTCACCTAGGGCGGTAAAACAAAGTGCAATTTTCTTTATTCCTTTATATACTATAACCGCCCTAAGTGATTTTAGCTTATGAATTTATAACGACACCCGACACCCGGTGTCGTTATAAATTCATAAGCCTAACGTTATGCCGAGTAACATATAAGGTACCTATCTGAAACTATAATCAAGAGTCGCTGTTGTGTTTTTATTTTTTTTAATGGCCTTTACTTTGCCATCTATTCAGCCGGTAAAACAGCTTTCTGCCTATACTCCAAAAACGTTATTACTTATTAGGTATATAGGTTACCTTAGGTCTAATAACCTTTATTCATATTATTTAGCCGATGGCCATTGGGGCGGAAAGGTTCTTGAGTGGCGACCACGTACCGGAAGGCGCGGCGTTTGTAGGCCGCACAAGGTGGACTGATGACCTGGTAAAGGTTGCGGGAGTCCGCCGGATGCGGGTGGCGCAGGACCGGTCACTTTGGTACTCTTTAGGGGAGGCCTATGTCCAGCAGTGGACGTCTTTCGGCTGATATGATGATGATTATGATGATGATATTATTTAGAGTGCGAACGAAAGAAAGAAAATAATTTATTATAATATTATAATTTATTTAATATTATCGCAAAGATTTTGGTACATATATAAGCCAAAATAACTACTCACATCAAAAGAGAGAGGATTCACTCTACATCGTCATCGTGTACTTTAGAACAAAGCCGTTAATTAAAAAGGATTGAATGCAATTAGCCTGTTTAACAATCCAATCTCACGAAATTCTTCGCTACCGTTCAAATATCATGAATTGTTTAATTGGAAACGAACTTTACCCCACCAAGGTCCCTCCAATACCCAACCCATAAACATCAGAAAACTACAAGGTTACGGACAATATATCTAACATATCCCTTGGAAGACCAAAGTTCCATTGCTATGAAGTTTCTTAGCGACATAGGACGTTGTCGTTCAGAGTGGCACGTGTTTTGGCGCCGTTCAGTCGCTTCTCCGCGCCCGGACGCCGCCAGAGTCAGGGTTGCTAGTTCAAGTTGAAAGGTTTGGGAGAAAAACAAACTGTGAATAATACAGACTATTTAATTACGATGGGTTTATTCCCTAGCAGGCCCACGGCCCACTGGTCTTCCGAACGGATTCCTTTTACCGACAAAAAAGTATCCCCGAATGCTTTGTTTCATCGAATTTTCATGTCATCGAACTTGTTTTTCACAGAAACCCTTAACTTTTTAAGTAAAGCTAAAAGGTAATTTTGTAGAACCCATTAGGTCGTTATATAATAATCCTGAGAAGGAAAGGAAAATTCGGCGAAACGTTTGTGGGTGAAAGGAAGGTAAACCCTTCCGAACAACTTAGTACGTTGTAATACAAGCTGATTTTTATATTATGCGCATACCGCAATTGCGCAAGCCGTTTGTTATCGTAAGTTGTTCGTTAAAATCTGAATGTACGGAAATTTTGTCTTTCCGGGGAAAGACAGCTGCCAGTGCCACATTTAATGAGGAAACATCACGACATCTGTAAACAGGGACGTCCAATGCTCATGGTCTTGATTGCTGGTCGTGTCTGTCTTGAACTCTTTTAACGAGTCACCACTTTGCCACATCACGTCGGGGTCACCACTTTGCCGGCAGTGGTTGATGGTTGTGGATCGTGTCCAGTGCCTGGCAATAATTACGAAGTTGATGGGGGAGTAGAGAGGGTGAGTGTGGACTGCACCCCAGAGGGGTTTATGGCGGTCCACACTCAGAGAAATACTCTGAAGTACTGTCAATACAATAGTTATTTATTCATACTCTCACACGGTATATATACTAGTAGCTACATGCATAATCATTCATACATCTCGCACGTACTTAATCTATGGCTAATCTTATACACGTATTTAAGAATATCTTATCTCTATTAGAGAATGTGCCTTACCGCCAGTCGGCACAACGACTGTCACAAGCTGCTTCGAACCCACCGTGTCCATAATTTTCATCGCAACTGGTCATAAAATAAATACGGTCGTCGGTTTTCTGGTCAGGGAACCACATAATCTGTCTCTGAATTTGTTAAAAACCGTACCGTAACAGTATCTTATAATACTGAACACCATTTATTATTTCTCTAATCAAAAGATCAAGTAATTGGCCCCTACGAATAGGTCTCTGAAAGTAGTTTGATTATAAGTGACTCTCCGGTTTCCTTTCAAAGAAAATCACATGTAAGTACTGTACGTTTGACAATATTGACATTAATAGTATAATATTATGTCGTAAAGGCAGGAAAGCCTACAACGTCTCTGTGAGTCAATGAGTGCTTTTGAGCTAAAGATGTGACAGATTTAAAAAAGATCTGTTTGCACCCCCACGTAAGTAAGTGAACTTATTTTACCGTAAAATCGATATCACACACACATCACATCATCAGCCTATATACGTCCCACTGCTGGGCACAGGCCTCCTCTCATGTATGAGAGGGAACGGGCAGTAGTCCCCACGCTGGCCCAGTGCGGATTGGAGACTTCACATACACCTTTGAATTTCTTCGCAGATGTATGCAGGTTTCCTCACGATGTTTTTCCTTCACCGAAAAGCTAACGGTAAATATGAAATCATATTCCGTACATAAGTTCCGAAAAACTCATTGGTACGAGCCGGGATTCGAACCCATGACCGCCGTTTGACAGTCGCATGCCTGAACCACTGGGCTACCGTAGCTTTTTAAAATCGATATATTTAGGGCGATTGGGAAAAATCATTTAATCTATTTTCAGCCGAGTAGTTCTGTCACTTGGGTACATTAAATGGCAAGAATATGTACATCCCTTTGACATGGAGTTACAATATTTTTACAGAAGTAACTAGTATATAGTCAAGAGACTGATGAAATAGGGTCCCAAAATAATATATAAATAAATTAAGTCGGAGGGGTAATCACGTTACCTTCCGAACGCGCGTTAGGACAGTCCAGTCGTTTGTCGTTTTTGCATATAAAAACGTACAATGCGACTATTATAGTTTATCAGAAGTAAATTATCTCGTAATGTGTCATAAGTAAGTGAATACGTGAATTTCGAATGACTTATTTAAGTACTTAATAATAAGTTCCTAAAGCTACTTTAGTTTTATTTTTGGAAATATTATAAATAAATCCTTTTTTAATGCCGAGTTCTCATTTCGACAATTTGAAATTTTGACTTTAGTTTGTTCGTTTTTGACACAGTAATTCATTAAAGTTTCCAATACGGAGATAGTTATGAATATGACATCGTCTATTATTATTTTGCTAATTCGCTTTGACATATTAATTTGTAATGATCTGTGTCTTACAGTGAATACCAACACAACAATAACTTGATTGTTAACCTCTAAGTAGTAACAAGGGTTTTCTTTGATTGATTTATTAATATCGACCGAATACAAGTGTGAGGTGAAGGTCTCCAACTACGTCTTTTGCTGGACTACGCCTACGGTATACATCTAGGTAGTAAGTTACCTATATTCTTACAATTAACCGCACTCAGGGTTGGTAGTGGGCTTGCCGACAACTTTATTACTTTATGGGGGGAGCTATGCGCAGCAGTGGAGGTTTTCGGCGGGTATGATGATGATGACGATGGTGATGAAGGGCAAATACCTATGTGATCCAGCACGGCTATCACAAGACGACGCGCGGGCTAAGTCTCTTTTTAAGTGTTCTAATAAGAGAGAGACGGATAGTGCGAGAAAAATCGAGAGAGCTCGCGCGCCGTCGTGTGATAGCCGTGCTGTGTCTTGGTATTTCTCCACTGTGATCTTCAGTTAAAATTTCATTGTGTAGGGATGGGAGTCAATCGGTTAGTAAATATTTTTTCGACTGTCAGTCGGATTAGCATTTTTATAGCGTTTCGATCAATCGAATCGATTTGTAACAAAAACTTTGTGTACAAAAAACATAAATCAATATCGAGTATAGGTATATATCGCTAATCCATAACCTCAAAAAATTACACTAGGTACCTACGACTAATTATATTATTATAGCTTGCGTGCTCCTTTGCCAACTTTTTTCCGTATAAACGTAAATAGGTACGTGTACATTAGACCTATTTAATTTTAATTATTTCTTTACGGACTTCCGTTGGCTAACATCCTGACAAAATTCCTTCGCTTCATTCAATATTATCCCATTCCTACATGCCTGGCAGTTTAGGGTAACCTTGAACGGTTTTCCTTTCACCTTTCTTTGGCGATTGCCATGTAGAAAAAAAAATATTTGTGTGGACTGCACCCATATTAAATGACAAGTGAATTCCCCGCCCCATTGGTCTGTATCGACGCTTCTATTCTTCAAGGTTTTATTGATTGCGCGGACGCGCCTATGGAATCAGCTGGTTTCAGCACATGTGCAAATATTATGTTCTATAACTCGTATGTATTAAGCCTTAGTATTCAAATAAAAAAACTTTGTAAGTGTTATATACTTACACCCAACTTTAATAAAAAGGGGAACATTTTGGAAATTTAGTTAAATGTGGGTAAGGAACCTAGCTCCTATAATTGAAGCAATGATCAAATAATTTTTTTTACGTTGGTGAAAACCACAGGGGAAATGCCTTTACGTATCCCGCCTGCCACGGGGAGGGGGCAGGGCGAGTATGACGGACTAACCGCGGCAGGAACCTTGGACTACCGCCTAACCTTACCTAACCCAACGAGTGCTAGCTCTGTCTTATGGCTCCTCTACATGATGGCCCATCCTATGGCCCAGCGCTATGGCCATGCGATGGTTGAACGCCATTACACGATGGCGACATTCAGTTGTGATCGAATCGTTTGGCCCACTCCCTTTTATGTGCGGACGAAAAACCAACACCGCGGCCATTCCATCGCCATCCCGCCGCGCCATAAGCCATCCGACACCACTACCCTCTCTACACGCTGGCCCATTCTAGTGGGCCAGCAGGATGGACCATCATGTAGAGGAGCCATTAAGGTAGGGGCGCCGCGGGGTAGCTTTTCGCATTCAACCGCGTCCATGTCGACCTGGCCTAGTTCGAAACCACATATATTATTTTTTTATTGCCTTATTCTTTGATCTGTGGTATTACTGACTAAGTAATACCACAGATCAAAGAATACGTAATACGATACCGATTACATGCTTCCGACAACCCATTCCACATCAGTCGTTCAAAAAGATCGATATTTTTAAAATTAAATCCGTTACTCGAATGACCGCTCTCGCGCGTTTATTTAAATATGGTACTTAATGGCTGTTTGTTTTTATATGATTACGTAAACTCATGAGAAAATTGTCGACGATACATTGTTGTCTTGCAACTTCATGGCACGAGTATACCTCGTCTTTATGACACATTTTTGTGGTAATTATTTGTAGGTATGTTATGGCACATACGGAATAATACCTATACACATGAGAATACTTAGTACGTATAGAATTATTTACCATTCGCTTTTCGCTGAAGGGAAACATCGTGAGGAAACCGGTCTGATCCCAATAAGGTGTAGTTTTTCTCTCAGCGTTGGAAAAACAGATGGCAGTGCCTGTACCAAATCTTGGGATTAGGTGTCAAAGCGGACCCCGGGCTCCTTTAGAACACAATCAGAAATAACGCTAGGAGGATGATTAGAACTGAACTATGTATAGAACTGAAAACAGGCCAAAAATATGCGGCCGGTGGCCTAATTTTTGATTTCCTAGTAGGTGTAGTGGATAGACTCTGCCTACTAAGCAGCCGGTGCTGGATCCGAACCCGGTAAAGGCCCATATTTGTGTGATGGACATGTTTAGGCAATTGTTTCAGAGTCTTGGATGTTTTCTAGTACTTATTTGATATGAAACATAGGGTGTTTAAAGCTTCCATGTTCTCATATTCCTAGCTCTTGGGAACAGATGGCAAATTTTCATCTGAGGTCGATTTCTGGCCTAATAACTTATGAGTTAGGTATGTACGATTCAAACACTTAACATTAATAATTGAAAAAAAAGTGTTGTACTCTAAACTCTAAAAATATTTACATATTTTTGTTGTTGTTCCCTCGTCATAAGACCCGAAACGTTTGAATATTTATGCGTGACTGTTCTAATAAAGACTTACCGCTTCTGCAGCATCTAGGGCATCAAAACAAATAAATTAAAGGCACCATTAAAATCCTCATAAATCGTACACCCACCATTTTAATCCAAAAATGCATAGTCACTCACTAAGGCACAAATTATTTCGTCTTGTGATTAAAAAATACAAAGTTTTGCGTCTAGTCATTCCTTTATTTACAACACGTTGATGCGGACACGGCACGTCTGCCCTCCACTCTATTTACATACAGTTTAATTATAACAAATTGTGGACGGCGTCTATTTTTGTCGCAGACACTTTCCAGAAAACGCAGCGATTGTCAAATGAAACCGTAACCATTTTCACAATCACTGGCACATCATAAAAAAAGAAAAAGGTTTAAAAGTTTAAATGAATAAAAACTTCCACATTTGAATTGAACGCGTCAATTGTTTTCCCCGATTCGAATTTCGAGCGGCGCACAGATTAGATAAAGTACACGCCGTTGGCGGCGGTCGGTGATGGACTAACGTGAGACTTCCTCGCTCTGGCGGCGACCCTGGCCTTGCGCTGGCTTTATTAGTTGAATTGGATTTTTTTATTGCTTCCGATTGTTGATTATGACATGTTATTAATTCATTTTGGTTATGTCGGTTAATAAGGGTCTAACGTTCGTAGATGTTAACGTGTATCATTCAGCTTCATGGATGCACAAACCTCTTATTGCCTAAAAAAACTTTTGTGATTTGTCTACGGTGCAGGCAATAAAGAGTGGGGTGAGTCTTCCTGGTTCTTTGTAACGTTGGTCCTATGTTCATTTCTTTTAAAACCACATTTCCCAATGATATGCTATGTTGAGTGACGGACCTGCTTGTCTCTAGCTGTGACAACGCATCCTCAAATCGAAGAAGGGTCGGCAACTCGCTTTTTGCTCGTGTTTCTTGAACTGCAAAGCGTACACAGGCCGTTGTTGTTAGTATTACAATATGATCTAAAGTCGGCTTTTTCATTCAGCACAAATGAAAATCGTCAACACGAAACAACCATTTAGAAAATGGACCAAAAGTTTTCATCACAAGTGAATTTGTTGAAAATTTATTTGTGCCTATACTTTTTAATATCCATCGTTTTTCTTGTTCAAAATGAATCTAGCTTAAGTGGAATTTCGTCCAGTAGGAAATATGTTACTATTTAAATACGTGCAAAGTGAAATCAAAAATACATTCAGCCTGGTCAAGAGCACATACAAAAGAAATGGAAATTGAGATTTTATTAGATTATTGTAACTTTATCAGTTCATTAAAATAAATAGCCATATTTCGCAGGAGGTGCGGCGTGCTGCGCGGGCGCAGCGGCGGCGCCCGTCATTTCCATGCAGGCTCCGAAACACGATTTGGAAGTAAATGTCCGCCACTGAAAATAAAAGTTACATGTAAAAAGAACCCTGGTGGCCATACATTATATATGGCCGCCAGGGCTCTTTTTACGTGTGTCGACCTGTACTGTTCATGCTTTGTTTCCCAGGTCAATAAATCATCACAATCATTTCAACAGGGCTAGCACAACTGACTATATTCAATCCCTTTTTCGCAATTGCAACTTTGTGTGAAATCCATATTTGTCAATTGTCATAGACTTTTATTTTTATAAAAGCGTAAGGATTCTAGCTCATCATCCTTCTAGCGATAGCGTTATTTCCGGTTGTGCCTCGAAAGGAGCCCGGGGTTTTTAAGATTAAGATTTGGCTAAAGCACTAGTTTTACGAAAGTGACTGCCATCTGACCTTCCAATCCAGAGGAAAATCTAGACCTTATTGGGATTAGACCCGTTTCCTCACGATGTACAAGGATTCGAGCTAGTTTTAAAAAAAGGATATGTTTTTTAAATTTTTAATGTCCATATATATCTTTTTATGATCCTAATTATTTATTTATTTAATAATAAAAAAAAAAACTAATTATATTTTGTAATATAAACGATATGATACATAGAGAAAGAATATAATGGAAAAACAAACCATCTTCGTCGAGGTAACTTCCTCGTTAAAATAACACGAAACAAAATATTTAATTTATTAATTTGTTTTGTTATAAAAGTATTTTGTAATTTATTGAATATTACAATTTCATGGTTTATTAGATTTAGCATCACTTCGTTGTCAATTTCAACATAAGGAATCTACCCTATTAAGCAAAGCACTCCTGCAGGCGTAGCACGGTTGCCATTTTATCACTTATCGTTGTGGAGAAGACATCCGTCACTCTCGCACTCGCATACTTGTCAGAACTTGACGGATGTCTTATCCACAGCGATAAGTGATAAAATGGCAACCGTGCTACGCCTTCTGCCTGCGATCACTTTCTGCCTGATGACACAGGGATCTTAAGTATTTAACCGAATTACACCCGGCTACGGATAACGCCTACGTTACGGTTAAGATCTTACAGAAAGCTCAATAGGCGACACATGACAGAATTCGTCGGCTTGGTTAACTAGGCCTGTGGCTTCATCATTATTATCCTCCTAGCGTTATTCCCGGCTGTGTCCAAAACGAGCCCGGGGTCCTCTGTGACACCTAATCCCAAGACTTGGATTTTTTTACGAAAACAACTGGTATCTGACCTTCCAATCCAAAGGGAAAACTAGACCTTATTGGGATTAGACCGGTTTCCTCACAGGAGCGGCCATGAGTCATTTTCTATACATAAAAAGTCTGCCGATTTTTGCGGGGGAGGGGACGTCAAATGTATGCATAACGTGAAAATAGCTACGTCAGATAAACGTCAGTCCATACAATGTGTATGAATACTGGTCATATATTTTTGGCAGAGGGGAACGCCTGTCAATGGCCGCTCCGGTTGGTTTAATGCTCTAAGGTTTCCTCACGATGTAGCAGGCGTTAATCTGCAAAGTGCATAGCAAAGTATCGCGCCGTCGCTTTAGCCGCGCGTTTATAGTAGGAATATATTTTAACATTTTCATGTGAGCTGCCGGGTTTTTGACCTGATGATATTTTTAGTCTTAATATTGGAAATTGACTCGAGGGTATAAGGCAAGTTTAGTGAGGTAGGGCACATCGAAATGTCATCCCGCTCGAATGTGGAGCAGCCCAACTGGGGAAGTAGGTACCTCCGCCTTGCAGAAGACCACAGCCATAATAACACTACTACTTGCTCTGTAGTAGTGTTGTGTTCCTGGCGGTGAGCAAGGTCGCCAGAGCTCCCGAGGATGCGTTGTGTTGAGAGCGAGGGCATTTGTCCCTTAATCAGCTGTCCCTTAATCAGTCTGTCGGCAACGCCCACGTTACTCCTTTGGAGTTGCACACGTGTATAGGCTGCGGTGTCCGCTTACCACCAGGCGGGTTGCAGGCTTACCACGTATGCTTGTTTGCCACCGTCGTTGTATAACATTTATTTTTTAGAACCTAATCCCATAATTTCACGAAAATCGGTTCAGGAACGCGACCTGTAGAGAAAAACAGCCGGGCAGACACCGGACATGCGATTTTTTTTTCCCAAGTTGAAACGGAGAACATCATTCGCTTCGCTCGCTAGTTCAATAAATAAACCTGTATTTTTTAATTAGTAAAATTGTTTACCCTTATCATCATCACGTAAGTGTGATAATAAGATCACAAACTGCAAAATATTATCTCTTATCTTACCATTTTTAATGTAAGTAGTCATTTACACAAAATGATTAGCATGAAACAGTTTATTAAATGATAAGAATTGTAGCAGATGTTTTCGTGTTCCAAGACTCAGACGTAATGTTCAAACTTCGTTCAACGGAATTAAAAGCAGATAATTATAAATGAATTCCACCCAAAAAAGGAATTTTGGGTACAAGCTTTTGTTGCCGACTGTACTACTTTTGCACAGCCTTAACACGATGGGTTTATCTTGTGTTCTTAGTTTGGGGATTATAGCTACGTTCTGTCTCCATAATCAGACCATCTCGACGGTACCACTATGTTGCTTTGTCACTTGACTTCTATAATTGTACAAAATTTCAGCGCGATTGGACTTCGAAGATACGACTTCAGCAAACTAACATATACCTACATTATTTTTCTATGGACGTAATAAAATTGCGGTTCAATCAAAAAAATAGGTCTATTGAAAAATAACTACTTGTGCATAATAGGAGCGAAACTCGAGTAAATTATTTCAAACAAATGCAAGGAAATAACGACTGTATGCTCAACCTAAACGGTAGTTATTTGCTTGCGTTTTTTTTACCATATTTTACTGTTAGGTACTGTTCCGTCCCGCTTTAATACAACATGTGAATGAATGGAACGAGTAGTCAGTATGCATTTCATACGTTCGCTGCGTATTCACACGATTGTTACCCGTTTTGCTTTTAAGCGCTGTCAGCGCTTCAATTTAATATAAACTAAAGATATGAAGTGCCTTTATATATTTCATCGTGCAATTCGGACCGTTAATCAAGCGTGACTGAACGCTGAACTCGACAGTATCATTCATTGAACGCTAGAGACGAGACATGCGCATTCTACTTTTGTTTTTATTTGTGTTCGGAGCCCACTCCGCGGTTCGGACCGGTAAGTTAATGAAATTAGAACAATTTTAAATTCAAATTTTGAACGCTTGTAGATTTCGAATTCGTTGGTTTTGATTTCCATTTTCCAATTCATTTATTTAGAGCGATTTGTGTTTGTCTCGTGGTTATAGCGCGAATGTAGGTACGTAAAGAAATGTATTTCACATGAATACATACCTACACCTATTTGAATATGTATGGGATAAAGAACATAAGAGTGAACATGTATGGGGCCTAATAAATAATACGTAGACAGGAGGGTAAATGACGAATAACTAAGATTCAGATTAATTTATTCATAACATAACTGTACATTGCATTTACATGACAATTTCTAAAAATACTCAGCTTCATATATATAGGTGTAGTGGTAAAGTGAAGTGTCTAAGATTTGTTAACATAATGTTATTAATTAATTCGCACCAAAGGAAACATTATGCTTAGCGGGATAGCTAAATTCTTAGTACTAGACTGTACTGTTACTAACGCGCGTTCGAAACGTTACGTGATTAGGTACCCCTCAGAATGACAAGAAACTGAAGTGAAAAGATAAAAATGAAAACTTACTCTAAAATATTTCATTAATTCAGAATGTTTAACCTTCTCCTAGAAATACCTGTCTAAAAATGATTCTTGAAAAATTCTTTTTTCTGAGGAATCTGTATGTGATATTTTGGCGGTTCTTTCAAAAAAAGATTGGTTATTCTAAAAAAAAGTCGCTCATTCTGAAACAATATCATGAAGGTATAGTATATTCAAAAGGTATAAACAACATTCTAACCTCAAAATGCATCTTTTTAGGATAGAATAGCAATTTTGTGAGTATTAGATCGTGCCGAGACGACTTTTCGGACATCACTTCACGATTTTTAGGGTTCCGTACCAAAAATGGTAACAAAGGAACCCTTATGGTGCGACTTCGTCCGTCTGTCTGTCTGTCACAAAGTGAAATATCTCACGAACTACTCAAGCTATCAACTTGAAACTTGGAATGGTTATAAATGAGAGTTATCCGCGTGCATGGAAAATGAAAAATTTAAATATACATTTAATTTTTCTATAAAAACTTACGAATATGAGGAGGGGGCAAAAAAAAAATTCAACTATAGGGTCAAGTGGGGTATCATTCGAAAGGGCTTGAGTTGCACTTTTTAAAGCAGTTTTTCTTTTTTTTTCTACAGTCGGAAAATTTTGATCTATGAAGGAAAATGTAAAAAAAAATACCATTCCCCCCCCTTATCTCCGAAGTTATTCAAGCGAAAAATTTGAAATAATTACTTGCGATTAAGATAAACATACATATTACGGGAAAAGTTTTTTTTTCCTGCTTCTAGCATATTTTTTGTTTTATTTTCAAAAATCATTTCCTAGGTAGATTTGCAATTTAATCCACTTTATAAGTTTTTTTTGTTTTGAAAGTCCTATAAAACTATAAATAGAAGTACTCTCTATCAAATAAAACAATAATAATCGAGATCAGTTCACGTGATAAACAATAATCGCTAAAAGAGCAACATACATACTAAGCAGTGTTGGGCAAAACGTAATTGAATTACAAATTACTAATTGCAATTACAAATTACAATTACATGGAAAAAGTAATTGAAGCCTCAATTACAAATTGCAATTACAAAATGTAATTTGTAATTTCAATTACCAATTACATTTTGTAATTAAAATTGGTAATTAATTACTTTTTCAATTACAAATTACTTTTTTCTAACACAATGTTCGAGTATATTTTGGACTTGGAGATTTTTCATAAAAATATCTCTTCACATTTTAGTGTTTTTTTAATTCGGTCGTACAAAATGCTTAAAAATTATCACAAAATGTCATATAAAGTTTTCCCCAAAATCACTTCTTTCAACGATATACTTCAACTCGATGTGTTAGACGGCGCGGTGCTATCTAGGACAGAGAAATTTGTAACAATAATTTTATTTTAACGTTTTGCTGTTTTTTTTCAATTGCGTCGTAAAGTATGCCTAAAAAGAATCATATTATGTCATATAAACTTTTTCCCAAAATAGCTCTTTTCAACGATGTACCTACTTAACTTCGATGGATCAAAGGACTTAAGAGAAATTTCCATCAAAAATGTTTTTGTTAGTTTTCGGTTTTTATTTTTATTCCATTGATAGCAATGCTTAAAACAATCACAAAATGTCATATAAAGTTTTCCCCAAAATCGCTCCTTTCAACGATATACTCGATGTGTTTTAGACGGCGGTGCAGGTGCTATCAAGGACTTAAGAGAAATTGCCATAAAAAAAATTTTTCTTACTTTTTGGTTTTCGTTCCGTTGAAACAATACTTAAGGAGAAGCTCAAAACGTCAAATAAACTTTTTACCTAAATCGCTATTTTCAAAGATATACTCAGTCACAATGTTAGAAGGAATCGATTCCAGGACTTACGAAGAATTTACGAGCAAAAAAAAATATTTTTAATTTTATTATCGGTTTCCAGTTCAATTGTAAAACACACACAAAAATAAAGACAAAACGTCAAATAAACTTCTTTCTACGATGTATACTTACAGAGATATCGAAGTTTTAGTGAAAAGTAATTGAGCAGAAAGTTGCAATTACAAATTACATAACTAAGCAATCGGCATACCTAGTCAATTACAAATTTCTTTATCTTAATTTTTATTTTAAGTGCGCATCAAAAGAATCACAAAATTGTAAAATTATATTTTAAACAAATCTCCCTTTTCAGAAATATGCAATACCAACTCTTAAACTATCAACTGCCATCGGCAGTATCGGCACACGGTTTTTAGGACTTTTCTCAATAATTTTTTTGACGTTTTGCTGTTTTTTTCAATTGCGTCTTAAAGTATGCCTAAAATAAAGTATATTACGTTTTAAAAACTTTTTCCCAAAATGGCTCTTTTCGATGATATACTTAACTTCGATGGATCAGAAGCGAAGTTCTCAAGGACAAGAGAAATTTCCATCAAAAATGTTTTTCATAGTTTATGGTTTTATTTTTATTCTATCGAAAGCAATGCTTAATAAGCATCACAAAATGTCATATAAAGTTTTCCCCAAAATCGCTTCTTTCAACGATATACTCGATGTGTTAGACGGCGGTGCTATCTAGGACAGTGAAATTACCATAAAAATTTTTTTCTTAGTTTTTGGTTTTTGTTTTTTTCTATCGAGAACAATGATTAAAAACAAGCACAAAGCGTTACATAACTTTTTTCCCAAAATCGCTCTTTTCATCGTTATGCTCAACCACAATGGTCGAACGAATCTATTTAAGGACTTAGATAATTTTGGACGAAACAATATTTTTTTTAGTTCACTATAAAAAACGCGCAAAAATAAGCACAAACTGTCAAGTAAACTTTTTTCTAACATGTGTCGTTAGAGAGATATCGAAGTTCCAGTTAAAAGTAACTGAGCAAAAAGTAATTGCAATTACAAATTACATGTAATTGCAATTACCAATTACAAGTAATTTCAATTACATGAAATTTTAATTACATTCAATTGAATTAACGTAATTGAATTAATAATTGTGTAATTTGTAATTAAATTACAAAAAGTAATTAATTACGCCCAACACTGATACTAAGCCGATTGCCCTTGCACGTTTGTACCAAATGGGGCCGATAGATGGCGCTGACCCCATTCGCGCTGTTAAGATTTTTCTAGAATTAATGGGGTTGGGATTGGGACGCGTATATTTATTTTCAATAGCAGGTCAAAAAAAGATCGCGATTCAATTGTGTTGGTGTAAAAGTTACTCGTTGGTTGAAATTGAATTCTATTGTGTTGGGTTAAAATAAGTAATTTAACAAATATTTTGGTACTTTTACTTTACCTTGAGTTAATTAAGTTTGCACGGAACCCTCGGTGCGCGAGTCAGACTCGCACTTGACCGGTTTTTTTTGTCTAGCAACGCTTTTTTACGATAAAATAGCTGCTATAGTCTAAAAAGATACATTTTGAGGTTAGAATGTTGTTTACCAAATAAGACAAGTAACGATGAATGCACTGTACTCAGGTAATTTGTAGGTAGGTATCATCATCATCATATCAGCCGAAAGACGTCCACTGCTGGACATAGGCCTCCCCCAAAGAGTGCCAAAGTGACCGATCCCGCGCCACCCGCATCCAGCGGACTCCCGCAACCTTTACCAGGTCATCAGTCCACCTTGTCGGGGGCCTACCCACGCTGCGCCTTCCTTTTTGCTATGGGCCTCATAAGAAGGCTCAAAGTCACCCAAAGGGCAATCGAGAGGGCCATGTTGGGAGTTTCTCTGCGTGATCGCATCAGAAATGAGACTATCCGCAGCAGAACCAAGGTAACCGATATAGCCCTCCGGATCGCTAAACTTAAGTAGGTAG
This sequence comes from Epinotia demarniana, assembly GCA_945867215.1. Taxonomy (NCBI): domain Eukaryota; kingdom Metazoa; phylum Arthropoda; class Insecta; order Lepidoptera; family Tortricidae; genus Epinotia; species Epinotia demarniana. The sequence continues at coordinate 18,561,111 of OX244274.1, read as the reverse complement.
GTATACTTGGAATTATTAGAGTTGGCCGAATTGCATTAAAGTAGTTCATTCAAAAAGCTACTCTAACGTCAAAGGCAGAGGATTCTAATTTCAATGACAGTTTATAAAAAGTCAGTCATATTAAACAGTAAAACATCTGTGCCGGATGTGCAGTATTTACTTTTGAGATTACTTACTCTTAATACATAAGCAGACAACATTAACCAAACATCTGTTACTAATTCCTTCTGAAAATAGTCTGCAGTCAAAGCATATGAATATGACCTCATTACAGCAATTATATTTTAATTATTCAAACTTTATTGCACGAAACAAAGAAGGTAGAAAAGGCAGACTTAATGCCTCAAGGCATTCTCTACCAGTCAACCGTAGGGCCAAACAGAGACTTACAAACGGATAATATGAATTATTAAGTCTCAATTACGTAAATTTATTATTATTCGCGTGGCACAAGATGTCAAGGAAAATACTGTCATAAAGTAGTATTTTGAGCTGCTTAAAATATGTACCAATTGAATAAGACTTTAAATAGGTACGTGTAATAAGACCGGCGACGGTCCGGAAAGGAGACGCGGCAGACCTCGCCGGCGATGGCGCAACGATCCAGAAAGTCTCTGTTTCTGGACCCCCTTTTAGTCGAATCCGTTATTGGTGACCCTGCCTACGAAGCCCGAGGTCCTAGATTCGAATCCCAGTACGAGCATTTATTTGTATTATGACTTTCTCACAGCAAAGGCGCTGCTGATTTTGACGAGAACTTTATTTTAAGGGAAAGCATTGCGCAATTTAATGCAACGCTTTAACTTTGGGTAACAGTCGACGATATGCAAGATTTTATAGATAAATACATTCCTATGTAATTATCTACCTACATAGAAAACATCCGCGACTGGGGAACAAATGTGGCGTTATCTAAGATAACTACAATTAAGTCTTAACTTGAAAAAACCCCAACATGTTCATTTCAAAATCCAATATGTCAAAAACGGCTTAACAGATTTTCACGAAATAAGGCTAAATGCACTTGGGATAAAATTATCTATGACACAATCAAAATCGCATTCAAATCGGTCCATCCGTTTGGGGGCTACGATACCACAGACAGATACACAGACATAGATACGCAGCTCTCCTTGCGTCGGGGGTTAAATGAGACAGTATTGTCGCAGATCTATATAATTATGTGTAGTCATATTTTTTTAACTGAGCCTTCTTCCTCTTTTTGTCAAAACAATGCCATTCAAGTCAAACAATACTATTATGTCGGCGCGTGCCATAATTTAGCAACAAAAGGTAACCGCCACATAAAATGTTTATTGAGTTAAGTCCTCGGTCGTTGTCGCCAAAGAAGATTCAAAATAAAGTGTCATATAATGAAGCAACATTTCTCTGGTTTATACCTGGAACACTTTTTGGTATTTTATCTCGTAGTTCATTTTTAATCTATTGAATAAGATTAGAGTTAATTATTCAAAGAACATTTAAAGTGGCGGTAACATGTTTTTGCAAAATATGGCACACGCAGGCAGCAAACTACAAAAAAATTTGACTACAACAAATTGAGAAGATGTTACATTGCAATGATAAGATTGCTAGCCCATCGCTCTCCTGGATAGGTACAGTACAGACAACTGTGCCAGGAGAAATGTAGGTAACCAGACAAGTAATTAAATTAGTATCGTCTTGAGGGTAGATATGCGTTAATTTGTGAAAGAACATCTGCTTCTATCTCATAATTAGACGGTGTTTGCTAATTGATGTTCCGGATAGGTTGTCTATTACACTTTCGACCTTAACACTAATCGACCGGGGGCCGATTCGACTATTCTTTTGATAGCTTGCGATATCATGATAAAATTGAAGTTTTAGGGATCCGTATCTCAAATGGAAAAAGCGGAACCTTATACTATCACACTGTTGTCCATCAGTTAAGTTTATTATAATGCTTTAAGAATAAATATCATGAATAAATAAATATTAGGGGACAATTTTACACAATCTTAGGAAAAAATATAATTAAGCCTGTTAAGTCTAGGGGTTGGGTTGCTATATAGCACAAGAAAACTAGATCAGATTGTATGGAAAGTTTGGCAAAATAAAGGACGACTTTTATGTATCAGGATATGTAGGTTATAGAGAAAAGTGGGGGTGAAGCTAACTTTGAGCTAATTTCACTGTATAGTAATACACTGTTTGGTAGTAACCAAACAGTCTGTAATCGTAAGCGATGTTCGATACGTTGATCGGTCTGGAATCGTAAGTTGGTGCAAATAAAAGGTAGAAAATAAAATTAGAATTCCAAACGTACGCCTCTAATCAGCAGGAGCTGCATTTGTGTGCAATTACGCAAGCACGCAACACAGGAGTGTTGCGTGCTTGCGTAATTGCACACAAATGTTGGAATGGTCTCAATGGATCAATTAAACTTTTCAGACATAAGTGCGCATTGTCGCGAGCCAATATCATTTAACGACGATTAGTAGTCTAGTGACGATGTAGTACGTCTTTATTTGGCAGAACATTCTTCGAGTCATTTGCAGCGTTAGTTTTTATAACTTGCCCGACAATGTATAAAAAAAACAAAAACAATATTGACAAAAGTGTTCCATATAGTAATTTATTTTTAAAAAATGGAAAACAAACAGTTATAAAAATCCCAAAACTGGAACGAGATTAACGAGATTCGGTAAAAAAAAATGCGATCAGTATTGTGTTGCAATAAAGCTGCCCTGGCGATGGACTCAGAAGGTAGCCATAGGAAATCCTCAATTACTTTACAAAATAAACCCGCGTATTCTGGCTCATTAGAACCAATTGCCTTCTTCACAACATCACACCATTTACTTCTTAACGAGACAAATTATTCTATTAAAAATATTTTTGGTTCGTGTTATTTTTAACGGTTCGTGTCCTGTCGGGGGCTACAGACGAAAATGGTTTATTTTCCCTTGGGTGCTTACGTCTCAGCCTCTTAGTTATAGGAAACGTGGAGCTGTTACAAGTTGTTACACCTCCTTACACCATCATCATCATCATCATATCAGCCGAAAAACATCCACTGCTTGACATAGGCCTCCCCCAAAGAGTGCAAAAGTGACCGGTCCTGCGTCACCCGCATCCGGCGAACTCCCGCAACCTTTACCAGGTCATCAGTCTACCTTGCGCCTTCCGCCCTGACGGCCATCTGTTCTACGTGCTTTGTGCCTTGCCTTACACCATATTTATCTTCATTATCTTGTATCATCAGACCAAAAGTACTACCGGGACCAGGCTCGTGCCGAGCTTGAAGAAGCCCTGAACGTGAAGCGTAATGAGAACACGGCTAAGAATGTGATCCTGTTCGTCGGAGATGGCATGGGGCCGAACACGGTCACCGCCACTCGGATCTATAAAGGCGGCGAGGGCTACCGCTTGGCCTTTGAGGAGTTTCCCCACGTTGGTTTAATAAAGGTAAGGATTCAAACCATCGCTAACACATTCAGTGTCACAGTCTTAGCACTACGCTCTTAGCCGATAACGTGGGAAAATTGGGGAACGGCATATGTAGTCTCAGTAATCTAACGTCTTCTTCTTGGTCGCATCCTCTTGTCTGAGGCGTGACTTCTGTGGGTGACTCTTTCAACCACTGCTCTCCATCAGGCCGTTCTATTTTGAACCTTTTGTATGGTTGCCTGTAGTGTGGACCCTGTAACTTCTTGGACTATACCTGTCCATCTCCTCGGCGCACGACCTCTGCTCCTCCTTCTTTGAACACATTCAGAAATTGTGCGCATTACTAGCGTATCCGCGCCGCTTCTGATCGTGTGTCCGAAGAATTTGAGTATTCTTTGAGTACAAATGGCAAATCTGACTCTTGCTACTATAACTTCCAGACATACAACGTAGGTAAGATGGTCCCGGATTCTGCATCGACCGCCACCGCTCTCTACTCTGGCGTCAAGGTTAACCACCGCACCATCGGCGTCGACGCCACCGTCGCACAGAACGACTGCCCCAGATCTCAGGACCCGGAGGCACAGCTCAAGTCTTTAGCTGCTTTGGGACTTGAAGCGGGAAAGAGTGCAGGTGAGCACAGTTTTATATTTTGCAAAGTAGTAACGTTGAATTTCCACTTCACTTGAAAGTTGTTTTCTGTGTGCTTTGAGATGCTCTTAATAATAATAGTTTTCATTTTGGAACAGTAACTTATATAATCACTCGTCATTGGTGTTGAATGTAGCACCTCAGTTTTGCAATATTTAAACTTGTAAAATTGTAACAGGCAGCTTCGTAAGTGACCCACACATGATGTTAACTAAACAACTGTGGGTGACTTAGTGAATGGAATATTGAACAACATTAGGTAAATACAAACTGCGCTGAATGAAGCCATAACCCTCCAGGTTTGGTAACAACAATGAGGGTGACGCACGCAACTCCGGCGCCGCTATACGCGCACTGCCCCAACCGGAACTGGGAGTGCGAGAGCAGGATGCCCGAGGCGGCCCGGGGCTGCAAAGACATCGCTAGGCAGCTGGTGGAGGACTGGCCAGGAAGGGATCTCAATGTAAGTAGCAGCAGTAGCAGGGTTAGATTGAGAACCACCTACAGTGCTAGTACGACTGACATCGCGACGTGAAGATGTTAAAGCTCCTCTTGTTTGCGCCGTGCGAGTGAAATAGAAGACGATGAGTTGCGTGCGACGTGACTTGGCAGCAATTAGTGCTAGAGTCTGGCAAACGAAAGTTGAACCCACTAAACTCAATTAAGCGGCAACACTGTTGATCAAAATCTTGTTGTTGAGTGTTGCCGCGTAATTCAATTTAGTGGATTCAACTTTCGTTTGCCAGACTCTAGCCCCCTGTAAAGTTATTTTCAAAGAATCTTCAGAGACCTGCTCGGGACTCTGACTCAGGAGGAACTTGCATATTAGTGCCAATATCTAGCTCAATTGCATTCCAAGATCTTGATAGGAAAGACTTTCTTGGACCAAGGTTCAAGAAAGTATATCCTGAAGAAACACCTGGCTTTTTAGAGTTGTCACTGTTAATGTTGCCGACACTTCTGTTTCCAGGTGATATTGGGCGGCGGACGTCAAATGCTCGTCTCCAACTCCTCCGCTACTGAAGGTGATCCTCTCGACACATGGAGCTGTTACAGAGCAGACGGACGCGATCTCATACAAGACTACAGGAAGGACAAAGAAGAGAGAGGACTCAAGTACAGCGTAGTACAGAATAACAGCGAGCTGAGTGGAGTCAACTTTGACGATACGGATTATTTGATGGGTAAGTTCGGGATTTGCGTTGCCACGGATTACTAACTATCAAAACTCAGTGGAGTTAGGTACGCAAACTAATGCGTTAGGCATATAACTGTATTACCAAAAGAATAAGGCCAAGAAAAGAAGGCAGAAGCCAAACTTAATTCCCTAATTAGATTTGGGCAAAACAATAACTGATTTCAGAATTGCATTTACAGGAATCTTTGCTAACGGGCACCTGGCTTATGAATTTGAGCGGAACCACGGCCCGGAAGGCATGCCGTCCATTAGCGACATGGTGGAGGCAGCCATCAAGGTGTTGAGAAGGAACCCCAAAGGGTACTTCCTTATGGTGAGTCACTGTCTTGAGCACCCGGATTTTACTCGTATCAGAGACTAAGTCAACTTCATTTTAAAGGAATGCGGCATTGTATAGACATTGACAGCCTGCCTGTATAATTTACTGGTCTCTGATGGTTTTACGGACTGACTTCGCCGGAGTCTTACACGTCGAGATTTAGTCATATATTTTGCTGCTAAAGATCTCTGAGCACGTCTCTGACAAGATGACCGATGATGATAACCAAGATGATGAAGAAGAGCACGCCTCCAACGTGATGAATACGGATGTGTACGGATTGTATATGGTTAACTTCATTCATTCTGTGGACTAACGACGAGCCTAGATCTGCACGATTGTTGTCGGAGAGGTGTGAAGAGCCTTTAAACGCCGCATCAGTTTATTTTAAACTTCGGCGTGGTTTGAACCTAATGCGTTATTGTGATACCTATTGAGTGTCTAGAGATAATGGAGGTCCTATATAAAATTCAAAGGAATGCTGAGAATCATTCTGTTTTCTACATTGCAGGTAGAAGGAGGGAACATAGACATGGCCCACCACCGTGGACGCGCGAAAACGGCCATCGACGAGGCAGCGGCCATGGATGATGCTGTCCGCGTAGCCATGGCCATGAGTGACAAGGCCGACACGTTGCTCATGGTCACCGCCGACCATACCCACACGTTGTCTATTAACGGATATCCGGATCGCGGGTCCAATATCTTTGGTAAGATTTTAACGATCTTTAGGAAAAATACCATGATTAAAAGTTACGCAATAACCCCTCTGGAATCCATAGATGAACATTGCTTGGGTAGGCAACAGGCAATCCGGCTCGCGGGTCTAATATTTTTGCAACATAGTATATTACATTCTGCTCATGCGATAAAACTGCCAGCGGTGTAACGTTGAACTCATCGGCAAGGCTCACTAGCGTAGCGTGTTATTTTGTGACACGGTTTTATCTAGAGCTATCATAATTGCAGGTCACCCCGAAGTGTCTCCCTTCGACCACAAACACTACACCACTCTGTCCTACGGCACGGGCGGGCCCGGCGCCATGCAGTACGAGGTGTCCGGGCAGGGCGCGGTGCGGAAAGAACCCAAGAATACCGACGACTTCATGTACGAGCAGATCGCTGGAATCGTCTTAGATGAGAACAGCCATGGCGGTGGTGACGTGGCTATATATGCTAGAGGTTAGTCACAAGAACGATTCGTCGATTGCGCCTTGGGATCGATTTCATGTGCGAGTAGGTCGCTTGGATCGTCCTGGATGAGAAAAGTAATGGTGGCGCTGACGTGGCTATACATGCTAGAGGTTAGTCACATGAATGGTTCGTCGATTGCGCATCAGGATCGACTTCATGTACGAGCAGATCGCTGGAATCGTCTTGGATGTGAACAGCCATGGCGGCCGTGACGTGGCTATATATGCTACAGGTTAGTCACATGAATGGTTCGTCGATTGCACCTTGGGATCGATTTCATGTGCGAGCAGGTCGCCGGGATCACCCTGGATGGGAAGAGTCATGGCGGCAGTGACGTTGGTGTAAATGGTCGAAGTTAGTCTTTGGAAAGATCCGTCGATTATGCCTCGGCATTGGGATGTTTTCGGGATTCATCTTGTTCTTTCGTAGATAGGTCATGGCGGTGGCTGTTTATTGTACAGCAGTACGATAGCCATCAACGATGAGTCAGTAGCGCATACGTGAACTTTTCCGCCCCAACGGCCATCGGTTGTACGTGCAATGCGCTGACTTACCTAACATGTGATGAATGTGTTTCCAGGGCCGCACGCGCACCTGTTCCACAGCGTGCACGAGCAGCACTTCGTGTTCTATGTGGCGTGCCACGCGGCGCGGCTCAGCGAGTACGCGGCCGGCGGCGGCGCGCGCGCAGCCCTCGCCGCGCCCGCCGCGCTCGCCGCGTTCGCCGCGGCCTTGATGCCCAGATTATTATAGTGCTCTACCTAGAGAGCTGCGGGGCTGGCACAACTAGCCCCACAACGCCACGCGAGACGAGAAAAATCTATCCTCCGCTTTCTAGTTTATGCAGTGCGAGCGAGACATGAGACGCTGAGTCGCGCGCGACTCGACTTGGCAGCAAGTTGTGGTAAACTTCCAGGCAAGACATGGACGAGCGAGTTCGAGCTCAGAATCGAGGGTCAGGACTTCGAATAACACGAATCTATCTTTTTGCACTTTTACGAGTGACCGAGATGTTACTGTTTTCACGCCTCCTGCCAGGAAATTGTAAATAATCATATTTAAGTAGGTAAGTGTAAATAAAAATTAAGCTAAATTGTAATATAATAGGTAGGTACTAGTTACGGAGCGCGGGCTGCTCTGGATGGCCGAATCACTGTTTGAACTGGACTATAAAGACATTGTTGAACTGTTTAAATTAATTTAAGTTTCGGAGCCACATGCAATTTGACCTACCTACTTTCGCCACAATTCCGAGCAATAGCGTGCAGTAATATATTTTTTCTTTAATGATGACATTGATGACCACTTGACCAGTTTTATAATAGTGTTTACGTCACGCCAGGCCACAAAGTGGGAATTATCTTGGCCGTTACGCGTGCGGAAAACTCTACTTTCTAGCCAGGAAGAGACCTAAAGTATTGCTGACCACGGGCGGTTATAACCTCAAATAGCATGTTATCGGCCTAACGTTCGGGTCAGTCTTCAAATATCTGCGTTCCAAGTCATTCTAGGTGAGTAAAATAATTATATTTGTAGATAAGTAAATTAAAAAATATATATTTATTTTACTGTGATTACTGTTTTATTTCCTTAATGTAGCGAGGTATATATCTCTTTTTTCTACGGTCTCACGCTGTGAAGCTTTTTTTCTTCCACATACTCGCAATTGTATACGCTGCAAATAAACAACTATAGGTGGCAGCAACATGAACCTATGATTACTCAGGACAAGCTATGGAAATAATAAAATACCGTGGCCGAGATGGTACTAATACTAGTTTACATACCAAATCTCAGCTTTCTAGGCCTTCAGGAAGTACCCTAAAGGTTTTCATGATCAACTTAAGTGAGTGAGTGAGTGAGTCAGTGATGAAAACGGCGTTTTTTCGATATTAATAACATCTTAAGTATAAGAGCTATGTAACTGAAACAAGTTTAATAAGTCCACTATTGACATCTTATTGTTTACTTATCTGGTATTATCCAATCCCAAGTTATGAGGGTTCAAACAAGCAAAATTAAAAAAAAAAACAAAAAAAAAACCCAACTGCTTTTTACAATTAAGTATAGACTATCCTATCAAGGAAAGGAGGGTTATGTTTTTCGAGCGTATGTTTGTATGTATGTCTTATTCTTTGGCACGCCCTGCAGCCTAAACCGTTTGACGGATTTTGACATACTCGACCTGGACGATTGTTTTATTTGTGATTTTTTAGTTAGATCTTGCTGATCTTCATCAATATATAATACCGTATACCTGATAGTGCGCGGCGTGAGCGACGTTAGGTTTCTTTAAGCTTAGACATCTTCTAAAGTACGAAATATAGTGTACATTTAATGTCCAATAATAGCTGCAATGTTGTTTACATCCATCAGAGGAGGCCTGTGCCCAGCAGTGGGACGTATATGGGCTGATTTATGATATTATTATTAAGAGTGAATAAAAGTTACGCATTATTTAATGATACAATTTTGAAAAGTTTTAATTGGATGACATCACGGTTGTTTTTAAGATTTGATAAAAACTGCAGTTTTCTAAAGGTTGCCCCCTGTGGATTATTCGTGCAAAGGACATTGCCGCGCATCCATAGTACCTCTGTACAGGCAAGCGTACATGGTTAATCGCGCTCAATCAGCAACGTAGCATGCGTGCTGAGAAGTGCACAATTTATCGATTACAATTAATAAACTGTTCATAATACGTGAGGGCGGAAACACCGCACTCGCGTAAAGTTGTTGTATATATTAGCTAAGCATTAGACAATAAATGCAGTTATCAGTTATCAGCTAGTTTCGAAGTAGTTGATTCATTCAGAATCCCTGCTCGGAACTTTCTATATCATAGTGAGGGCTCGCCCTTACAACCTCTGTAACAATAAACTCTTTGTGTCACATCCAAACCTATTGTATTTTGAGGACATTAAACTACACTTCCACTACACCAAGTCTTTTTTTAATGATACAGGAAATACGTAGATATTTGAAACTAGTTACGTTATTTTGAGGCAATCTTTTTGATTACTATCAATTTTGACATAGATATTTACCAACCTACAGAAAGAAGCTTTGACAGGTTAGGCGTTGTCATTTACAAATGCAAATACATAAGCGTAAAGCCTGCAACACACTGGCGCGGCCTGCGGTGGTGGTTGATAGTAATTTTGACAGCTAATCATCAGCTAATGACAAGTTTACTATTGTCCGCCGCGGCCAGGCCGCGCTAGTGTTTTTCAGGCGTAATGCATACTTAATACTTGGTACATTGATTGTAGGCTCAGTAGCCTCATCTTAACTATATGGACACTAATGTTTCGAGGCACTAGAAATGTGCCATGAATGCAATGTCGAAATACTAATATTTTAAATAAGGTATGCCGTTGCATGTGTATCTGTCAAGATTAAGCTGTAAGTAGTCAAAAGTCAGCATATCATATACCTAATAGTACATTACGTAACTAGGGCGGTGAATTCTTGAATGCCCCAGATCGCAGGTGTTGGTGGCCCGAACCGAAGGTGAGGGCCATAAATATGCGCGTCAACCGTGTGAGTACAAAATTTTACGTCTTCACCTGGCCACAATGCGAGTTTTCCCGTACGCGCAGCGTGCAGTAAAACTCGCATTATGGCCAGGTGTGACGTAAATAATAATAGTGCATCATTACTGCTACTATATGGGACTTGTGTGTCCGGAGGTTTTATATTACAATGTGTAGACATACTTATATTGAGATTGGCACCGGCGGTGACGTTTCTGTCAGCCGAGCTGATATTGACTACGTTTACCGACCATTCACATCGAAGCAAAACCAGTAACTTATTTTGATTATTATGACTCTCGGAATTGGTATCAATTGGTTGAATGGTGAGGGGGGATTGGAAAAGGTTGTGAATATTATGACTGTCACATTTATTATCAGATTTTGTTCATGACACGATGTTTGCAATGGCGGCGCCGCAAGTTGTGAATGTAGTAAATTACTTTTAATAAAGGTTTATGACGCGTCTTTAGTTGATGTGGCACAAACGAAAAATTGGTACAGGATTCAGCAATGTCCTTTGTTTTCGGCTGCAAATTTTTGATTCTGGAGGATATTTTAGAAAATTTTATAGCCTATGTCACTCCTGCAACTGAGACGAATTAAATGATACCTCATTTGTTGAAATCCGTCAAACGGTTTAGGCTGCAGGGCATGGCAAAGAATATGCCACATACATACATACATACATACATACGCTCGAAAAACATAACCCTCCCCTCCTTCGGGCAGTCGGGTAAAAAACGACGAACCGCTTTGAGAAAGGGTAGACAATTAATGCCCTTGCGCGTCGCTTTGCTCGTCTTGGCGGGGGCACTTCCGTGCATCCAGATAGTAATATTGGTATGCGATAAGTCGTGTTAGATTGACCATCCGATAATAGTTCTTAATGGCACGGAGTAAAGTTCATATCATATATATGCGCATACCTACACTGACTCTTCTGCGCTGCCAAATAATACCTTTAAGAACCGGTTACATTAATAAGATCCACTTTAGGGTCCCGTTTGCAATAAAAAATATACTCGGTGTTTGCTTATTTAAGAGAGCTGGGACAGTCAACTGCAAAATTATGTATCCATTTTATCGTCTCGTACTTAAATACCTCCGTATTTTAAAGGGCTGTCATAATATTTAAGAGGGAGGAGTTGTATTTATGCACCCATATTTCTACGATTGACTGCACACACTATGATGGTTGCGAAATTTTTACCCGCTGGTTTATAAGACATCTTTTCTTTTTAATCTCCTTAAAAAAATCCGGTCGATAAGTCGTTATAGAATCCCTTAAGGATGACTTCGCTTTTAATCTAATTGGTGTGTATTGTACCTGTGTTTTGTATAAAATTAAGTGTCTACAAATAGGTAGGTTATTTATTAATAACTACAACTTTGAAAAGTTGAAAAACCCCCGACATTTTCAATTCAAAATCAAAAATCTCAAAAACGGCTGAACAAATTTTCATGAAGCATGGCTAAGAACATTTGGGATAAAATTATCTATGACACAAAAAAATCGCATTCAAATCGGTCCATCCGTTAGGGAGCTACGATACCACGGACAGATACACAGACAGACACGTAAGTCGGGGGTTAAAAACAAAATCTATTCCATCCGTCCGTTCGTCCCGTAGAATGGCATCATAGTAGTCTATTCAATTAGCAACTCTAGCTTCTAAAATAGTTTCAATTCAACCATGCAATAATATAAACCGGCCGAGTGCGTGTCGGGCCACGCGCAGTGTAGGGTTCCGTAGTTGCATGTCTGTAATTGTTACTCGCCAAGTAAATGGTGGTTGCGTCGAATTTGCATATATGTACGAAAGTTGGCCTTTTCAAGTATATTTTAAGTTAATTGACCATTACTCGGTAACTAGTATTGTCTACTTAGCCGTGATAGTTTTCCTTTTAAATGCATTATATATGTACTACTGCCACAAATTTTTCACATTCCTAGCAGCCATTTAACTGGTAGGGGGTCAACCACGATTCACGTGACTCTGACAAGAATTTGGGCTGTAAAACCCAATATCTCACAAATGGACCACTAAGTTGAAAAATGGTCTTTAGAAGCCCATATTATTTTTGAACAAGCTATCCAACAATACCCCACACCATGGGTAAAAATACATCCCCACTTTACGTGTAGGAGGGGAGGTAAAAAGTTTTATTGTACCATTTTCTCGGCTCGATTGATTTAATAAATGTGCCGTGCCAAATTACAGCTTTCTATTCAGTAGTAAGGGTCCCTGAGCTAAGCCGCAGACAAAACGGACAGACGGACATGGCGAAACTATGTATAAGGGTTCCTTGTGTGATTGTGATATCCTTGATTCTGGTAAATTGGCTACGCAAAATCTTTTTTTATATCATCTTGTTAATTTATATTTTGTTTATTTCTCCGTTGTGTGTATTTTACGTGACATTCTGATATTAGAGCATCATCACCAAAATATAAGTCTAAAAAAAATAAAAATAAATCGGAAAGGACATTTGAACCCACACTCCCTACGGAACCCAATTTAAATCAACGGTACCTATAAATACTGCTGACTTACCATACCAGGAAAATCAAGTGTAAGTATGGTCTCTCTGGCATCGTTCTCAGTATTATGTTGATACCCAAGACAACGAACCATGCTGTGCGTGTGCGCAGTCTCAAATAATGTCAAGTTATTTAAACACAATTTAGTGACTTAATGTACCTACTCGTACTGTTATGATATATTTTATTATTCGCCGGTCGTGAGTTTATGATTGTTTTTTACCTGAATGTGATTGGACATACTTGTATTGTATTGAATATGTGAGTATGATTTAGTTTTACTTCATTTTTACTTAGTTGCTGGTCGTCTTTTCGTGTTTTTCTGAAGAAAACGAATATTTCCAGAAATGCGATCTGAGTATTTAGCTAGATCCATTATTCGTCCCCGTAAATCTTACTGTAAATGTCACAGAAATCCTACGAGCTTTTTCCGAGAACACAGCTAAATTAATTATTCAAATTGCTCGTTTAACACAAAGATTTCAACAGATTTCTTTATGATGATTTAAACCAATTTCTAAATAAAATGTTGACCGAGTACAGCGTGGGTCTGTTTGTTTATCATTGTTTATATTAGGCACCGCTTTTAGAAGTGTGTGAGAGGGACGGAATGATACTCAACAAGCGACAGATGTTCGTGAGATACACAGATTTCGCAAAACATTCTATGTTTTCAAAACGGTCATATTCGTGGCAGTAGGTACGTACTAAATCACGAGAAACTTTTGCACGAAAACTTTTTCACGGACGAATTTATCACGAAAAACGTAGGAATATGGATATTACCGGTGACCGCGACCAAAAACACATTTCGTTAAAACATTATGTAAGTAAACCTTATCTAGATCTAACCTAAAGATAAAAGTAGGTACCTATATAAATGAAGAAAATAAATGGCATGGCAAATCAATGACTTAGAACTACGTGAATGTGTTTATTTTATGTTATGTAACTCTTCTCACACTTTGGATAGCAATTCTGTCAGGTATTTATTCGTTACCTACCTATGTATTCAACCCGTAACTATTCGCTGCTGCGGACTATAAAGCTGCAAACGCACAGAGAGCGGTGGTGGGGCGGCGCGGCGCGGTGCGGAGGCGGTACCGGTTGTAATGTTCGAACTAATACGAAAGGGTCCGCACAGAAAACCGCGCCGCGCCGCGCCGCTCTGTGCGGAATGTTTTATATTAGCTCGAACATTACAACCGGTACCGCCTCCGCGCCGCTCCGCGCCGCTCCGCCACGCCATCGCTCTCTGTGCGTTTCGGCCTTAAGGGCGGGCATCCGCCAGAGCTGAGCAATCTCGCGGAGCGCTGTGCGATACAATAATCCACCAATAGCGTTGCTAAGCCCAATGAAGCATCCCTTGTGAATCGTGGATTTTCCCTCGCTCCTCACCTAGCAGTTCGCTCAGCTCTGGTGGATACTTTACACTTTAGCATTTCTACAGCAAGGTATTTATTTATTTATCTAATGATACCCCCTGGATCCCATCCAGGGGGTAGGGATGGTTTTTAGTTAGTATTTAGATTTAATTTAGTAATTTAGGGTAATTACCTAGGAATGAATCACTGTATCGTTTTCGTTAAGATTGTCATGTTGCACAACTTTAGGTATGGTTCAAGCGTGGGTTCAATAAATTATTATTATAATTATGTATCTTCGATTTAATTCACGGGCCAAAGACCGTTCATTATTATTATTATTATCCATGGGACTGTTCCTCTAAGATTGAGAAGGTTTAACATTTTGATTAACTTGGCTTTTGATTAATGGTGGCCACCATTCAATTTCTTGGTGGCGCCTATTTCCACAAACTTTGGCTTAAAGGAATCATGAGACTAACAGAAGGTAAACGAAAATTTTACTCATTATCCTACGTGTTAAAAAAATAACGAAAAACCGTTTAAGGTTAATAACAAGCATCGTGTTCTGATAAGAAAAAAATAAGAGAAATTTTTTTTCGCGATTTTTTTTTTACATTAGAGCGTACCGATTGGGGCGACATACTCCATACAAAGGTAAAATAAAAATCTTGGCAAAAACCCTTATTATTTTCTTATCAGAACATGATGCCTGTTATGCCCTTAAACGGTTTTGCCTTAGTTGTTTTAACACGTTGTATATAAATTTGTATAAGATATCCTCTTTGGCACAACTGGGAAACTAGGAGGATGATGATTATAGGTATTAAGTTACGTTACGTAACTAAGTTACGTACGAAAGTTGACAAAGCTTGTTGCTGCTTATATTATTTGTATGCTACTGACGAAGCTTGTGGCTGATTGCTTGTGTGGATTTTTTGACGAAGTGTATTGCAGCTTGCTTACTGTGTTTTTGACGAAGCCTGCGTTGTGGATTTCTATTGTAATTTGAATGCAATGTTAATTATGTTCAATAAATTTTTATTATGACTAAGTTACGTCGGTGTAAAGTCGACGACGAAGTATCGTATTTTCCTTAACTTTAACGACATGGTATAATCAATTAATTGTATACAAGGTGCGGCCTGTATAGGAACAAATAATGAAACGATGGATTTGAGAAATCTCTCTATTTAGAGAACGAGCTTGTACTTATTACAAGTTTCACGCAGTTGTGAAATGAGCCTAAGTATGGGGAAATTGGACTACAACGGACTGTTCTTCCTAGCTAGCCTGATTGCCTAGTGAAAGCCTAGTGGTTTAGTCATGCGGTTGTCAAGCGGCGATCGTGGGTTCGAATCCCGGCTCGTACCAATAAGTTTTTCGGAACTTATGTACGGAATATATACCGTTAGCTTTTCGGTGAAGGAAAACATCGTGAGGAAACCGGTCTAATCCCAATAAGGTCTAGTTTTCCCTCTGGGTTGGAAGGTTAGATGGCAGTCGCTTTCGTAAAACTAGTGCCTATGCCAAATCTTGGGATTAGGTGTCAAAGCGGACTCCGGGCTCCTTTCGGGCCATTTCCAGGAATAGCGCTAGGAGGATGATAAACGATCACGCTTAGCTAAAAATCCGACCACTCACAGCACCGAGCCGAGGACTGCGCTAAGCGGTCGGACTATAGGCAGCAGTACTTCCGTTTACACGGTGTTTGTCACACGATACACGCAATACTGAACAAAGCACCATTACGGGAATAATGACGCGTATTGACGACACGACGAAAACATTGTGTTCCCAGAATTGCAATAGCAATTACTGTGTAAACGATGCTAATATTTCAGGGAGACACTCGGCTTAGGATGAGTTATAACTATAGAGTATGGCGTGCGAGGATATAATACATCAGCACCTCCATCATGCGACAGCCGCGACATTCTCTTGATTTTTCTCGCACTATACCTCTTGTTCTAGGTGTTCTAATAAGAGACAGACGGATAGTGCGAGAAAAATCGAGAGAGCTCGCGCGCCGTCGCGTGATAGCCGTGCAGGAAGAGATGAGGACTGAGTTAAGCGGTCTACCTATAGCAACGCCATTGGTGGATTTCGCACACCGCTCTGCCACCTCCCACATTCCTTGTGGATACTCACCCTTATTTCTCCCTATTTATTTCAGATAGGAGATGGGGCGACCTTGCACGACATGTCCGTCGACGACGGTGCAGAGCTGCTGCGGCCTGCGGAACCTGAGGGTTGCCAGCCTCTTGATAGGGTTTTTCAAAGTGGTTAGTACACATAGACTATCCGTCTCTTTCTAGGCGTTCTAATTAGAAAGAGCGACACTCGCGGGCCGTCTTATGATAGCCGTGCAGCGTGCGTGTACAGCCCCCACAGAACACCTGACTCTGTGTCATGGTCGGCCTTATCACGCGATAAGTGACAAGATAGAAGCGTCGTCTCGTTCTATCGAACAGTGTCAGCCAGTGACGGACGCTCTATCCTGTCGCTTATCGTGTGATACGGCCGATCATGATACGGGATCTGTTCTGTGACAGCCCCGCTATTCTGTAACTTGTTTTAACCATACCCTCTAATATATTTTGACGCCGCGATTCGTAGTTGTAATTAACCGTAATGAGAGGTCTAATTTCGTTAGGCGTGACTGAACCGTCTTTCGTGAGGTGATGCGCATTAACGCGTTTCGAAGTACAACTCTGTATCTACGAGCCACATATTTGTGTTTTCGTCTGTGATGTTAGCTACTAGCAGAGATGTCAGAGGGGTTTGACAGGTGTGCGGGAGGCGACTTGAGGCTAACTTCAATCAGTTCATAGAACTGGTTTTACAAGGAGCGCAGGCGTCGTAGAAAGGTCTTAAGCGACGCTAGTTGAGAACTTGAGATCAGCGCCGGCCCGAGGGTAAAGGCCTCCACACATCGAACGCGGGTCTTGCTCGGCGCGGGTCGGGTGGTATCTCGAACTCTTTCGCACAGTAGCGTCACGTAGCGTGGCGTCTCTATCGAACAGTAGCGCGGGCCCGCGCCACTGTGTGATAGAGATAGTGAGAGAGATATTAAATGCGTTAGTAGTGAGAGAGATATACCGACCCGCGCCCGCCTTAATAGAGTGGAGTGCGCGGCCGCTTTAGGAGCCAGATGTCAAAGGGTGCCAGAATACCAAACGGAAAAATTAAAGCGACTAAAACTGTTGGCATGTGAAATGAAAGCATCAAAGACCACCTCGCGCCCTGATTGAGAGCTAAGGCCGATAGGGCAGGTGCTGCTTAAAATACCTCTTTAGCTAATATATTTTGGTGAGGTAGGGCACTGCGAAGTGCCATCCCGCTCGAATGTGGAGCAGCCCAACTGGGGCAGTACCTCCGCCTTGCAGAAGGTCACAGCCATAATAACACTACCACTTGCTCTGTAGCAGTGTTGCGTTCCTGGAGGTGAGCAAGGTCGCACAGAGCTCCCGAGGATGCGTTGTGTTGAGAGCGAGGGAATTTGTTCCTTAAGCTGTTAACACGGCGAATAAACATATCAAGGGTCGGCAACGCTCATGTTACTCCTTTGGAGTTGCATGCGTCTATAGGCTGCGGTGTCCGCTTACCATCAGTGCCGTACGCTTGTTTGCCACCGTCGTTATATAAAAAAAAATACGTATATTTACCGTGGTATTGACGCGCAAACCGTCCAAGTAAATTGACCTTCGGTTTTATGTTTCAGTTATTCTTCTTATCAGCAATAATCGGGCTGATAACAGTGCTGAGTGGGAACAGCACGGGAAATAAGGACACGGACGCAAACGTAGGAAAGCTGCCCACTGGACACCTCATCCTAGCAGTTCTGCTGGCCATTGGTTTTCTATTCTTGGCTGTCGTGCTGATAGCCGGGATTTTCAAGGTATCTTCGATTATTCAATGACATCTCTCATCTCTCACTTATAATAAATCTCTAAATTAAAAAAAGAATCAGCCAGTATCAAACTAACCATTTATTGTGTCTCCCGATGATTTCAGATTCCGATGAACGTAAAAATATGTAACTTTTTTCATAAGCACATTATTACTCTAGCTTCCGTTTAGGATAGTTTTTATCCGAATGCGACGATTAATTAATTTTAGGAAACATTTGACCTCATTAAATTATTAATTTCTTCTGCTTGAAATCGTAGCCGCCATATCTGTCAACTGTCAGTGACGTCAAAATGGCGGGCTTGCCATAACTATCGAATATTAATAATTTCGATCCGGTGTTGTGATGATAGACCTTCACAAAACGCATATTAAATTCTAAAGCGTAAAAAAATTATCGATTCTGATATGGAAACTAACTTATATGCGATAAATTCGTATTAAGGCGTAATTTCAATAAATGTATCAAAAAAATTCAACAAAATAACGTCAAACGTCAAAAGTCTGACTCTCTTCCTTTTTTTAATGGCATGGCGGGCGATAGCGCTGTTCTTGCGTTCAGCCAAAGTCTATTTGAGTTTCTGCAAGATTGAATCCAACACGCTGAGTATTGAATTGTCACGATATTGCACAGCTATCACAAGACGGCGCGCGAGCTCTCTCGATTTTTCTCGCACTATTTGTCTCTTTCTAACTTATCTGATAACAGAGAGACGGATAGTTGGAGAAAAATCGAGAGAGCTCGCGCGCCGTTTTGTGATAGCCGCGCTGGTTTGTCAGTATTTATATTTATCAGCAATAAACAGTACCTATGTATGAAATCAGTATAGAATGGGGCTTTTATAAACATTAATTATGAAGCGCGTCAGTATTAGGCCTGCATCACACTCGCGGCCTGGCCGCGGCGGACAATAGTAAACTTGTCCGCCGCTGTCAAATTTAATATTGTCCGCCACCGCAAGCCGCGCCAGTGTGGCTGTGCCTTAAGGCGGCTTCAAGTTGTCATTCAGCCAATATAGAGACCACAATAGAGACACAGAAATTGGCCAATATACAGGAAAATACTTTTAACATAAAGCCTGCACTGCAACACACATTATTATGTTGACAAGGGCGGGAACATACACAAGATTTGCCAGAATGTGATAGTGCAATCTGAAACATTGCAATATGAAAAAAATAAACATATTGCTTAAACATTTTTGATAATTTCCTTTATTAGAAAGGGACTCGGACTCGCGTTATAGTTGTAGAACTTACCTAGTGGTTAGGTATAGTTTGGAAAAAAATATAAATTGGCCGTCTGTTGTCAAATTAAAAAGAGATCTTTTGTTCCACGTAAACACTTACCGGTCAATGGGTACTCGAAAGGATTATCTATTATTAATTCCTAAACACATCTTTACCTGAGAGTCGGAGTGACTCAAGAACTCAAGATCATTTCAGTCATCCATCACGTTTTTTAATATACCATAACACAATGTTAAAAATATGTAGAAAAGAAGATCAATAAACATTACCTTAGGTCCTGGGTTCGAATCCCGGTAAGGGCAAATGTTTGTGTGATGAGCATGAATATTTGTTTCTGAGTCATGGATGTTTTCTACGTATTTAAGTATTTCTATCTATTATATATATCATCGTCTAGTACCCATAACACAAGCCTTATTGAGCTTACTATGGGACTGGCTCGATTTGTGTAAGATTGTCCCCTTATATTTATTTATTTATTTATTGAATACTGCAGCGTGTGTCCTACCTGTTAGATCTATTGCCACAGACATCTACTAAACTTTTACCCCATTATTCATAAAACTTAAAATACCTCTGATAAATAACACGTGTTTTGTCCCTTTCTTAATAATTTAAATATCAGAGTGACAGGTTTTAACGTCATTTTAACTAAAATATATAGGTTTATTGAAAGTTTTACATGATAGGTTAAAATTAGAACTGCATGTGTCCTATTTCCAAGAGAAGAAATGCGTTAACTCCTACATTAACATGCAAACGAAGTCGCAGGTACAGCTAGTACCTAATATACTTATAATAATAATATATAATGGGACGGAAACCGGTCTAATCCCAAAAAGTACAGAATCAGAATCAGAACTTTATATGCTCAAAATATGTGGTCATCATGTCAAGTTGTTACAATCTACGTTTTAAATTCCCTGGTACAAATCAGAAAAGTATCAGAACAGAACCGACAAAACTGAAAGACAAAACGGCAGCGCCGGCGGATTGGCAACGACGCCAAAATCGAAGTATCGGTAAACTTCAAAAAGCAGTTACGGTGAACAATATTTCTTTGCTATTCCGCTAAAAAACGTGCTGGTCTATTAGTGAAGATAAGATGCAACTATTTGCGTAAAAACATGCAAAAAATTACAGCAAACCACCACCAATAATGACAAAAACCTCGACACGTGTTTCGCCTCTCTACGAGGCATCATCAGGAGATGCTGGCAGGAGATGTTGCTTGGGCCACGTCCACTGAGCAAATGCTACGGTACCAAAAAATTTGAAAACCGATATGACGTCATATCGGTTATAAGACATACAGGTATTTTTCGGTTATGCGGTCCCTGGTTAGATTCATATAATATTTTTATTTAATCACGACTTAAATTTCGACCAACTGATGTCTAATTGTTTTGTGATATGAATATTGTTTTTCTTTAAACAAAAGGAAAGTGTACCCCTTTCGCATATAATATTAAACGTACTTTTCCTACGTATGTCTCATACCAGAGGGACACCCTGTATAATACCAGAGTTAATCATGTCTACATGTTTTTTTTTTTTTGAACCTGACTGTTGCTATAATAAGACGGACCCAATATAGCGGTCGAACTGCGTGGTTGGAGGGTGGCCTGGGGAAAATCCAGGGGAAGCCTCCGTCATGACCACGCGGGGAAGTATGTCTATATGTATGCAATTGATGTGGGAGGCGCAGGACCAGTCATTGTGGCACTCTTTTAGGGAGGCCTACGTCCAGCAGTGTAGGTCTTTCGGCTGATATAAATAATGATGTTGATGTACGCAATGTTTCCAGAAACGCCGTAACTACGTGATGGTCTACTGGGTCGTGAACTTAGCGTGGATCTTGCTCAGCATCGTGGGGTTGATCACGACGTACCAGAGCGTACTCCAGGGAATCCTGGTCTTTGTTTACACAGGTGAGAACGACACTTCGCGAATAAATAGCACCTTCAGTGCCGGATCCCGCCTAGCGGGTGCCTACGTTACGCCGTAGTCACATTCCGCTACGAGGATGTGATCGGCTACGAGTGTAGCGCGTAGGAATTCTCGGCAATGAATGTGTTAACTAGCACGTGCAGGGCCATCTTTGGAGCAGTAAAAAACACTTCTCGAATCAAGCACTGACAGATGCTCGTACGCCATAACCATGCTGGACTAGCTATTTTTTTTATACTAAGACGTTGGCAAATAAGCTGACGGCCTGATAGTAAGCAGACACCGTAACCCATCAAAACACCTCCGAGAGACGAATGGTTAAATGACCAAATGGACTTCAAGGAGGGAAGCCACGTTTGGTATACAGGTGGATCTAAAAGAGGTGATGATGTTGGATGCGGTATCTACGGTGAGAGGCCAAAGCTCAAAGGTAGCGTCAGCATGGGTAGCAAACTAGTCCAGAACTGTAAAAACAATTTAAACGCCCTGGCTAATACCAACAAAGTTATACTTAGATGGGTACCAGGACATTTCGACATAGTAGGAAATGAAAAAGCAGATGAACTTGCAAGGAAGGGCGCAGACATAACCTTGGTTGGCCCAGAACCGTTCTGTGGTATCACAAAACGGAAAGCATATTCCCTACTAAATAACAGAAAAATCAGAGGCAATAAAGCTGTGGAAGTTCGCCAAAGGACAAAAACATGCTAAAGCCTCAATCAAAGGGTACAATAATAAACTGTCCAAAGAGCTATTACAACTGAGAAGGCACAAAACCTGCGCAGTGACGAGAATTCTGACAGGACACTGCAAATTGAACAAGCACCTGTTTCAAATGGGTATGAAACAGGACGCAGCTTGCAGATTCTGCTAGGAGACAGAGGAAACAGCAATGCATCTATGCTCCTGCGGAACACTCACGCACAAAAGAAATATCTACCTAGGTCGGCACATCGACCACATCGTGCACCCAGACGAGGCACAACATATCACCGCCCAAAGAATCTGGAATTTCTGAGAGGCAACGGGACTTAATGGTGAAATCTAAACAAAGGGCTGCCACAATAGATCACTTGCTGGTCGAAGCGGCATAAAAAGGCCCACAATACAACAATAATAAAAATAAATAAAAAACCGGCCAAGTGCGAGTCGGACTCGCGCACCGAGGGTTCCGTACAAACCATAACAAGCAAAAGTTGTAGTATGTTTATTACTAAATGATAAATGAAAATGGAATCCGTAACATTACAATGTGCGAAGCTGGGGGAGCATAAATTTAAACAAGGTCTCTTTATCAATTTAGTAATCCTAAAAAAAAATAAAAAAATAAGAACCACATCATTTATCTCTCACTTATAATAAATCTCTAAATTAAAAAAAGAATCAGCCAGTATCAAACTAACCATTTTTGTGTCCCGTATGATCTCGGTTTCCCGTGAACGGAAATACTTTAAACTTTTTTTACAAGTACATTACTATTCTAGCTAGGACTTAGGATAGTTTTTATCCGACTGCGATGGTTAATACATTTTCGGAAACATTTGAATCTCATTAAATTATTCATTTCTTCTGCTTGAAATCGTAGCCGCCATATCTGTCAACTGTCAGTGGCGTCAAAATGGCGGCCTTGCCTTAACTATCCAACAGTACCTAATAATTTCGATCCGGTGTTGTGATAGACCTTCACAATACGCATATTAAATTCTAAAGCATAAAAAAATAATCGATTCCGATATGGAAACTTATATGCGCTAAATTCGTATTGAGGCGTAATTTCAACAAATGGTTCAACAAATTTCAACAAAATAACGTCAAACGTCAAAAGTCTGACCGACTTCCTTTTTTTTATGGCATGGAATATTTTAGCACTGTCATCGGCTCATCGCGTTCAGCCATGAAGTTTATTTGAGTTTCTGCAAGATTACACGCGGAGTATTTTGTCACGATACGATACTGCACGGCTATCACAAGACGGCGCGCGAGCTCTCTCGATTTTTCTCGCACTATACGTCTCTTTCTAAGTTGTCTAATAAGAGAGTGACGGATAGTTCGAGAAAAATCGAGAGAGCTTGCGCGCCGTCTTGTGATAGCCATGCTGATTTGTCAGTATTTATATTTATCAGCAATAAACGTATGTATTCAATCAGTACAGAACGGGCCTTTTATAAACATTAATTATCAACCGCGTTTGTATTAAGGCGGTATTATAACTTCGTACTACGCGCCTTCAAGTTGACATGCAGCATACAGGAAAATACTTTTATAATGAAGCACAACACACATTTAATTAAGTTGGCAATAGCGGGAACATACATAAGATTTGGCAGAATGTGATCTGAAACATTGCAATAAGTATGAAAAATAATAATATCGGAGTGACTCAAGATCATTTCGGCCATCACGTTTTTATTTATTTAATATTAAGTGTTAAAAAAATGTACAGAAGAAGATCAATAAACATTTAATGCTGCAGCCTGTGTCCTACCTGTTGGATCTATTGTCACAAACATCTACTAAACTTTTCCCCCGGTATTCATAAAATTTAAAATACCTATGTTAAATAAAACGAGTTTTGTCCTTTTCCTACTAATTTAAAAATCAGAGTGACAGTTAAAGACGAACGAATCTTAAAGGCATTTCAACTAAAATGGGTTTATTCCACGTTTTACTTGATAGGCTAAATGAGAACTGCATGTGTCCTATGTCCAATTGAAGAAATGCGTTAACTCCCACCACATTACCATGCAAACGAAGTCACAGGTACAGCTAGTTTTATAATAAAACTGAAATACCTGAAATACCTACACTAGATTTGCAGCAGCCTGGCAAAACTTCTTTTATCAAAGTGGTTTATTTACAAAGTTTTTAGTCACTATCTTTTTATAAATCCGGTTCAAAATACTAATTAACTGTTAAATTTGAAAAAAATTAACCAGACCTGTAAAATGTTGACTGAAAAAGGTATGAATAGTACCACATTGAAAATTGAAGTTTGAAAAAACGTTATCTATAGTTGTACTATTTCGTGTAGTGCTAGTGCTTATTAACGGAAACATGTTTAGGGATGAAAAATATGTGGAAATTCCATTTTGGGGATTCATTCTAAAATCGATATTGAAGTCTCCCACAACAATCAAACGGGAACACGGGGTATAGCCCCTTTGGGGTTGCTGCCGTATATTGTTGTATTTATGCATTCAATTGCAACATTAATTTGACATTGTGGTGACCTATATTATATATATAGACACAGTTATCACTCTGCCTGACATCAAACATTTCAAAATGCAAGCATTCACAATGGCCGTTTGCAGCACCTGGGTTATTAAAAAAAAAATATCTTGTACATGATGCATCTGGGATGGCATCCTTTAGATTGCGACGTACATAAGCGATAGATCCCCAACCTGGATTTGCTTTAGATATATCTGGACTTTCTACTCTGCACACCTCATAAAAACCATCAAGTTTAAAAGTGTCTCTACTACATCCCAGTTTTCAATTATGCGACTTATATTGCTATTTCTTATGATTGCGTGGACATAAAAGTTTCGTTTTGCTACAGCTGAAAGGTATTATAGACCTGAGTATTTGATATGAATTTCAATTAAATACCTCTACGCGTTTACGAGGAAAAAGGTAGTAAGTTTAAAATTTATAAAAATATATTTGTATGATGTTACTATAAATGTCTACTTTTCGTAATTTTTCCATTGTCTGTGCTATATGAAGTTTCTTCGTGCCAAGTTTCAAGTTTCTGTGTTAACGGGAAGTACCCTTTAGGTTTTGAGTTTCTTGCGAGTACCCAATTTCAAAATATGCTACTTAATTTGCTATTTCTTTTGATTCCGTTGACATAAAAGTTTGGGTTTGCTACATCTGAAAGGTCCTATAGACATGACTTATTTGACATGAATTTCAATTTAAAATCTCAACACGTTTACGAGGAAAAAGGAATAAGTTAAAAAAATTTAAAATCATTTTATTGTATGATTTTACTAAAAATGTCTACTTTTCTTAATTTTTCCATTGTCTGTGCTATATGAAGTTTCTTCGTGCCAAGTTTCAAGTTTCTGTGTTAACGGGAAGTACCCTTTAGGTTTTGAGTTTCTTGCGAGTACCCAATTTCAAAATATGCGACTTAATTTGCTATTTCTTTTAATTGCGTTGACATAAAAGTTTGGGTTTGCTACATCTGAAAGGTCCTATAGACATGACTTATTTGACATGAATTTCAATTTAAAATCTCAACACGTTTACGTGGAAAAAGGAATAAGTTTAAAATTTTTAAAATCATTTTTTTGTATGATTTTACTAAAAATGTCTACTTTTCTTAACTTTTCCTTTGTCTGTGCTATATGAAGTATCTTCGTGCCAAATTTCAAGTTTCTGAGTTCACGGGAAGTACCCCGTAGGTTTTGCGAGTGTCGAAAAACTCAATTTTTGCAGCATAAACGACTGTATCTTTTGATTGCGTTGGCTTTTAAGTTTGATTTCTTCACAGCTCCAAGGGACAATAGACCTGAGTATTCGTTATAAATTTCAGCTTGATACCTCCACGAGTTCCTGAGAAAAATGGTCTTGACAGACAGACAGACAGACAGACAGACAGACAGACGGACAACAAAGTGATCCTATAAGGGTTCCGTTTTTTCCTTTTGAGGTACGGAACCCTAAAAACCCATCAAAAGCTTGCAACTCCAAAAGAATCCCTAGCACGTTTGTGACCCTATGCTGATTTGACGATTTGTTGTGTTATTATCAGCTAGAGACAAATGCAGGTCTCTTAGTCTCAACACTGGACATCCTCAGTTCTGGCGAGCTCACTCGCCACGGAACCGCATACCCACACCCAAAATAGTGGTGTAGTAAAGGTTTTCTGTATGTTGGCATAAGTATTTTCTCAATTGGGCTGCTCGAAGAATAACCGAGATCGCTTTAGCGCCCTACATGTCCAGGGTACGGCTTCGTCGTTGTGAAACGGCGCAGCGCACGCCGTAAAAACCTACGTTGCGGCGTCTTAGAAATCCACGGCGCGGCGTCATAAGAATCCACGACGACGCCGCGCTGTGGGTTTCTACGGCGCCGCGTTGGATCGTGTTTTTCTAAAGTTGCGTCTTGATAGTACAAATTATTCGGTGCCGCAACGTGAGTTTCTGCGGCGTTTTACGGTGACGACGCCGTGCCGTGGACATGTGGCCGAGTCCGAATCGCTGTGTTCTTCCTCTCTACACATTATGCTAATGCATCTGTACGGACTGTACGCCTAGCACAACTTGCTGCCATTTCAAGGCCGTGGTCCGGGCGCCAGCGGACAGCGGGGCGCCGAGCATGGGTTATTTTTTTTATTTCATTTTATAATTGCATGTATGCCGTATTGGCAGTTTCAAAAGTCGAAATTCTACCAGCGTTTCTGTAAAAGATGATTACTGTTAAGAAGAAACGCCGAAACAAACTCAACAGTCAGTATTTTACTGAATCCTTGGGTTTGCTTTCTTGTAGGAACTGTGTCATCTAGCTCCCTAGGCGTGATACAATGATTATTAAATTATGAATGATAAAGCTATTTTGGGCTCTGTGGTCATGCATTTCTATCAGTTAGATAGTCCTTAACCCGGTAATAAGCCATGGACATCAATATTTATCTCAAGTACTTAATTCTTAGTAATATTCATACGTTGTCATGAAGTTTCACTCGTCGCTCCGCTGCCCACTAGCGTCCAGGCCCCTATTTCACCAACTTGACAATTGTCACCTGACAACGACAATTGTCCGTACATTGCTAGCAGTCTAGTAACCTAGCAGCCACCTTAACTTCTAGAACAAGCAATGTATGGCGAATTGTCAGTGTCAGGAGACAATTGTCAAGTTGGTGATAGGGCCAGACCGCGGCCTCACTCGCACTGTTCAAATTAGAGAGAGAGGAGGGTAGATTTTCTCTTTTCTAGTCGCATCTCGACGTCAGTTGTCCTGAAACATGCTTGTCATTTTATCAACTATCGCTGTCCATAAGCCATCCATCACTGACGAGTATCCGAGTCTGTGAGTGGCAGATCCACAACGATAAGTGATAAAATGCCAATCAAGCTACGCCCGCAGTTGTACCTAACTGTGGTCATATTATCAACTTAAATCTAATTGGGATAAGTTATCATTGAGTATACGAAACAATAAACGTATCTTTTTTTTAGTGGCGGACATTTACTTCCAAATCGTGATTCGGAGCTACTACCTAGAGATGACGGGCGCCGCCGCTGCGCCCGCGCAGCTCGCAGCACCTCCTGCGTACCATATAACTAATAGATATTAGAATGGACTGATAAAGTGTCAAAAATCTAATTTTATGTAAATTTTTCTTTGTTTTGTAGGGGAACTGTGTATAAGATGGGGACGCTAAGGTAAAACAGTAAAAATACATAGTAATCAAAGTCACATGTTGATCATATATTCATTGCACATACATTATTCAATCAACTTTTATTTGGCATGAGTTTTGATAATATAGGTAATCATAAAATTTATAAAAAAAATCAATAAAAAAAATTGGAAAATACACCGTCTTACCCCACATATAGGGCAAGCGATAGAAAGTGAGGCAAGATGGGGTTAAGAGGCAAGATGGTGTTTAATCGTCCTCACATGCAAAGCATATCAAAACCTCTTGTGCGTTGTCGTCATCTACACGCAGGTGCAGACATGCTGTGTGGGCCCAGCTATCACATAGTTGGCATCGCACCCAATTTTCGGAGGATTTTAAGTAATAATTATTCGACAAGGTCATACGAGGCAAGATGGGGCAATGCCCTGTCATGCCTCAAGTATTTTGCCCTGTCTTGCCTCAAGCACCTAACTCGCAAATAAAATACGAGTATTATTAAAAAAAACATGTCAATATTTAAGTGCCTTCACATACGCCACACCATGCCCAATATGATACAAAACCCGTATACAAAATAACAATAAAGAGACACGATTACTTACGATTTTAGGTCAGTATATTTAGGCTTCAAAAATTAGATCGCGACACCTCTGAAACACGTTTCGACCTGTACTACAAACACGCGTGCGCTTTCACTTGCTCTCGCCAGTGGACTAATGGCGGCTCGGGAATGGCGTCGCGTCAGCCTAGCTGTTGCGTTAGTATAGCGTGTAGTTTTGTCTGTGTGTGGGTGGCCCCATCTTACCCCGCGTCCCCGTCTTATACATAGTTCCCCTATGTAATCAAGGCTGCTTTTTTAGAGCAAGCATACGAACTGCCTGATTGTAGACTCAGCAATGTACAGTAAATTATCATTGTCAGGGGACAAATGTCAGGTTGGTTATGCATTAAATGTATGGTTGGGAGAATTGTATGAAAGCGCAGCTACATTCCTCCAACGAGCTGCTGTAGGTACGAGAGTACGCGTCTGCTGGACACCAAAGCCGAGAACGTGTCAGAAGCGCACGAAACACGTTGAAATTATGTTGGAATGCAAAATTTGTCTTAAATCCACCCCATTTAAATTCCTAATCGGGGCAACCTAGCCCCAGAGTAGCTGTAACCCGGGTAGTTTTACTGTCTCTTGAAAACTTTAAGGTTTGGTCCCACTAAAAATGGTTAGGAAATGTCACACGCTTGCATTTTCGTAATGCAGACTCGGAGCGAGAGCGGAGGGCGTTGTCCGTTAGAGAGAATATGGTGGCCGGCAGATTTGCTCGTCCTGAGGTAAAAGTAACACTATTCAGAGCCTTCTGTACGACCATCTACACGAGCAGTCTGTGGGTCTCTTATACGCAAAAAACAGTACAAGTACAATGCTTTCAGGGTGCTACTGGGGCTGCCTCGTTTAAATAGTGCGTCCGGGATTTTCGCGGAAGCCAGAGTTGACTGTTTCTATACAACTATGAGGAAACGCTGCCCATATCTGGCGCGCAGGGTGCGGGCTAGCTCTAGTGGTATCCTGAGAACATTTGCAGAGAGGTTCTATAGTGAGTATCTGAATCATTGTCACATGATTCACGTACTGACAATCAAGCTCTACTAAGTGCTGTCGTTATTTTTAACCCCCAACGGTGTTCTTTAACGTGTCTGTTTATCTGTCTGTCTGTGTATCTGTCTGTGGTATCGTAGCTCCCAAACGGATGGACCGATTTGAATGCGGGTTTTTTTTGTATCATAGATCATTTTATCCCCAGTTTTCTTAGCCATGTTTAGGATAGCATGATTTTTTTGGAAAAAAAACGTCTTGTCGCCGTCGTCGAAAGTGTCTTGAACGCTTAAAAAGAGGCACTTCTCACACTTCTGTAATGTGTTCATGCTGTCGAAAAAACGTTTTTTTCCCCAACGCAAAAAAGGAGATGTCGAGAACTCCTGTGAACCAATCTGGGAACCACTCTTATGGTCACTCGTGTCTGGAGAGGAAGTCTCCAGGAGGTGAGCTTATTTTTAACCCCCCACTCAAAAGAAGGGTGTTATAAGTCTGACGCGTCTGTATGTCCGTGGCATCGTAGATCCAAAACGATGGACCGATTTGACAGAGACGATTAGAAATGTACAAAAGGAATATTGTAAATAATAGCATAGTTTTATATAAATTACCAAATGAATTACGCGAACTGTCGGGACTTTTCAAGCGAAAATTTACTAAATGGTTATTAGAACAATGTTTTTACAGCGTCAAGGACTATTTAAATTATAAGAATGTTTGACATACGAAATAATTACAATATTGAATAATACCTAATTAACATGTTACTTTAGCTTATTTAAATCGAATATTTGTACGAGTATGCTTGCTTGCATGCTGAATACGAGGACTTTTACACCATAACCTAAGACCATCTATGTAACTGTATTCATACAAATAAAAAAAATGAATTTTTGAATTTGAATGCGGTTTTTTTATTGACTGAAAGCTGACGTGATCGTTTTAACAAAATCGGTTCATTCGGTTTTGAGATATTGAAGTTTGTAATTAAAATGCCAGGGGATTTTGAATATTCCTAAGTTGTGAATTATTGATTTATTTGGTACTTCTTCACATTTAATTACCAATAGACATATTAGGGGTCCAATTCGAAAGGTGCATACCTCGAACGCAGACATCTCTTAGGGATATGGCCACTTATCTAAATTAGAATGTGGTGAAACAAATGTGATATCCTAGAGATGTCTTCTTGCAGTGAATATGTACTTATTTTAAATAATCCAATTGTAATTTTGTACCTAAAAGTATTTAAACAATTCGATTTCAATGATTAATGAATACTGCCAAAATATTAAATAAGTTTTTTTATTTTTTTATATAGCCTATATTGTGTCCCACTGCTGGGCAAAGGCCTCCCCTTTTTTCCGCCACTCGTCTCGGTCCTGTGCCAGTGTTCGCCAATCTGCACAAAACGTATCAAGGTCGTCCCGCCATCTCCTTTTCGGTTATACAAAGAAAATATGAGTGTTAGTGTTAATAGTTAGTGTCAGCGTTAGCGTCATTGTACGTGCGTTAGGTAGATCTAAATGACAGTTTTTGTACGAGAAAAATATGACAGTCGAGTTTTCTAACGTGCGTTCGAAACGTTACGTGATTACGTACCCCTCAGACACCTAATTCAAAATGTGCCACGTCCCGCAGTGGGATATATCACTTTCATGTCTCTGGCTATCAAAATCAGAATGACATGAAACAAAGTGATATCCTAGAGATATCCTCTTGCGGTGCGGTGCATATTTTTACGAGATATTTTTTATTTCAATAATTTGACGGTATTTTATACAATACGATTTCTGATTCCAATACTTTGATGAATCTCCAAACGTTATGTTGACATGTAAATTATTTATCCAAATAAATGAATATGAGTATGAGTAGGTACGTATATGGAATCGTGGCCCAGAACAGATTAAGATGTGGTTGTAAGTGTTCGGTGGAATCGTCCCAGGACGTGCATCACAGGACGTGCATCACAGGACGGCTCGCAAGCTGTCTCGCGGCGAGATAGACTATCCGTCTCATTCTAATGAGAACGCTTAAAAAGAGACACATAGTCTATGTCACGGCTCGGGGGTCGCCCCGGGATTACCGTGCTACCCGCTGTGATGGGAACAGTCGGAGTATCGATCCGGTGACAGCCGCTCTGCGCAGGACACAGCTTCCCTGTTAAGGGGACGCACTGCTTTAGGGATTCATTTATTCCATCTTTTTAATTGCACTACGGAAAACCTTACCATATAGAAGGCGGTATAATATCATATGACGTTCTTTAACAGTCCTCAAGAGTTCGCATTTCGCAGTAAGCTCGATTCTCCATACAAACGTAGTTACGCTCTCATTTTAAAACTACGTGTTGGATTGTAACGAAACTTTGCATGTAAAATGACATGAGGTATATCCAGGTCTGTAATTAGTTTATGTAGCTTCAGATACCATAGTAAAAAACTTGTTTTTGCTGTATTTCGTTTGTTTTATAAACTGGAACCATATAAACTAACTGCAAACATAGATATACCTCCTGTCATTGTATATGCAAAGTTTCGTCACAATCCAATACGTATAGTTATAAAATGAGAACGAAACTCCGTTTGTATGAGTAGGTGAAATTTGACCAAGCTTACTGCGGACTCTTCAGGCAAAGAAGAAAAAAACGCGGCACAAAAATTAAAAAACATAGAAATTGAATAACATTAATTATTTACAAGATATTTATAATATCGTGAGGAAACCGGTCTAATCCCAATAAGGTCTAGTTTTCCCTCTGGGTTGGAAGGTCAGATGGCAGTCGCTTTCGTAAAACTAGTGCCAAATCTTGGGATTAGGTGTCAAAGCGGACTCCGGGCTCCTTTAGGGGCACAACCGGGAATAACGCTAGGAGGATGATATTTACAAGATATTTATATCAATACATACGAAGCGAAATTTACAAACCGATACCCTAAGACTCCACAGTAAGAAAAAACAAGGTTTTTGCTTACACTTGCATGTACCTCAAAACGTTAACTGTAAGGTGATACGTAAAAGTGCTTCTTCCTGTTTGCAATTCTGTACAATCCAGATTCATCACAAGAGGATTGTTAAACCATTTTTTAAGGGAATAGTCCTGTTTTGAAAAGTTGCATATGGGAAGAAATGTTTTGTGTAAAAATAAGGAATGTAAAGAATAACGAATGTAAGTTACACTATATATTCTAGACTCAGACTATAACTTTTACTTACATATGTACCTATGATAAATATAAAAAATAACGATTAAAGTAGTAAATCAGTGTAAGTGAACGAGCGAGCGAAGCGAAAGAAGTTCTCCATTTCAGATAGGAAAAAAAACATGTCTGGCGTCTGTTTGGCTGTCCTGTTTACAAGTCGTATTACTCAACCGATTCTCGTACAAATTTTGTGAGCAGGTTCAATATAATTATATGCAGACTTATTTATCGAAATATTTTTCTAAATTCAAGAAACAGAGCCACTAGTTTTTAATCGAAATAAAAACATCAGAAACTAAATCGCGACATCCCCTTAACAGTCTCAGCAACAGCCAAACTCGGAACACTGTCACTGACAGCTGAAATGCTGGGAGCTTTGTGAGGAGCCCCAGGAGTCTGTCAGTCAGTGGTCAGTCAGTACAGTCTTGCAATATGGGGGAGCACTGACTTTTACACAAGGAGGTGGAATACCATGGTACGGATTTTAAGTGAAGTTTAGTTTCTGATGTTCAGCTGTGTTTTTTTTGTTTTTTGTTTGTGAAGTGAAAACATGTGCTGCTGTTTTCAGGAAAATATAAGTGGAAATAATAGGTTGTATACAAAAACTATTTCTTCCGTGTAGACTTAACGCGATGTTTGCTATCAGATTATCACGGGCGTAGTTTTCTTTATTGTTGCTTATAATACTCCCATAAAACCCCTCCCCATCACTTACATCCCACCACCCAATTCACACCCTTCGGGGATGAAAAGCATCCTATATCCATTCCCGGATATCAAATTATCAGCTACCAAATTTAATCACAATCATTTCAGCAGTTTAAGCTTAAAATGGTAATGGACAGACATTATATATAAATGCAAAAGTAACTCTGGCTGACGAATGCATTAAGAACCATCTCAATAGACAAGACCTTCACTTAAAAATTCACATTGAAATCTGTTTGGGAGCAACGATGCCCCAGATAGACACACAGAATTGCATGTGAAAGTTATAACACTTTGTTTGAGTCGGGAGTTAAAATGTGACGAATTTTATTCTAAGTCTGTAAAGGGTCCCACTACTTAGCAAAGACCTTTAACTTCCATTCGACTCGACTTACAACTGAAGATTAGTATCCGTATAAAATAGGTATATATTTACAGAGGGTCTATATCGGGTGGCATAAAATTGTTGATCCTAATATTTTGTCGCATACCAACTTTGTGCCGAATATCGAATTGCATAAACATTGTTGTGCATATTTTTTATTTGCCGAAATTGTTGTTCCTAATATCGATTGTCCTAAATATTTATTGTCCGAATGTTTATTGTGTCGAAGGTTTTTTTTTAGAATGATTGATGTGCATAACTTTGATGTTACTAATATTTAATGTACTAAAAATGTTGTGCATACATTTTGTTACGCATACATATCTATTAGAATTGCCTATTACTTGAATAACATCCCGCCCTCATGTCCCCGCCCTCGTGTCATGTGACCCGCCCTCATGTCGACGGAGCCCCGCTTCGCGGGGCCCCTATTTCTGCTCTGAGGGACAAAAGGCAACTAACGAACCTATCTAATTTATCTAAATGAAGGTTGGCTCTGCTGAGAATTGCCTAATACTTGAATTACTTATCACCAGCCCTCATGTCGACGGAGCCCCGCTCCGCGGGCCCCTATTTCTGCTCTGAGGGATAAAAGGCAACTAACGAACCTATTTTATTTATCTAGATTTAGGTCGGGTCAGCTCAGAGTTTATAAATAGTAAAAATAAATGTTTTATTTGTGGTTACCTAATCTTTCCTATTTAGGTACGTACTTTAAGAACTTATGACCCGCCTTCATGTCGACGGAGCCCCGCTTCGCGGGGCCCCTATTTCTGCTCTGAGGGACAAAAGGTAAAACGGACTGCGATAGCTGTAGGAGTTAATTTTCATAGGAAAATGTAGTAAAACCAAGTCGACTAGTTTTCACGAAAGCAATATAATGACAAGACAAAAACAAAAAACAAAAAAGTATAAAAATAATAGACAAAAATAGTATCAAAAAAGGTTGCATGCGCAACATCCCACCCCCTTGTGTGCGAAAGCGCACAAAGCTAGTCGGGCCAGCCAAAGAGTCCTACGTGTCTAGCCTGATCAATTTTTTAGAGGGCCGACGGAGAAGGCCTCCTGGCGTTGCTACGTCCACCACCCTGACTACGCCATCTCGGCCCGGAAAGGTTGCAGAGATACGGCCTCGTGGCCAAGTCCCTCTTGGAAGGTTTTCATCCACGATGAGCACTAGGTCGCCAATGGTTAAGTTGCGTTCCCTGTTTTCGCCTGTCTGTCGTGGTTGCATTGTGGTTAGGATCTCTTTCACCCAACGGTTCCAAAAGTGGTCAGCTAATCTCAAGGCCTTCCTCCAGTCCGCTCGTCGAAGAACGTCTCGGTCGTCCAGGGATGCGGGTAGGACCTGGTTCGAGGATGTTCCAATTAGAAAGTGGAAGGGTGTCAGAGTCTCCTGATCATCGTGGCTCACAGAGACGTGACTTAGGGGCCGGGAGTTGACGACGGCCTCGGCTTCCAGCAGGAGGGTCACAAGCACTTCTGGGTTAGGTGCCCTTTCGCGTAGGGTGGCTTTCAATGCCACTTTTACGGCGCGAACTAGCCGTTCCCAGCATCCACCAAAGAAAGGAGCAGCAGGTGGAATAAAGCTCCATTTAGTTCCTTGGCTGGCAGCAAAATCGTTGACCTCTGACTTATAAAACTCCTGTAATATTCGGTCAGCGCCGACAAAACAAGTTCCGTTGTCGGAGAATATGATTTCGGGAGCACCTCTTCTTGCAATAAATCGACGCAAGCTCATTATCGCTGAATCAGCCGACAAGGAATGTACCAGCTCCAAATGGACGGCCCTGGATGTCAGGCAAGTAAATAGGGCTACGTATCGTTTCTCCTGTTTGCGACCGATCGTGGAGTTAATTGGGCCAAAATAATCAAGTCCTGTGTAAGTAAATGCACGGCGATGATGCGCCATCCGCTGTGGAGGCAGGTTTCCAGTCATTGGATTCATCGGCTTAGATTTTCTGATCCGACAAAATAAGCATTTGCTGGTGACGCTTCGGACGGTGCTGCGTAGGGGAAGAAGCCAGTATTTCTGTCTCAGCTCATTGACGACCATCTCGTTATTAGCATGTCCAGCCTTGCGATGGTAAAAGAGAACCAAAAGGCGCACGACTGGGTGATGACCATCTAACAGTATGGGCGATTTGACTTCGGTACCGACATCTTCTACAGCCGTAATTCTGCCGACCAAATGTAGCAAATTGTCCGCTCCCATCTTGGGTGATAGATTTGCTAAGCGACTGCTCTTAGGCAACAACTCTCCTTTATCAATCCGCTGAATTTCTTCTCCAAATGTCTCGGATTGTACTTTCTGCAGGACGTGCCTTTCTGCGGCTTGCATCAATTCCGCTGTCAGGGGTAATAGAGTGGTGGACGTAGGCGCGTTTGTACTCGTACGTTGGCGAACCCTAAAATCGGTATTAGGATCAATGTGTCTAACGCGGTCCAAAAGTGAGCGAAATTTAGAAGCAGCCTGTAAAACGCGAGCAGACGCGCGCAGTAAGCGCAACCAGTCACTAAAACGACTGAAATCCGCGGTGATAACCAGATGCCCAACCACAAGTCTAGGAGTACGCTTAAACTCTTCATGAACTGGAGGCTGGCCAGCTGGTTCCAGAGGCCAATCTTCCGGAGAAGCCAGAAGAAATGAGGGGCCGGTGAACCATCGGTGGTTAGGGTTGAGGTGGAGCGGTTTAAGTCTCGTGGCATCGTCGGCAACGTTCAAGTCCGTTGGGACCCACCTCCAGTCTTGGACGCGAGAGTTTTCTCTCTTTCTCCGACTCGGTGGGCCACAAAAGGCTTGAACGTGCGTGCGTCACTTCGTAACCACCCCAGCACCGTCCTCGAATCTGTCCAAAAAAACGTTCGAATAGGCTTTTTCTTATGAAATTCTTTTATTGTTTCGGCAAGGCGAGAAGCAATTAAAGCACCCTGCAATTCTAAGCGAGGAATTGAAGTTGGCTTCAATGGCGATACCCTTGCTTTGCTGGCTATGAGAACGAGCTTGACTGTACCGTCCGCGTACAAGAAACGCCAATAAGCGACGGTTGCATAGGCAAGCTCGCTCGCATCTGCGAAGACGTGTAGCTCTCTCTGCAACGGTTCGCCATTTAGTTTAGCGTACCATCGTGGAATCCTAATATTAGAAACATCTGACAGTTCCTTAAACCATTCGTTCCACCTTAAAATCTGAGAAGGTGAGAAAGCTGTGTCCCAGTCAATGTTGGATCTCCATGCCTCCTGAAGCAGTATACGGCCTTGACCACTATAGGTCCAAGCAAACCTAATGGGTCGTACACTTTCATGAGGTGGGACAAAACTTTACGTTTAGTAAAAACACCATGTAACATTAACCCTTCTAAACCAGTCCTAAAACCAATAGTATCTGACATGGGATCCCATGAGACACCTAAGGCTCTGATGTTACTTGATTCACTACAAAGGGACACTTCAGAAGGCTGTGCGGCGCGCAATTCAGTCGGAACAAGGCGTAAAGCTTCCCGACTGTTAGAAATCCAACCACACATTTCAAAACAGGCGTTACGGTGGATAGTCACCACATCGGATGCTAGCTGCGCAGCTTCAGTTACCTCATCAAGACTGTCTAAAAAATCATCCATGTAGGAGCTGTGGATGCTTGCATTGGCTGCTTTAGGATACCAATCTTGATGTGACATTGTATTTTTATTTTTGATATATAGCGCAGTAAATGGACTGGATGACGCCCCGAAAATTACAGCTGTCATTCGATACTCTTTTATGGGCGCTGTGTTTTTTGACCTAACGTCGCGCCATAAAAAGCGTAATGCGTCCCTATCTTGATCACGGATTCGTATTTGGGGAAACATCTCCTTAATATCGGCTGTCACTGCGACAGCGCCCTCTCTGAAACGCCAAAGAATGCCTAATAAGTTTTCTAAGAGATCTGGTCCTTGAAGAAGCAACGAATTTAAGGAAACTCCTTGATTCATTGCGGCTGCATCATGAACGACACGAAGCTTACGCTTTTGTGGGTGATACACCCCAAAATGTGGCAAATACCACCTTATTTTAGTGTTGGTGTCACTTTGAGTTGTACCATAAGTCGTTTTTGAGTTTATTTTATCTGTGTGTGTGGTTGACATGTAGTCATGATATTTTGGTTGCACTTTATTCGGACTGACTGTACCATTTTGAATGTAACCTGGCGCAGTGTAATTTTTGTTTGAACAATCCCCTAAATTGTGTTCACTGTTGACACCATCATTCGTACCGTCCCTAGTACTGTCAGAATGACCATTGTAAGTGACAGGATCACACTCCTCAGCATAACCTTTGGCGATCATATTATCAATAAACCTTTTGTATGCTTCAGCGAAATGAAACTCTCGAAACATACGTCTCTCTAAACTTAAAAAGCGAGATAGGGCTTGCGGATAACTGTCAGGAATGGACTGAATATTATCCCGCCATGGAAGTCCTACCTCATACCTACCAGTTGGCAAGCGTGTGGTAGTATTGTTTAAGATCTCAACAGCTCGAGCATCCAGTTTACAATGAAGGTTCTCGTGCTTAGAAATACCCAGCGAGTCCAATTTGTACTGCTCCTTAATTAGTAGTTCTAAACGTTCATGTTCAGTAGGCTCAAGGTTTAGGTGACAGTGGTTGACAAACTCAACCGGTTTAGTTTTACTAGAAGCCACTCCATACAATGTCCAACCAAGCCAGGTGTGACAAGCTACCGGCTCGTTACGACTACCAGTGCGCACATCACGAGATATTGATAGATGCCAGTGCTCGGCACCGATCAGCACGGTTGGCGTAG
Organism: Epinotia demarniana; assembly: GCA_945867215.1. Lineage (NCBI taxonomy): Eukaryota > Metazoa > Arthropoda > Insecta > Lepidoptera > Tortricidae > Epinotia > Epinotia demarniana. The sequence continues at coordinate 18,522,689 of OX244274.1, read as the reverse complement.
CGTCAATGTACGTCAAATAATCGGTTAAGTCGCTCAAATAATCGTAAGACTGTACGGTGTGTTTGGACAACGTTTGCGTGCTCAAGCTGAGTGAGGGCATCGCCCTGGCACGATTGACTAAATACCTGTCAGATTCATATTTACCCTGTATGTAAAAATCAACATAAGAAATCTTCGTAGTTTTGTGTAAGCCACCTACAGCGTTGACAGTAATAACTTCCTCAGGCCCTGACACACCGATACGGGCCGCCACGTTGGAATCAATTAACGACGCTGTACTGCCGTCGTCGAGGAGTGCGAAGGTTTCGTAACTAATACCAGCTGGACCGGACACAATAACTGGTACCACTTTTAATAATGTGCTGCTGTGTTGGTGTGTTTTGTTTGACGTTGCAACATGTTGACGCAAAATACCTGTGTTAGAAACCATGACGTTTTCATTTGACAGCTCTTGTGTAGTCGTGGAGCAGGACGACGCGTGTGTGGCATCACTTGCAGACGCAGCTGCATATCCACTATTATTGAACGCAGTACACTCAGTTTTGTTTAGCGGTGCCGAACAACCCGTTAAATTGCATAGTTCAGTTTTACACTCTGTATGGTTGAGCGCAGCTGTACACACTGTATTATGGAACGCCTGTGTATGGGGTGTTTGCGGTGATGTGAACGTATCCTGCCTGCCGTGTAAAAGTGGATGGTGACGGAAAGTACAACCGTCGACACCACAAGGGTTCACTTTACATAACTTCCACTGATGCGATTTACTCTTTAGACATTTGTAGCATATTTTGTGTTCACGCAACCAACACCACCTGTTTTCGACTGACAAACTTGTGAATTCGGAACATTTTTTTATATCATGGCACTTTTTACAATAAACGCATTCGGATTTGTCACCTATTTTAGTTTTGTCATGTGTCACAGCGTGAATATTTTCAGGTTTGAATTGTTTATTGACAGCCCACATGCCGTGTTGTTGTGTAGCAATAAGACCTATTTCAGGCGATAATGCGAACTTAATATAACGCTCGTGTTCTCGTGTTAGAAAATCAGATAAAAGTTCTAACTTTGACGTGAGAGGGTTTGACATTTCTGACGCATAATCAGACCACCTCATCTTCATTAGTGGGTTAAATTTGCCCAAAATACTATGAAATAATTCAGGTGATTGTAAATATTCTCGTAGGCCGAGTAATTTCATAGTAGACAAGCTATTGCGTACCTTGTTGGCAAAAATACCAATTTCTTTAAGGTCGGCGCCGAGCCGCGGCAGCGCTTTCAACACTTGTACCTCGCCGAAGACGATCATTTCTGGGCACGCAAATGTTCGCTCGAGTGCGTGCATGATCTCCTCGGGGGCAGCTGCGGTGTGGAGCAGCGACGCGACCGCCTCGCGCGCGGGTCCGCGGAGCGCGTTCTGTAAACGCGCAACGTTCTCTGCGGGGGTATAAGAAGATTCAGTACTACTAAATTGACGTTTAAATTGTAGCCATTGCGAACCATTCCCGAAGAAAGTAGAGAGTTCTATATTAGCTCTACGACCTGAAGCTAAAGCTTTTGCTGCAGCTGCAGTGTCGGCAATCGCTTTGAGCATAATTCCATCGTTTCCTGTATTGCGATGCAATTCGACAGTTGGCACATTCGTTGGGCGGCTACCCTGGTTTAAATCACGAACCCAAGATGCCGTCCGGGAGTGAACGTCACTGGCCGATCGTGCGGAACGTTCCTCGGCTTATTGAGCGGCCAGAGCAGCTTCCATCTCTAATTGTTCTACTTTTTTTACCTGCTCAAGTAGTTTTCTTTGTCGAGCTTGTTCACGGATCATCAAATCTTGCTCGCGTTCCATACTTCTACGGGCCAACTCGGCCTCCGCGGAGAGCCTTCGTGCTTTTATGGTGGCTGATGACCGCGAAGACCCTGACACGTGCAACCTGTAACTAGGAGAAACGTGAAAATGTTCGGCCGCAGCAGCGGAGCCGCGGCCGCTGGTGGTATTCACTGGACACGGGCGAACGAAATCGAGAGCTGCGGGTGTTTCTGTGGCATCAGTCTTTGCGAGATCCTGACTTGAGGACCGACCGAAGCCGCTAGTGGTAGTCACTGTACACGGGCGAACGAAATCGAGAGCTGCGGGTGTTTCTGTGGCATCAGTCTTTGCGAGATCCTGACTTGAGGACCGACCGACCCCACCCACAGCGGGTGCACCTGGTTCTGAGCGTGTCACTTTACTATTTTTAACCGGCGTTGCCAGCTGCTTGGTTTTACTTCGCGTATTCATTATAAGCCGGGAGAAGGACCAAAAATAAAACGGACTGCGATAGCTGTAGGAGTTAATTTTCATAGGAAAATGTAGTAAAACCAAGTCGACTAGTTTTCACGAAAGCAATATAATGACAAGACAAAAACAAAATACAAAAAAGTATAAAAATAATAGACAAAAATAGTATCAAAAAAGGTTGCATGCGCAACAAAAGGCAACTAACGAACCTATCTAATTGACCTAAATGAAGGTTGCCTCAGCTAAGAATTGCCTAATACTTGAATAACCTGTGACCCGCCTTCGTGTCGACGGAGCCCCGCTTCGCGGGGCCCCTATTTCTGCTCTGAGGGGCAAAAGGCAACTAACGAACCTATTTTATTCATCTAGATGTAGGTCGGGTCTGCTCAGAGTTTACAAATAGTATACAATTTAGGAAAAAAATAGTATAGGTGGTTTAATTTTAGCACGTTTAACAATAGGCAAAATAATAACTATGACAATGAAAATTAGGAATATTACTTTTTAGGTAATTCGATGTTCGAGTAATCAATATTAGGATAAACATACTTTAGGACTTTTAAATGTGTATGCGCAAAAATGAATAGGCTAAATAAGTAGTATGCCACTCAACATTATGCCAAACATTCTCGGCCAAAAAATTTTAGGACGATCAACATTATGCGATACGACAGGCACCCATTTACAGAATCACAAAAAATACAAGACTTGTGTGGTGGAGGGTTACCTATGATTCACTAAAAATTGTTTCCCAACTGTATAGTTTCTCCAAATTTTAATCTTCCTAAAAGCCATTTCTCTTTCAAGCAATTTTTAAGATTAAAGACAAACCTTTTTTTTTCGTAAATCCCTTATGGATCGGATCTCACCCGGGTCGAGAGAAGTCGAGTGGGTCCGGTATGTTCGACTCTCACAGACTTAACTCTTGGGGGGTTCCACCGCTCGCTTTTAGACAGAGCCCCGGGAACACATTTAATTGCACACATCTGGAACTCTTGCTGCCGAAATGAAAATTCCGACAAATAATTGGGAAATTAAATGTACTTATTGCTATAGGAGACTGGTGCCTGGACTAGGAGGGAACCTAGATGTCAGATCACCAGGCCCCGTATCATGGTCGGCCTTATCACGCGATAAGTGACAAGAGCCGAGAGTGTCCGTCACTGGCTGACACCATTCGATAGAACGAGACTGACGCTCTATCTTGTTGAAGTTGTGAAGGCCGACCATGATACCGGGCCTGGTGTCAGTCCCTCGGATGTCCATAACAACAGGGGTGGTTCCGGTGATTGGTAAATGTAACCAAGAATTCCTCAGAACTGGTCTGTGATAAAGTGATGTTGACTGCAGGCAAGGATGGAGCTCCCAGTGCTAGACAAGTTCTGCTTCATCTTCCACCTGAAGACAGGATGTATCACCATGGGAATCATGAACTCGGTGAGTTACCTCGTAATTAGCGTATTTAAAATAATGCAGAGTCGCGGGATATAATACTTAACCTGTGTACATTCGACGAAGATTGGCTTACGCTTTGCACCTTATTCCATTGTTACATGGCGCCTATAATGTATTCATGCCTTTGAGGGTGACTATCCATCCCGAATAGACAGTAGTTCCAGAGATTATTGTCCTTTACTTGCAAAGTTACTAACTTTGTACCTAATATTAGTGTGGTTCCTATTCATTACCAGTTGTTACTTAATTATAACACCAATGTCTGAAAAGATGGGAAAATACCACTGGTTCTCTTTTCTCATTCGTACCCTTTGACTTTCGCCGCGAGCTGGTACTTTTTTCCCAAGTGTTTTACTGTCGTTTAATATCTACTACGGCCGTCCAATTGGCGTGTAACCTGCTCAATGATGTGGCTTCTCAATTACTACTGTTCATTTGACCGATATGGGTTATTGGATAGAGACACTGCCAGCGAAGTTTTCAAATTCCGGTTGGGTCAAGTGTTTGTGGGAAGAGAATGAATATTTCTGAGCCTTCCATATACTCTACGTATTGCTATCTATTGAATATATGCCATTTCTATCTGTGACTTCCTTTAATTGGCTTTGTATTACTTGACGACCGGTTAGCCTAGTGGGTAGTGACGCTGCCTACGAAGCTGAAGGTCCTGGGTTCGAATCCCGGTAAGGACAAATATTTGTGTGATGAGCGTGAATATTTGTTTCTGAGTCTTGGATGTTTTCTATGTATTTAAGTATTTGTATCTATTAAATATATCGTCGTCTAGTACCCGTAACACAAGCCTTATTGAGCTTACTATAGGGCTAGTGCGATTTGTGTAAGATTGTCCCCTAATATTTTATTTATTATTACTATGTAAGACTTATATCATGTTTTTGCAGCTGTTGGTTAAAATTATTTATAAATTAATATATATTATCTTCTAGTATCCATAACACAATCTTTGTCGACCTTGTTATGTGGTTAATTAGATTTGTGTGTGTTGTGTGTCGTCCTCTCATCATCCTCATCCTCCTAGCGTTATTGTTGGCTCCTTAAGAAGCTCGGGGTCCGCTTTGACACCTAATCCCATGATTCGGCATAGGCACTAATATTTATTAATTTATTATATCCAGATCATAACCTTCGTGCTGGCGGTGATCCTGATCACGTTTGCCGTGGACATCAAGGCGGCGTCGGAGTCCGCCAAGACGGAGGACACGGTGTCCTCCGTCGTATACACCATAGTGGTTCTCATGGTGGTACTGCTCCTCATCAAGTTTGTGCTCGATATGGTGTTCGTGTTCGCGGTGTATAAGGTGAGACAAATTGATTGGTGTGATAAATTGGACTTTTTATGATCACGATCGTCGCTTGATCTGATGTTAGTCTTTGTCATACGAGAAACCTATATCAGTTAGTTGATGAATTTTTGAAGTGAAAACTTCCTTAGCGGCGATGTGCACTTTTGTGATGGGGAAAAAATGTTAAACTCGCAACAGGTCACGTGACCGCAAGATGTCACGTGACCGTAAGATTCGACAGATTGAAAATTGGAAGCACGTCCGTTGATGACCGTAGTAAGTGACCTGATCGAAAAACTGTTACAATGTCATTTAGTTTTCACTTCTGCCGGAACTGCCGCAGTGCAACCCGGTCTTTTTTTCATGAATCTAAACTAATCGACCGATAATCCCGATTGAAGCTTGTAGGTACATAATTAAAAAGCAATTACATTTCCTGGTAAAATAGTTTACTAGCGCTGGAAAAAGTAGGTCAAGGAGACCGAGGATAGCCAGAATGATCTCATCCAAGAGACAATTAAGAAGCCTTACTAAAGCTAACATTAATTTTATCGTCGGTCCAACAATGGAACCAATTTTGCGGGTGACAATTTATTATGCCCATTTCACATTTCGGTGTCTTTGAGATTACATCTATGTATGTGAATGTATTCGACCTATAGAGAGCTGAAAGAGAGCTTGGAGCTGTGAAAGAATTCAGGTTAAACAAGGAAGGTATGATACTTATAGTAGTCAACCTTGTTTGCACGTTGATGGATTCCCTGCAAGTAAGTAGAAGATAAAACATAAGCTACATGAATTGCCTCTAGAGGCAATAAAGCTGTGGAAGTTCGTCAAAGGACAAAAACATGCTAAAGCCTTAATCAAAGGATACAATAATAAACTGTCCAAAGAGCTATTACAACTGAGAAGGCACAAAACCTGTGCAGTGACGAGAATTCTGACAGGACATGGCAAACTGAACAAGCACCTGTTTCAAATGGGTATGAACTGATGGAATGGCAAACTGATTTGATTTGATTTGATTTATGCTCCTGCGGAACACTCATGCTCAAAAGAAGTATCTACCTAGGGCGGCACATCGTGCACCCGGAAGAGGTACAACATATCACCGCCCAAAGAATCTGGAATTTCCTAGAGGCAACAGGACTTGATGGTGTAATCTAAACAAAGGGCTGTCACAATAGATCACCTGCTGGTCGAAGCGACATACAAAGGCCCACAATACAACAATAATAATAAATAAGCTACATGAATAAAATAAAGTAAATGTAGTAGCCACATTTATAAAGAAAGGAAAAATAATATCGATAATGAGATATTCACGCTATATCAGCAATACCAACAGAGTTTAAGAACAGCAATTCACATTCCCACTATGGCATGAAACGACACTTTTTTTATTTATTTCCCTATGTTATATTATGATGTCCGGTTACCCTAGGCTGCCTACAAAGCTGTGGATCCTGAGTTCGAATCCCGGTAAGGGCCAGTATTATTTTCTGAGTCTTGGATGTTTCCTTTTTATTTAAGTATATAATTTATCTTTTAAACGTGTCGTCGCCTGTACCCGTAACACAAACCTAATTGTGCTTACAGTGAGGTTAGTTCGATTTGTGTTAGAGTGTCCCTAAGATTTATTTATTTACTCGTATTTATGTAATCTACAATTGTCAGGGTTATTGCCCGATATATGTGTATCGCGCCTCGCCTTTAGTGTATTTAAACGTAAAATCACTGAATATTAACTTACTTACTAAAAAAAATCTCCGTATAATAACCTCGCTAGATTCTAAATATGCTCTAAGTATTTTTAATATTACGTGAGAGCTACAATCATTTGATTGAATGTTTATTTGATCTGCCGACAACCCGTTTTAACGTCATCAATACGGACCTAGGGAATGCATACCGGTAAACCGGTTTACCGGTTAACCGGTAAATTGGCCGAATATGAGGACGGTAAATTACCGGTAAATTAAAACAACTACCGGTAATTTACCGAAACACTAATTATCGATAAATTAATACATTTTATCGATTATTTATAATTCATTATCATGATTATATCTCAATAACCCTCCTTTTATCATTTAAAAATGACAACTGACTAAACTTCTTAGCGTTATCTTACCTTATGTGCCTATAGGATCTAAATAATACGATCGTTTGTAGAAGCTTCTTAAAATGCAAACACGTTTTCGGTTCCGTTCTATGAAATATGAATAATGATCTCTTTGAATGCGTACAATAGAGACGCCATAACAAACTTCAGAGGTATACTCATCATCACAATCCAAAGAAATCCTCTCTTCGTCTTACTGGGAGGGAGAATGCCAAAGGCAAGGAACAGAGGTATGGTGGTTCCTTTATTCAAAAAGGGTGACAACACCCTGCTGAAGAACCACCGACCCATGTCACTTCTGAGCCACGTCTATAAGCTGTTTTCGAGAGTCATTATGAACCGTCTCGTACGGCAGGATAGATGACTTCCAGCCTCTCGAACAAGCCGGTTTCCGAAGGTTCTTTAGCACCGTAGACCAGATCCATACGCTCCGTCAGGTTATACAGTAACTTGCCCCCTCGTTCTTGGACTAAGAGAAATCTTTCGATACGATACAGTTTGTGTTGTATTATTTTGATAATATGTTCTTCTATTCAGTAAATGTTTTTTTATAGAATTGGAAATCCGTAGGATTACGTATCTGTGGATCTGGGAGTCAAGACAATGACCGCAGGCACTGTGTGAACCGCCAACGCCGAAAAACTGTTTTGTATTGTACTGATATTGTAATGGAAATATGTAGGACTAAGAACAATTAGTTGAGTTTCTGGCCTTCCTAACTCTGAGCAAGTTTTAAATATGAATGAAGCTGATTATTACGGCATTTAAGGCCGAGTCACACCGACTGCGTGTGCAGCACGTGTGCGTGTGCAGCACGTACACCACTGCGTTGTAATGTATGAATCCCCATACGACATGACACACCAGACGCGTATGCGTCCACGTGCACGCACACGGAACGCGTGCGCACGCAGCGCAGCTCCAGGCAGACAAACAGGCTGCGTGCTGCGTGCATGCGTACACGGAGCGGAGCGGCAACGTCGCTTCGCTGCGTGCAGTGATGACGTTGTATTGGTCGACGTTCCCTATGAGATGACACACCGGACTGGTTCGGACACGCAAAGCTCGGTGCTGCGCGTGTGTACGCGCAGCTCTCTTGTATTTATTTACAAATTCGCTGGTGCGCGTGATGGTTTCCATCATGAATATGGAGACCAAAGGAAAACTAATTGATGTTGTTCGACAATATGAGTGTATTTATAACATTAGGTAGACACAAAGACTACAAAAAAGTGGCATACAACATTTTTATATGGGAACAAATCAGTGCATCAATCGGGACTCCAAGCTTGTATGTTAAAGTCTTATCGTGTTTTCAGATAATTTTACTCTAGATTTAAATACGAGACTAACTTATTCTCTTGACATGTGGAAATACCAAAACATCGAATATCTTCGTGTGATTCAAGCTCACGACATAAGTTGTGTTATTCACTGTGTTCTCCTCTTCTTCCGTCAATTTTATAAACCCAAACCCTTTTGGATGTCGCAGAAGTATCTTTAAATAACAGTAAGAGCAGTGCTTCTTCTTCGTCAGACTAACTGCTATCGAACATGATGCTAATATTATAAGTAATGGAATGCAAATGGCGGCTGGTACGCCGTGGAGCTGCAGCGTGCGCACGCATTGCGTACGCAGCAGGTACGCCGTAGACACGCGCGTAGACGCGCGCGAATCCGGTGTGACAGGGGTGCTGTGCACGTCTACGCTTACGTTGACGCATACGTGCTGCATACGCAGTCGGTGTGGCTTGGCCTTTACAGCACATAACTCTTTATACTAAATCGTAGCTTATTTTTACCACAAATAATCCTCAAATAACGCTACTTATTACCCAAATTCTATTTACCGGTAATTTACCGGTTAACCGGTTTTGCCTCACTCAAATCGGTAATTTACCGGTAATGAAATTTGCCCGGTAATTGCATTCCCTATACGGACCTTCTGTACTGTTGCTCGTTCTGAGTTATAACGCTAAATTGTGTGATGTTCTGTGGGTTCCAGGAGAAATGGGGGCTGATGAAGAAGTATTGCATCTTCTGGGTGGTGTTCCTGGTGCTCTTCATCATCGGGTTCCTCAAGAGTCTGTTCCACATGGGCGCGGGACATGTCATTGCGCAGATCCTTTTCCTAGGTACATGCCCTTCATATTATTAGCATACGTAATCAGTATTTATTGAATTAAACTTTTGAGCTCATATTTTAATCGGAGTTGCCTTCCTGAAGCACAGAGTCTGTAATCGCACCAATAAATCCAACGAAAAATTGCAGAAAAAATATCTACGATAATTATAAGAACCTAGGTATTTTTTTCTATTAATGACTATTCAGATTTGGGTGAAATCGTCGGTTTATTTTTTATTTTCTACTACTTAATATATACTCGTACAGTGTTAGGTACAAACCTATATAATACCTGCTAACAAAGATATGTAATGAATGATAATATATGTGAAATTCCTTTTCCGTTCTTAAAAGCATCCTTACAGTATGAGGGTGCCGTAGGTCAAGGGGACGATGTGTGTTCATCATCAGAATCATTCTAAGCCTGTTATCGCCCACTGCTAAATATAGGCCTCTCATTGAGTACGCCACTCATAAAGCTCGTGTGCTAAATGTGTGATACACTGTAAACGTAACCCCTCAATTTTACTCCAATACTCTATTGTTAAAAGTGAGTGGAGAGGTGTTTATATAACTGGGATGCACCAAAATGAATGCCTCTCAGCATATGCCGGCAGCACTATTTTCCAGTTTATTGACTTGTCCGAGTGAGTGGTCAATAAACGCTGACTTTTGTCGTTGTATCTGGACTCAGTCTCAAAAAATCTCTATACGATTTAGTAGCGTAAGAAAACGGCTAAACGTTGTAGAGTTAGGTATATTATGTTTTGTTGACAGGTACAAATCCAGCCACTACATGTGTCTTCATAAATAATTTTGTTTCAGCTGAAAATTTTTACTACATCGTCGTGATTCGAAGCTATTTGATTTCAATTCACGAAGACGGAATGTTGTAAGTATATTCATCTCGTTCGTGCATACCTCATAATGATGAGGGAGCGAGATGGCACGACCATGGACTTGTTGTCATGACGGGGCTTGTTGGAATTGCGAGTGAAATGTGACCAGTCAGCAGAGTCATATATTTTTTGTCTCTCTTGGACCATATTAGGTAAAACAATTCGAATGCTATGGCTCGCCACACACTGGCTGAATTCCGTCGCCTAATTCATGCGCACCAAAAAAAACATCGCACCTATATACAAATTATTGCAATAAATTGTATATTATAAAATATAATTTAAAAAATTCGAAGATATGCATATTTTTTTGTATTGCCCAAGATCAAATTTAAAGAAACGAATAGAATCCTTAAACTTTTATAAAATTACAATTCCATTACAACTATTTACTTAAAAGCAGTATTTCAAAACCAAAACAGCGTTGTAGTCGTAAAATACTGCGATTGGTTTTTGTCTTTTTACGTGTTTTATTTGTAGTAAGTCCTATATAAACATTTGATCCACGCAAAACTGGTTCGAATGGCTCCGTGAATTATTTTTGTCAAGATGTCAATTTGGCTACGGAATTTAGCGTGTATTATTTGGCGAGCCCAGATGTCGCGCTACCACGTGACAGTCGAATTTTTCAGCTAGTTATCTGAATATTATTAACTAGTATGATCGGGATGAAACATCATCCAGAATAGATTTGAGTTTTTCTATATTGTACCACACAAAATATTTTGTTATTAGTTTACAACTTCAGAAACCCTAACATATTTAGATATCATTGTTTTATAGTGAACTTACTAATTTTATATCGTATTGTATTATCCATCTATACACTTAGGAGAATAATTTTGAGGCTATCGAAGATTTTTATAGACGTGTATTAGAACAATGCAGGTAACATTGTATGTCGGTACCTTTTTTCTGAATATATGTATACATAGTATAGATTGTACGTAGTTTTGTAAGTAGTTGGGTGCATGTAAACGTTGACGTGTTGATATGAACATTAAAATTATCATAGATGTTATTAAATACTTAACTGATATAGTGTATCTTATAGGAAGTGTTGAAATATAATGTAGATATTACTTTTTTAACAGAGAACTTTTAGAATACAATAAATACTACCCTTTCAAGTGTAACATGCACTTTATATTTTCAAAAAATTACAAATAATATCACTTTTTTGAACCAGCTCCTGGTAGCTCAAAATTATTACTAGTATTTCTATGAGTAAATAAAACGGGAGCTACTATTTTAATGTATATTTCATTAAGATTAAGCAATCTTTATGTATATTATTTGCTCTGTTAACGAAAATAAATGTTTTTTTTTCATTATAAAAAAACTGGTTGTGAATGTCGAAGCTTGACCATATCAATTCAATCGAAACTAATACAATAAATATGTTGAATTTATTCTATTGTAACGCATTAATATAATGGTGTTATTTTTAATTATAAGTATTGTCTTCCATTCATTAGATGTAAGAAATGAGAATGATTTCCCGTTATAGAGATACAAGAGTGTGGGGGGCTTAAATGTTTCTTCTTGTGAATCAGAATGATCTTACACTGACATAATATATGTATAGCACGCAATGATTCTAATACCTTTTCCGTTGGTCACACACACGTTAAACTCACCCAAAGGGTGTTTGATGCTTCACCTGGCGTTGCGTATTCGCATTGTTGCCTCTCTTTCATTTGCCCTAGGTAGAAAAAAGATGCAACACGAATATTTGGACATCTACCGCGAAGTAAAGCCAGCATTATATGAAATATTTGTTATGTTGGTCCGTTCTGTGTTTCAGGAGAGAATTGTTTGAAAATGATAATTCTTTGATTTCTTATATGCTTAGAAGATGACTCATAAAGAGGTGTTCAACAAGAAGGTGCGGTCTCTTCATTAGTGGATAAAATAAATAAGATTACTGTTTTAAAAAGTGACCCAGGACACGTAACGTAACCATGGTAACTATGGAGAGGAACATTGATTCAGCCATTTGCTAACATTTGGACCGATATGCAATTTCATCACATTATCGGTCATTTTTTTATTGACACTGGTCCCTAAATCTCTGAATAAGGATGGCCTATAAATGAAAGTAAGCTAGTAGATCGCCATATCTGTCTTTTAGCCATATCTATAGTATATTATGTCCGTCCTGTTGTACGTCATGTTTCGAAGAGCATTTTCAAAGTACCTACCTGAAACAGAAACACTTGCAAAAAAAAACTATAAACTCACATACAATGTTTCTTTAAATAAAAGTTTATATGACCTATCAATGTAAACGTACATAAATAGTAGTACTAACAGCATTAACTGAGATGCACGGTAGTGTGTTAGCCAAGTTCGGAAAACACGCACCATTTCGGGTTAGTAAATACATCCTAACTATGTTTCCTATTGGCAAAGACCACATTTAGGTACCAAATAAGAGAAGACAATAATACGTCCTTCGCTTTAATTAGTTTAGATTAATGTCCAATGATATTGTGTGGGGAAGAAACAATACTGTATTTTAATACATTATTTTACGTACCTGCTGCGGAAAAAGGTCTCAGCTATTTTATCTGATCAGAAAAAGACATGTATAGATTATTTGCAATGTTCATATATCTATGAAATTGATTATGTTAATAACTTATTTCAAATTTTTGGCCACTTAACTAAATGCGTTATTCGATTTTTATTATCAACAATGAAGTTAATTTCTGTGTGCTATTTGTTAATTTTATGATACAGACACAGTCAGTCATACAATATTGTTCCTTCTCAATTCAAATGTATCCCTTGCATATTTTAGGGTTCAATTTCATCGTAGTCCTAAAAGTATTATGTGTCTATTTAACATATCGCATATCGCATATATTTACCACTAACGCACATACTAAATAAAGTTGTAGATCTAATATTCTATACTATTCTATAAATCCTTCTTATCGATGTACCTATCTATTTAGGTAAAGTTTACTAAGCCATTTACGAGAACTTATATACCTACATATAGATATTTAGAAATGTTTTATATGTGTGTTATAACTAAGAGTTAAAGGCGTATTCACACAAATTTTACTTCATTTAATTTGCACTTTTTTACAAATGTTTGATTAACAATATTATGTAATTTTAGAGAGATTTTCCCCTAATGTTTATTTATTTATTTATATACTAAGCGTTTTATGATGTTCCTTCTTTTGTGTAATAGTTAAAAGTTACGATGGGAATCAGAATTCGGGCTATAAATACCCAAAATCAACTTCGCTAACAAATGGGACCTACATAAAAACATTTTTTAATACTTGCTAAGAAGTACTTGTAAGTATTATTAATGTTACAAAAGACTTTTCTAACTATTTATTTATTGAATTATTAGACTTACAGTAAAACCAATAAACTAAATCTTTACGGTGTGAGTACTCCTTTACATAAATGTGCCACTATTGATCAATTATGAACGCTTTAAATGTTGTACAATTATTTACAATTATTATGACGTGGTATTTATTTTATAGGATTTTTGATGTTTGTGAACGTTGTACAATGCTTTGTTAATTAATGCATATTCAATAAAAACGTTTAAATAATTGTTTCTTAGTTTTATTCACACCAGACTTCGCAACCATGTAATGTCTTGTTTTTTTTTTTTAAAGCCTTGCAAAAAAACTCTGTAATGATGAGACAGAGTAACAGCGTTGCAATTGCACAACACGCAATTGCAACATTAATTGCTGAACTCATAAGCTATCTTTGTTTATTTTCATGTTTATTCAACTTCTTTTCTTCTGTAAGGTGTGGTTTATTTGAAAAAAAAAAAAAAACATTTTTCTATTCTATTCTAACAGTGTGCTATAACATATTTGAACAAGATCGAATAATGTAACGTTTTTTTGATTGAGATATATTTTATTAAAATTATTAATTAGTTGCAACCGAGCACGGAAGAGGTTTCTGTCAAGGTAACATCCGAAAATAAGTTAATAATAAAAACTGTGAATTTCCATATCACACACATACATTTTGCGATATTATCATGGCCACTTATACCTACTAGATGGGGTCAAATGAAATAAATGAAACGGCCAATTCTTTTACAGAATGCATTTTCATCAAGTATAAACATTTTTTTTGTGATATAACGAGTATCTAAGATTACTCCATTGTTTTAGCTTTTAGAGATGCCCTTCGAGATAAAGTCACAGCTGGACTGGATTTTATAAGAATCGGGCTAGCCGGCGCATCGGATAAGCAGGGGCGGATAAGCATTTCTCTGATTCAGCATATCATCTTATGCCTTTTCATCAGCCCGCCAGTCTGACTCATAGTAATCATCGACTAGTTTTTCGTGTTCTTCAGAACGCCTGGAAGTCATTAAAAACCAAGTGCGGCATATCATAGTCAGCAACAGCGCGTAAACAACTGAAACAAAAGACGCTAAGTCAATGAAGGTTCATAAATCATAATGAATATTTAATAAAAAGTTTTAAGCTGTTGCAGGGGTGCATATTCAGTAGAAACATTTCAAGGTTTGGTATTATGACTGCTTCAATGTTAATTAGGTTTGCTTATGTAGTTTAATTTTATATGTAAATACAGTTACCTCTGTGTCATCTTTAAATAATTTATCAGCTATTTGAAGATAGTGGGGCAAGTTCAAGTTCATGAGTAAGATTGAACAAACACTCAATAAAACTAAAATTGGAGCTTTACTTGAAGCAACCTTCTCCTAAAGTATTCTCGAGATGTTTTAGATTATAAAGTCTAAGAAGAGTCGCACGATTTTCAATACAGGGAATGCGACGTTGGCGTTATATCAACATCATCATTTTACAATAATAATTATTGATACTTACCACATATCCCACTTATACCATGTGTAATAGGTTCATAATAATCAAAGACCAGCTCGCGTATTTTCTTCTCTATGGCCACATTTTGAGACGCATAGTGGAGTGCCACCAAGCCGGACACCAACGCAGTTAGAATGATGACTCCGAAGACAAAGTAAGCTAACACGTAGCTAGGTATATTCTGTAACATGAAAATTGCTATAAAAAAAAAGACAAACAGCACCATATCACCAATAAAATAATAAGTAAAATTTTGCTCAGCATATGCTCAGCAAATTCTCGAGAAGAAAATAACTGTCTAGTTACACCTAAGATGTATTTAAATATGTGAATGTCCAAAGATTATGTGGTTCTAAAAATTAACAGGCCTAAAGTGCCTCCCATCATAAAATACGAGGAGCATAGATTTTTTTGCAGAATGAGGCTCTTAACAAGTTTCTGGGAAAAAAAACAAGCTTTTATTGCCGACTGTACTTTTCTGTATACCATTATAAACTAAGCCCAAACTCAACGGGGTAGCGTCGGTTAAGTACTGAATTCCCGTGGCCACCTTCTCTCTCCATCATCAGATCAGCTCGATGGTACCATAACATTAAATTGTCATCCAAACTATACTTACACCCAAAATTGCAGCTCAATCGGTCACCGGGAAGTGGGTCAAATTTGACTTGCAAGATTTGATTACAGACAGACAGACAGACAACGGGACAGGTGGAACTAAATAAAAGCTTGTAAAAATCGTCTTAATCATCAGCCTATAAACGTTTCGCTGCCGCGCCGGACACAGGCCTCAAGGGGCAGTGATGCCCACGCTGGTCCAGTGCGAGTTGGGGACTTCACATACGCCTTTGAATTTCTTCACAGATGTAGGTATTTAAGCAGGTTTCTTCACGATATTTGCTTTCACCGTAAAGCAAATAGTTAAATAGACTTCCGAAAAACTCATTGGTAGGTAGAAGGTGCGAGCCGGGATTTGGGCCCACGACCTCCGTTTGACAGCCGCATGCTTGACTCACTAGGATACTCAAGCTGAAAATATCAGCAAAAATGATTTACCTTATTTATGCCAAGGAATAGTACGATGGCGAACATCAACGAGACTACGCCGAGTAAGTTCGATGAAAGGCACATCGTCCACATAAAGGCATCGATGGCATCGGCGTGTGTGAGTGCCTCCCATACGTACATGACCAAGACAACTAGGCATGGTATAAGGCCGAAGCAGGCTGAAATCTAAAAAAAAAACATTTAGAAAATTTGAATTCAGAAGCTTTGTATTGCCGAGACAAGAACGTTTGATCGGCAAGTCAAAGACGCAGGTTAGATTTGAAGCCAATATTAAATATCAAATTGTGGCGCAAGTGTGCAATTATTTCAATGTGGAAAACTTCTGAATTCAAATCGTAGATACTTAATTTGATTTTGATATTACTCGTATCCACATTACAAGAACCAAAATATTTATTAATTAAAAACTCTTATTAATTAAAATATTATTAAGCATATTATGAAACTTTAGTTCTAAATTATTTTTAAACACATGTACTTGAATAGTAGGGTAAGTAAGAGTAACGATGACAACAATGATACTAAGAAACGTCCAACAGGAATAATTAAAAAAAAAAACTCTCAATAAGCCAATCGCGGAAACCCGCGGCGACCTGACGCCCGGACTTACCCTGAATAATCCCACGTACAGTCACTTCTATAAACATGTACACGTTTAGGGACGTATGTCAATGGAATAACGTTGAAAATCGTATGTACATGTTTATAGACGTGCCTGTACCGGTTTTTTGCGATGGTATGTTGCGCGCGTTGTTTTTCCTCAAACGCGATCGTACATTTAACAACATTTGTCTTAAGTTTACATACACACATACATACATTCACGCCTTTATTCCCAAAAGGGGTGGGCAGAGCACATGAAACGTATGTTCCAGCGCCACTTTTAGCATAAATGTGGGTATAAAAGATCGACAAAATGTGACATTGCAGTGATAGGTCGCTAGCCCATCGCCCACAACACGCTTCAAACCTGGTCCCTTAGTCGACTCACCCACGGGAAGAAAGGGGGTGGTGAAATTCTAACCCGACGCCACACGGGGTCTTAAGTTTAACTATTAGTAAGTAGGTCATTAAGTAGTTGGTGGAAAAAGTAAAAACATAAGTAGGTGCCTATTCATAGTGCAATTAAAGTCAATAGTAATAGTGGCTAGGTACAACTTACAACATTAAAACATGCGAAGACTGCCGTGCCAGTTTCCACACAGGTGGTTCTGAAAAAATAAACATACCAATAAAACTAATTTGTAAATGTAAGTACTAAAGACATAAAAGATTAAGAGTTCAATAATCCATACTAATATTATAAATGCGAAAGTCTGTCTTTCTGTCTGTTACCTCTTCACGCTTAAACCGCTGAACCGTTTTAGGTGATATTTGATATAGAGATAGTTTGAGTCCCGGAGAAGGACATAGGATAGTATTTATCCCCGAAATCACCCCCTAAGGGTTCTAAATGGGAGCTGTGATATAAACGCGTTCCACGCGGACGCAGTCGCGGGCAGAAACTAGTAATAAATAAATAAACAAAGTACGGCTGTAATAATATAGGTACCTATGTAGATAAATAAATACCGACATAAAACACAGAAAACATCCATGGTACCAGAAGAAAATAGTAAAGGTGGCCCCACAAATAAAAACCCTTGCCGGGATTCGAATCCATGACCTCATAGGCATGATCGCGACCAACTAACAGGTGAAAGTGATCGCCCATGCATATCATATGACAAAAACGTTAAAACAACAGACTTGGCTCTGGCACTCACAACCACGTTGCTCAGTAAATCCTAATTAAAAAAAAGAATCACACAGGACACACAATTCAACATTATCTTTGCAACACTTACGAATGCATTGCATGCATGGCAAAAGCTCATTTATTAGTGCCATTCATGTATGTAATCAGCTTCCTAATGAATTAAAAATGTTGGACGGCACAAAATTTAAACGTAATTTAAAAACGTGGTTAAGCAAGAAAGGTTTCTATTCATTGAAATATTTTTTGAATTTTCGTCTTAAAAGAAAAATAAAAAAAAGAATTTATTAGATATGATTTCCTTTGCCTTAGTTATAAGCAAATATTGTACACCCGAAATGGGTAACCGTTGGGGCCTAACACTTGTAATATTTAATACCATCTATGTAACATGGTTAAACAATAAACCTTTTATATTCTATTCTATTCATTTAACCTACAGTGAGCGTAAGTAAGATTCCTTTTCACTCGTAGTCGAGACATAAATCACATTACAATGATCACAACTGTGTTATAAATAGTTTACTTCTCATGAACTACGCATAAGCACATGGGTACCTACTTACCTTGTCTCCTGCGCAGCTCTTTCATGACTATTCGACATTATCGACGAGTATTTAAACACACCGCGTGCGCTGGCCCTCGCCACAACAACATTACTGCATTACATTACACTCTTATTTATGAATAGGTACTGACGCATAGCTACATGTTGCATGTTGACGGAAAAGTGGCCAGTATTTGTTTTAACACGTTGCAATTTATCGCTGTAACTGACGACGTAGATACTAACGTTTGGAAAGGCCTTAAATGTATATTTTTTACGCGGGGAGCTTTATTGGTCTTGTTGAAATCCAATGGCTTGTCAAATATTTATTAACCTATGCTAACATGTAACAGTGCAAGCACAGTGTAGGTACCATTAGAAATAAGGTTTTTTCAATAAATTATTCTTTTTCCTATTTATTGCCATTAACAACGACTGGTTACCTAACTGGTTTGTAGGTCTTCTTCGAAAACTAAGGTCAAACTTTGAAAATACCAGGATTTTTTTCACAGATTTGCTGCCCTTTTACCTGTCTACCGATTATCCTCGGTTCACGGGACACCCTGTATACAATACATACATATGTAGATTGGGATGGGACCTCAGTGAAACTGCCGCGTTGTTTAACAATTATTTAACTCGGAACTCCATTATACGGTAACCGCCATCTTACAATTCTATCTCTATCTCACTCTTTCTGTCCCTTTCGCTCACTTACGTTACGTTTCCCACATTCGGCCATTCCTGCACCAATGTCTGTTCCACAGACATCCCATCCACACAGTCACCCTCTATTACTAACCATCATGCGACATCATCATCGTACAGTCCTGAATAAACTAATTAACAATCTTAAACATCTTTGTTTAATTATGCCCTTTGCCTAAAATTATATTAAACTTCTTAAATATAAGAAATGAAATTTCATAGTCATAAATTAGCTAAACTCTGTAGTTAACAAATTAACACAACTTTAACGTTACACAATTGGAAAGACATACTTATAGGGCATTTACAGGTTTATTTTGATACTAAGGAGCAAGTCTTAATTAACAACTAAATGGCTTGCACATGCACATAAGCCTTTAAACTAAATTAAACTCGTTCATTCAATCATCTGTAACAACATAGTAACATAGTTATAGTTACCTCAACATTACTCCATGTCATTCCGTTTCCCACATATAGTACGGTACGCGAAATGAATGCACCTTCGATAACTCACAAGGTCGCGATGTTTTTGTTAACATTTAGACTATAATGAGTACTACTAGAAGTTAAAAATTCTAGTGAATTTTGACGTTGCTTTAGGTATTATATAGCGTTTTCTTAGCGACCCTTGTAAATCCAAGGATAAATGATACAAGTCGTATTTTTCTTCAATGGAGTACCGCATTTTAGTATTATAATCTCCCATTTAATTTTCTAAAACTTTCGTCAAGTGATAAAGTCGGTATAATCCGAACCAAATAAAATGTATATATTTCCTCTAAAAGATTAAACAAGTGGGTTTGGATTACTGAATACTATTAAAAACTATCAAAGTTAACCAGAGTTTGAATTAATAACATATTTATCAATAGCTTAATTTTATACGAACAGTTTAATGTTGAAATCCTCCTAATTATTTAAAAATAAATCTCAAAAAAATTCAAGTCGACGCATATAATCCAGCTTTATCATAGTAATCTATTGATAAAAAATCTAAGTAATTCATTAATAGCTCCTCGTTTTATTCACTTATCAATTATTTTTAAAATTTGATCTTACGACGATCAGCGCGCGAGTCTAGTGCGCCGACGGCGAGAACGTCATGACCAATCACAGCACGCCGTTGCTTGTTTTCTACGCGGGGGCCTCCCCTCTGTGCTGACAACCGGACATCGACAGTTCATTTGCATTTGGAAAATGTAATACGACAATGCGCGTTAAAAGTTTACTTTGAAAATGAATAAGTGTTTAATTTTTAATCAAGTCTTGAACTTTGACGTTGTAGTGGATAAGGAGAGAGGCATTGCGCGTCTAATAAAATTACGAATATAGCCTGTATATGTTATGTAGTTATAGTAAGCTAACTAAATCAATACTTAATTAATGTGTAGTACTCCATTATTGAATGGATCAGCTCACTTGAAAAATGTTATCTTTTACCGAGTTTAGCTATGGTTATGTTTTACTGTACAAAAACCTCCATGGTAAAGCTGTGATGATTGTAAGATTACAAATAATCTCTATGGTAGTAAAAAAACAACAATTATTAATGACTCCAGTATTATGCCTGCATCACACTGGCGCGGCCTGGCCCCGGCGGACAATAGTAAACTTGTCCACCGCTGTCAAATTTTCTATTGTCCGCCACCGCAGGCCACGCCAATGTGTTGCAGGCCTTAAACATACAGATTTTATAGAAACACTCCACTGACAAGCTGTGATGATTGTAATGATTACGAATAGTCTATATAGTTAGTAATAAACTAAATTAATATTTCATTAATAAATTTTTAAATGAAAGGAAAAATTGAAAAATTTAATGCTCCGAGCCGGATTCGAACCGGCGACCACAGGCATTCATGGCCCGTCGCTACTACCAACTGAGCTATCGGAACAATCCGGTTCGGGCACCAAATCCTTCAATCAGTTCCTTCATATAACGCCTTAGGGAGGCGTATGTAGCGACATCTACCAGAAGACTTAGGCTTCTTTACGGCACCAACGTCTCAAATTATGTTGAGAAATCGTCAGTAACGATGCGCCACCCCATACTAAATTAATATTTGTTTTTAAGCAGTAACGCTGCTAAAGAAAGAAGAAGAGAGAAGATTTATAATTTTCTTTAGCAGCGTTACTGCTTAAAAACAAATATTTATTTCATTAATGTTGTAAATATTGCAAAAATATGTATCGATAATATCCTCTCATAAATAAGTACCAAAACCTTAATCCACTCACATAGGAGTTATGGGTCATATTTATGAGTAAGTTGTATGCACCATGCACCTATATTTTTACACTAAACTGTACTCGAGTGTTAAGTGGAGCTCACGTGAAAAAATATATAGTACGGCGGAAATTGGGCAATATTGATAAAAGTCGTGGACACGTCTTCCATATACCTAACACTGGTATGTGTTCCTTGTTCTCTCCAGAGTACGAATCTACCGGTTTTAGTTAAGGGAAAGGGGCCGGGCATAGTTGTGACGTCACAAAGATGGCGGTCAGTCTTTGGATGGATGACCGCCTGATGTTTGAGTGGTTAATATAAATGCGCGTTTCCGTGCTTTGGAAGGCACGCTAAGCAGTTGATCCTGGCTGCTGTCTATGACAGTAGTTGTTAAGCCGAGTTAGAGGCCTTCGGGCGGCTTAAGAACTTCTAACAGGCGAGTTGCCCATTCACTAGCATGCAGGAGCTACCCACCCCAACCCTGCACGTGTCCCCTGGGTGGTACTAAATAGTGGCAAACTTTAAAGGCCAAAATAATATATGCCATACGATTTTTGTTCAAATCTCGGGTTCTATTGCGTATATTCGTGTGAGGTGTCATTTGAAAGCATTTTAAACGTACTATAATTGTTTTCTTCAACTGTAAAACGTACAACAAACCGTTTGAAATAATAATGGATTATTTTACCTTAGACGTTTGCTTAATTAACGTCATAATTCGAGAAAGAGATACTTTAGCATGATTAATGTCATTATAAAAAATATCAAGCATTTTATTAGCTTGTCAAAAATATGCAATTTGTTGTAGTTCAATAATAATTACATATTATGGCCAATTCCGTAACGCAAGTCCGCGGCAACCAGCATGCTGTGTATGTTTGAAATACTTTGAAAGTTAATTTTTGGTGTTCCCAAATGAAAGGTACTGTAGTCAAATTATTAAATTTTGTGTTTAACTGTATATCAGTACGCGTAGATTAGTTTTAATAATCGGTGAAATGAGTTATTTCAAATAAATCTATCAATCAATATCCTTTATTTGCCGGAATACAGTAGATACTTATATAAATAATAAAATGTCAATATGATTACACACAACAGTGTATTCAGCCCATATGCAGGGATGCAAATGTCTTGAGTTTCATTACATAGGTGTGTAAATAATCAATTACACCTAGGAGCAAGTTATCAGCCAGATGAGCATAATTTATTTTGTCATTATGTTTCAATAAAAAGCCATTTTAAATTCATAAATGCGTTGTCTGTGGGGCGCGAGCTTTCGCCAAAATACAGCCCGACAACTAGGACCCAAACTGTCGACATGGCCATTGGACGTGGTGATTTCTTACATTAACCTTTCTAGCAACAGCTTTAGGTAAACACAATTTTTTCTCTGGAGATGCATATAGATATTTATGGTTTGTCGACTGATATATATTCTGTACTATGGAACTGCAAGTCATTGCAGTTTTTCAGGCAACAAGTTCGAACAGAACCGTGAGCGGCGAGGCTCGCGAGGCCGCAGACCGGGCTCCACGTAGGCCCGAAGGCCTGAAGCGTCCCTCCAAAGTGCGCTCTCGGATACTTAACTCCTGAGTTCAAGGACAAGCGAATCTGAGCGTGTGCGTGCGTCCCTCCAGAGCGTGCTCTTCACACGAGCCCGAAGGCCGAAGACCCGAAGGACGAGCCCACGCGGATATTTTACTACTTACAACCCGAGGGCTGAAGGTACGGAAGCGTACCTTCTTCGTACCTTCAGGGAATGCTCTCCACGCAAGCCAGAGGACCAAAGGCCCGAAAGGCGAGCCCACGTGGACACTTTATTACTCCTAAGTGTCTTAAAAGCGAATCTGACGGCCGAAGGCCCGAAGGAGAGCGGCATAGCACGCGAGGCGGCAGGCTGAGCTCTGCGTAGCGTAGGGGTGAGGGCCGAAGTGTCGCTTCAGAGCAGGCTCTCCACGCAAGCCAGAGGGCTAAAGGCTCGAAAGGCAGGCCCACGCGGACACTTTATTACTCCTAAGCATCTTACAAGCGAATCTGAGGGCCAAAGGCCCGAAGCGTCTCTTCAGAGTGCGCTCTCGAATACTCTACTCCTGAATGTGTTACAAGGGAACCTAAGGGCCAAAGGCATGGCACGCGAGGCGGCAGGCCGAGCTCTGCGTAGGGACGAACGTGTGTAGCGTCCCTTTAGGGTACGCTCTCGGACTTTTGTTTGGATGTTTGTTACTCAACCACACTTACTTGGATGAAATTTTGCACGAAGATAGTTCATAGCCTGGATTAAAATAAGGGATAGTTTTTATCCTGGGCCCACGCAGACCAAGTCGCGGGCGGAAGCTAGTTGTCTAATAAAGCTGCTTGCGTTGATTGTTATATTATTTATTTTCAACTAGCGACCCGCCCCGGCTTTGCACGGATACTATGTCATACATATAAACCTTCCTCTTGAATCACTGTATCTATTATAAAATACCGCATCAAAATCCGTTGCGTAGTTCTAAAGATTTAAGCACACACATAGGGACAGACAGCAGGAAGCGACTTTGTTTTACACTATGTAGTGATGTTATACTAGGAACTACACTAACAGAGATTAACAATCTCGACAAACGACAATCCTCAACGACTCAACAAGACGTAAATTAGTGTAAGGGGGTCACCCCCCACACACATTTTACGTCTTCTAAGAAAAGAAAAGAACGCTTCAGAGCTCTCGCTTCGCCTTCAGCTTGGGCTACAAGGTTCCTGAAGTAGCCTTTATTTTACTGCTTTAGGTGCGTATGATGATCGTCTGACTCGTATAATTACTCAGAAAACAAAACAAGAGTGTCTCAAGGCGCCATGTCAGTGCTACCTAGCTGAACCGTGGGAACTAAGATTTATACCTAGACTTTGGAAACCGAGGTCGGTTCATTCAGCCAGTTGGTTGGCACACGCGCTCACGGCCGGACGCTGCTTATGCGCACAGTTAGGTATTGAAAATGACTTCGTTGCGAATAAAGTCGATTCACTGCAGCGTTGTGGGGTGTGACAACAATAAAACAAATAGACATTTATGGTTTTTTATCTGCCGACTGACGATGACAGATTAGTAACCCTACCTACTTACTTTATATAGGTACCCAAGTACTAATTATTGACCTGGTACGAACTAGTGAGTTTTAACAAGGACGTTTACGGAACATTGAATCTTTAATACCTATTTCAAATACGTAATTATTTTGTAAGGCCTGCTTGAGTTTCGGTAATTTAGTATACCTACCCCGAGCTTCAGACAAGTTTACTCCGCCACTGCCACGAAGTCCAAATTATTTAGCTGTTTTCGTAGATTTCATGTTTATGTTTATCCCTGTATAACAGCAATTAGTATAATAGTTTACTTCGTAAAATTCGCACGACAGCTTAATAAAGGGCGAATACATCGTCGTTGGTTGGTATAGGTACTTGACTTTTTGGAAGGGCTGGAATTCACTCGCGAGGATGAAACACATAATCAGAATATTTTAAAACAATACATGACAACAAATTATGCCTAGTGTCTACTTTCAAGTTTGTAATGCTACTTTTAAACTATTACGTTATTCTTATACATACGTTGTAAATAACGAAGATACGTAGGTACCTAACAAACTTTATTTCGTACAGTCTCCGGGATATATTTAAATTACGTTACTTAAGTACACAAAAGGTTTCGTTCTGTATTATGTGGTAGATTAATAATAATAAGTACCTACATTTAAATTGTCGCATTTCGTAACCATAGACAGGGTGAGCAATAGGTAACATGGCTTCAATTGTATTTAACATGCTGCGTTGATATGTTTGTATGTATGTATGTAAGATGTAAGTGACTATGCAGTTCAGATACTGGCAGTATCTTGGGAAACCCCGGATATTTTTACCTATTTGCTTTTTAGGGTTCGTACCCAACCGGAACCGTACCCAAAGGGTAAAAACGGGACAGTTGCTTCACCATAGTGTACTGACACATTATAATAGAATTTTATGTTTTGCAAAATAATTTAAAACGTAAACCGTTTTTTATTTCACTCAACTATTAGTTATAAAATCATTTCTAAGCGATGTCAACTCTAGCGTCGATTGGCCGGCGCATGCGGGCAACGACCCGCGCCTTCAAGGTCGCTCCATTGTTAAATTTCGTAGGCACTTAAAGCAGTAGGTATTGACATTTTTATTCAGACCTGAGTATCTGTTTGTAGAACTATTATATAATCTGTGGCCACGTGACGACAGCGATCGCTAGCAGAGTCTAGCGTGGTGATGGTTAATCGGTGCGTGATTAGCAAAATGTATTATTACTTCGTTATTTACTTATGTACAGGTCGATTCACGAAAGCTGGCACGAATGAATTGAACGAGTGAATGATAATGTCTTTGTGTGCATCACATAATAATTAAATACAGGTTGATGCAAAAAGTGATTAGGTACGATACTTTGTGTTTTATAATTTGTTTGTTTGTGTTTCTCTTTTTTTAAGATTTTTTACAATTCGAAGAAGCCATCACCTTTCGATTCTTGACATTAAAAATAAGTCAGAAAAATATAAATACGCTTTATTTACAAAGGACTTTAATAATAATTACTAAAAAGATTAACATGATAATTATAATAATATAATTTATTTTTTATTAAATAAAGAAAACGTATTAGGTACATGTTTACAAAATATTAGGAGGCGCCTGTATAAGAACGGCACTCACAGTGACAAGTGACACTACTTTCGGTCAATTCATTCATGCCAGCTCTCGTGAATCGACCTGTACACCAACAAAATCTATATTGTTGGAAATATTATAAAATTACCTATCTTTTTCATAACATCTTTGATTGCGCTAATGTTATTATTTGTTGAGTTACAAGCGTGTTTTATCAGTACTCATGCTAACGCGCACGGTAAAAAAGTCATATATTGTAAAAAGATTTTGATGGTACGTCATAGGGCTCGAATAAACAATTATATAAAGTTTAATATGCTTTCAAATGACACCTCACACGAACCGATCAGTAAAATAGAACCCGAGATTGGAACAAATCGATGACCGTCTGCCGCCATCTTTATGACGTCACAGCTATGTCCGTCCCCTTTCCCTCAACTAAAACCGGCAGATTCGTACTCTGGAGACAACGAGGAACACAACCGTACGAAAATCGTGAAGGAGACGACTTTTTGCGATATTGCCACCGTACTAACACTGATTATACTGAAAAATAATTTCAGTGTGCTGTGATGATTATTAGATTACGAATAACCTGCATTGTCAGGTGACACTAAAATACATCAATACTTGTTTAATGTGTGGTACTCCAGTGTAGTAATAGAAGATTGTTATCGATTAAGTATGATTATACAAAAACACTACAGTGTTCAATTTAAAAATTAATTATGATGACTTTTTCGTCTATTAACTATACATTAATAAGCATCATTGATCTAAAGAGAACCTATCAACGTACTTATGCAATTACTTATTCAATCAAGCTAGGTTGAACCATTTCAACCACCCATGAGTGACCGGTATGTCGATCAAGTAACGCATTAGATGTAAATGTCATTTTTTATATGAAAAACGACAGCTGAATTGTCCTAACGCACGTTCGAAACATTACGTGATTACCCCTCAGATCTCTAGCTGACCCACGGCCCGCTTTCTTACAGTCGGTTATAACGGGTTTCTTCGATTTCGGTTTAAACCGGTTTTGCATTCCGTACTCTCAATCAACTGAGCTATCGGAACAATCCACCTCGGTCACCTTTTTTATCAATCAGTTCATTCTTACAAGGCCTTAGGGAGGCGTGTACCGACATCTGCCTAGATGCGAGATGATCTGCCTAGCAGCAATTTGTATGTAATCATATTAAATCCATTTAGTATTGTTATTATATTTGGTAAGGTTGGCTTTAAATATGATAAAAGAGAAAGTTTCGCCTTAATATGAACCAACGTGAATGTAAACTTAACACGCAAAACTAAAAGAAACGTGACGTATGTAAGAAATGTGCATCGAAAATCTACATTTTCAATAACTCCGGATTTTTGTATTAATTAATAAAAAAAGTCGTCTTCCACATCGATGAAAAACTACTTTTCTGAGGGTTATTGGTAATTTAATAATTTAATGTTAGGCCCCAATTGGACTTTGAAAGATTCTTTGAAATCGAATGAGTAGGTAAGGTAACCTGCACCCTAATTTAACTGCCTACTACTACTATTAGACAGATAACTAATAACCCTGTGTTTATACTTTCTGTACTTACTTCATATTAGTAACATCAGGGGCCCGTTTCATGAAGCAACAAGTTACAATTTACAAGGGTAAGTCTCTTTTCAATACCTTTTGATAGAAAGAGACTTCCGCTTGTAATTTGTAACTTGTTGCTTCATGAAACGGGCCCCAGATCATTATGACATCGGGACCTGGAAAACCTCTAGTAAATAAGTACATTAACTCTCAGTCTACAAATAAAATAAAAGTTAAAGAAAGTTTAATACTAATAACCCTATATTACTTTCTTTACCTGCTGTTATTGGTTAAATAAAATAGATAATTATGTCATTTCGACCGAAAAACAACTACTAAGTAACTAAATATAATGTACAATCAAGTACTTAAAGTTTGTACCTACAAGTTTGAGCGTACGCTCGGCCTTGGCGAGGTACTCGGCCGGCAGCACGCTGCACACGAATCGCGTGAGTCGCGCGCGAAAGATTTAAATTACGGATAATAACTGATAAGCTAATACAATTTAGAGCTATTGACGAATCCGTTAGAATTTGTGTTTATATATTCTTCGATAGAACTAAAATGAATTACACCGACTTGAGAATTTATGAGATTTCTTTTATGGTAAGGAGAATGGTTTCAAGATATTATTCCTAATTAAAAAAAATGCTATTGATAAATATGTTAGAAATTAATGGGGCCATTTTTGTGATTACTTTTGAATACACTTTAGTAGCCACTAGTCACTTGAATATTCTTTTAGGAGATTTATAATATTTTAAATCAATTCCGGTTTTGCTAACGTAATCTCTTGACAAAACTATTAGAAAACGATATGTAAGGTTTGAATAATCAAATGCGATGCATTATAGGAAAAAACTATAACTTGTATAATCTTTGCAAAGTTTTACAAGTGTTCCTTACAAAAAAATTAATTATTCGACAACCAAAATCAAAAACTGCTAGAAAATATTTTTCGCTGATAGTACTTAATGTACTCTCGCTGATAACAAAAAAAAATCAAACTTGGGACTTATGTTAGTTTGACGACAAATTATAGTGTTCGCGTACCGTACTAATATGTAACTTTACATGATGTAATATATTAGTTACTAGTTCGGATTTTAAATAACATCAGGGATGCCGCGGATGTGTGGCAACACGTGCAGGAAATTGTTTGAATTTTGTACAAATATGCATAAATATTCACGTCACACTACTTCAATTTTGCGTGTAATGCACGATGATCACTGTGAATGCGGGGTTATTCTTATTTCACTTGCTGCCAAGTCGCAGCGCGCGCGACTCGGCGAACCTGTCTCACTCGCGCTATACACATTAACTATAACTTAGAAAAGTTGAAAAACCCCCGACATTTTAAGTTCAAAGTCCAATATCTCAAAATCGGCTCAACAGATTTTCATAAAACATGACATTTCACAAACATAAATGACACACAAAAAATGCATTCAAATCTGTCCATCCGTTAGGGAGCTACGCTACCACAGACAGATGAATAGGTACACAGAAACACAGACAGACACGTTAAACTTATAACACCCCTCTTTATGCGTTGGGGGTTACAAAGAAGAAGGTGGATTTTCTCGTCTTACATTAGGTAGGTATGCCGAGTGTGAAGACAACACAATTGGTTCAGCCGGTGTTGAGATATTAACATTAAATGAAAATGTCAGGGCTTTATTAAATTTTCTAAGTTGTTAATTAATACTAACATTGAACCGACGTTTTCCTGTTTTTTTGAACTAATGATAAGTGTACTTTTGGTGAACGATTTAAGAAAAATTGCATTTGCTTTTCATTAGAGCTCATTAAAGTTTCGTTTCTAGCTTATATTTTACTTTTAAAATTTTATTTGTAAAATAATAATGTGACAAAGTGGACTTTTTCCGTGGAGACCGCATTTTGGCTTACCTATCACGGCAGTCTACAAAAAAACTGGTTAGAGAAAGTAAACGACAAAAAAACAAATATGGACGTTATTCGAACATTATGAATCTGTAAACATCACTACTCGATAGTGATGTCGTATTCAAATTCAAAATATTTATTGCACAAATAATATTACAAGTAATAAAATGGACCCTGTAAGGGCACAGCAACTAAAGAAGCTTATAGTCATAAGGTTACATCTAGGTTGTAGGTAATAGCTGAATACTACTAGTTCTACCTTGAACTAGATTTATTATTAGGTACTAATTAATTTGGTAGACAATTAGGAAAAAAGCTCATTGACATTAAAGTCAAACAAAAACTATTATAATATGTGTTTACAGAAATTGGAATAATAATGCGTGAAACAGAATTTAACATCTTTTCGCGAACATTTCATCAAAAAAAACTTGTAGTGTGTAAAAACTATTTTGTACTAAAAATTTCTTTAATGATTTTCTTGAATAGGTTAATTGGTTCTATGGATTTGATTGCTTGTGGTATTTTATTAAATATTTTTATACACATCATAGTATGTCGAACGGCCATAGTCAGTAGAAAATAAGAACGACCCATCAACACTATGTTATAAAATATGTCATTCGTATCCCTCCTCTCCCGGCAAAAAAAATAATTATTTTGTTCTCCATACTAAATTCTGACGCACATGTGGGTCAGCGGGAGAGGAGCGGTTCGTTGCATAGATAAAAATATTTGTTGATAGGTGATATGTCTAGCTCGTCTGATATACCTATACAGAGCATGATGGCGTGACATCAGACGCAAACAAATAAGAGCGATAGAGTAAGACACAATAATAATATTGTTCTCTCTTACACACACTCAGGTCTCCACGATCGCGAATGTTTAATTTCGCAGTACCGAGGCCAGTGCCGTCAGTTGAATCATTATATTTTCGAGCAGTGGACGTATACTTTACTGTTTTATTGGGTGAAAAAAAGTATTTTTTAACCGTTGACAAAAATAGATATTCTAGGCTAAGAAAATAAAACTAAAACTGAAAAAATCGTCCAGATCACTGCCACTGTTTTATTTATGAGAAGTACACGACATTACTTAAGAATACCATACTTGTAATCTCAAAGATGGACATTAGGTAAGTTTGTAATATTCGTTTTTAAATATGTATAATGCTTTTTAATAGGTCGGTAATTTAGTTGTAAAACGGAACTTTCCCGTAAACCGGTTTCAAGGTTCCTTATTTTTAAAATCATAGAAGGTCATACGAGTTCAGCAAAAAGGTGGGACGCATTGTTATGTTTTTGTCAGTCAATACAGGTACGGGCTAAATAACAATATTAAGTACATTATTAATCTAAATCGGTAAAACAAGGTGCAGACACATGAATTTGACACATTGAAGGAAAGGGCGATAAATGTGCGATGCTTTCTTTTTTCCCGCCCGTGGTGAATACGAAAGGAAGTGGAACTTGGGCGCTAAATTCCACTTTATAGCCAGGTGTGATGTAATATTAGTACATTACGTACCTAGGGCGGTGAATTCGTTAATGCCCCACATCGCAAGTGTTTGTAGCACGAACCGAAGGTGAAGGCCATAAATATGCGATCTGGCGATTTACGCATTACCGCCCCTGGTGCGTACACAATTTTACGTCTTCTCCTGGGTGTGAAGTGAGATTTGCTGCTGCGCCAGTGGGAATAAAGGGGGCATATATATCGTATCCGACGACCGGCTAATCTACTGGGTAGTTACACTGCCTACGAAGCTGAAGGTCCTGGGTTCGATTCCCGGTAAGGGCAAATATTGGTGTGATGATCATGAATATTTGTTTCTGAGTTTGGATGTTTTCTATGTATTTAAGTATTTATATCTACTAGTATTATATACATGGAGTATCAAAAATGGGTTGTGAACCGATCTTGGGCATATTCGGTAGCGTATTGCGATTCCAAAAATTCATTTGTTTATTTTTTTATTTGTTTTTGTATGACATCAAAAACATAAAAGATGTCACTTGCGTGTCAAAAAAACATACACAAAACATTTGTTTGCATAACATACCTGTGCCCGCAGCGGTCTAAAATGAAATAAACCCTCCCACCCTTCACCCTCGCGAGGGAATGTTGTCATACACAAGCAATGTCAACAAAAACAAAGACTGTAATGTTGACCAAAACAAAAATATCAATGTAAACAAAAATAATGAAAAAATGTAAAAATATAAACAATGCATACTATTTGGAATCGCAATGCGCTACCGAATATGCTTTTGCTTGGTTAACACCCCATTTTTGGTACACCCTGTATATCGTCGTCCAGTACCCATGACACAAGCCTTAGCTTACCTACTGAGAATAGTTCGATTTGTGTAAGATTGTCTCTTAAGGTGCCGTAGGTTCATGGTTTTCTCTCCCTCTCATTGAGCATAAGCGTGAGCGTGATGGACGTGCGTGCTTGGAAGCGCGGATATCATGTTTTTTTATTTTAATTTTCTGGCCGTTCAGATAAATAAAAATGTAATCAGTGATTTGTCTCAAACATGATATTGCCGATTTTTAGAAGCGATTTTAATATTTGTAGCTTTTGTGCATAATTTGTTACGAATGTTAAGTGTATTTTAGACCCTTTTAGACCAATATTCTTGATTTTTTAAATCGAGCAAAAATTGCTTAATCATGTTTCGAATCACTGATCTCCCTGCAGAAAAGCCTCAAGATTACTGTATTTATTTGAAACCATATTATTATAAACAGGCGCATTATATTGTTTCAAAAACTCTGTTCTCTTAATTTTGCTGAACCTACGGCGCCTTAATATTTATTATTTATTATTGTAGTAATATATAGTAGTGTGTAATAATTATATAGTAGTAGTAGTTTGACGACCGGTTTAACCCAGGGGTACTAGTAATAGTGACCCTGCCTACGAATCTCGGTTTGAATCCCGGCAAGGGCAAATATTTGTTTCTGAGTTTTAAATGTTTTGAGCAGTATAGTAAGGTCCGAAAACGAAATTGAGCGAAAACCAAAGTCGTTTATTCCTTGTATTTTTTTGACAGAATTTATCATACAGTTTTGGTCCTACCTACTATACTCTCGTCGATTGAACGATCTGTCAGAATGGCATGGTGCAATTCGCATGCGAGTTTAATTGCGGGGTTTGATTAAATTCGTCGTATTTCGTTAGCTCGTAGCCCGCAATGTAATCAAAATTTCCGAGTTGTTTTAGAGTGGGAAAGGAGGGAAGGTGATAAAATGTTATTTGATAAATTTGACCTAAACATAAAACCTGCAATATAAATGGACACTTTATCATTAACATTGTCGTTTTCAGGCGGTCGTGCTGTTCATCTTCTGTATGCTGTGGGATGCCGGTAGAAAAAGGATGCTTCATATTTGCCATCATTAATGCCGTAAGTTTACACATAACTAGTGTGCGGAGTTCTTCGGAGTCTTGTCAGCATTACCCACTTATACCACGATAACACAGGACTACTAAATAACACAAGTATTTAGGTAAACATTGTTTAATAAATTTATTTATTTTTACTTATTACATACGGAGAAACATGTCACCTAAACAGTCAGGATGAGTACCTACCTAATTAATGTCATACTAAGAACTTCAGGTAAATGAATAATTTATTTATTCGAGTCTTAAAAATTAATCATAAAAACGACTCCATTATCCACTGTGTGAAATTTGCCACCGAAACTCCGCACACTACACATAACACATTAATGAAATACAGTAATCTAAGCTTATCTAATCATTCACTGCCAATAATTTCGTAGCGCCCCGCTCGTAGCCGATCACATGTGAAAACGGGTACGTAGAGGAAAACGCCCCTGCGAAAAGAGAGCCCGCATATCGGGTTCTTGGCACTTAATGTGTACCGTAGATCCATTCTAAAGGCAAACAATGCGTTAGCGTAGACGTGAGCGTTCCGATGCGTTGTAAAATATGAATCCTCATAGGACATGCCACACCGCTTGCGGGATGGATGCGTGCACTTCATCTGCGTGCGCATTCGCTTACGCCCGGGCCTTAACTCAAACCATACTCCTTGTCGATGAAATCGATTAGTTCTTTAAAACATGTATATAGGAATTTACCTTTATCGGCATGTTGTGTCCCACGACGGTGACAAACAAGCATTCAGCCAATCTGTTGGTAAACAGATACTCCGCTAAAAACAAAAAGGGTCCCGCAGTGTAGGCTACTCGATAGGAAAACAACGCCACATACTTACAGAGCAAGAAGTGCCGTTATTATGGCCGTAATAGTACTTCCCCTGTTGGATAGTTCACAAATATGGTCACGATGAGTGCAATGGCATTTCTCGCAAATACAATAGGCTATTAACGAACCTGTGTGTCTATAAAACAGATATAAAATGTGCATCTATAAAAGAAATGTCGGCTGCAGTTTTATTAATTTGTATGGAGAGGTCTGGTGGGAGAGGTGATTGATTATTTACTTGTATTTAATTAAAAATTTGTTGCCGATTTTCATTCATCACTTGTTCGATTTTATCTCTTAATTATTGTAATTTCCTTGTTATTTCTCTTCTTAGACATGATTGTATCGGTCTAATGTAATGGTAATGTAAACTTCACTGACTTTATTATAATATTCTTTACCTGACATTTATAACTATCTTAAATATAATCCTATTTCGCATATTTTTCTAAGTTTAAGCCTATTTATTATTCTGTTATGATGGTTATGATTTACTGTCAAATTGTTAATTCTATTATGACTGTTTATCATGTATTACTGCATGGACGTGTCCTTTAATACTGAATACTGTCTCTGTATCATTAAATTCGTATGGAAATTACACGTCTGCTTAACACAATAACGCCAGGTATGAACTCAATGAAAAACCTCCCAATAAAATCCCTCTAAATACCGTGTGAAATTTATCGTGGCGCGTAATAATAATACAACGTGCGAGCGAGCTGGTAGCATACAAATCTCGATAAGAGTGACGGAAAGGGAAATATCATTAATTGTCCTTGTCATAGTTCCACTGTTTTTATTTGCCACACAACTGATTTAGTATGAAGTTGCGGCACATAAACCATTACCCGTCCAAATTAAGTAGGTTGTTTATGGCAAGTCATCAGCCATTTTAAGATCAGTTCTTAATTTAGCTGCATAGGAACCTTTCCGTCCCTCACTGTGGCAACACGTATAGCCTGTCCTGAGTATTATAATAGGTGATGCGAATGATCGCGGCGAACCTTGCTAGGACAGATGTCATCTCAATTCAAATCTTAGAGTATATATATGTAGGTACAGAGGCGACATAGGTGTCGCCACAATGAGGGACGGCAACAAAGTAGATGATTCCCGTGGGGTGGCCATGTAACTAAAAATTACCCCATCGCTTCCATATGCTTATTTTAAATAATGCGCTTTTATTGTAAGTACTTTTTACTGAAACTTTACACATTCACTGCCTAGCAGGCGCGCTGTTCACAAGTACTAGTAATATTCATCTTAATAACATGAAATATTATTCTAGTAACAGAGAATGTAGGTAATTAATAGTCCTTCTGCAAGTGTCTTACCTGTGTTTCTTATCAGCACAGTTATCACAGGACGGCCCGCGAGCTGTATTGCAGCGAGGTAGACTGTCTGTCTCTTTCTAAGCGTTCTAACTAGAAAGAGTCTTAACTCGCCGCGACACAAACACAACTCGCGGGTCGTCCCGTGATACCGCCACCGCAGGCCGCGCCAGTGAGATACAGGTTTAAGGCAGAAATAAAATTGACACTAAGGACCGAAATGAGACACAACCATATAAAAAAAAAACATTTACTATTCAAATTATTATTTATTACAGATTGATAGTATGTCGCGACAAAATGTTTTGAGCACATGCGGCTGTATTTTGTTGGCTGCGTAACCCAAATACTGCGCATACGCACGTCCTCCTCCAGTGGAAACCTACAAAATAAAACATATTATTCGACATTGATTTTTAAATTTTTTCAATTCCTTTTTTTTCATCGGCTTTAAGAAAAAATGATTCTTTCCAAACCTTCGATCGTCTTTACTTATTACTAGCTGTCCACGCGTCTCCTGGGTGGAGACGCGCGCATAAGAAAGAACCCAAGCGGAGGCGCAGATGCAGGATTAAATAAAGCCAGGTGAAAGAATTTATGAAATCGATTGAATAGTTCCGAAGATTACTCGCTACATAAAAGCTTTACCTCTTTATTATGAGTACAGAGTAAATTTAAGTATATAAGAATAGATCCCATTTTATACGAATGTTATGTAATAACAAGTACGAGAATTTTGTTAAAGTATGAATTACCCGAGAAATCGGGTATTTTTAACTTGTATTGGCTGGTATCCCTAAAATGATGGCAAAGAAGCTAAATCGAGAAGACATTCTTGCACCTCTCGCGGCTTACCATAAACAACCTACGTAATTTGGGCGGATAATGTGTCAACAAATGTTCTCTTGTACAAAGTAAACAATGATGTTATTTCTATTGTAATCGTCTAATCTTACAAGATTTTAAGCGTAATGTAATTTTACCATGCTATTTTTACGTATTGCGTAATAATTCATAGATATTAGGGTAGAATCATACCCAAATCAAATAAACCCCCCATAGTAAGCTTAATAAGGATTGTGTATATATGTATGTAAGCACTTTATTGTACACAATTACAGGTTAAAGAATATACATGTCACACAATAGATCAAAGTACAAAGGCGAACTTATTTCTATAAGGGATCTCTTCCAGCTAAACTTTGAGCAATTGAGAGGAAGGTATGTAGAACGAGATAAGCAAACTTAAATATACCGTGTATGGGTTGTGTTATGGGTTTTAGATAGAGTTGCCAACCGTGCTATATTATATAGTTTTGTACTATATTTTAGCGCTTTGTACTTTATACTGTTGAAGATATATATGTACATATAGTATTCGAAAATATTATATTTTGGGGGACCTTCCAAAGTGCTTCAAATTGCAGAGGTTTTTACTAAATAGCGTCATTGCCCAGCCAACCAACTATATGTTTTTACAGTGTAGTATATTTTTGTATTTTTTTTCTAGATAATACTATATGTCACCCTAAAAATAGATTGCAACCCTACTTTTAGACGATATATTTAATATATAGAAAACATCCAAGACTCAGAAACAAGTATTTATGCTCATCACACGAATATTAGCTCTAACCGAGATTTGAACCCGGGACCGTCCTCTTCGTAGCCAGCGACACTACACTCACTACCCACTTGGCTAGACCGGTCCTCATAAAATCAATATGCATATTGGAGCTGATTGTATCGATCCATATTTTTAGCCATGATGTCATCAGGAATCCCGATTTCAAATAGTATCTCCTGCTCTAACACACTTGGCAAAGAGTGATAGACTATAGTAGAGACACGAACTTTGACCTTGGGGCATTCGCGGACTCCCAGACGCCGAAAAAATTTAAAGACAGAGAAAGACACAATAACAATAAAGCTGTCCTTTACACTGTTCGGGAAACCCGAACCCGAAATCAACCCCACTCCGACTCAACCCGAATCGTTCGGAAAAGGTCGTCTATCCGGCGCCGTCACGTCGGCAGTTGACGTATCTGGTTTTCGGTGTACAGTCGTATTACATAACCTCCAATGACTGATTTCGTTTATTAGTTTATAAATAGGCATTTACCGAATATATTTAGAAACTTTCAATTTCATAATGGAGTCCAGGTTAGTTTGCAAATTTCATTTCTCAACATAATGAACGATATTAAGTATGTTTTTATCTAGTTTTCTCCTCAGACCAAAAAAAAAAGACAGACGGAGCGTTACGAACAGTCAAGTGAAGCCAAACCACATACAAACAAAACCAAACTACTTCAAGTTTAGCACACGCTCACGCACACATATACAAACAAAATTGCACAAAACTCTTCAGCCCGTGTCGCAATGCTGTCGAGATCATTTATTTCAAGTTTTGTGCGATTTAATTTATTTAGCGTGTGCTAATTTTATGGGGCTTGGTTGAAAACCGGTTTGCTTCATTAGACTGTTCGTAACGCTCCGTCTGTATATTTTCTTGGTCTGAGGTTTTCTCATACCTAATTTAGCCTTCAATATGAAGTTTCGGCTGTTGTGTGATAAGAGATAACAATAAAAGTTCTTTAAAATCTTTATAAACCAATACTTGGCAGGCTTTAGAAATCTATCGTGGTGCATACATTTTTGTGGCCAACTTCTTTTTGGCATTTTTTGATTGTTTGGTACACTAAACGGGGCTTAACCCCATGTTTTTTTTAACTGCCGTGTTAAAGAGCAGCAGAATCGTAGTTAAAGGCCTAAAAAGGTGTTAAGATCAATAGATACTGTTGTAAAGAACTCCCGCCATAGACACGCCAGCTGAAGTCCATTTGAGATTGAAGAATTTGACATTCCTGGGATATACTTATGTTCACTTTGATAAAGTGTGTGTCATCGATACATACGAACCTAAGTTTTAAAGGATAATGTACATAATTTGGTACCTACAACCTAACCGCTCTATTATCAAATTATAATGGGTATTTTTTTATACCACATCCGTGGCAAACAAGCTTACGGCTGAGGGATAAGCATCTTCGACCTGTCTCGCTTTGGGGCAGAATCTCTTCAAGCCTATTTGGATTCCCTCAATGCATCGTGCCGCAAGTTGGCGTAGTTTTTTTGAAGAACCGCATACTGTAGTCACTCAGAAAAATATTGGCAGGGAGCTCATTCCACAAGTTCCACATTCGCGTCTGAGGGAGAAAATTTGTCTGAAACCGTACGGTACGGGACCATTTAAGTTCATGAGGTCATTTTGTGAGGATGAATGCCGTGTCGACGGCGAGCGGTGTGGTGGTTAGAAAGCAGCCGTAGGCATCATGTCGAACAGTTCTTCGGAGCACAACCCGTTGCAAGCTATAGAACACGCACAGGGAGGCTAAGACGATTCGCACAGTACATCTTTGAAGCGAGTCGAAAGGCTCAGGCACTTCCGCCCCAACGGCCATCGGTTATACGTGCTATGTGCCCCGCCCACTGCCACTTAACTTTAGCGATCCGGAGGTCTATATCGGTTACCTTGGTTCTGCTGCGGATAGCCTCATTTCTGATGCGATCACATAGAGAAACTCCGAACATGGTCCTCTCCATTGCCCTAACTAATAACATTGCATAAATAACATTTTGTAATAATGAGCCTTACTTTATAACAACGACGCGCCCATTCGCGATTGTGACTAGGTAACATTTCGTTGTTTTGTCGCTCATACTTATTTGGAGTACCATTCCATATAAAACTGGAATAATATTGTGACATAATACTATTGTTGGCAAACAGACGAGATATGTTGGACTCACAATTTTTCTTAATTGAGTACGGAACCCTAAAACACAGCTGCTTTTGAGTTTTGAGACATGTTATCTACAAAAATAAAATACCTACAGGTTCTTATCTGAGCGACTCAGCACAAGTCACAACAGAAATGAATCCCATTAAACCCTCAAAAGTATGCAAATTAAGTGCCGGAAATTATACAGAAAAATGGCTACCGAAATAAATTGCTCATTGACTAAACAAATTATTCCAGCTTTCGAGGGATTTGCATTATCCTGTTGGCTACTGGTGGCAGTGGCGGGGGTCTATTACACTACATGCATTGAATTGGAATCGGTGTGGTATTTGTCACGTATGCGCTTTAATATAAAAATACCACAACAGTGACAAAAATGCTTACAGCCTGGCTGATAGTGAAACTTAGGGCATAAAAGATCGACAAAATATGATATCGCAATGATAAGTTGCTAGCCCATCGCCCAGAACACACTTCAACCCTGATCCCGTAGTCGACTGTTACGACGCTCACGGTAAGAAGGGGTGGTGAAATTCTGACCCAACACCACACGGAGAACCGTAGCCTCAGACAATAGTAAATAATGCAGGCTCAGGCTCAGGCTACGCCGGCGAGTAGCAAGTACTCTCAGTCATTCTTACTCGCTTTTACTCGCTACTCGCCGGCGGTGGGACAAGTGCCTCAAGCTGGTATCCAGGTGCTCCCGCCCAGAGACGACAGCAATACTCCATGTGGGGACTGACTTGAGACTTATATTATAAAAGAATCTGTCCCGAACTGGAGAAGTAACGCTTTGCTCTGTTGAGCATACCGAGCTTTTTGCTTTACTTTATATTTTAATTGATTTGATGAATTGTTATACTTAATGTTTTGATAACAGAGTTAACATTAGTGGTACGGAAGTTTGTGATAAGAGATTTGAATGACAGAGACGCGAAACCAAATCGATATCCCAGTGATGTCCTCTGTTGACAATTGAGACAAATGGAATCGTGGCCTGACAAATACTTTCCCTACTCATCTATGTTTTTTTTTCAGACGATCATGCTGTTCATCTTTCTTGTGTTGTGGCATGGGGATCAAAACAGGATGTTTTGTGTTCTCTATCATAAATGCGGTATGTATTATAAGGTAAAGGACTGATTTGCTTTGGCATGTTTTGAGCTCCAGTGTAGATCAGGATACCAGTTTTTTTTAAACCGGTTTTGACCATAGACCTAATACTGAAATAAATAGCGTTCTCCGTTTCGGTTAGCGGTAATTAAAAGGGTTAAAGCGGAAACTTTTTGAAGCAAATTGACTTCCTATTAAAGGTAGTACGACTATGACTTGAAGTTACTTAACCGAGACTGGGTTGATTAAGTTTATCGGAAACTTTAAAATTTGTTCTTCTCGAATGCCGATAACCTCTCGACAACCGAAATGATTTTTCATTGAGAGCTACTGTGATACATCAATACGTATATGAAACAACAGAATTCATCGAATAATATTAAATAAATAAATATTTGCGGACAGTCTAACGTCTACAAATCTACTTGTAATACAGATAATAGACGACGATAAACATACTTATAAACAACTTGGTTCGTGTATCTCCATCTCTGTCACAATTGTTAGTTCGAGCGACAGAGAGGGAGATACTCGAAGTTCGTTTTCACTTCGCGCCCGAATTTCACCCCGACATCATAGATCGTAAACCAAAACAATGCTTCCAATAAAAATGACATATCGTCAATGAATTATAAATTGCTCAATGTTTGTGATGGTTCGTGGATATCGAGTAGGTACTTTGCGAAATGAAATTGACTAGATAAATTAACTGGTTAATAAAAGATGATGACAAAGCCACTGTTAATTGGCCCAATTCACTAGCAGATCCAGAAAAGCAGCTGAGCCCTTACTAAAACCTACTCTCAGCTAGCTCCCTCTAATAAACGTAACCAGAACCCTATATCCGCCACTGCGAACCATATTTTTTTAACTGATTAGTCGACGTAAGGATGAAAATCGCGACATGGCCAAGACATTTGCCTGTTTGTTCCAGGTTATATGCAGTTTCGCCACCCTGGGAAGCCTGATGTATTTCCTGATCTTTATGCCATGGTTCAATGGGTCGTCCCTGGATCCGATGGGAGATGGCGTATTGATCATGTACATGGTCTTAAGATTAGCATGCTGCTTGGCCTCTGGAATAGCACTTACGTTCGCTGTTGTCCTATGCATTGGAATACAGACGGTAGGAATAGGTACATTACCGTCGGACGTAATTCCATTAAATCCATTCACCTCCACTCCTGTTGCGAGACTGACACAAAGGTGCCAGTGCCAGTCGTTTGAAGTTTTAAAAACGGGTAATTTTTTTTCAAGTGTTTTACAAAAAACTAAAATGATGATGACTGCTGTGTCTTGCTTCAGAACAACAAGAGCTACTTAATGGCTTATCTTATATACGGTACAATCACGCTCACTCTGACTTTGATGGGGACAGTTGGATTAATATGGTGTGGAGTGGGGCTCACTAAATATGCATTGATCGCTATCGGAATTTGCGGTAAGTTATTATTTTATTAATTATGCCCTAGCTGCCCGCGCGGTTTCACAGAAAGCAGGCAAATCTGCGGCATGAAATAGAGCCCATAGCTATCCCGAAGGTCTATTCTCCTGTTAAAAAAATAAATGAAACACAATCTTCGTATTACATAAAAACTTTCATATCGAAAACCATGTTCCGCGGAAAGGACTTATTTTAGTTATTTAATTATAATTTGAATCAGACAAAAAGGGCCATATTTACATATATCTTATCATACAAAAAATACAAACTATATCTTTAGGATATACACACCTAACTTAAAAGCCCATGAGTAACATGGGCGTTGCCGACCCTTGATATGTTTGAGGACTCACCGTGTTGACAGCTGAAGGAACAAAAGTTCCCTCGCTCTCAACACAACGCATCCTCGGGAGCTCTGGCGACTTTACTCACCTCCAGGAATGCAACACTACTACAGAGCGAGTAGTAGTGTTATTACGGCTGTGGTCTTCTGCAAGGCGGAGGTATTCCCCAGTTGGGCTGCTCCAAATTTGAGCGGGATGACATTTCGCTGTGCCCTACCTCACGTACCCTACTTAAATAGGTATTCGATTAAATCATTAGCGATGAAATTTAATGTTTAACGTGTAAATATGATGCTTTCGGACATATGAATCTTCGGAATTTTTGAGTTCACGGTTATTCGACGATCGGTTAGCCTAGTGAGTGACGCTGTCTAAGAAGCTGATGGTCCTGGGTTCGAATCCCGGTAAGGGCATTTATTTGTGTGATGAGCAGATTTGTTTATCTATATAAGTATGTTTATCATCGTCTAGTACCCATAGTACAAGCTTTGCTTAGTTTGGGACTAGATCGAATTGTCTAACATTGTCCCCACATATTTACAAATAAATAAATATATATTACATAATATATTGTCGTGTAGTACCCAAGCTTTATTGAGCTTACTATGGGGGCTAGTTCAATTTGTGTAAGATTGTCTCCTAATATATTTATATAAGTAGTATGGATCGTATAAGGAATGAGTATATAAGAGGAAGTCTGAAAGTAGCACCGATAACTGAAAAGCTGAGAGCAAATCGTTTACGGTAGTATGGTCATGTTATGCGGAGGGATGATAGTCATGTTACTAGAAGGGCATTAAGTATGAATGTGGAGGGATGTAAGAGAAGAGGTAGGCCAAGGAAAAGGTGGATGGACTGCGTGAGAGACGATATGAACAGGAAAGATGTGTGTGATGAGTTGACGGGCGACAGAGAGGTATGGAAGAAAAACATGCTGCGCCGACCCCAAGTAAATGGGATAAGGACAAGCGAATGATGATATATATAAGTATTATTATTATTTATTTATTTAGTCTGAAATAATGCTGATAAATGATTTGCTAGTTCTGTATGTAGAAAGGTATGTACTAATTGTGCTGTTACTTTCCAGTGTTATACACAGGAATGTTGGTGCTAGTTTACCAGACGATAGAGGTGATCGCCGAATCAGAACGCACACCTCACGCTTACGGAAGCTCTCTATGACTTGAACATTGAACACATGCTGACGACAACGTGCCAAAATATAAAAAAGCAGGAATTGCTGGCTTGAAATAAAATGCTATGAAAATGATTGTGCTTTCAAAGAGGACACGAAACTACGAGAATTCTACCACTCGCTGAAAACGGTTGTTATTATCGTGAAAACGATGAAGGCGTTCATTTGTATCAGACAAATGCTTGCAATGCAACGAGCTTGAATCTGGTACCCATACTACCTTTGCTTACTTTGGGACAATGTCGATGTTTGTAAGATGGATAATGTACAAGAAAATTTAAATTTCAAAGACATTCTAGTCGTCTTTATATAAACTTTAATACATTTTAAATGAGCGTACTTATAAATACATGAAGCTAAGTAAGCGATCTTATTACAATCATTACTTGATCTCAATAAAAAATAAAAATAATAATCAAGCAACTTAAGTGGTCCATAGTTTATTACCTAAACAAAAAGCCTTAATGATCTGTGTTAGTGATGACAATTTAAAATAAGTTATAAACATATACTTATATAATAAATACGTTTGCTTTTAAAGTGAAGCTAATTGTAACACTTATTATACAATTTATATATATATTAGGTTATAACCTGCTAAAAAATGTAACCGATCGAAAGTTGTGTCTGCTAGTAATCGAGAACCTTTTTTAACCTTGTCTACAAGTAAATAAAAAAACTATAAATAGATATACTACAACTGCCAGTGCCTTGACACATATTGATACACGTGAGAGGGAGGTTGGTAATACAAACGACAACAATAGCTGCTTGTCGAACAAAGACTAAGAAAGGCTGAAAGTGTCGCTGAATAAATTATTATAAGTAATATGTTGAATGCTCAGTATAAATACAGCTACATGATAATGACATATTTTCTAGTCCATATTATACGTCCTATGATTAAAAATATATATGATGTTGGTGCTATGAAATACACTATTAAGCATATAAAAAGCTTAGTTTTATTTTTTAACTATAACGCATTCCTT
Organism: Epinotia demarniana; assembly: GCA_945867215.1. Taxonomy (NCBI): domain Eukaryota; kingdom Metazoa; phylum Arthropoda; class Insecta; order Lepidoptera; family Tortricidae; genus Epinotia; species Epinotia demarniana. The sequence continues at coordinate 18,478,691 of OX244274.1, read as the reverse complement.
ATGTAGAGCTACTTTACTAACTTAAGAATAAGAATATAGACCACTGAAAGGCCAGCTTATTCATTTATTTAGGATATGTACCCATCCATAGTATATAAGCTTGCACTTAATCTATTAAATGCTATGAAAACAAGGTAATCTTGCACAGTTATAAAAGAGCACAAAGATATTACAATTTCAATGTCATTTTGGTGACATAGCCCAAGAAAATTACGGTTTTTTTGGAACATTGTTATTGCATATTGGTTTCCAAACAACACTGAATTGTCCATATGAAAATGATCATTGCAAGCTGTATAATTAATTAATTAACTGTCGTGTGTTCCATGAGCTATACATATAGCTTATGGAACTCCTCAGTTATAGTAGGTACTACACAGAATCCGATAGCTTTTGTTGACGTAGTTAGTAATTAATGTCGATAGGGATCACGATAGGGATTCTTTGAAATTGACATGTATTCGTAATTTATAATATAATCTTATATCGTGAATGAATGAACCTCAATCTGAATGCTCATCATAATACACATTTCGAAGTGGAACTGATAACGCGGCGTTCCTCCCGTGCAATCGACGGAATATTATGAACCATTGTATCACTAGATCACTACCATTTGGTTATTTTATTTAATAACTAACGCATAAAGTTGCTCTCCGAAAACAGTCCGTATGACAAAGTGGTAAGGAAGATGTGAAAATGAGCATATGTTGCATGGGGATGTACAAAATAAATATAAAGTAGGTTTTTTTCGGGTATTATTATTTTCATAGTACCTACTCGTGTAGCACTGAAATGCAAACACATCGGTATATATAGACATGATGTCATCAGATGCATATGTTTGAGTGCCAGAGAGAGACACTATAATGATAGTGCTGTCCTTCACACTATTCGGGAAGCGACGAAAACGCGAATCTTCACGCTCGGAACCAAGGTCGTCTCGTCGTCGCCAGCTAGATTATGCATCTAGTTTTCGGTCTGTAGGCGTACTAACTGTTTTCGTTTGATGTGGTTATTACCGGATCAAATCAAATGTTTATGTAGATGGAGTCCAAGTATTGTTCGACGAAATCAATTGTCGATGAATTCTGGCTGCAAAAGTGCAGTTCGACTGTACTTGTAGTAGCCGGTCTGCAACGGCGGCCAATGAATTCTCGGGCGCGATTCTAACTTGCCCTTGGATTTTGGTTTCGTATGGCTCCGTACTGCGGTTCATTTAATGTTTGCCAGTACCTAAATTAACGTTTAAAATCGCATAAGCGTGACATGTTTATTTATCTGTAATTTAGGGTAATAGATAGGTATTTAAAATAATGATACCAATTTATGAATTTATTTCAGGCATGAAGAGCGCAGAAAATCGCATAGCCCAGGTATAATACTAAATTAAGTTACCTACTGATAATACTGTTCTTACTCTTATTGTAAATGTTTTGTTAGGACCAAAAACGCCGACCTGTTATTATATTACCGTCGAGATTCTAGACGGCGTCATCAATACCACCGAGGACCTGTTGCATAGTACCTACGTTGGAAAACAGTGGGCGCAAGGGACATCCCAAAAGGTAGACGCTCAAATAGCGGAAATAGCCCTCGTGTGTTGTCAGCCTTGACAGTTAAGTATTTCCGGGATTCTCTATGTACAGTATATTAGCAGTTGTAGGTAAGCTTTATAATTTAGCTTTATAAGTAGTTGCCCAGTAGACAACTTGGATGTAATTTCTTCAAAACTTGGTAGATCGTTTTCATATTTGATGACAATTACTTTGAAATTCACGCGATTTTGGATGTTTCCGTTCGCCCTCATTGTGATGACAATCGAGGATCCCCGTTCTATCGGGGTTGACATAATAACTACTAGGCTCTAGAACTTCTTTGTGGACATGGGCATGTGCGACGGGAGGAAATCGAAATGTTTTTGGCTTTACCACTAGGTATATGAATCTTGATATGAATCTTAGCGCTATGCCTCTGCCCGACTACAACGACACCAACAAATATTCTTTATTGCTCACCAGCACGGAGCTACAACCGTTTTAATATTGCTTGTTAGAGAGAGAAAACATTCGCAGTTAGTGAAGTCACAATCTGCGAATTCGTGATTTTTTAAGCGGAGATAGTTGGAGGGATGGAGAGTGAAATAGGATAGTTTTTATCCCCGAAATCATCCCCTAAGGGAGTGAAATGAGGGGGTTAAAGTTTGTATGGAGCTGCGATATAAACGAGTTTCACGTGGACGGAGGCGCGTATTTTAGCTAGTATTTTATTAATTTTGAATCTACACCCACCCGTATTGTCCTATTATCTATTAAAAATAAATATATCAAAATCAAAAATAAATATTTATACCAAATCAAAAATACAAATTAGTGTTCAATTTATTGTTGACATTAGTCAACAATAAATTGAAATAAAATTAAAATATTTATGTCAAATGAAAATGAATACAATTTCAACATTATAGTTAACAAGACGTGCCTGCGGCTCCATCCGCGAGAATGAATTATATACGAAAGTATTTGTCACAATTGTATTATGTTCATGAGCCCTGCTTAGCAACGTACCAATATGGAAATAAAAAGAGTATATAGGTATTTTCATATACCTTTATTAAAATGTCAACATGAAACTCAGTAATACTCGGCCTGTAGAAAAAAAAGCGGCCAAGTTCGGACCACGCACAACAAGGGTTCCGTGCCTATTAAGAAGGTCGTATCATTACTGAAATCTTATGGCACTTACGTCCTTTTCTTTAGGGAAGGCGGTTTTTTAGAAATATCTCGGAAACCTTTGAAACGATCTTGTTCAAAACAATTTTCGCTGACAGAATTTAATAAGCCCTATTTGCATTTTTTTACATATTTTTAAAATACACGGTCAAAAATTAGTTGGCTGGGGGGGCACAATTTTAGTGACTTTCGGGGCGATTATCTCCGACTGTATTCACTTAATCAAAAAATTTGTTTAGAAACCTTACTTTGAAAGGCCTATCGATTGATGTACCACATGAGGGCATGCAATGAAAATTTTTATTTTGACTTTCAGTTTTATGTATGGAGTGCACCACTAAAAAAACTTTTTAGTGCTTTACGTTAAAATGAAAGAAGACCAAAATAAATAAATAAATCTGGAACCAAATCCGAACAACAAGGCTGCCAAAGACATTGAATATATATTATATATTTCACCAAAGAGTCTAAATAGAGAATCCCCGCAAGCAAAAAAACCCCTGTTCAATGTCACAGATGCCAACAGTACGGCCACTCTAAAAATAATTGCACACGAGACCATATCATTGCTTGAAATGCGCAGAAGGGCACAAAACATCCGATTGCCCGAAAAAAGACAGAAACACCCCTGCCAAATGTGCTCTGTGTGATAATTACCACCCTGCCAACTACTACAAGGGCTACTACTATAAGGGCTGTCAGGTCTTCAAAGAGATATTAGCTAGAAAAACTGACCGACCTAGACCCAGAACACGTCCAACTCCGACAGCACCTATAACCGAATCTAACAACGCTCCTTCGACTAGTAACATATCGGGATCGCTACCCCAGACGGCACCTAACAAGACTGATGAGAATCCCACCTATGCAGAAAAAACTAAAAATCAACAAACCTCTATGGTAGAACAGATAATGATCAAACAATCCGAAAAGTTAGACCTACTCCTACAACAAATCAGCACATTGCTTAGTCTACTCACTGCCATCATCCCAAAACTTACCAAATAATGGCATCGTTACGGATTGGATCCAAGTGTGGAACATAAATGGGCTATCCCACAACGTTCTTGAACTAGAAGCTCTGATCGCTACCAATAAACTGGATGTCATCTTGATTTCTGAGTCGCATGCTACCACGAACAACTCATACCGTATCAAAGTCTACGATATCTACTATACTACCCAACCCGACGGCCGCGCCCATGCTGGATCTGCACTGGTAATTAGATCGAGTCTCAAACATTGTCTTCTCGAAGCGTACTCAACCAACCATCTGCAGGCCACTACGGTGAAACTAGAGGATCGTGCAGGACCAATCACCCTGTGGGCAATCTACTGTCCCCCTAAATACAAGATAACTGGGGAGATGTTTGCGGACTACTTCAATAGACTGGGTAACAGATTTATTGCTGGCGGAGACTGGAATGCCAAGCACACCTTTTGGGGCTCCAGATTAACTGTTACAAGAGGAAGTCAACTAAGGAAATGCGTCGACCGCCTTTCCTACAACCCAATGTCGACTGGAGATCCGACCTATTGGCCCACAGACCCTAAGAAGCTACCAGATTTGCTAGACTTCTTTATTACGAAAGGTATAAGCGACCTCTTTACGCATCAAATCCAATCTACAACTATTTGCGCTGTAGCATGGTGCGGGTGACAGTTGCCTGTATGACGTTGACATCTGTCAGTACCACATGACTAGGGATGCACGTTGTGCAATAAATTAATTTTTTTTTCGATAAAATAATTTAAATCGGGTTTTTGCTTTTTATTCCTGATAACATTTTTGTTCTATAATCTTCTATATTTTTGGCATTGACCTCCATTTGTGATTTTTGATGTGGACAAGTGTTGAGTGAAGGATAAAAAGTGACAGAATTTTGTACTTTTCATCGACCGGCTCAAAGGTCATAGCAGCCAGAGCCGTAAAACTTCAAAAAAAAATGACGCATCGGCGCGGCGGCCATTTTGTTTACCCGTGCGATGCTGTCAGTCAGTAAGAGTGCTAGCGCCTTGTATGTGACACGTATTTCGTTCTATTTCATTTATTGTTCTCATTTTTGTTAAATTGTTATAATTGTTGACTTTGTTGTTTTATTTGTTAAAGTTTGTTGAGTTTGTGTAGTTATTACCATGCCTAAACACACAAAAAAAACTGTTTTGGGTAGTCAGGCCAGGGAGCTTGTTGTTCGCCTCCGAGACTACTTTGAAAGAGAACAACAAAATAATGGACCGTTGTTACCATTGAATAAAATAGTAGAACGAGTAGCTGAAGCTCTTGATATTGGCCGCAATACTGTTTCGCGTATAACGCGTGAGAAATATGGCCCAGATTGTACATCTGAAAATAAATTATCGACACCTAACAAAAAGCGGACCAAGGTGAAGCCAATCACAGATATAGATGATTTTGCTAAGGACGCTATAAGAAATCATATTTATGATTATTATACAAGAATGGAGCTACCCACATTATGAAAGACACAAATAATGAAAGACTTCTTAACAATAAAAATATAATTACGCACAATATACGTTTTTTATTATAAAAACATCGACTATCGATAGTAGCACTGCATCCCATCACTAAATACATGTATGGTGTTACGTTATACGCAAAACACTTTGTTTAATTTTTCTTTCCATTACATTTTATTTGTAGATTTGGTTGAGTTTAATTTAATTTACTACAGTTATTTAATGATTTAATATATTACGAATGTGGTACAACTGAAAAACTAAGTCATAATTTGTAAATCATGGCTACTTTCAAGAGTGAAACGAAACGTTACAGAAACTGTCACCCGCACCATGCTACAGCGCAAATAGTGTAGATGGTTAATCAGATCACACTCCAGTGATCCTAACCGTGAGCTCTACCGTAATCCAACGGGAGAATTCGGAATCGCTACATAATGTAAAAACGGACTGGGACTATTTCCGTTCATATCTGGATAACAACCTCAACCTGAGAATTACACTTTTTTTTTTTTTTTTTTTTTTTTATGTGATAGGAGGCAAACGAGCAGGCGGATCACCTGATGGTAAGCGATTACCGCCGCCCATGGGCACCTGCAACACCAGAGGTGTTGTGAGTGCGTTGCCGGCCTTTAAGATGGGAGTACGCTCTTTTCTTGAAGGTTTGAAGGTCGTATCGGTCCGGAAATACCGCAGGCGACAATCCATTCCACAGATTAGCTGTGCGAGGCAGGAAGCTTCTGGAGAAGCGCACAGTTGAGGACTGCCAACCATCTAAGTGGTGAGGATGGTAATGTTGTCGCGTTGGACGATGGCGAAAAGAAGCGGTAGGGATTAATCCGAACAATTCCTCGGAGCACTCCCCGTTATACATGCGATAGAAAATGCAGAGCGAAGCCACATCTCTACGCAGCGCCAAGGAGTCAAGCCGACCCGAAATATGCTGGCAGTCAACAATTCGAGTTGCTCGTCGTTGGATGCGGTCCAGAGGGAGAAGCTGGTATTGGGGTGCCCCTGCCCATAGATGAGAACAGTATTCCATGTGTGGGCGGACCTGCGATTTATAAAGCTGCAGGCGGTGGGCCGGTGTGAAATACTGTCTCGATCTGTTGAGCACACTGAGCTTTTTTGAGGCTAATTTGGCCTTACCCTCTAAATGCCCGCGGAACTGGACTTCACTCGAAATGTCGACGCCAAGGATTCCGATACTGGCTGCGGCAGTCAGGGGAGTGCTCTCAAAACGAGGTGACACGACAAACTTTAACTTTTTCGCGGTAAACGCGCAAACCTGTGTCTTGGTAGGGTTAAAACGGACTAAGTTAAGTCGACCCCATTCAGAGATTTCATTTAGGGAAGTCTCAATTTCAGACACAAGTTTGTTCCGGCTCTCGATGACAATTTCCCTAGAGATGTTGGTACGGCCGGTGTAAGAGGCATCACCTGTACTATCATCAGCATAACAATGAATACCGCTGATTTTCAGCATGTCATTAATATGCATAAGGAATAGCGTGGGTGATAGCACACAGCCTTGAGGGACACCAGCATTTACAGACATGGAGTCGGAACATTCACCGTCAACTACGACCTTAATGCTTCTGTCTGCTAGAAAACTACTGACCCATACACATAATCTCTCAGGAAGCCCATAGGATGGTAGCTTCGAAAGAAGTGCTTTGTGCCAAACCCGATCAAAGGCCTTCGCTATATCCAAACTAACAGCCAATGCTTCACCCTTAGTCTCGATCGCCTGTGCCCATCGATGTGTCAGGTAGACTAGAAGATCACCAGCCGAGCGGCCTCTACGGAAGCCGTATTGTCGATCACTAAGCAACTGGTGGTCCTCTAGGTACCGAAGGAGCTGGCAGTTGATAATGGACTCCATTATCTTCGAGAGAAGGGAGGTAACAGCTATTGGCCTGTAGTTGGACGGATTTGAGCGGTCGCCCTTTTTAGGGATCGGATGCACTAAAGCTGACTTCCACGAGGTCGGGACTACGCCAGAAGAGTACGAGAGCCGAAAGAGACGCGTTAAGACCGGAGCCAACTCGGGAGCACACATCTTCAGCACAATCGCAGGGATACCGTCAGGCCCACTTGACTTATGAGTGACGAGGGAAAGAAGTGCTTTACGAATCGAGCTTTGGTTGAACCGGATGCACTTAAAACAAAAGAAGATACTGAAGAAGCCTGTAGCTATATCACCAACGCTATTTAAGTAGCAGCATGGATCAATACTCCGGCCTGTAAAAATTTGGGAACCAACATAATCCAACCTATTGAAATAAAAAAGAAAATAGCTGAAAAACGGTGACTCAGAAGAACCTGGCAGCAGTAACGACATCAAGCCGACAAAACAAAATTCAACAGAGCTATTAAGGATCTAAAAGCGGCACTCGAGGATCAAAGAAACTACAGCCTCCAGAAAACTCTCGAAAGTATGTCAACAAGCCGAGGCGAATTCTCTCTTTCGAAGGCCACTGAGCACCTAAATAAACCCCAACAATCATTCCCTCCCATTAGAAGCCAGTCAAATCTATGGGCAAAGACCGATGAAGAGAAAGCTGAAGCATTCGCAGCGCATCTGAGCCAAGTATTTCAACCGAACGAAGGCCATTGTGATGTGACCGATCTGGACGCCATTCTCGACCGAGACATTCAACAGTGCTTGCCTCTCAGTCCAACGTCACCTAGGGAACTAGCGAGAGAGATCGAATTGCTCGACACCAAAAAGGCACCTGGCTTTGATCTGATAACGCCGAGGATCCTAAAAGAGCTACCTAAAAAGTGCATCACATTCTTAACATGCCTTTTTAATGCCAACTTTCGAGTTGGTTACTTCCCGGATACATGGAAGGTCTGACAGATCGTAAATCGTAATGATTCACAAAGACGGCAAATCGCCACATGCTTGTTCTTCAGATCGAAATATTCTTTCCCACAGCTGTGGGAAAGAATATTTCTCAAAAGGCTATCCGAAGCAATGATGCAAAATGAGATTATTCCCGATCATCAGTTCGGATTCCGCAAAGCGCACTCCACTGTCGAACAAGTACATCGTGTATATCACTCTGTCAGACAAAGCCTCGAACATAAAAAATACTGCTCCGCTGCATTTTTGGACGTACAACAAGCGTTTTACAGAGTATGGCACAAGGTTCTGCTCTGCAAAATCAAGGAAACCCTCTCTCACTCTGTGTACCACATCCACCCATCCATCATCCATCCATACCTTTTCAATAGGCTCTTTCAAGTCAAGCATAGAGAAGCACGGTCTTCATTGCTCAGTACTCAAGTCAAAGCTGGAGTACCCCAAGGCTCCGTCCTCTGACCTGTGTTGTACAACATCTATACAGCAAATTTACTAACCAAACATGACGTCACCGTCGCTACTTATGCTGACGACATAGCCTACTTGGCAGCAGACAGCGATCCCATTGCGGCAAGTGCCAACCTACAACAAGTGCTGGACTCCACCTCAGCCTGGCTTCAAAAGTGGCGGATTCAAGCTAGTGCCCACAAGTCAACTCACATTACCTTTACCCTGAGAAAAGACACCTGACCCCCGGTATACTTGGCAAACAACATCCTACCACTTACAAACGAACTGCGTAAAATACCTCGGATTACACTTAGACAGACGTATGACCTGGAAAAATCACATAGAGGCAAAAAGAGACCAAGTGAACTACAAATTCAGAAAACTTTACTGGCTGATGGCAAGAAACTCAGTGCTCTCACTGGATAATAAGCTTTTAATATACTCAGCTTTCTGAAACCCATCTGGTCATACGGCATCGCAATACGGGGAGTAGCCAGTAAGAGTAATATAGCCTGCCTACAAAGGGTACAAAATAACATTCTTAGATGCATCACCAATGCTCCATGGTTCGCGAGGAACGATGAAATTCACGAGCATGTAAAAATGCCAACAGTAGCATCCGAAGTCACCCGCTATAAGGGACAACACATAGCTCGTCTTACCCATCACTCCAATCCATTGGCCTGTGGACTGCTCAATAATGTCAACGTGGTTAAGAGACTGAAACGTAACCATATTCTCTAAGGAGTGAACGAGGCATTGGCCTCTAAATCTACGACCCGTTATCCCTCATTCCACTAATCTGATCATAGTCTGGAGACTGATTGCAGATAAAAAAAAATACTGTACAGAGATTATCAGGCTGTACATTATTGGGCCGTGCATTATCACCTTGAGCAAACTTGGTCCGTGGCAATAATTGGAAGCCATTTTTGTCCGGGCTGATAATGCACGACCCAATAATCCGAGTACATTATTGGGCCGTGCATTATTGGCTTCCAAACTTTTGTTCATGGAACATTAATTTTATTTCTACTGGCCGGTACCTATTGCCTATCTGCCTACTCCTATTAATGACAGTACTTTGTGAATTCATTTCCGTTGCATGTAATCGGTTTTTTAGGTATAAAAGCAACAGCTAACTACTGAATATTCCAGTCTGTCGTATACATTTTAAAACAACTGACATGTTGTTCGTACAGATAGGAGTTATTGTATACGTGGTATATTGTATATATTATTGTATATTGTGTATATTATTGTATACGTTAATTATGGTAATTATCTTTTCTCAAAAATCATCGGCAAAGTTGACTTTATTGGTAAAAAATCAGGACGTGAAGTGCATAGTTTATGGTTAGTCAAAATTTAAAAAATAAAAAACCTTGCCGGCTCGATTTTCCTCAACTACAATGTTGCATACAAATTCCATTATTTGTCACGGTACAAACTTTTTAAAAAGTTAAAACGGCCATATAAATAAAAGGCATAGGTCCTAAACAGTCACAACGGAAGATCAGTAGCTGTGACTTATCGCGAATTTTAAGTTGTCCAAATAAATTATGGCGTTTTCGGAAGAAAAATACACTTCCAACTTATTATTTAAAAAAAAGGCGGCAATGCAAATGCTAAACATATTCCGTTTTGACATACAGTGCAGCAGGTACTGACCTTGCAGCCTCTTTTTAATCTCGAATGATTTTCACGTCAATTTTCTATATTTTCCGTAAAAACAATTAGCCAATAACTGTATTGATTATTTGTTAAGTGTAAGTTGCAAAGCCAAAAGACAAATATCGAAAGGCGTACTACAATTTCATAAAGCGGCGAGAAGAAATGCATGCCTTATCATTTATCATTTTCAGAAAGTACATTTTTGTTTTCTTGCACAATTTTTGAGAAAAGCACTATATTTGTCTTTCCGGCTAAGATGTCTTTCAGGGCAATTGCTGGCTTCGTATTAAATTAAACGGACTCCCAAGGTCGTCCGTTCAAAAAGAATTCTCAGCCAGCCTACTTCCCTTGCTTCGACAATAATGTACTATTGTAATTCGCTTACCACGGTAAATATATCAGCTAAAACGATATCTTTACAGCGGTACTTTAGACCTTTCTACATCTGCGCTCCTTTTAAAACTATATCTTATGTAACATCGAAACCCCGACTTGCACTTAAGTTGAATGTATCAATGCTTGTCTATGTAAGGGTGTCGCATCGGACAATTGTACGGATTCGTTTTATTGCTTGTAGTCCATCCGTCAGCTAAAAATATTTTTATTGCATAATCCATGTATTCGATGAAGCAACTTATGGAAATCTCAGGGCGGGCTCATAGTTCGCCTAAAGGCTGTGCCTGGCCATCAAATAGGGAAACGCGGCGAGCGTCTTGGGAACGATGCTCCGGGCAACATTGGGGTGTGTCGAGGGGGTCTATATCGGGTGGCATAAAATTGTTGGTCCTACTATTTTGTCGCATACCAACTTTATGCCGAATAACGTATGGCATAAACATTGTTGTGCATATTTTTTATTTGCCGAAATTGTTGTTCCTAACATCGATTGTCCTAAATATTTATTGTCCGAATGTTTAGTGCGTCGAGTTTTTTTTTAAGAATGATTGATGTGCACAACTTTGATTTTACGAATTTTTAATGTTCTAAAAATGTTGTGCATAAATTTTGTTGCGTATATATATCGGGCCCCTATTTCTGGTCTGAGGGACAATAGGTAACTAACGAATTTATCTAATAAATCTAAATGCAGGTTGGATCTGCCGATTACTTATGACCCGCCCTCATGTCGACGGAGCCCCGCTTCGCGGGGCCCCTATTTCTGATCTCAGGGACAAAAGGCAACTAACAAACCTAATTGATCTAAATAAAGGTTGTCTCTGCTGAGAATTGCCTAATACCTACTTAAATAGCCTATGACCCGCCCTCATATCGACGGAGCCCCGCTTCGCGGGGCCCCTATTTCTGCTCTAAGGCACAAAAGGCAACTAACGAACCTATCTTATTTATCTAGATGTAGGTCGGGTCTGCTCAGAGTTTAAAAATAGTATAAAATTTAGAAAAAATATATTGGTGGTGTAATTTTGTATGTTATAGGTAATTTTAGTGTTGCTTGTTTTAAGTACCTACCTACTTGCATATACTTACATAAATATAATTCTGCATAGGCATATTCTCCCGATATTTATGTGATAACCTGATAACTTATTTATTCTAATGTCACACACGTTGTCATTTCATATTGCATAAAATGTATTTATTTCAATGTTTAATAAGTATATCTACGTGTATTAAGAGCCTAATATTTACATACAATATGTAAAAAAGGGAGGAACCTTATTAGGAAGGTCAGATGGCAGTCGCTTTCGTAAAACTAGTGCCTATGCCAAATTTTGGGAGTAGGTGTTAAAGCCCACAACCGAGGGGGCCCACAACCGGGAATAACATTAGGAGGATGATGACAAACAAACATAATATTAAAATACTCTAACAAAGAAATAAAGTAATCTAGTACTACAACCTAAATGTTATAAAATTTCTGTTTAGCCCAATTTACTGGTAGAGAATGCCTTAAGGCATTAAGTCCACCAATTGTGCTGTTATGTTTATATTTGTTATATAAATAACCCAAATATAAAAAGAATACACCAAAAGGTCTGCCTGCGACATGGGTGCCAATACACCTCGTTACGTCTTCCTATGGCGACGTATATTCTGACTTGACATCACCAAATACGGAAGTGAAGAGAATATTTCAGAACGTTTGTCTAAATACCAGCTGTTTGTTCTACATCACCATCGATCGTCAGGCACTATTTTTTTTTCGTGTTTTGTGTGCTACATAAATAAATTCTTATTATTATTTTAATACATCACTATGACTGATCTAAACTCCATCATCAGAAAAAGCGCAAGCCACTTCAAACATCATTAAAATATTAAAAATAAATACACCAAGTTATAAACGATCGAAACTTCTGAAGCCTTAATCCTATCACAGATGAGGTTGGTGATTGAACGCGAATGTAAAATCCATGCCAAACGTCTTTAATGATTTTATTTGTTGGGATGTAAATTGCCTTCACGGGGAACCTTCGATGGTCAATTATTAGTTCAAAAGTAACTAATTTCATTACAGAAGTGGTCGGCAATTGACATTAACACATTAGAAGCCTTTTTCACGATAAACAACTATTCACACACTTTGGGCACTGTGTGTACTCCCTTTCTGACTATATTTCATTGAACAATAATTGCAGAGCACGGAGATTATATTCGAGCGCGCGGAAGTGGACTACTTCAACAAGAAGTATTTTAGCAACGCCACCGCGTACGTACGAAGAACGGGCAGGAAGAGTCCCTATTACCTAAATACAGAGATGACATCTCTGGTCTGGTTTGGAGACAACGTAACGGTAACCAAACTACGAAATTATGTACTTAACAACCTTATAGTTTTAGGTCCGACTGTTCAAAGTAGAATGAGGACTTTAGTACTATACCGTGACGCAGGCAACGCCTAGATTGCCTAGTCACTAGGAGAAGGAATTAGGCAAACACTAGGCCATTGTGTTTGCTCAATTCCTCCTCCTTGCGTCGTGTTCCTCATTGCTGACCTGTTCCGGTCTTTAGCAGCGTGGATTGCTTCATGTAAGTTGGTATCCAGTGTCGGTTGTATTTGATCGGCCCGTCTAGTTGGACTCCTCCCTTTTGGTCGTTTACCATCCACCTCATTAACTATGCTAAATGCTAAAAGGAATGGGTAAAATCATACTTCAATGGTTACAATTAAAGAGTATCCGATCATTTGGAGCGCATTTTGATATCGATCCTATTTGCTATGTAGACTATGTAGACTTTGCTGTGTATTCTCGTTTTATATATTTTTAGGGTTCCGTAGTCTACTAGGAACCCTTATAGTTTCGTCATGTCTTTCCGTCTGTCCGCGGATAATCTCAGTAACCGTTGTTTTATTAGGGTACTTCCCCTATACGTAAAGTGGGGAGTGTTTTTTTTTTCATTTCAACCCTAACGTGTGATATATTGTTAGATAGGTATTTAAAAATGAATAGGGGTTTATTAAAATCATTTTTTGATATTGTTAATATTTTCGGAGATAATCGCTCCAGAAGTAAAAAAAATGTCCAACTCTGTCAACTCTCCAAACAATGTCAACTTTTGAACCATAAGTTTTAAAAATAGGAATAAAATTAAAAAGTACTACTTTCTAGGAAAATTATTTCGAACTTGATAGGTTGCATAGTTTTTGAAAAAACTTACAAAATAATTTCTGAACTAAGTTTGTAATTTAACCGTATAAGCAGGTATTTATTGTACCTGTAATTTCTACAAAATAACAATGAAAGGTTCGGTTCGGTTCACGCAATAAAGAATTATCCCATAAAAATCATCTTCCATACTTTAAGCTCGCGTGCAATAGTTAACTTAATTTGCCGATAGATGTCGCTGTACGCGGAACGCTCATATCGTACATGGCGGTGTTAAGATTTTTCCTGATTTAATGGGGTTGGAGCAGATGCGCCCATACATTAGGTCGAAAATTTGTCGTGCTCGAATTGTCTTAACGCTTAAGTGGGGACAGTTACTGTAACGGACGGAAAACTACGGAACCCTACACTGAGCGTGGCCCGACACGCTCTTGGCCGGTTTTTTTCTGATTGTTTTTCTAGAAACATTCTAGACTAGCATTTTTTATACAATTTTTACTTCATATAATTTTTACTTTTTATGTTTAATAAATCATATTCCGTACATAAGTTCCGAAAAACTCATTGGTACGAGCCGGGATTCGAACCCACGACCGCCGGCATGCCTGAACCACTGGGCTACCGTAGCTTTCATATTTACCGTTAGCTTTTCGGTGAAGGAAAAACATCGTGAGGAAACCTGCATACATCTGCGAAGAAATTCAAAGGTGTATGTGAAGTCCCCAATCCGCACTGGGCCAGCGTGGGGACTACTGCCCGTTCCCTCTCATACATGAGTGGAAGCCTGTGCCCAGCAGTGGGACGTATATAGGCTGATGATGTGATGTGATGATGTTTAATAAATTACTCTAAGTAATTAGCTTAAGATTATGTTTCTACCTGACGATTTGAAAGTGCTTGTTACTGGGCCTTTTTGAATAAATATAATTTTGAGTTTGAGTTTGAGTTAGACTTTATGGTTCGTCATTGTGAAGGAAATAACCTTATAATAGAAATAGAAATAGAAATAGTTCCTAGATTCCTGCCTAGGTAAACAGTATACCTGGGTCGTTCTTCTTTTTAACCGACAATGAATCGTCTTTTTTCTGTTTTTTGCGTTTTTCAACTATTGATAATGATGGTTTTAATGTTCGATTTTAATAAACGTTGCATGTATTTTTTATTAGGACCAATTCATGATTCTTTCCGTGGCGATAATGTTTTTCATTATGATGCTTTTTCCATAGAATCGCGTGACAGAGTGGTAATCCAAAATGTGGTCCCCGCAGAAAACGACCACTCTGTCACAGTATTTTCTGAAAAATTTAGTCCTAATAAAAAATACATGCAACGTTTATTAAAATCAAACATTAAAACCATCATTATCAATAGTTGAAAAAAGCAAAAAATAGAAAAAAGACGATTCATTGTCCAAAAAATAGAAAAAAGACGATTCATTGTCGGTTAAAAAGAAGACGACCCACCTAACATCTTACCATGACCTAACGGTGTCAATGTCAACGAGGGTGAGGTGGAGTCTTCTTTGCCAACAGCAGTGACGGCCATAACTCTGTACGCAGTCTCAAGATTCCTCTACAGGCAAATGCGTCGCCACAGGTTCACAAAGGAGGATTTCTCCGCTCGCCGAAGTCTGGTAGTCCTTGACGGGCGGTCTTTATTACATACGTTTATATACAACTTTTCTATACCTACATATTTTCTATGCCTTACTCTTTGTAACCATTTAGTCTGCAGACGCTAAGGTCACTCCAACTGGTTCTTGTGTTGCTAATTATCGGTTTTGCCGACTGAACTAATTACAGATTACATGTAGGGTAATCAGTCTTATTTTCAATTGAAGTTTAATAAACCTTGGTGTGAAATAAGGAGAGTAGAAAACTATCGGGGGTAGAATAGGGTTAAAATCATACAATATGTTAGGGGAAGATAGGTTTAGGGATGATAGGACCGTAGGGTTCATTTGATTGTTATAAGCAGATATTATGTTTGGTCTTTATTTGTAGTTTAATGTGACATTCTTGTATGGTAATATGATTTTTATTTTCATTGATTTCATGAAAACCATAATAGAAGGGCAGATAGAGGGAATGAGGATGAGAGGGAGACCAAGAAGATCATTTCGTACCAAATCAAGGAATAAGTAAACGGCGTGTCGTATCAGGATGTTAAGAAGAAATCTGAGAATAGTGAGGAATGGGGCCCACCGGAAATATATGATGACTTCTTAAATATATGATGATGATGATAATTTTCATTGGTTAGTGTTAGATCTCAATGAAAGTCGAAATGGAGACAAATCAAACACATGATAAGTATATTCTGACTCACTCCGCGCGGTACGCAGCCGCGCCCTATTGCGTCTTCAAGCTAGCCACGGTAACAGTTAGGTAACGAATAGTTTATTTTTTTCAGAGAGGGAAACTAACATGTTATAGGAACCAGCGTAAGGCAGAGCAAGTCGCTGTAGACCGTAGTTACCCGGGCAAAATAATATCCTTAATTTCAGTACATAATTTGGTATTTCAAGTGTGTTCAATATTCAGGAATAGCCGTCGAATATATAAGGATTACCTAAAGCTCGGTTCGATATTGAAGAAGATCAAACAGAAGAATGCGCCGTGCGACCAAGTAACTAAGTTCAGTGGTCTTCCCGCTTGAACGGGCCGAAAAGAAGCTATAAGCTAAATGAAGATGAGAAACGTGATTGAAATAGATAATCGTATATAGATAATCAAAGATATTCTTTACAGCTTCACATGGTGTTACAAGCGCGGCTTCGTTGAGATAGAGATGCCTTTGTGCGATTTAGTCAACAAAGAGCCCTGGCGCACGATGTTAGGAGCGGCATTCGTGAGCAACGGTTTTGTTTGCCCGGCGCCACCGGTATGAGTTTGAGTATAAAATAACAGTTTATAATTCTTAGAGATTTCTTACTGCCGTATAAGGTCTTCATGTGACAAAATTAATATAATTTAATCTGATACGAATTCTCAGAGCTTTTTAAGATCTCTTAGCGCGAAAGAGCATAAATTTATGAAATCAAAAAGATCTTTGGGAAATCTATGTTAATTTCGCTGAACACTATAATGAATTTACATGTCTCCCTTGCAAACATGAACGGCAGGCGTAGCACGGCTGCCATTTTATCACTTATCGTTGTGGATAAGACATCCGTCACTCTCGCACTCGCATACTTGTCAGAACTTGACGGAAGTCTTATATATCCTCAGCGATAAGTGATAAAATGGCAACCGTGCTATGCCTTCTGAACTAACTTAGGTTAAGTATCGCGTTTACTTATACATTACTAGCTTCCGCCCACGACTTCGTCTGCGTTCAGGCTATAAACCATCTTTGATCAAAATCTCATCCCCATTGGTTAAGCCGTTTAAGCGTGATTGAGTAACAACCATCCAAACATGAACATTTTCGCATTTTTTAAAATGGTGACATTCATGTATTTATAAATTTAATTTAGTATTGAGTGCATATAGTGCTTGTATTGTCCACAGGGTACTTACAGACTCAACGATCTCCTGGTATCATCGAAAAACTTTCCATACGTCTTGCCATTCGAAAAGGGTATGATGCAAGCGTATGCGCAATTGACGACCACCAAGGAAATATTAGGGCGTTGGAAAGTCTACGGCAGCTATAAGTTTGATATACCGAAAGGGAAATAGATATGTTCTATGAACGAATTATTAGAAATAAAAAGGCTGTTGCAGATGGCGTTACCTTATACCAAACCAAACCTACCCAGAAATGTCACTGTCACAGTGAAACCTGCCATTGTCAGTATGATATACAATACTTAATTCTAATTATAAAATTTCACCTAAAGTTAGGTCGTCTAAAGAGTCTAACAAATATGTTAAATATTTAGGTTAGATTATAGTACGGTACGCGAAGACTGTAATTAGTCGTCAAACTAACATAAGTCCCAAGTTTGTTTTTTTTTTTTATCAGCGAGAGTACATTAAGTACTAACTGCGAAAAATAATTTCTAGCAGTTTTTGATTTTGGTTTTCGAATAATTAATTTTTTTGTAAGGAACACTTGTAAAACTTTGCAAAGATTATACAAGTTGTTGTTTTTTCCTATAATGCATCGCATTTGATTATTCAAACCTTACTTATCGTTTTCTAATAGTTTTGTCAAGAGATTACGTCAGCAATACCGGAAACTATAAAAAAATATATAAATCTCCTAAAAGATTATTCAAGTTACTAGTGGCTACTAAAATGTATTCAAAAGTATTTAAAAAAATGGCCCCATTAATTTCTAACATATTTATCAATAGCATTTATTTTAAATTAGGAATAATATCTTGAAACCATTCTCCTTACCATAAAAGAAATCTCATAAATTCTCAAGTCGGTGTAATTCATTTTAGTTCTATCGAAGAATATATAAACACAAATTCTAATAGATTTGTTAATAGCTCTAAATTGTATTAGCTTATCAGTTTATTGTGCGTAATTCAAATCTTTCGCGCGCGACTCGCGCAATTCCTGTGCAGCGTGCTGCCGGCCGAGTAGTTACCTCGCCAAGGCCGTGCGCTCAAACTTGTACGTACAAATTTTAAGTATTTGATTTTACTTTATATTTAGTTACTAATTGTTTTTCGGTTGCAATGACATAATTATCTATTTTATTTAACCAATAACCAAACAGGTAAAGAAAGTATATACAGGGTTATTCGTTACGAGTATCTCTATAATAATGTTTTAGTTTATCTAGTTAATGTACAATGGAACTGACGTAATCTTAAGTGATTAAATGTTCCTTAAACGATAAAGAGAAAAAAAGTAGTAGTAGGTAGTAAAATTAGGGTGCAGGTAGGGGGTAATCTCCGAAAATAGGTACCTACTCATTCGATTTCAAAGAATCTTCCGATTAGGGCTTAACAATAAATTATTGAATTACCAATAACCCTCAGGAAAGTTGTTTATCATCGATGTGGAAGAGGACTTTTATTAATTAATACAAAAAAATCCGAAGTTATTGAAAATTTAGAATTTCGATGCATATTTCTTACGTCTTTTCATGTTCAAATAAAATTGCTGAACCGATTGAGATGAAATTTGGTAGTTTGAATAGCTTCGTTACCACGTTGACCAAAATAGTTTCGTTAGCAGACATTACTGCTTAATACAAAAATAATCTTTGGGGTGGCACATCGTTTCTGACGTTTTCTCATAATCATAATCATCCATTCTATACAATCGGTGCTGTAAGGAAGGCAGATTCATCTACTCTAGACAGATGTCGATACACGCCTCCCTAAGGCCTTGTAAAAATGCACTGATTGATAAAAAAGGTGACTGAGGTGGATTATTCCGATTGCTCAGTTGGTTGAGAGTAAGGAATGCAAAACCGGCTTTCGTCGTCGGTTTTTATAGCCGACTGTGAGAAAGCGGGCCGTGGATCGGCTAGAGATCTGGGGACCTAGACAACGTTACAATCGACAAGCGCTAACGCCAAAAGAAAACTAATGAAATGTGTCATCCGCATACATTTTATTATTTTCTATTGGCGTTAGTACTTGTCGATTGTGACCTTGTCTACGGCCCCTGAGGGGTAGTCACGTAACGTTTCGAACGCGCGTTAGGACAGTTTAACTGTCGTTTTTCATATAAAAAAAGACATTTAGATCTACATAGCATACCTATATAATAGCGTATAATGCGTTACGTGATCGACATACCGGTCACTCATGGCTCGCGGTGGTTGCAATGGTTTAACCTAGCTTGTTAAAAATTCACAATAAGTTGATTATTGAATAAGTAATTGCATAATTACGTTGATAGTTACTCTGTAGGTCAATGAAGCTTATGATATGAGTGTAATAGTGTAATTAATAGACGGAAAAGTCATCATACAAAGATTTATTAAAGAAAAAACACTGTAATTTTCTGTTATAAGTTATAATGTTCAAAGTGCGTGTGTTAAGTTATAACAACAACAGTTTTTCATTATGCAAGTGAGCTGATCAACTTTAATACTGAAGTACAAATCATCAATATACTGGAGTAGGTACAAATTACAATGCAGGTTATTCGTAATCTAACAATCATCTCATCACAGAACACTGGAATAACTTTTCAGTATAATCAGTATGTTTTTTCAAGTGAGCTGATTTACTTAACACTGGAGTACTGTACATTAATTAAATATTGATTTAGTTTATTACTAACTATATAGACTATGCGTATTCTTACAATCATCACAGCTTGACAGTGGAGTGTTTCTGTACAATTGGTATGTTTAATACTGGAGAACTACACATTAATTAAGTACTGTTTTATTATTATTACTACTTTAGAGATCATTCGTAATCTTACAATCATCACAGCTTTACCATGTAGGTTTTTGTACAGTAAAATAAAACAATAACTAAACTCGGTAAAAGATAAAAGATAACATTTTTCAAGTGACCTGATACATTCAATAATGGAGTACTACACAATAATTAAGTATTGATTTAGTTTATTACTAAGTATATATACAGACTATTCGTAATCTTACAATCATCACAGCCTGTCAGTGGAGTGTTTCTGACTTTCTGTACAATCTAATTAAACACAACATTAAACTATAGCAGTCTTTCAATTTACAACTGAGCTGACCCGTTTTTATATTGATTTGTCTTAATACTACCATAGAGATCATTCGTAATCTTACAATCATCACCGCTTTACCATGTAGGTTTTTATACAGTAAAATATAACAATAACTAAACTCGGTAAAAGATAAAAATTTTCAAGTGAGCTGATCCATTCAAGTACTACACAATACACATTCATTAAGTATTGATTTAGTTTATTACTAAGTATAACATATGCAGACTATTCGTAATCTTACAATCATCACAGCTTGTCAGGGGAGTGTTTCTCTACAATCTAATTAAACACAACAATAAACGATAGCAGTCTTTCATTTTACAACTGAGCCTTCTTAACATTGGAGTATCCAGCATTCAATATAGGGAGAATACCGTAAAACAATAATTTATCTATAAATTAAAAACTGGAGTGTTTTTGTACAGTCTTAATAATCACAACAATAAACGACTATAATCTTCTATTACTACACTGGAGTTTTACAGATTAATTAAGTATTTATTATAACGTATACATTACAGGTCATTCCTACTCTTACAATCATCACAGCTGACAGCACACAGGAGTGTTTTTTCAGTATAAACTAAATAAACTCAACAATAAACGATAACATATTTTGATCATTCAAGTGAGCTGATCCACATAACACTGAAGTACCTTACATTAATTAAGTATTGATTTGTTTTATTACTTCCATAAAGATTATTCGTCATCTTACAAAACTGATGTAGCAATCAATTTCTTTCCTTCATTACCTACTATTCTACACATTGGTTAAGTGTCGTTATGCGTATCTTACGTCACTACGAGTAAATAATCGAAATAGAGCCGATCGAGAATAGATCGAGAAAGACAGGTTTTCATGACATAATGATTTGTTTTTGCTGGTTGCATTTCCCTGCTTTTATCATAATTCGTTGTTAATTAATTAGCTCTTAAAACATATGTGCAGCAATAGTATCACTTCGCAAGAACAATGGACCAAGTCCAAAACAAACGAATATTATGTAGATTTTTTTTGTCTTTTTGGTGCAGCCAAAAAGTCATCTTCATTGTCCAAAGTTTCCTGCCCTAGCATTGATGATGCCATCTCGTCATCACTATTCTCATATGCTCTACTGTTTAATTATATTTCAATCTCTTCGTTGATATCACCTTCATCAATTATTGGTTCTCCCATACATATTTTGTCACTGCAAAAAATACATAAAGATGTGCATTTCAGTCCAGATTTTTTGCAAGAACAATTCCCTTTGCATGTTTTCTTGCATTTACATGCTATTATTTTCAGAATCGTGTCGGGTACTAATTTATCCGTTGTTTGTATTGTAACTAGTCCCGAATCATCTTGTTTCCAACCCCATTCTCGGGGATCATGTTTGTTGCCAATCCACTGCTGGACTTGGTAATAGACGCGATAGACATGTTGTCTCATCGCCATTGCCGTAGGTGGTAAGGATGCTAAATCGATGCTACTTTTAGTGATTAACTGACCAAATTTCTCATAACGTACCGTATTTAAATTATGATATGTCTTACCACCATACAAATGACAGTAAAATTGTTCCCCAGCTTTTGAAATATCGGCCGGATTTACATCGATTTCATTGAAAACGCTCAGCATTTCTTGTAGTAATTCATTTTTACCGACGAGGTTCATTATTTTTTTTTACCTTGCCTGTATGTTGCTGATGTGGTATCACACCCAGACAGCGCATGAATTACCGGGACAAGGCGGTTAAGCATACCGTTTCCTACGCTTGAGGCATTATAATATTTTGTTGGTGTCTTCCCTTTTCCAGGTTTCATCATGGTAATATTTTGTTTATTTTTATACACTAATATAACCAGGAGATCAATGTCTTCTCCTACAACCAATACTTGGTCATATATGTGTGATGATGACACGTCAACGGCCGTATCAATTATCAATGTGTCAGCATCATCATTACTTTGATATACTGCAATCCCGGCTGAAGTCAGGTAATTTGTCAGGTATTGAATAAGTCGTTGTTTGTTTTTTATGTTTCCCAAAAAACTTTCCTGTGAAATAGTGATGTTAGTATTTTTAGTAATAACTATATCGGGATATAGCTTTCCTTTTGATCTTCTTTGTCTTTCACATTGTTTGATGCTTAAAGTGTCATCGTAACCATCAAATACAACAGTGGCATTATCAAAGTGTGAATTGACATATTCTGCGTAGGTTTTGGCAATTTCTTCCATAATGGCACCTTTGCGCCATACTACTTTATGTAACAAGTAACCGCCGTCAATTACATGAGCAGTATTATTTTGGTGCGAGAAGCTTATGGGTTCTAGCATATCGTACAGAGCAGACTTTTGGTTTTTGCGCATTCCTTCGTTATCAAATAAAGACAAGGGGAATGGAGCTAGCTCGTACTCTAGATATTGCTTTAATTCGTCTTGAGTCCTTTTTGTATAGCAGATTCTTTTAAATATAACGTCTGGTTCTATTGCAATTTTTTCTCCGGAGTCTTTGATGGATGCTCGTACTGTTGCTAAAGACTGGACAGTCTCTTTTCTAGAATATTTCAAGTCTGTGTACGGAGTTCCGATTCTATCTTTAACAATTTGTTTACCGACTTCGAGAGCTTTGTGAGGATTGATTGTTTTATCGCCTATTACGCCAGTGCTGATGGACATAATTTGATCAGTCTTAGGAAAAGGATCATGCTCCGAAAGCCAGTCAGATAATATCTGTATATCTTTCGCGTCTCTCTCAATTCTTGATTTTGTTCCATCCTTGTGATTATAGACGCGATCTGTTCCGGCGCAAAAGTTTTCCACTGCCTCTGTTATACAATGTGAGATCGGCAATCCCAATACCCACTTTTGCAAAACATTATCAGACAGCCCTCTTCCCTGTGTTACACCTCCAGAAGTTTTCATCGTCCTCATTAGGCTTTGTTCGATAGTCATGTCTGTCCATGTGCCCGAAAAAGGCCGACTCGTTCTTCTGACGGTAAAAAAACCCTCTACAAATTTTTTGTAGGTGTCGGGAGGCAGAGCGTTTTTTAAATTTTCCATATCATTCAGATAAAGGCTGGCTGACTTAGAATAGTTGAAATGCCCAGCCGCATGAAAATATGGGATCATGGCTTTAACACTTTTCAAATGCAATTGCCAGTCACCAGAGCGTTTGGATTTTATAAAGTTAAGTAGTATATTGATCATGTTAAAATAACTTAACCAAAGCTCTGCGGTCGGGCCGTTGTTTTGTAATGTATTTACAGCATGTCTGAACTTTTCTATAACACCTTTCATTGTGTCATCATCTTTCTCCGCTTCGTAGCCATGTATTATCGCATCTGTCAAGCAGTTTAAATACATGGTATCAGTCACACTCAAATCCATCTTTTTGTAAATTAAATCAAACAGTGCTACTAAGGAGAGCATGTGAGCTCTGACTGCGCGCTCGTAATGATGACCGGATAAAATCTTATCCAATGATCCGTTGGCATAAATAGTACCCCATAATTCTCTGAGGCCACTACCCTTCATGATATGCCCGATGGCACCCATGAACGACATCAACATATGGAAGCCTCCTAATCTAAGAATTATGTTTTTAATTAAGCTATCTTTTGACGATTTAACAATTTCTTGTGCCTTTTGATACAAGGGCTGATCGAATGTGACAAAACATGCTTCTGTATTATTTTTTTCACATTGATTTGGTGCATATGACAAACTGGAGAGTATCGTGTCATAGCTTGACGGTGGACTGTTTAAAAATGGAAGTGGTTCTATATCTGTTCCTTGTATGTCAGTTTGTGTGTCCCCATTATAAATCAAACTCATGAACCTGTGCCAGCCTGGGACATCTACTTGAATTTGCGATTTTCCGTACAACCATAACAAATCTTGTTCTGATATTTCAACACTAGCTTCTTCTTCGTTGAAAGAGAACAAAATGTGTTTCAACCCGGTCTCAACTGGTTTGATAAATGTTTTTATGGGAATATGATCAATGTCATTAAAAAATGTTTTGGGCACATGTTTTAGGACAGGAATAGCTTTATCAAATTTTGTTTCTCTTGAGTTGATGCACGCAATACCTCCCATTGCATGAAAAGTGTTATGTCCGTCTAGAGTGTTAACATTAACATCAGCATTATCAAAAACATACTGGGTGAATTCCGAATTCCGATCAGGGGTTACCGTTGCTACTGCAGACATTTCAAATTTAAGTGTTTCTCTGTAACTCGAGCAAAATCCAACTGCGTTCAGTTTGTCAATCAAATAGCGAGAAGCGTATTTGTGGTGAATCAATGCAGAAATACCAAGCAGAACAGGTGATACAAAACTTCGGGGACGCATGGCACTTATAATAGCATGACCTATGGCCAAAGACTTTCTTTGAAGAGAATCCTGCCTAGTTTTATTTCTTACCATTAGTGTCTCTAAAAACTGCATTAAACTTTCGGGGCAGTAATTTTTTGCGCCATCTAAGAAGAATACAGGTGCCGGGTATGTATTTTCATACGGATGTGACAGTATATCATCGGATATCAATTTTGCTGCTGTCTCTATTATACGTAATTTTTCCAAGCTCTCATTCTTGTTTCGACTCTCGTACCAACTATCTTGCAATATTTTGTAGCTATCAGCTAAGAAACAAACGACAGACGGACTTCCCTTACTTATAATTATATTATCACCGTACCTTTGTTTGAGATGGTATTTTATTACAGCATCGCTTGGCAGTTCCATATTTCGCAATGCGTCCCTGATTTCCGCTAAAGAGAATTGGCTGTCTTCATCTGAACCTTGCTCCAAAATCTTGTAAATGTGGTCCATGGCAGTCGCATTCTCTACTTCCGTGGGCCGGCCGCGTTTCTGACCCGTAGTTCTATGAGGATGGCAGAATTTTGAATAACACTTGTAGTGGTAACGAGCTCTTCTTACCACCAAATCCACATCTTTTATGCGAAAAAGGACCTGGAAAAGAATAATAATAAATTATTACTGCATGAATTCAAGTAAA
The DNA here is from genome assembly GCA_945867215.1 of Epinotia demarniana. Classification (NCBI taxonomy): domain Eukaryota; kingdom Metazoa; phylum Arthropoda; class Insecta; order Lepidoptera; family Tortricidae; genus Epinotia; species Epinotia demarniana. The sequence continues at coordinate 18,453,279 of OX244274.1, read as the reverse complement.
TGGATTCAAATATCTGGGTTGTACTCTGATCTAACCAGGAAGCTAACTTCACCCGCTTGGAATTCCTTTTATATCGTAGCTCCATACAAACTTTCACACCCTATCTCTACAGGGTGGAAATAGATTTTGGGTCAGTGAGGGCAGCTAGCAGATCCCGTGTTGCTAGGCGAAAGCTTAGGAGACCTTCCTTCTATTTCAAATTAATGAAGATTGACTTTGGAAAAAACATACAGGGTGCGAGAAAATGGTAATTTTTGACAAACTTTTTTTTTATGCATATCAATCCCATTCCTGCCCAGGGTCAAAAGCTTGTATCGGACCAAAAAGAAATTTCCGGCTAGAAAAGCCATAAATCGAGAAAAATTAGCTATTAGAAATTAGCTAACTTTCCCCATACAACTTAGTATGAAAATGAAAAAAGTATTTCTGTACGTGTCTTTTTTTATATGAATCGATTCCATTTTTATCCAGTATCAATAGTTTCGTTGGGGTCAACTTTCGGTAATGTACAAAAAAGCCAGAAATTAAAGGAAACTATTTTCATACATTTGCTATGGAGAACAAGTAAAACTTTATTCTCATTTATCTGTCACCCTAATTCATCATCCTATGCTGAATGACTGTATAAAAACAATGCAGTACTAAAATTTTGTAGATAAATGAGAATAAAGTTTTACTTTATCTCCACAGCAAATTTATGAAAACAGTATTCTTTAATTCCTGGCTTTTTTGTACATTACCGAAAGTTGACCCCAAGGAAACTATTGATTGATACTGGATAGAAATGGAATCGATTTACATAAAAAAATACATGTAAAGAAAAACTTTTTATATTTTCATACAAAATTTTATGGGGAAAGTTTTTATCGATTTATGATTTTTTTAGCCGGAAATTTCTTTTTGGTCCCATACAAGCTTTTGATCCTGGGTAGGAACGGGATCGATTGGCATCAAAAAAAAGTTTGTCAAAAATGACAATTCTCTCGCAATCTCTTGAAATCGAAGACCCTTTGTATCCTAAGACCATTTTCGTCTAGCAACACGGGATCTGGTAGCTACCCTTACTGACCCAAAATTTGTTTCCACCCTGTAGACCAAATTTCATCTAAATGCGTTCTCTTTTAATTTAACTCCCCCTTAATGCATGATTCTGGGATAAAAACTATCCTATGGCCGTTACATTTTGCCCATTTCTGGATGCTTCTACCGGGTGGAAAGGCACGACGATCCTTTCCGCAAAGGGGGGTTAGTTCAAGTGATGGAGAATCGATTCGTAATGTGTAGATTTTTTTACGAACAATTAGTAAAAATATTAAAATTAATTAATGTTCTTCTTAGTGACAACCCTACTATTACTACGTACTTATAATTGTATATACGTATTGATAAAGGTCACTGATCCTTGTGTTATTGTTAAAATGTTACTGAACCTAATGAGGGTTGTCATTTGCAGTATTTTGCATTAAAAGTTAACTGCCTATAACTTCAAAACGCTTACGAATTCAAGCCTAGTTTCTTTAGAGGAAATACAGCACTAAATCTAAACAATCCCCCTTTTGTGGAAAGGATCGTCGTGCCTTTCCACCCGGTATATTCGATCATTTTGCACCTGATTTTTTAATCGGTAAGATAGGTAAAACTAATCTATCAGCACGACTAGCCCAAGACTGCAAGCGAGAAATTGTACGTTTCCCACCGAACGGGTCGGGCCGGCGCGCATTCTATTACATGCAAAGGAATTTGAACCGTCTATACAGCACATACAATTCATATTTGATTACAATACCCAGTATACCCCCCGACCATGTTGGTAGCTGCCGCCTCGCAGTGCATACACGATTCATTCAAATATAAAATGTAACTACTGTATAGACGGTTCAAATTCCTTTGCATGTAATAGTATGCGCGCCGGCCCGACCCGTTTGGTGGGAATCGTACATGAAGAATTGTCACAGTCCTTTTAATTGCGTATTATTGCCGTTTTATCGTAGATTAAATTAAACCACCTCTAAGTGTAAGGCCTGAGTGGACGCCCCGCTCAGAGCGGGGCATCGAGCGTCCATATAAATTGCATTTGTTTTATATATGGACGCTGCACGCCCCGCTCCGAGCGGGGCGTCCACTCCAGGCCTTGCACTAACGCTTGAGTTTAGCGCGTTACGATCATACAACAATGGCGGCAATTCGACCATACGCCATGACGAATGGTTTTAAAAAAAAACATAGACAAACGAATAAAGTCCATAATATACTCATATCACTCGAGATCAAATGTCGTACGGTTTGTATTAAATAACCTACTGAATTGACGTTTCGTATCGATAACTGTTTTAATATCTATGAATACTAGAATAGAGACCCACTTGAGTTTTGACAGCTGTTCCAAATTTAAACTCGTAACGATACAAAAATCTGTACTGTAATGACATCACAGTACAGATTTTACCTACTACCACAGACAAGAAAGTTCTCATTGTAAAATCGGTTGTAGTAATGCTGGTCATTTCCTACGGTATCTGATCGCATTTTAGAGCACTAATAATATGTGTGTAGATAAAATTATTAAAAACTTGCCACTATCGCGGCCGCCACTGCATGCTGTGCCAGTATGGCACAGGCATAATACGTAATACCTACACATAAAAGTAGGTACCTACTTAAGTACTCGTATAAGTAAATTATCCAATAGTTAGATACTTACTTCTTTACTCCAAGCGTCATCGTGGATCAATCCATACCGCACTATACATTGTGTTGTCTCTTCTTTCGACACCATATAAACCGAAACTCTTTTATGAACTGGTAACTTTGTTTGCGCTTCAATAAAAGCTGCCGAAGCATCACTGATACAAAACAAGCACTTTTGTTCAAAATCAACATGGTCATTTATCTTTGCTGAACATTCTTGAAGTATGTTTCGTTTTATGAAAGCACGAATGCATTGTTCATTGGTGTATGCCATCCGACATTTTCTATGTAGTTTAATTTCATTTCCTTTAAAAAGCACTGACTTTCCATCGTTTCTTTCGCCACTTGCTTTTATTAGACCCGCAATGCCTCTCTCCTTAACCACCACAACGTCAAAGTTCAAGATTTGATTACAAATTAAACACGTACTCATTTTGAAAGCAAACTTTTAACGCGCACTGTCGTATTACATTTTGCAAATGCAAATGAATTGTCGATGTCCGGAGGTTGGCACAGAGGGGAGGCTACCGCGTAGGAAACAAGGAACGGCGAGCTGTGATTGGTCATGACGTTCTCGCCGTCGGCGCACTAGACTCGCGCGCAGATCGTCGTGAGTTCAAATTTGAAAAATAATTGATAAGTGAATAAAACGAGGAGCTATTGATGAATTACTTAGATTTTGTTATCAATAGATTACTGTGATAAAGCTGGATTATATGCGTCGACTTGAATTTTTTTGAGATTTTTTTTAAAATAATTAGGAGGATTTTAACATTAAACTGTTCGTTTTCTGAATTATTCCGTAAAACAACTGATTGTCGCGTCGCAGTTGCAAATAACATAATTTTAATATATAAACCGAGTGTGGAAGCAGGACACAACCATTTTAAGTCAATTCAGTTGAGTGCCGACAAGACTCCTATCGGTGGAAGCTTCAGGAAAGGTATTTCGCGAACTGTAGGTAAGTCGGCTAGCTGAAAGTTGGTGAAAGTACTCTGCCCTGTTTGCTGACACCGACTTCTGCCTACTACAATCGCAGACAAGCCTGGTAAGTGCTCAATTATATTGACTTAGAGACTATTCCACACAAACTTTATTTCGTACATTTTCGTATATTTTAATCTCGTAAATACAGTCCATTAAGAAAAAGACATTTGGTCATTCTTTTCGCGTACCGTACTATTAGTGGGGGGTATTTAAAGGGTTATAATAGCACCAAAAGTTATTAAAGGTGATGGACATATTTTAAATGCGGATTCACAAAAAAATAAGAGTATACGTTGTCTATTTATAATCTCAAATAATAAATTGTACGTGTTGAAACATATGTAAATAACATTGATATAACGATTTAAAATACACGATTAACACCAAACTAGTTCTTTATTTATTTTCATATCCATGTTATATTTATATAGGAGCGCCTATTTCACCGAAAGTGTTGTCGCTCATTTAGCACCACCCAGGGGACACATATCCCTTCAGCTGTGTTCATCCCTCTGTGGGCTTCATATTTTTTCCTGCATGTCGGTGGAGCGGCCCTCGGAGGGGCGCAATGGCTTTGCTTACTTTCTTAGAAATAAAACCGGCATTCGTGTATCGATCTCGCTTTAATCCATTGAAACGTATAGCCAATTCAGTGAGACAGCTAGCAAGCGAAAACTTCAATGGCCAATGGAGGAAAAAATCAATTTAGTCGTTAGTCTAAAATAGTCAGTGGCACGTTTGACACGGTCGGTGTTCGCGAGTGAAAATTAGTGGGTTTAGTGCTGAATTGTAGTGCCAGAAGGACAGTTTTTGTAGACATGTAAGTAATCTTTAGAATTACATAGAAACAAGTGTTATTTCAACGGGTTAGCTGTAATAAAACCGTGACTTACATGACATACCTACTCATGGTCAAAATTTGGCAACACGTTTTTTAGCGCTTTTCTAATAATTTAATATTACTATTAGCTATTAAAATTACCGTTAGTTATCATACATTTGTTTGAAATGAACTTAAATCGATTAACAATGGCCCGAAAGTAAATAAATCGATTCAAGTTGGTAACGATCACAACAAACCCCTCAGAGGGGGACCTAACCGACCGGGAATTTCCCTCCGAGGGATGCCCACATGATACCTCGTGACGTCACAACGATCCGCACTCTATACTAATCATGACCTTGATTTATACTGTTTTCAAATCATGTTTTGATGTGATTTTTGTTTAATTGATGGTTATATTATAGTTTTAACTAAAAGTATACTTAATGGGAATTTTAAGATTTTCGTTCTCGCGCACGCGCTCAGCGAGTGGACGTGTGGTGTTGTTTATGCAATCTTAAAGTAACGAAAGATAATCTGTCATAATGGTGCAGTGTAGAAGGTGCAAATTATTTGTGTCTTTAGCGAAGGACGAGACGATAAAGTGCAAATCGGTGTCCTGTGATGCTATCCTTCACAAAAAGTGCGCAATGAAGGAAATGTGTGAGAATTGTTATCGGAAGGAATCTGGCAGCCCTGCTGGAGCAAAACAGGAAGCAAGCAAGGCTAAAATAGAAATTAAGCCGGGCGAAGCTTCGCTTGAAGCTGTGCTCAAAGACGTCAACCAGAAGCTGGATATAATTTATACAGTCGAAAAAAAATTGGACGATTTAAAATCTGCAGTGGAATTCTACGCCGCGCAGTACCAGGAGTTGATAGAATTTAAAGAAAGAGCAGAAAAGAAAATGAAAGCGCTGGACCAAAGGAATACCTACCTGGAAAAATGCAATAAGGCGCTGGAAGAAAGAATTATAGACTTAGAACAGGAGAAAAAAGAGAAAAATGTTGAAGTAATAGGGTTAGAGAAAAAAAATGGTGAAAACACAACGGAAATAGTTAAAGAAATAGCCAAAAAACTCAGTTTGAATGCTGACGACATAAAATACGCATGGAGGGTCGGACGAGAAAAGGCGGGCGTGGGCGCGGCCAAGCCGCAACCCGTCGTCGTCAAGCTGAAGAGCAGGGCCGCCCGGGAGAAGTGGCTCCAAGCCAGAAAGACCCGGGTCAGTAACAGCCACATCTATGAAAACGGAAGTGAAAAGCCTATATTCATTAATGAGGACCTTCCAAAGTTTAAACGACAGCTGTTTTGGTCCGCCAAAACGCAGCTTAAAGATATCTGCAGATATATATGGATACAAAATTCGAACATATTAGCCAGAAAAGAAAATGATGCCAAGATCTACCGAATCAGGTGTGAAAAAGATATCGAAAATATAACGGCCTAGTAACTAAGCAATTAGCTGTCAGAACACAGTACGTGATTTCTTCTGCTAACAAAATTCAACGGCTTTCCTGATACATTGCCGGAATTAGTATACTCACGGCATAAGAATATAGAAATATGGAGTTCATCAAATAATAGCAAAAATAAGCAACTTAACATATTGCACTTGAATATAAGATCATTGCGTAAGCATTTCAATGAATTATTAGTTACGATTAACCAGAGTCAACGTCAATTAGATGTCATTATTCTATCGGAAGTGAACATAAAAGAGGACGAAGTTACATGTTATAACATAAAAGGATACTATACCTGCGCAAAAACGAGGCAAAGCGCTAGAGGGGGAGGCATATTAATATATATTAAAAATAGAGTTAACTTCACTGTGGACGAAGTGAAGTGTCTCGGTATGGAATTGCTATATGGAGTGTTACAACTAGAGAATAGAAGAATCAAAGGTGTTTATCCAGAAAACCTGAAAAAATCTATTATCAGACCTATTTATAAAAACGGTAATCACTTAGAATATACTAACTACAGGCCTATTGCAATCCTATCGGTAATAAACAAAATTGTTGAAAAAGTAGTCGTCGGACAAATAACAGGTTTTCTGGAGAAACATAACATACTTGCGGACGCGCAGCACGGGTTTAGAAGAGGCCGTAGTACGGGGTCGGCGCTAGCACAGTTCTCAGACGAAATAAACAGCCGATTGAACGAAGGTAAGCAAGTTCTGGCGCTTTTCATAGACTACAAAAAAGCGTTCGATACCCTGGACCACGAAGTGCTGCTCCAGGCGATGAGAGAATGTGGCATCGCCGGCCCCGTCAACGACTGGTTCCGCAGCTATCTGGCGGGCAGGAGCATGTGCACGACCCTCGCCGGCACCACGGGCGCGGAGTGTGACGTCACGCTCGGGGTGCCGACCGGGTCGGTGTACGGCCCTGTCGGCTACGTGATGCTCGTCAACAGTGTTGTCAACGCTGTGCGCAATTGTAAAGTATACATGTATGCGGATGATATGTGTTTACTGTATTCACATGCAGATATGACGGAAGCTCATAAAAATATCCAGAATGACCTTGATAATGTAACTAAATGGGCCCATGACAACGGGATTATTATAAACTTAACAAAAACTAAATGTATGCACATTTACTCTCCATACAATCGCAGGGCTCCTTATGTCAACTATAAAGACTTTGGTGTCATCGGTCACGGGTACGACTGTTTACACAACCATTCAAATAAAAATTGTAACTGTGAACCGTTAGAATACGTGCAGACGTATAAGTATTTAGGCATGCACATTGATAATAATTTCAACTGGAAGACACATGTCACTGCAGTTTGTTCTAGGCTTCGCTCAGTTCTAAGTAAGCTGTACCACTTAAATAGGGTAGTAAGTAAAAAAACCATGCTTGTTGTGTATTATGCGTTAGCCGACTCGGTTATTGGTTATGGGCTTAGTGTTTACGGCCGAACTTTTCAAACATATTTAAATGAAATTAAAAAATTACAAATAAGATCTATGAAATACCTTGTCAGTAAAAAGACTAAAAATAACCTTAGAGGTGATTATGAGAGGTTGTACAAGATATGTAAAATATTGCCTATACATCAAAGGGTGCAATATATGATAGCAGTAGAAAACTATTTTAATAATGAGTACAAGGTTTTAAAACAAAATAAATATGGAACTAAAAATGTAAGGGCAAAGAAATATGTTCAGAATTCTGCTAAAAACTACTATGGCAAAAGGGCTAATATTTTTATGATACCAAAAATATATAACGAGACTGATTGGTTAAGAGAAAAAAACAAATGCAGCATAGTTGAATTAAAAAGTAGATTAAAAAAGACGTTTTTGGAAAAATTACATTAATACTCACATAGATAAAAAAAGAATGCTCACAGTTTTTAAACGGGGTGAAGTGTTCACTTGTTCAGGCATTATCATGTTTAGTGTATAAGTTAGTGTTTAAGATCACATGTAGTTCATGTAGCATAACCTAACAGTTTTTAACATAGGTACTTAACATTAGTTAAAATGAGCGCGATCTCGCCAACAAACTGTTATCGCAGTTTGGCGAGTAACATAAAATTGTTTATTGTTTTGTACTTTTGATAAATAAATTAAAAAAAAAAAAAAAAAAAAAGAAACCTAATTTGTTTGGTTCAAAACATATAGTTGCTGTGATAATTGCACTCGTTTGGAAGAGGTTATTTTGTATGAAAGTAGACGTACTTTTTTCATTTTACTCTCAGATAAAACCTGCTGCACTTACAATAAAAAAAGCTACGGTTACACCTAGTTGATGACCCATATTTATTGTTCAGGCATGAATTTGATTACATACAGTATAAAACACTTCAGATATAAGCATGTAAATCGAAGCCTACACGAGCAACTTCTGAGTGTAGGCATTATTTTGGTAGAATATTTCAAATGGTCTAGTGTAAAAAAAATACTCACGAGCCTGCCATTTTATGTTTTTCGAATAAGTATAACACAAATTCCTTTAAATTAAGCTCATTTAACACCCCAAAAAACAAATTGATTATATTTAAAATAACCAAAATACGTCGTAAACTTCGGTGAGGTGGTGACGAGGTCGGGTAGATAGCCTTAATACGACTTTAAAGTAACGATGATATATCGTTGCAGTTAGATAATTTAATAAATATTGAGTTTCATCCAAAATCCTGGTTGTGATTATGTAAAAAACTAAAGAAAATTTAATTTTACCAAATCACATCACTCCACAAACCATGTTAGTGGAGCGCCCCTCAGAGGGTGCCACAGACGTGGGTAAGCGGCCATGTTATTTCGCCACAGCTGAAGGGATAAGCGACATGTGCACGGTTGTGGTAGATAAATCCTGCGGACGCGAGCAACAGATTGTCCCCCAAAACTGAAAAACTAGATTATGACCATAGATAAATTTTTAAATGAAAGGAAAAATGGAAAAATTTAATGCTCCGAGCCGGATTCGAACCGGCGACCACAGGCATTCATGGCCCGTCGCTACTAACCAACTGAGCTATCGGAACAATCTGGTTCGGGCACCAAATCCTTCAATCAGTTCCTTCATACAACGCCTTAGCAGCGTTTCAGCAGCGTTACTGCTTAAAAAACAAATACTAATGACCATAGATATTCAATGACTACATACCACGAACTTAACAGTAGTAAAGCAATATTATCAGAAGAAAACTCGTTTTGAAGAACGGTGATGTTTACTAGAATTTTTCCTACCACCGTTCCGTTTCCATTACCTCGATTGGGTATATACGAGTAAATATTAAACTTAATCCAATATAAAAGTGCAACGCTTGTGTGATGACATATGCGTGAAACGAGTCCTCTATGGCCTTATGACGAAGAAATTGGGAGCAGACAGAGCAAGCCTGAATGCTGGTCCCAGGCCCGAAGCATGGCCCGGGCATAGCTTCATGCGCTTCCCTCTCCACATTTGGGTACCATTCACGACGACAACTCGATGCAGGTGGCTGTCGCTCTTCGCCTGATGGGCTGCGATGTTTAGGACACATGCATCTGTGGCGCCGTGGGGGTGAGTAATGGTCACCACGCCTTGGGTTGTTGCCGATATGGGGAGGGTTTCCGCGTCAGCATGCCTTTAATGACATTATAACCGACGACGATTATAACCCCACTGTGCGGACGGCAGGAGCAGCGGCTGAGTTGGGTGCTGTGCGAAAGGGAGAAAAATACTAGTCGCTGACCAACTACTACCCGTGGAAAAGTCGGGGTGTTGGTGTTCCGAAGCGAGGACGTTTTTAAGGGAGTTGGGGCAGCGACTTTTTAAAAATAGCTTAGATCCCCGCTCCGGGTCATTCCTGAAGCAACGGCGCGGAAGGCATGACAAGCTGCAAAAAACATTTTTTGAAAAAAAAAATCTAACTCGACTCTCCATATACATTTTACAAGCCACTATATTATTTGTAAAAAAACAACAAACATTACATTTTACAATTAAAATCATTGTACAGTAATTATACCTCACGCCTCGTACTCGAGATTATTCAAAAATTATCAGATCTAATCCTTCTCAACGAACCCGTTATGCAATTAATTAGGCAACGGAAAAGAACAAATTAATGAAGTAATGCAGGAAGAGAAAACGCACTTGCAAATCGTCGGGTTGGTAGGGTACAAAGTCCCAAAGGTCCTACATCATGCTTCCCAAACACAAGAGTAAAGAGAGGCAGCCCGTGAAACGGCTAGGTTAGAATATAATATATATTCTATCCACAACGAAGTTATAGTGTGGGGGTCGAAAATGGCCTGAACTACTTCGAGAAAAGAATAGTACGGCCGTGCCGCTGTTTTTTAATAATCTCGAGTACGAGGCGTGAAGTACAATTACTGTACAATGATTTTAGTTTTGAAATTATGATAGGTAAACGAATTCTGAATCTTTGACTGTCGGAGTCTTCCGTATCGGTGTTATAATGTTCTCGTTTTTTGTTCTCTATTTGTTTTGTTTGTGTTGGCTTGTTTTAACTTCAGTCTGCCACTGGTTATGAAGACGCTTAAGAGGTGGTTGCATCACTTCCCCTTTCATATTTTAACCGACATAAAAAGTGATCAGATTACCTTAAATGTCCTGAAAGTGTTTTTATTTTTCGTCGTCGAAATATTGTTCATTATTACTCATGCATTTAGGTAACTTTTGTTCATGGAACATTAATTTTATTTCTGCTCTCTCGTAATGACAATAACAATATTTGCTAACTTAATGTCCCTATAATTTAGTCAAAATACGTGCATATTAATAACATTACTTCGTGAATTCGTTGCATGTAATCGGTTCGATAGGTATAAAAGCAACAGCTAACTGCTGAATATTCCAGTATGTCGAATACATTTTAAAATGACTGGCATGTTGTTTGTCCAGATAGGAGTTATTGGATCCGTCGTATTCTTGCAGTTAATTATGGTAATTATCTTTGTAATTCGCTCACCACGGTAAATATATTAGCTAAAACGGTATCTGCACTATGTTTACCAGCATGTCGATCACGTAACGCATTGTAAGCGCGGCAGGTTAAATGTCACTTTTGTATGGTAAAATGACAGTTGCGTTGTCCTTGCGTGCATTTGAAAAGTTAAGTGATCATGATCACCCCTCAGAGGCTCTAGTATAAGTTTTACCGAAACAAAACGTTACGACCGCGTTCGCGTTTAGCTGTCAAATCCCATACAAGTTGAGAGTAAAACGCAACCGCGATCGTAAAGTTTTGTTTCGGTAAAACTAATACTAGAGCCTCTGATTATCAAGACGTTGCCAAAGTTTTCGTAGATCTCAGGTGCCTGGAAAATACTCATACTATATTTTTATTGAACAATAATCGCAGAGCACGGAGTTGATACTGGAGCGCACTCAGGTGGACTACTTTAACGAGAATTATATAAGGAACCTCACCATGTACATACGAAGGACAGGCAGGAAGAGCCCCTATTACTGGCATGCAAAGATGACAAGTCTGGACTGGATGGGAGACAACGTAACGGTAACAAAACTAAACAACTTTATAGCTTAAGGTCCGACTGTTCAAAATAGAATGAGATGAAAATAGATGACAGAACAGTGTTGTGCCGTGAAGCAGTCAATGCCTGGTCGCACTCAGAAGGAATTGAGGAAAGGAATTAGGCAAACACTAGGTCCTTGCGTCGCGTTCCTCATTACTGGTCGTGAACTCCCCGATATGTAGGGGGCCCCATGTTTAAGCTAATCTTTTCCGCACTATTTTTCTCGACATGTTCCGCTCCTTAGTTTAGTCGTCATCCAGCTTCATCGGCCCGAAAATAAGCTATAAACCGAACGAAGTCGAGGGACCTGATTGAATTTAAATAATCGTATATTTTATCAAGATAACAGCTTAACAACGCCATGGTGTTGGTAAACTTAAAGTAACTTAGAAAGCACAGACCGGGTGTGGCCTGTATAATAGGAGCAAAAAAATTAAAGGATGGCTCCATAGAATATCCGCCGTTATTATATATCGGTCCCAGTGTTTCATCAGGATTCTTGAATTAGGAAAAAGATATATTTGAAGGTGTGATCCATAAGTGATGAATTTTGACATCACGATATCGTGGCAAGTAACTCATTAAATATGTTGGTAAAACACTGGGCACTTATGTCATAGTGATTAACAGTATCTGTGTTTTCCATAAACTTATGGAGTTTTATTAACATTTTGCATTTTTTTAATTTAAAATGTAGGTTAATGTTAGTCTTTCAATTAGGTAAAAGAAGGCAGGCATGCTGTTGCTTAAAAAAAATCGGTAGGGCTGATTGGCTTAGTAAATCTTTGCTCCTATCACAGGTCACACCTCGTACAATTAATAAAATTAAATCTTAAGTGGGTATTTTAGTAACAATTAAAAATAGTTTTCACAAAACTGTAAAAGAGCAGGGCGAAGTTTGCCATTTACAGGCAAACAGGTCGCAATCCGGTCCGGAATCGGTGAGTGTTCGTGCGCGGCCGTGCGAGCCGCTTCCTCTGGCTGCACCCGCGCAGAAGTGTAATCTCTTTCCGGACATTTATTTCTGTTTTGTTTTTATTTTGATTTGTAATCTTTTTTTTTGACATTGCTTTTAACTTTTACCTTTTTAATCGTAATCTCTTTCATGACATTTGTTTTAATAATATATAAGTAGAATTAGACGTATGTACACCTGAAAAGGTAGGGTATGCTGAGTCCACCAGAGGTAATGCAACTAGAACTGCAAATTGTAACCCATGTCCCACATACATGAATAAATCATTTCATTTCATTTCATTTCATTTCATTTCATTTCATTTCATTTCATTTCAGAGTACTTACTTATCAGGAACGAAGAGGCGACATGTTTGCGACCAAGTCCGACTCACCTCTGAAAATTTCACAGGCGGGGGACAAAGGTTCGATATAGCGTCTGACCTGCAATTTATGTAGTTGACGCCCGACATTCCATGTGGGTATTTGGTGGGGTACAAGAAGGGATAGTATCCATAATCTTCTTGTAATACAACGTGTTTTTTTAACCATCTTAGAGCCGAAGCCTACTTAAAGTATCCAAAACGTACTAATCATTCGTGAAAAAAGGAGTCTTTGGTCATAAAAAGTTTGAAAAATCCAGTATGGCGCGCGGTGCGAAGTTCATTCACCCGGTTCGAGCTCGTACCTATCATAAGATGCCGGCAAGCGGACAGTCAACACATCGTAATTAGTGCAACCGCTCTTATCAGTAACTCATCCGGCAGGTAGTCTATTGAGTGTAATTTTCGAAAGTCTACGCATTAGTGGTTATTTCTGTGACATGGATATCCGACAGGAAGGTAAGTTGAATACTTTTTCACATGTTTTGAAATATTTGAGACTTAGTGTTTGAAATTGGAAGTCGTCTACGCCCTTGGTTTTAATTTTCATTATTTTGTGGCTTAGTCTTCTTAAACTAACCCTATTAACCAAGCATTCATTGAACCCCCGATCTATCCTACATTATAATAAAGATTTGTCTGTGCAATTTCAATTACACAATAAGTTTACCGCGTTTTGCTGCCTCTGTGCCTTCTGTGAAGCCTCTACGCCTCCATAGTACTCGAACGTTGCGGGTCTACGAAATTTTCTAAGTAAGTATAACTGTTACTTTCAGGTACTAGCATCGAATGCTTCTTGACCAGGATGCATTTATTTGAAATTTGATGCTTGGCGGAAGGCAGATTAATAAAAAAAAGACCACGTGGTTCAAGTTTTCATGTCTCATTTCGTTAATTCTGAAAACATCGATTTCCATGCTTTAGAGAACCGTGTTTCTTATTTATGTAAGAAATTAGCCTCTTATTGGAAAATTGAAAATAGGAGCAAGTCCAGACTTGTTTCTAAGTATTCAGATTGGTTAAATATGGTTGAAAATGTTAAATTATCTGAAAGTGTTAGTACTGAGAAGCCGGGAGCCTGTCAACTACGTGAAGGCGAGCCAGGCACATCTCACGGGCACAATCGTGATGGGCGTCCGAAGAAAGATTTCTCTGAGCTAAGTAAACGTTCGCAACGACGCAGATTGGCAGAATTATCTGATGTGGATGATTCTGCTGTCAATGCACTGTTCAACATTACCGCTACATCTTCGGACATCAACATTAGTGCGGATGAAGTGTTATCACTATTTGTTGAGGCTAATTTAACTAAGCACCAATATTTGTTAATTAAGAACTTTGTTAATCATAAGACTTTTCGTAATATTTTGCCATCTTACCAAAATGTGTTAATTTCCAAAAAAAATGCTATCCAAATAATATACCAGTCTCCGAAACCACTGCTGAAATTGAACTGCAAAACCTTTTAGATCACACAGTTTCACGAATACTTTAGTCACAAAAAGACATTTTAGATCGAATTGAATCATCAGATAAGTTAAGTTTAATTGGGAAAGGGGGTTCGATGGCAGTACTGGACATTGTGAGTACAAGCAGTGTTTCACGGGTTCGAATTCAGATAGCAGTTTATTCGTGACATCCTATGTGCCGCTTCAGTTGATAGCGAACTTAGATTCAGATAATAGTAAAATTTTATGAAAAATCCGCGACCTTCGTCTAGTAGATACTGTAGGCTAATTAGATTTCAATTTTTAAAAGAGACATCACAGAACTCTAAGGACGAAGAAGCTTATTTTAAAGAAAAATGTAGTAAATTGATCCCTACGATTTTCAAGTTTCACACTCGAGTTTTTAAAATTAACTATATGTTGCAATTAACAATGGTAGATGGTAAAGTTTGTACGGCTTTAATTGATTCATCATCCGTTAAGTGTTATATTTGTGGGGCAACTCCAAAAGAGATGAATCAAATAGATAAATGCTTGGAATATAATTGATCGTTGCGGTACAATTTTGGAAGTTTTATCATCTGGCTATAATATTGATTGTAATAAATTCAGGGAGTACGCTCTAGAAACCGCACGTCCGTCAGTGCAAGAATATCCATGGTACAATTTACCCGCCTCCGTCCATAAAGTTCTTATTCATGGTTCTGAAGTTGTAAAAAAAGCTTTGTTATTCTATCGGGGAACTTTCTGTAGAAGCAGCTGAATCCAATAATAAGAATTAGAAAGCTTTCAGACGACAACATACTCTAAAAATGTCGCAACATAGATTTAAATCATAGACTTTTACTCTGCTCAGATCCATTGATTACTGGTCTTCGGAAACTTCCCCGTAAGAAAAAAAATGTGTTATCTAATGAAACTTTACATTTGTTACGAGTTTAGAACATAATTTATAAATATTTCTATGTTAATAGCTGTATTATTGCTTTCACAAATTGGTATTATGTATTGGCATTGTGCATGTTAGACGTTTAATTTATGTTTTTTTTTATTCCTCTGCTACGTGTTTTAAAATATTTTAATTTTATATCATTTATCAATGTTTTGTACATAATTTAAAACATTCTATTAATAAATTAGCTTTTAGTTCTTCGTGATTAATAATTCCATCAAGCATAATAAAAAATATTTTATTTAGGACCTAAATGATTGTTTAAAATTATACTTCAATTTGTACATAACTTGTTATTTTATTGTACATATTCGATTGACATCAACTAATAATATTACTAAAATTGGGAAAAAATACTTATGACCGCTCCTCCACCGTGACTCGGCTGGTTGATTAAAATTAATATTAATACAAAAAAATAATATTATTGCATTTAAAAAAAACACAAAAAAATGTTTCTTTTAAACTAACTGGGCTTCGGCTCTGAGACGGTTAAAACAACACCGTGTATATAGATAATCAAAGATTTAATCTTTACAGATTCACGTGGTGTTCCATGAATTTCTCCACAACGAGTACAAGCGCAGCTTCGTTGAGATAGAGATGCATATGTGCGATTTAGTGAACAAAGAGCCCTGGCGCATGATGGTCGGAGCAGCGTTCGCCAGGAGGGGCTTCGTTTGCCCGGCGCCACCGGTAGGAGTTTGACTATAAAGTAACAATATCTATTTGCAATTTCGACAAAAACTATTTCTTAGTGCTGTATATGGTATTCCAGCGACCAAATTAAAATTATTTAATCTTATAAGAAGTCTCAGAGCTTTTTACGATCTCTTAGCCCCTAAAATATGTCATAAAATTATGAAATCAAATAAGAACTTCGGGAAATCTCCCATGTGTGAACAATACAGGGTGTACCAATAATGGGGCGTGAACCGATCAAGGGCAAAACAGTCATTGTGTACTTATAAGAAAAAAGTAATAAAAATAAGTAAACGCTATTTTTTTGATCAATGCAAATGTAAAAAAAACGCTTGAAAAAATCTTTTAATTTTTCTGATCAGAACACGATACCTGTTATGCCCTTAATCGGTTCACACCCCATTTTTGGTTCACCCTGTAGAATGACTTTACATGTCGCCCTTGCAAACATGAACTGACCTAACTTAGGTTAGGTTACATAACCCCCAAATTGCCTTCCCCGGGCCGGGGGTATGCGTAAAGCATTTTCCCATCGACAAAAAAAAAGGTTAGGTTAGGTTATACATTACTAGCTTCCGCCTGCGACTTCGTCTGCGTGGACCCGGGATAAAAACTGTCCAATATTTTAATCCAGGCTGTAATTATTATTATTATTTCTTGTAGCGGCTTCCGGACCGTGAGAGCCCTTATATCACTGCGACCATTGCTGATCTATTGTGATCGCCACATACTACAATTCTTGGTCAAGTCCTGCAAACTCGAAGAATTGCAGGATACTATTGAACTCAAGAAATTTGATCTCCTCCGGGCACATGATGTGTTTTCCCAGAAAGGAGTTGCGACTGCGCATGAGGCAGGGGCACTCGGTCAGGATGTGTGTAGGCGTCTCCTCCGCATCCAGGCAGAGTCTGCACAGCCTTGTGTCACACAGTCCTATCGCTTGCATGTGCTTATTTAGGCGACAGTGCCCTGTAAGCATCCTTACCAACATGCGTAGTCGGTTCCTGCTTAGCGCTAAGGCATCAGAAGACGCCTTTTTGCTATAGGCTCTAAAAAGCGCCTTCTAATGTTTCAGCCCTGGTATAGTTCGCCAGGCTTGAATGCTCTTGTAGAAACAGTAGGTCTTTAGAGTGAGCTTGGTCAGGCTTTTGGGGATGCCACAGAACGGCTCTGGTCCGCAGAGCGTCCCCTTCGCCCCCGCTCGTGCAAGCTCATCGGCCTTCTCGTTTCCCTCTATACCGGCATGCCCTGGGACCCAACGTAATATGACTTTGTTTTTTGCGCCCAGGTCATTCAATAGATCCCGGCAGTTCTTGACCAGCCTCGACGTTATGACGTTAGAGGTTAGGGCCAAGAGAGCCGCCTGGCTATCCGAATGGATATAAATAGTATTATTGAGGTAGGTGTTTTCCAGATTGGCTGTCGCACATTCTAAGATGGCGTATACCTCTGCCTGGAATATGGAAGTGTACTTGCCCAGGTTTACGCTGATCGCTGTCCTCGGTGCTTCTCCATATATTCCGCATCCTACCTCCGATCCGGATTTGGAGCCAATCAGATCCAATCTATGAGGCCGTTTAACCAGTCCTCTCTCCTGAGGAGTTCCACTGAATAGTTTGTCTGTGTACAGAGTTTTGGGGGCATTGTGTCTAGAGGCATCCCCAGAACAGGAATATCGTAGACTGACTCCTTGAGTGTTCTCAAGGCTGAGGATAGCCAGTCCCCTCTTTTTGCTGTCGCTATTCTGAGCATGCTGGACTTCGCCTCCTTTTCCAAATGGAGATTCAAGGGCGGAAGGTTCAGCAACGCCTCAAGGGCAGCTGTTGGAGAGGTTGACATGGCTCCAGTAACGATTATACAAGCCGTCCGCTGCAGACTGCTGAGCTTTGCTATTGTTGTTTTCTGTGTCGTTTTCCTATACCAGGCCACAGAGGCATAAGACACCATCGGCCTCACAATGGACGTGTATAGCCACAGGGCAATTCTGGGTTTTAGACCCCATCTGTTACCCGCTAAACGACAGCAGATTGAGAGGGCTACTTTAGCCTTCTGCAAAATGCCGTTAACGTGCGGATTCCAAGTCATTTTCTGGTCGAGTATAACGCCCAGATACTTGACTTCGGAGGATAGCGGAATTGTTTTGCCGTTCATAGACAGAGGTCTCAGGCTGTCGAGTTTCCTCTTGTTTGTGAACGGCACAACAACCGTTTTGTCAGCATTAACGGATAATTCACTCTCCCTGCACCACATGTTAATTGTGTCTAGGGCTTTCTGCATTTGGTGCGATAGTGTAGATTGGCAGTTTCCCCGCACCGTCACCACAAGGTCGTCTGCGTACCCCTGAGTGTCGATGCGTAGTTCCGCCATCTTATGCAGCAATTCATCCACTGCAAGGGTCCATAGCAGAGGGGAGAGTACCCCCCCCTGTGGGCAGCCTCTGGCAGTGGATACGTCACGGTGGTGTTGAGCAATTCTAGCTTGGCCACTCTGTTTGAGAGCATGCTTTGCACCCAGCGCACCGTTGTAGGGTCCACTCCCTTTGACCGGAGCCCCCCCACCAGTGTTCTGATGGGTGTGTTATCGAAAGCGCCCTCAATGTCCAGGAAGGCTGAAAGAGCTATCTCCTTGTTCTCCAACGCCCTTTCCACCCTGTCCACAAGCTCAAGCAGAGCGGTCTCTGTAGATCTGCCGCTCCGGTAGGCGTGCTGACTGTCATGGATAGGCTTGTTTCCGAGGCAGCTCTCCCTGATGTGCTTGTCCAGAACCTTTTCCATGGTCTTCAACAAGAACGATGAAAGGCTGATGGGTCTGAAGGACTTGGCCTGGGCGTAGTCTTTCTTTCCCGCCTTTGGAATGAACAGGATTTTCACCTTGTTCCACATTTCGGGTAAGATCCCCCAGGCGTAGCTCGCCCTGAAGATTTTTACCAGGTGAGGGATGAGGACGTCAGCTCCTCGTTGCAGTAGCACCGGGCTTATTCCGTCCAGTCCCGCCGTCTTGTATGGCTTAAATGAACTTATGGCCCACCTCACTATACCCGGTCTGATGACCAAGGCTGCTTGCCTCCAGTCCTCCGATCGGGGCCTGCGCATGCCGTGCTCGGCACCCGGTCCCCTTACCTCGGCGGACCCCGGGAAGTGAGTATTGGCCAATAGTTCCAAGGTCTCCGACTCGTTTGTTGTGAAGGTACCATCCTGCCTTCTTAGGAGCCCAATCTGATTAGGCTTTGCTTTAGAGAGTAGTTTATGGAGTCTTGCTCCTTGAGGCGTATTGTTTACTTCCTCGCAGAACTTCCTCCACGACGCTCTCTTGGCTTTCCTAATCTGTTTGCTATATTCATTTCGGGCCCTACCATAGATCTCCCACTCATTTGTTCTTTTGGCCCTGTATATAGCTTTCGCGTCTTATCCCTTAGCTTTTTGAGTTTGGAGTTCCACCATGGGACTAGACGTTTCGTGGTTTTAGCCTTGGGGGGGGCAGTTTTCCTCATAGGCACGTACAATACCTTTTGAGACCACTTCCACCCTCTCTTTGACCCTTCCAGCCCTTGAGGTTTACATACGCTGCAACCAGATCATCCGTACATAGCTCTGGAACAGGTAGAAAGTCAATGTTTCTGTTGAAAGCAATGCATGCCCTAGGCCTGATTCCATCGGTGCAGTAAAGCATTTTACCCACCGAGTTTAGTCCTATTATAGTTGAGTTTCGCACCCATGGTTCTTGTAGTAGGGCGAGGTCAGCGTGGTTTGCGAGGCGACTCTCCACCACCGCTGTCGCTGCGGCAGCGTGGTGGATATTCGCCTGCAGGATCCTCGCGGGTGCTGAGGGGGCCGCCATTTATTTGGCCCTCTTGGTGAACTGCCGGGCACTGCCCCTACCCCATGCCGCTGGTTGGCCTCTCCCTCGGGAGGTGCCAGCTGCTGGGGTGGAGTGTTCAGCCCGGCTGTTCATCGCGCCCCTCGCCGCCCCTCTGTAAGTCCCGACGGGCCGCGTCCTGCCACCACGGCCTCGGGTGCCATGGGTCTTATGCGGGTGCGGGTGCTATGGAGTCGCGACTGTCGGGCGCTCGTGTGCTGGGGCCTGCTTCCGCGGGGGGCTGTGAAGGCGTTGCAGGTGTTGCAGGTGGGGGAGCATGGCCCCCCCCTCAGCCTGAACGCCACTTTCCTGAAGCCTATGGTGACTTCGCAGCCACTGGCTCTAAGGGCTTCTGCGGAAGGCTCGTCCAGGGCAAAAGTGACTACTTTTCCGCCCTGCTCAGCCTTCTCACCAAGCACCCGCCATAGCTCCGTATTCAGGCCCGGATTTTGTATCCTGAATAGGGCAAGAGCGTCCGTTATGGAGAACACATCGGCGTCGGAGATGAAGGTGATGACCGTGGCTGGTCTGGGCAGTTCCCCTTCCGGTATCACCGAAAGTGTCGCCTCCGGGCACGGCTTCAGCTTCGGGACTACCCCCACAAGCCAGTCCAGACTTGCCTGGTCCGCACAGGTGACCAGGATCCAACCCGTCTTGTGGAGGAAGCCCAGAAACTTCGGTCCGTCACCCCTCGCATCCTTCCACTCTTCTATGAGGACAGTGCCCAGTTGGAGACGGACCATCTTCATCTGCTCCTCACTCATGGGTTCCGAATTCCGGATCCCCACTCGTGTGGAGCCCGCTACCTCCTTGAAGCTGAGGGGTCTACGTTCCCCTTCATCTCCTGTGGTAAGCTTCGCGGCCTTCTTTGTATGCCCTTGTGGAGATTCGTCCTCCGATCGTCCCCTTTTGAGAGGGGCGTTGACTGGGGCCGGCTTCTCCACGGGCATCTTTGACCACGGCAGGTTACGTCTCTGTCGACCACGGACTCCGTCTCCATGACCTCCGGACCAATACTAACGGGCGTCCCGGGGGCTTGTGTAGCCCTCCTCGCCTCGTGACTAACATCTCCACCCTGGATGGAATCCAGGACGGAGGACACAACTTCGTCAAACGTCTGGTTGTTTTTATTTTCATTTTTCTCCATATAGTTCCCACGATTAGCAAGGGAAAAACTGGTCACAGTACGGCAGAGCCCCGCTTACCGTCTGAAGGGCTGCTTACTCTACAATTCGCCCTGGTTTTGTAGAGACACCGTTTGCGACTGGGCTCGCCCCCAGCCACGCATCCATCGGCACGGTACGAATGACACCTAGGATTGGCGGAGTGGAAAAGGGACACAGGGGGAGGACAGGTCAGGAGAGGAGTAGACAGGATTTTGGATAGGATATGACTGGTTTGGAACACAGGAGTTAACCATCAGCATTGACCAGGGTGTACGACCTGCCCATCTCCGGCAGGTTCGCCTCTGGGCTGCGACGGCAGGCCCAGGGACGACGTGGACGTGTATGACGGACTTGAGGGAGCATGCCGATAGCTCAAACACCGCACACTTTGAGCGTACATCCCCCCCCCTACACCCCATCCAGGCTGTAAACCATATCCGGGCAAAAAAAAAAAAAAAAAAAAGGAAATTTTGGCTCGGATATCCAGGCTGTAAACCATATCCGAGCCAAAATTTTATCCAAATCGGTTGAACCGTTTAAGCGGTTCAGTAACAAACATCCTAATATCTAAACATCCAAACGTTCGCATTTATAATATCATTAGTATTGAGTGCATACAGTGCTTGTATTGTCCACAGGGTACTTACGTATTCTACAATATGACGTTATCATTGAAAAACCTTCCATACGTCTGGCCGTTTGAAAAGGCTATGCTGCAATCGTATGCGCAATTGACGACTACCAAGGAAATATTAGCGCGTTGGAAAATCTACGGCACCTTCAAGCGTGATCTACCGAAAGGGAAATAGAGTTCTATGAACGAATGACATATTATCTATCTATACTTCTATACTACTATTATAACGAGGAAAGATTTGTATATTTGTATTTTTGTGTGTGCGTATATTTGTAATGAATAAACTCAAAAACTGCTATGCCGATTTCAAAATTTCTTTCACCATTGGAAAGCTACATTTACCTTGAGTGGCATAGGCTACTTTTTATCACGGGAAAATGCTTCATTCCCACGGGAAAACGGGTAATCCGTGCGAAACCGGGCCGGGCAGATAGAAATAAAAACGTTGTTGCAGATGGCGCCACCTTATACCCAAAACCATAATTAAATTCCTTCAAATCTACCAATTTCTCCAAAAATGTTCACCGCTGCACTGGATGACGTTTTCAAAAGTCTGGACTGGAGAAGGCTAGGCATCAACATCAACGGCGAGTATTTACATCACTCACCTTCGGATTGCTGACGATATATATATTAGTCTTGGCTGAGCTCATGGAGGACTTAAGTACCTACGATGCTCGATGACCTCAGTAAAGCTTCCGAGAGAGTTGGTCTAAGAATGAACATGGATAAGACGAAGATCATATCAAATGCCCATGTAGTACCAACTCCCATTACAATCGGACACTACGCTCGAATTTGTAGACCATTATATATACCTAGGACAGATTATTCAGTTAGGTAGGTCCAACATCGAAAGAGGTCAATCGTCGAATCCAACTGGGCTGGGCAGCGTTCGGCACATCTTTTCGTCTAATATTCCGCAGTGTCTCAGAGTCTTTGACCAGTGTGTGTTGCCAGTGATGACATATGGCACTGAAACGTGGTCGCTTACTATGGGCCTCATAAGAAGGCTCAAAGTCACCCAAAGCCCCAAAGGGCTATGGAGAGGGCTACGTTGGGAGTTTTTCTGCGTGATCGCATCACGGGCTTAGCACACCAATCTATCATATGTCACGCGATAGAGGATATGATTTTTATCGAACGTGATACTTTATCCCAAGCATACAATATGCCCCGTCGACAATTTGTCGCTTAACCCACGATATGTGATATGCCTGACAGATTGTCGCGAACCCCACGACGCGTGACAACTCTAGGCATAGAGCCTATTTTGGTGATATTGGACGAATGCTTGCACAAGAATAGGATGCTTTATTTATTATACCACTAAATTAAGACGATTTAGAAATGTATGGGGTTTAATACTCTTAAGTTACTTTTTAAAATGTACGGTTAGAGATACATTTCAGAAATGGGAGGTCAAAATTGGTATGGAGTTACGACATAAACGAGTTCCACGCGAACGGAGTCGCGGGCAGAATCTAGTAAATAGATAAATAAATATTAGGGGACTTAAATACATGCACGCAAGCAATAATGGTGGGTACGATAAATAGCAAGTCACTCCATTTGTCTACTTAATCACTCAAATTACCGATTCACAATCGTCAAAATAGAGTTATCCAACTTTGACAGGAATACATGACAAATGATATCATCTACGGTAAAGGCTATCCGTTACCGATTTGCATAACATGGTACGTTGTTAATGTGATAAATTATCGTAATTTGACGTCTCAATTTAGTTTATTTTATCTAAGTGCGTCCGAGGTAACGATAAGCTATATCGGATGCAATAAAACTTGGTTTTCAGCAAAACTACGAGTGAGTATTCGATTTTCTAGTGACAATAATGATTAATTTTGTATAAAGCAGTAGCACTGCTAAAAAAAAATTAAAGAAAAAATTAATGCTCCGAGCCGGATTCGAACCGGCGACCATGGGCATTAATGGCCCGTCGCTACTAACCAACTGAGGTATCTGAACAATCTGATTCAGCCAATACAACACACTAGTAGCTTTTCGGTGGAGGAAAACATCCTTGGAAACATGGGTTGGAAGGTCAGATGGCAGTCGCTTTCGTAAAACTAGTGCCTATGCCAAATCTTGGGATTAGGTGTCAAAGCGGACCCCGTGCTTCGTTAGGGGCATTACTGGGAATAATGCTAGGAGGATGATGAAAAACCAGCACCCGCGAGCCATCCGGGATGCCAGCAGCCCGTTTGAATAGCCGGAAGCCGAATTCATAATTCTTTATTGCAACCATGGTACAGTATATAGATGTCACATATAATATACAATGTCTCACATGGACCCTGTTAGGGCACAGCATATCTATAGGTAACTTTTAACATATTATTCTATTAATTGTATTGTGTGTGGCAAATGATTATTAATTCTGTCACATATACATACATACATACACTCACGCCTTTATTCCCAAAAGGGGTAGGCAGAGCACATGAAACGTATGTTCCAGCGCCACTTTAAGCATAAATGTGGGTATAAAAGATCGACTAAATGTGATATTGCAGTGATAGGTTGCTAGCCCATCGCCCACAACACACTTCAACCCTGGTCCCTTAGTCGACTTTTACGACACCCACGGGAAGAAAGGAGGTGGTGAAATTCTAACCCGACACACACACACATACATATATTATATATACATATATAGAGTGCGCAAGGAGATGGCACTCTAATATTTGATGAATTGGGCCTCATTACGCCGACGGGTTGCCGTTCCATATAAAGGTAACTTAGGTATAATTGTTTCTCGAATGAATCAAAGTCCGCGAGTGACCATTCTCACTCAGACTAAATCGATTTTTTTTAATAACAGAGGAAACCTACAGAAACTAAAAATATTATTAAGAAAATGTTCTTTGAGACCCCCAGTAAGTATACCCAGATATACATAATTAATTATTAAGAATAAAAGTTAGGAAATAATCTTAAATGATAAAGATTGTACTAACCCACCATGTTACTGAATTCTACATAAAAATAAAGCGCAAACTATTTTTATTAAATATATTTATTAGGATAGGATACAGTAGGTACAAACGGATGTCACAAAGTTACAATTTTATCTTATCTATTATAACTTCATGGGCACGGCGGACGGCGCGGGCGCAGGCGCCGACGCGACGTAGGCAGCGGGGATACCGGCTCGTGTCGGCTGCAGCTCTTTCAGATCTTGCTACGGAACCCTAAAAACAGAGCGTGGAGAACGTTTTTCATACAAAGTGTCTAATAACCTTTTTTAATTATTGTCATAATTCTTTTATAGTTTGTGGCAACATAGTCTAATTTCCGACCTAGCGGCGGATCCCATTATTCCCATTATCTATACAAAACAAAGTATCATGCTATTCCAGATTGCCGTTTTAGAATGACAACAAAACTATGTTTGTATGAAGAGCCGAGTGTTCTGGAGACACTAATCAAGACATATATTTATAAGAAAGTTATCACAAATGTGGGTGGGAAATGGGAATTTATCACAACCCGTTTCTCCAAATGAGTTATTTGCCTCAATTTGCACTATATGAAATATTTGTGGTTGTTAAAATGTAAAGTACTGTACCAGTACCGGTCGTCATCATCATCATCATCATCATCATCATATCAGCCG
The DNA here is from genome assembly GCA_945867215.1 of Epinotia demarniana. Lineage (NCBI taxonomy): Eukaryota > Metazoa > Arthropoda > Insecta > Lepidoptera > Tortricidae > Epinotia > Epinotia demarniana. Next base: position 18,428,040 of record OX244274.1, on the reverse strand, counting down.
AAAGACGTCCACTGCTGGACATAGGCCTCCCCCAAAGAGTGCCAAAGTGACCAGTCCTGCGCCACCCTCATCCAATGGATTCCCGCAACTGGGGGCCTACCTACGCCGCGCCTTCCGGTACGCGGTCGCCACTCGAGAACCTTTCCGCCCCAACGGCCATCGGTTTTACATGCTATGTGCCCTGCCCACTGCCACTTAAGTTTAGTGATTCGGAGGGCTATATTGGTTACCTTGGTTCTGCTGCGGATAGCCTCATTTCTGATGCGATCAAGCAGAGAGACTCCCAACATGGCCCTCTCCATTGCCCTTTGGGTTACTTTGAGCGTTGTGTTGCCAGTCATGACATATGGCACTGAAACGTGGTCGCTTACTATGGGCCTGATAAGAAAGCTCAAAGTACCGGTCATGTCAACAACCAATTTCAAGACATTATTGTTTATAGGAATACTAGATAATCCGGTGTCCTTTTTTCTGCTGTAAATACTTAATTATATTCAAACTTTGCTTTCTGACATCACTACGGATTGCTTTCATTATATTTATTGTATTTTTTCTTTAATCGCGAAGTATTTCGTCTTACTTGCTGTTTGTCTGACATGGTGACATTCGATAACTTCGGACATATGTTGTCAAAGAGAAAGTAAAAGAAAATAAAATTAAATGCTAGTAAAAGAAATTAATTCCAAAAAAATTCACAATGTGGCTAGGCACATTGCGGATTTAAATGGAAACCTAGGGTCAAAAAGAAACTTATCGGGCTAGAGGCTAAGAGGCATTTAAAGTTTTATCAAGAAGGGGGTTATTATACTTATTATACAAAACATAGCATAGGATGAAACTAAATAAGGATAATAGAAATATATATATATATTTCTATATAAAGAAAAGAAAGAAGAAAAGATCTATCTACCTCTTTTTTATATTACATCGTTGCTCGGTAGTAAGAAGTACTTACATCTCATAACGATTTCATGATATATTCAATCTCTTAATAATTGAATCTTAGATAATTGTTAATTACTTCCGGTTTTCCATGCTGCCACCGACTTTTCAGGGCCGAACTCCCTCAGCGTTCTGCCTGCTGTGCTGGAGGCTCTTTGCCAAGATTGACGAGAGGCCCGCCGTGAGCGCCGTTTGCAATAAGCGCGTGCGTCGCCATGCACTCCTCTTTTAAACCGGAGTGCAACGGCTGAAAACGTATTCATCACACAAATAAGTAAGGCGACCAACGTTGTAATAATGAACGAACTTATTTTGTTTTACTTACACTTTTGGTGGCATTTTTCGCAATATTTCGTCGTCATGAAAACTAAATTTAACTTATATACTGTATTAAAGTGAGATAACCGGGAATAACGCTGTAGTATTCTTGGGTTTCAAGCAACATAGTCTTGTTTTTAAAATACAAGTAGTAAAGTAATCAGACACCATTTTATTTCCAATTTCCAATTTCCATATCGAATGTCAAATGTCAGTGTCACAGATAAGATAATCCTGTAATATGTATTAAGTACGACTTACACTGTAATCGTTGTACGCTTTACACACATAACAAACGCTAGGAACCCAGTTAGTATAGGAACAGTAAATAAACTTCGAACAAGGGTACATCGCTCGCTCGGCTGCACAGATGCGCGCGTGTGACTCGGGCGGGGCCGCGCGGTTGATGTGTTCGCTCGCTTTCACTCGCTACGTCAAAGGAAGCCGCCTCGTAGGTATGAAGACAGCGAGCCGCCAGTGCCAGTGCCTCTATTTCTTTGCTTTATTGGATACTTACCTATAACAATTGCTGTTATTTAAAAATGTGAGATCTTAAAGTAGGTTAGATTTTACATGTGTCGACCTGTATGCCAAGCCACAAACGTGACACAGCCCTGCGCATCGAGCGAAAGTAGGTAACGAACGCTCCTAAACGGCCTCTGATTAACTAGGGGAGAGTGGGGTTCAGTGGGTCATGGGTCTCAGTGGATCGTTTGCTATAGCTTTGGATGTACATAGTACGCACACACATAAATGCTCGCGACGTTGCCGCTCTGGCATGCCCGCATCAACCTAACGAGTGATCCGCGCAGTATCTGAGTCGGAGGTCACGTCGCAGAGGCCCCGTCACAAAGTAAAAGCGAATTTTTCAAAAACGTTTAGTGTCATTGGACTGATTCTGCAATACTTTTGTGTAAATTTTTCTAATATATGAAAAATAATGTGAATGGTTCATTTTAATGCCAAACTAACTCAATATTTTTCAATGATATTTGAAGTGAAAACTTCTATAGTGGGTCTGAGCACTTTGGGGGGGGGGGGGGGGGTTGATTATGGGCACATAGTTCTAATTTGTACTTTATTGTTAACAATATAGGGTCGTAACGCATTTTCCGTATAATGCTGTTGCCTGTTAGCCGATTCGACTTCATTCAAAACTGAAAACTATTCGTAAGAGTATAAGGCCGTTAAACACTTTGCAGTTGCATAGGTATTGTGCAAATAAAATTGTAATTTTGTCCACGTGTCGTTCACCGTTTTGTTATTGAGAAATTCAAATAGTTCGAATTTGGACAAAGCTTTGAAAAATATTTGGCAATGGCAAAAACAAATTGGTAGATTTTAGATTTAGATTTAGATTTATTTATTTCATAATATACAATTTACAATATAAATTAAAGCTAGCTTAATCTATATGAATTTATATTATGATCGTCAAAGAGAATTAAGAATTATAATAAAATGTCAATAAAATTCAAATTATAGTCACAGTAAATAAATTACGAAGATATCACATAAAGATCGTCAGATAACAGAATATACATTAATAAACGAAAAATAAAAATACAAATAACGATATAATTTACGATGTCAAAAACAGTGATAATATTAAAGTTTAATGTCCATAAATTCCTTTACCGAATATAATGCGTTTTTCAATAAAAAGTTTCTCAGTTTGCGTTCAAATGTTTCGTCAGATGACTCTGTTCGCAGTTCAGCGGGTAGTCGTTCGTAATAGGTTGAGCCTATCACTCGAGGATGGGGGCGCTTTGTTTCACCTATTTAAGTACGAAAATGTTCGTCATAAAATTTTACGCCATAATAATCGTTAGTTCTAATAATTCTTGATCCTAACGATCGTAAGTCATTACCATTCGAAGTCATAATGACAGTAATCATAAGTTTCACAGGTCCTAATTTTTATTTTCCTAATTTTTTTCGTCATAACACTCACTTGCCCGTTTTATTTCAATTCATAATGACACTAGTCATACATTTTTTAATCCTAAATTTGTTTTTCATAATATTTCTCATCATAAATGTTACTTGGCGTTATCGAAGTAAATAAACGTGTAGCTTTTATCGCTAGGTACAAGACGAGGTCACAAGACTCTAGCTAGACGTCTCTACATTGACACATCGACTCTACATTGACTCTACATAGACTCTACATATAGACTCTACATCGACTCTACATATCGACTCTACATTGACTCTACATCGACTATACATATAGACTCTATATCGATTCTACATATCGACTCTACATATCGACTCTACATCGACTCTACATATTGACTCTACATCGACTCTACATTAACTCCACATCGACTCTACATATAGACTCTACATAGACTCTACATTGACTACATATTCGTTCTACATCGACTCTACAGACTCTAGCCGCCTGTCTGTGCGGACGTAGCCTAAGGCAGGTCCGTGTAGGTACGACGAGCGAAGCGAGGAGGAGTGTTAGTTGTACTGCGACCCTACGCGCGCGAGCCGAGCGAGCGACCGATTTTTTTTTCAATTTACTTAGCGAAAGCTTTTATTCATTAGGATAAACAAAATTAGGAGTTAAAGTATGTTCTTAGTTATGATATTAGGACGAACAAAATTATGATGTATGTCCGTTATGAAGAAAAATGTTTTGATTAACAAAATTATGACTTCAAGCAAGTTCTTAGTAATGAAATTAGGAAGAAAAATTTTAGGATTATGACTTCCAATGATAGTGACAGAAATTTAGGAACAAAAAAGTTAGGACGAAAAAAATTAGGACTAGCGATGATTATGACTAAATTACGTTAGTACAAAAAAAATAGGATCACGAATTTTATGGCAGCCAATATGGACCCTGAGGATTCCTACGTGAAAATGCCATGCGACGCGGGACCGCGGTATTTTATTTCATCGTCTCCTTCATCAATTTTGCTGAGTTAAGTTGAACTATAGCGTACTACTAATAGGGTTGTTATGAAATATATTGGCACGCAGGGGGAGGGAGGGGGGAGGAAGGGATTTTTTTTAACAAAATTAAAGTTATTTAAGTTTTTACTTCTGCCGGCACTCCAGGAGTGCAACCCGGTCTTTTTTTCTATAAAATACGTGTATATGGGGAACGGCGGATCAATTTGAAATGGGTTTCAGTGGATCTTGATCCAGTTTATTAAATACTGTGATTTGGTGACTAAGAGACTTCTTACAAGACTTTGTTATAGGAGTTACATTGAGTAATGCCTACTTACGAAATATTTTGATTGTTTTTGTTTGTTCTAACAATGATACATTTTATACTCAGATCCAGTGAACCCAATATGATCCACAGTACCCCAATACTGATCCAGTGCGACCCATTAGTGTGTCACAGTGAATCAACATCAGTTTGTTTTAAAAAGGCTGTTTCTTGCCACAAAACAGCCATTTTTGTCATTTATTTATATAACTAGATTAGTGTTCTAGGGTTTAATTAAGAAACTAGCACTTTAGGTGAAAGTGGTGCCGCTCCATCAGTCACAAAAAAGTGCTCCATTGAACCCCACTCTCCCCTACTGTAATATTCTTCTATACTGTGCTAGGAGTATCGTGATATTACACCCTTACACCCAAAACTGAAAAGGCTTAATAACATTTCTAGTTAGTACTAGAAATGTTATTAAGCCTTTTCAGTAGTGGTTATATTCTCTTTGCCTCTCAGTTTAAAGGCATTATAGCAAAAGCGTCCTATTTATGAGCAAGCAGTCATCCAATATTACCAACAAATATATAAAAAAGGCTTTATGGCTAGAGTTTTTGATGCGCGACCAAATGTCACTTACCGTGGGAAACTGTCAAATTATCGACGGCTTAATCTTCTCATAAATAAAAAGGTCCGGTGCCATGCTCGGAAGATGTACAAAAATGTCACAATCGATACGATAAAAACGATAAAAAGGTCCGGTGCCATGCTCGGAAGATGTACAAAAATGTCACAATCGATACGGTTAGTCAGGATGGTTACCTGAACGTTTTAAAGCGCATCAGCGTGAGATCTGTAATTTAGGTCAATACATTGGTACTTAAAATAATGATACAAATTTATGAATTCATTTCAGGTATGAAAAGCGCAGAAAATCTCATCACTAATAATACTAAATTAAGATACTAGTAATACTTGTTCTAACTCTTAATAATTAGTGCTTTGTCAGGTTCAAAATCGTCGTCCTGTTATTATAATGCCGTCGAGATAATAGACGGATCAATGCCTCCGAGGATCTGTTGCATAGTAGGTTGGATAACCGCAGGCGCAAAGGACATCCCAAAAGGTAGACGATTATAGTCGTATGGCGGAAATAGCCCTAGTTAGTGTGTTGCTATTGTTCAGTATTTCCGCGATTTTGATGTACATATTAGCAGTTGTAGGTAAATTTTATTGCCTATCTTAGTGAATAGTTACAACTTGGATGTTATTTCTTCAAAACTTGGTAGAGGTTGATCATCAATTTCATATTGGTTGATGATGAATTTGAAATCCACGCGATTGTGGATGCTTCCGTTCGCCTTAATTGCAATGACAACCGAGGATGCCCATTCTATAGGGGTTGACATAATATCTACTAGGCTTCTTTATGGACTAATCGATGTTGCTCGATGTCCACTTGTTCGAGTAGGGATGTGCAACGGGAGGAGGTCGAAATTTTTTTGGCCTTACAACTATATGTATCTTTACTTTATGTGAAAATTAACGCAATGCCTCTGCCCGACTACAACGACAGCAACAATACAGTACATTACTGCAAAGGCCGTGAAGTAAGGGATTGCTGGACGAGCTTGGGGTAGACGGCCGAGTCGTAGGACACTATGCTACCTTTTGTATGAAAAAAAAACAATTTATTAGATTTTTGAAGTCGGGGTACTGGTTTTTAAGTATTAATGCTTGTCAGCTTTCAGCAGTTAATTCCAAGTGTCCCATCAAAGAGTGTTTGTATTCATTTAGGACCTTTTTAACCCCCGACGTAAAAAGAGGAGTGTTATGAGTTTAACGTGTCTGCGTGTCTGTGTATCTGTCTGTGGTAGCGTAGCTCCCTAACGGATGGACAGCTTTGAATGCGTTTTTTTTTGTGTCATAGTTTATTTTATCCCGAGTGTTCTTAGCCATGTTTCATGAAAATCTGTTCAGCCGTTTTTGAGATATTGGACTTTGAAATGAAAATGTCGGGGTTTTTCAACTTTTCTAAGTTGTAGTTATGTACTTCGTTCCTGTGTTGTATCAGACAAGGTGGTAATCTTTGCTTCGATCTTTTCGTGTAACAAAGCCTGGTTCCAGGAGGCACTGCGCATTGGTAGTTCAAACTGTAGACAGTAATCTAGTGCGAACAGTGGATTATCATTGTGTTGCGTTACTTGCGATAGGTATGGGGTTAAGAGGGCAGAAAAGCTTTGCAGCAGCTAGCAGCTCGCGACTGACAACAGGTACTTTTTTCATGAAATTTCCATTTCGGGAGAACACGGTTTCCGCTGACTAAATCTTAACTTATCACTTCGATTTTGACGTCGATCGCTTCAGCAGACCTTTTTAGTGTTAACCGGCGTTTACTGTTATTTTGCACGTTCCTAAATAATGTTTAATTTGCACATATAAGTAGTAAGCTTCTTATGAATTTCAAATTAAAGGAAAAATTAAATGTTCCAAGGCAGATTTGAATCGAACTGAGCTATCGGAACAATCTGTCACGGTCACTAAATCTTTTAATCAGTTCCTGCTTACAATGCCTTAAGGGGGCGTGTAGCGAATTCTACCTAGAAGACTTAGGCTTCGTAACTGCACCAACGCTGCTAACAAAATTTATAAATTACGAATTAAAGAAAAAATCGCTGCAAGACTTGCACAAAATGCTGCCTCAAGACGTGTTGGGCTCGGGACAGGCCAAGTTTATGTTCAATGAACACATCATCCCTGACCCAATTTCTGTCGTAGGTGCAGCTCTTAAAGTTGTCCTGGGGCAAAAGTTACTTTAACGGTGAAGTCACCAGAAGAGTGCATTTTGATTGGGCGGCATTTGGGAAGTTGCGTCACGTCTTCGAGTCATCTTTGCCGCAATGCCTAAAAACCAAGGTGCTAAATCAATGCGTCCTACCAGTCATGACGTACGGAGCTGAGAGCTGACAGTGAAGGTAGCCCACCGACTACATGTCGAACGGTATATGCTTGGGATCTCGCTGAGGAACAAAGTTCGGAACGAGATTACTAAGTGGCTGACATAGTTCAGAAGTGTAGCAAAATGAAGAGGCAGTAGGCTGGTGGTCGTGGACGATTGTCGTTGGAGTAAGCGGGTTCTCGAATGTAGACCACAGCTTGGCAAACGAAGTGTTGGATGGCCAGATGGAAAGATGACTTAAGGAGGGTAGCTGATAGTGACTGAATGGCGGAAACGGGAGAGCGGGTCTTGTGGCGTACCTTGGGGGAGGCCTACTTGCAGCAGTGGACTGCATTAGGCTGATGTATGTATGTATACTTCTTTAGTTGGGACATGAGACAGATTTCCTCAAATTTTCTCAATTATGGAGTGAAGTGTACTTATGTATCTGGTTCGTACAGCCTTTGATTTTACTTACTATTTCGCTTGAGGGCGAAGGAGGTTGTTTAAGCTTTGACAGTTGGAGGCTTCCGTATCGGTGTTATGTTCTCGTTCCTTGGTTTCTATTTGTCTTATTTGTGTTGGCTTGTTTTAACTTGAGTCTGCCATTGGTTATGGAGACGGTGAGAGGGGGTTGCATGCTTCCTCTTTCATACTTTAACCGACATAAAAAGTGATCAGATGACCCTCATATGTCCTTCAGGTGTTTTTCTTTTCCATCGTCAAAATATTGTTCATTATTACTAATGCATTTAGGTAACTTTTGTTCATGGAACATTAATTTTATTTCTGCTCTCTCGTAATTACACTAACAATATTTGCTAACTTAATGTACCATAATTTAGTCAAAACACGTGCATATTAATAACATTAATTTGAGAATTCATTTTCGTTGCATGTAATCGGTTCGATAGGTATAAAAGCAACAGCTAACTGCTGAATATTCCAGTATGTCGAATACATTTTAAAATGACTGGCATGTTGTTCGTACAGATAGGAGTTATTGGATCCGTGGTCTTCTTGCATTTAATTATGGTAATTATCTTTTTAATTCGCTTACCGCGGTCGATATATTTGCTAAAACGGTATCTTACTGCACTATGTGTACCAGCATGTCGATCACATAACGCATTGTACGCGCGCCAGGTAGATCTAAATGTCACTTTTTGTATGGTAAAATTGCAGTTGCGTTAACCTTGCGTCCATTCAAAAAGTTACGCGATCATGATCACCCCTCTGAATATCAAGACGTTGCTAAAGTTTTCGTAGATCTCAGGTGCCTGGAAAATGTAGTCATACTATATTTTCATTGAATAATTATTGCAGAGCACGGAGTTGATACTGGAGCGCACTCATATGGACTACTTTAACGAGAAGTATTTAAGGAACTTCACCGTTTATATACGAAGGACGGGCAGAAAGAGTCCCTATTACTTGTATGCAAATCTGACAAGTCTGGACTGGATGGGAGACAACGTAACGGTAACATAACTATATTCTATCTTAAGGTCCGACTGTTCAAAATAGAATGAGGACAGGACAGTACTGTGCCGTGAAGCATGCAATGCCTGGTTCCACTCAGAAGGAGGAATTAGGCAAACACTAGGCCCTAGTGTTTGCCTAATTCCTCCTCCTTGCGTCGCGTTCCTGCTAATTACTGAGGGTACAAATGCAACACTTTGTCTGCCCTGGGGTGATCAATAAGTTTTGAGAATCAGCATGATTTGGTCTCGTGATGATAATTTGTGATTGACATTCCTATTGTGCCATTATTCAATAATATACTAAATACTTTAAAAAAAGATTTCATTAATTTGTTGTTTTCTCAATAGCTTAATAAATATGATGGTATGGAATATATTCTGACGTCATTAAAATGGGAGGATATTTTGTTTCATGTTTGGAGCGGTGTTGGAAAAATTGTGGTGCGGTAATAAAAAAATATATAATAAAATTCGAAGTTTATATATTTTGATGCCACAAAATTAATAAATTAAACTCATGGCATCATTTTTTAAGCACAGCTCACGTAACAAAGTTCAAGGTAGGTTTTTCTGGCCATCAATATAGTTTTTTTTAAAACAGGGTGAACCTAGGTGACAAATATATGAATATAAATACGAAGGGAGAGTGATACATCATTATTCTATAGCAGTTAAGTGAGGCTGTCTCAGAAAAACCATAGAAAAATAATCAATTGTATCTATGACTTTTTTTCTTGGCCGAGCTTGCCGATTACCAGGGCTGTTTTTCAGGCTTGTAAATTCTATAAAACTAGTTACCTACCGTGTAATCTAGACCAACTCTTTTTCTATTACTTCTTATTCTAAGATATTGCCATTAATATAAGCCATTTGAAAACTCCTAAAAAAAAACGGTGCAATTTCCTCGATGTAAAAACTAGTCTTCATTTCGTCTATCCAAAGTTTTTTTTTTTAATATGAAGTAACATTAAAACGTTTTTAATATATTATTTAGGTAAGTAAACTAATACAGAGTGTATTTAATAATTAAAAATGATATATTACGGATAACTTCTTTTTTATGCCGATTCTCAAAACTTATTGATCACCCCTCGTAATTTAAGTAGTTGAAGCCCGACATTCCATGTCGGTATTTGGTGGGGTACAAGAAGGGATAGTATACGTACATTTTCTTGCAATAGATAATCATAGATTATCTTTACAGATTCACGTGTTGTTCCGTAAATTTCTCCACAACGAGCACAAGCGCAGCTTCGTTGAGGTGCAGATGAATATGTGCGATTTAGTGAACAAAGAGCCCTGGCGCATGATGGTCGGAGCGGTACTCGCCAGTACGGGCTTCGTTTGCCCGTTACCACCGGTAGAAGTTTGACTATAAAATAACAAGCTCTTTTTTTTTATATTAAATTATATAAATAAAAAAAGAGAAATAATTGAACCTAACGTTTATAAAAAAAAATCTGAATAAAAAAAAAAGTTTATATGGTCCTCAAGCGACAATCTAAACATCAAAACATTCGCATTTATTATATTATTAGTATTGAGTGCATAAAGGGCTTGTATTGTCCACAGGGTACTTACGGATTCAACAATATCCTGATATCATTGAAAAACCTTCCATACGTCTGGCCATTCGAAAAGGCTATGCTGCAAGTGTATGCGCAATTGACGACTACCAAGGAAATATTAGCGCATTGGAGAATCTACGGCATCTTTAAGCGTGATCTACCGAAAGGGAAATAGAGTTCTATGGCCTAGTTATTAGAAATAAAAAGCGGCGAAGTGCGTGTCGGACCACGCACAACAACGTGCCTATTAAAAAGGTCGTATCGTTACTGAAATCTTATGACACTTACGTCCTTTTCTTTAAGTAAGGCAGTTTTTTAGAAATATCTCGAAAACCTTTTCGCTGAAAGAATTTAATAAGCCCTGTGTCCATGATTTTTTTCATATTTTTAGAATACACGGTTCAAAAATTAGAGTGGGGGAACACAATTTTAGTGACTTTCGGGGCGATTATCTCAGATTCTATTCACTTAATCAAAAAAAATGCTCAGAAACCTTATATTTATTTTGAAAGGCCTATCGATTGATGTACCACACGTGGGCTTTCAATGAAAAACATTTTTTTGAGTTTGTTTTAATAGTTTTATTTATTTATTTAAACTTTATTGCACAAAAGAAAACTTATCGTACAAAAGGCGGACTTAATGCCGTATGGCATTTTCTACCAGTCAAACCTTAAGGCAAAGCGGAAAAAGATTGTGGGCAGTGCAAGTAACAACAATAAAAACTTACATTACGGTATTACTATATACAACATACTTACACAAATACATATACATAAATAAAATAAATAAATACACATCACATCATCAGCCTATATACGTCCCACTGCTGGGCACAGGCCTCCTCTCATGTATGAGAGGGAACGGGCAGTAGTCCCCACGCTGGCCCAGTGCGGATTGGGGACTTCACATACACCTTTGAATTTCTTCGCAGATGTATGCAGGTTTCCTCACGATGTTTTTCCTTCACCGAAAAGCTAACGGTAAATATGAAATCATATTCCGTATATAAGTTCCGAAAAACTCATTGGTACGAGCCGGGATTCGAACCCACGACCGCCGTTTGACAGCCGCATGCCTGAACCACTGGGCTACCGTAGCTTATTATAATAAATACATATCCAAATAAATATATACATAAATATACACTACATGCATACTTACAAGCGAAATTTTCAAACTTGTAACCTACTACTACTCAGACTCTCTACTCTACTATGTATGGAGTGCACCCCTAAAAATATATTTTTTTGTAATTTATTTAAGAAAACTATATAGCGGCTAACAAAATACACCTATCCTCAAAATTTTATTCCAATACACCTAATAGTTTTCGAGTAAAATGCCTGTGACATACGGACGGACAGACAGACAGACAGACATGACGAATCCATAAAAAGGGTAAAAGTTAGTATGGAGCTGCGATATAAACGAGTTCCATGCGGACGAAGCTAGTCTAATATAAAAGTGCAACGCTTGTGGGATGACATATGCGTGAAACGAGCCCTCTATGGCCTTATGACGAAGACGAGCAGACAGAGCAAGCCTGAATACTGGTTCCAGGCCCGAAGCTGGGGTATGGCTTCATGCGCTTCCCACTCCGCATTTGGGTACCACTCTCGACGGCATGCATCTGTGACGCCGCGGTGGGGAGTAATGACCACCACGCGTTGAGTTGTTGCCGATATGCGGAGATGTTTCCGCGTCACCATGCCTTTAATGACATTATAAAGAGAGCTCTTGTGTCTGCCAATAACACGAGCGCACTGGACCCACCAGGTCTAAGTCGGTCGGATGGGAAAAGACCTGACGATGTGACCCTCGTGCCCTGTGAGAAAGGCAAGTGCTTGCTAAGTATGGGACGCCACGAGCGTGAGTACTTTTGCTGCTTCGCACATTAGTCCCACTGTGCGGACGGCAGGAGCAGCGGCGGAGTTGGCTTGGCACTGGCAGCTGTGCGACAGAGAGAGAAAAATTAGTTACCAACTATTTACATACATACATATAATCACGCCTTTATCCCTAAAAGGGTTAGGCAGAGCACATGAAACTTTTGTTCCAGTGCCACTTTTAGCATAAATATGGGTATAAAAGATCGACAAAATGTGACATTGCAGTGACAGGTTGCTAGCCCATCGCCCACAACACACTTCAACCCTGTTCCCTTAGTCGACTCTTACGACACCCACAGGAGGAAAGGGGGTGGTGCTATTCTAACCCGACACCACACGGGGATGTTACCAACTATTTGTTTAACGAAAACCCGTGGAAACGTCGGGGTGTTGGTGTTCCGTGATATTGATTTTTTTTTTTTTGACAACGACGGTGGCAAACAAGCGTACGGCCCGCCTGATGGTAAGCGGACACCGCAGCCTATAGTCGCATGTAACTCAAAACGAGTAACATGGGCGTTGCCGACCCTTGATATGTTTGAGGATTCGCCGTGTTGACAGCTGAAAGAACAAGTTCGCTCGCTCTCAACACACTCTGGCGACCTTGCTCACCCCCACCAAGACATTAACCAGTGTAATTTATCCGCAAAAGTACGAGTAAATACCCAATGTGCCGGGGAATATTCCCGGGAACTGGAATATCCCTCCAACGAGATAATATTGTAATGCAAATTAGGAAAATTAAAGTTGTAATATAATAATAATAATAAAGCCCTTATTGTTCCTTAACTTAATGCTAACAGGTTCTTACAAAAAAATAACATGCATTAAAAAAAATAAAAAAAAGTTGTAATAAAGGTTATTAAAATGAATATTGCCGCGACAAATAAAGTGCCATTCGCCATAATCTGCATTTTGTACTAATTCTGACTTTTTATCTCAAACCATTTAATATGTGTTTGTTTAATTTAATATCCTCGGTACAATGCCTCGAGGGCTTTTTGTAGATTTAACTTAGCTTTAATTTAATTTAGTTAATGTTATTGTTATCATCTTGTATATACTTTAGAAAATAAATGTTTTCATCTTTATGTGAATTTTTTCATATTTTGTACCTATTCGTTAATATTTTATGATAATTTTTAAATTAACTTGGGATTTTTGTATCGTTTTTGTTACTTGCAGAAGTACTTTTGTAAAATTTGTTTTTTTCGGCTGGGGGAATATTCCCAGTAACTTTGGGAATATGTATGTATGTATGTAAATACTTTATTGTACACAAGACACAGTTAAAACTACAGACAAAAAAGTTTAACGGTACAAAGGCGAACTTATCCCTGTAAGGGATCTCTTCCAGTTAACCTTTGAGCAATTGAGTTGAGATCAGGAACAGAAAGATAGACAAACTAACACGTGTACAGACGTATGTCATACATATAGATATTTAATATACTACATGCAAGTACAAATAAAAATAAATAAATAGTATACGCAAACTTTAACTATATATAATCCTGCTAATATTATAAATGCGAAAGTTTAGATGTTTGGATCTTTGGATGTTTGTTACTCAATCACGCTCAAACGGCTGAACCGATTTGAATGAAATTTTGCACGAATATAGTTTATAGCCTGGTTTAAAATAAAGGATAGTTTTGACCTCGAAATCATCCCTCAAAGGGATGAAATCGGGGGTAAAATTATGGTCCAAAAACCTGAGTGATACAAAGGCAGGCATGCCGTTCTAGGCTTTAAGATTCAGTCAATAAGGAGTGTAATGGCGTGAATACAATGTACATGTCACTTATACGTTTAACCCAGTGGCTAAATTGAATACTAAACCCTTCTTTGCTTTTAACTAAAACTAAAATTATATGACATCTTCTTAACTAATACTCGGTACCTACAATTGAGGTAAAATCAAATTGATTTGTTTCTCTCAGATGACATGTTCAAATTTTGAATGGAATCAAAAAGAACCATCCATACTAATATTATAAATGTGAAAGTGTATGTGTTTGTTTGTTTGTTTGTCCGTCTTTCACGGAGAAACGGAGCGAGGAATGAAGTAATTTTTTAAGAGGAGATAGTTGAAGGGATGGAGAGTGACATAGGTTACTTTTTATCTCTTTCTAACCCCCAAAATGGGGGGGTGGAAGTTTATATGGAGCTTTCCGCAATTTTCAAGGTAGAATGCTAAAAATTGGTATGCGGACTACTTATTTGTGACTAACAAAAAAGACGTGCATAATATTTTTTTTTGAAGTCTTCCCCCAACTCTTTAAGAGAGGGGGTGAAATTTTATATAGGACTTTTCGCAGTTTTCAAGGTAGGTTAGCTAAAAATTGGTACACAGTCTCTCTGTTAACCAACGAAAAATACCTGCCTTATTTTATCTTGGAAATCTTCCCCCAGCCCCTAAATTAGGGGTTGGAAATTTGTGTGAGACTATCCGCAAAATTAGTACAGGTTCTATGATACAAACGAATAATAAGGTAATTTAATTAAGACAATCTGTAATTTTAGTAAAAATAGCGCACGGAGTGCTATGCTACGTCAGTGCAAACTCTTAGTGTGGGCTGAAAGTACTATGGCGCACAAAAAAGCGGTAGAAGCACTAAATCGAACGCTCCAGGATTTCCGCAACAGTACCGATGTTATGGGAGGGATAGTGGTTTTATTGGCTGGTGATTTCCGCCAAACGCTACCAGTCATTCAGACACCTGCAGACGAAATTAAAGCATGTCTCAAGTCGTCCACTCTATGGGCCACCGTAAGAAAGTTCAGTTTGACTAAAATATGAGAGTGCAACTATATGATGACACAAATGCTGGCAACTATGCCGAAACACTATTGAAAATAGGAGATGGTCGGTTAGAAACTGATGCCGAGGGCTGTGTGACACTGACGGGAGATTTTTGTCAATTAGTACACAGTGATCCAGAATTAGTTGCAACCCAGATTTACAAAACAATATACACGAAAATCAATATTTATGTGAAACAGCAATTTTAGCACCAAAAATGATGTTGTCAACAAAATAAATTCAGATATATTGAGTAAAGTACCAGGAGATACAACGGAGTATTTATCAGTAGACACAGTTATGGATACAGAACAGAGCAAATCATCTCACGTAGAGTTTCTAAATTAGCTTGAGCTGTCAGGTGGGTCGGGACTTTGTGTCACACAACTTGCCCGCAATATCATAACCGGCGTAGGAAAGGGTGAAAATATCCCAACAAAAAAATCCCAATAATTCCCACAGATCTCCCGTTCCAGTTTAAAAGGCTCCTCTTAAGCTTACTTTCCCTATGACCATTAACAAAGCGCAAGGACAGACATTAAAGGTGGCTGGGGTGAACTTGGAATGTTCGCGTGTGTCCAATGCCCAGAATCTTTACATTCTATCCCCAAATGGAAAGACATATAATATCGTCTACATCTTAGCGTATTAAAATTATTCTGTTCCGAGTTCTCTTCTGTGTTCTAAGTCAGGAAAAGGGAACCGTGTTACCCGGAATTTAACGCGAGCGAAGCCGCGTGCGAAAGCTAGTCTATATATATAAAAGAAGAAGTCCTGACTGACTGACTGACTAACTCATCAACGCACAACCGAAAGTACTAATGTTAGAGAGTTGATTTTTGCACAGTAGGTTACTTTTATGACGTGGGCTAGGGATAAGACGGGATTTTTGGAAATTCCACCCCTAAGAGGGTTAAATAGGGGTGCAAAGTTTGTATGGGGGAAACTTTATTGTATGAACTAGAGACTTGAAACTTTGTAGAAAGATTACTTATTAAGATACAAAAAAGTAATTTCAGCGGTTGAGAAAATTCCACCCCTAAGGGGGTTAAATAGGGGTGCAATATTTGTATGGGGGAAACATTATGTTGAACTAGAGACTTGAAACTCTGTAGAAAGATTACTGATACAAAAAAAAGTGATTTCTGCGTTCTGGCAAAACCACCTCTAAGGTGGTTAAAAAGGGATGAAAAGTTTATTCGGGGGAAACTTTTTTTTTGAGCTAGAGACTTTGTAGAACGATTACTTATTAAGATACAAAAAAGTAACTTCACCGTTTTAGAAAATTCCCCCCCTTAGGGGGTTAAATAGGGGTGCACGGTTTGTATAGGGGAAACATTATTTATTAAACTAGAGACTTGAAACTTTATAGAAAGATTGCTTATTATAAAACTAAAAAAAAGCACTTTCGACGATTTAGAAAATTCTACCCCTAAAGGGGTTAAGTAAGGGTGCAAAGTTTGTATGGAAGGAACTTTATTTTTTGAACTAGAGATTTGAAACTTTGTAGAAAGATTACTTATTAAAACGCAAAAAAAGTTATATTGGCGTCTTAGAAAATTCCACCCCTAAAGGAGTTAAATAGGGCTGCAAAGTTTGTATGGGGGAAACATTATTTTTTTGGCTAGAGACTTGAAACTTTGTAGAAAGATTACTTATTAAAAAGCAAAATAAGCAAATTTTTCGTTTTAGAAAATTCCAACCTTAAAGGGGTTAAATAGGGCTGCAAAGTTTGTATCGGGGAAACATTATTTTTTGGGCTAGAGACTTACAACTTTGTAGAAAGATTACTCATTAGAATACAAAAAACGAGTTGTCAGCTTCTTAGAAAATTCCATCTCTAACGGGGTTAAATATGGGTGCAAAGTTTGTATGAGGGAAACTTTTCCTTCTCAGCTAGAACCTTGAAACTTTGTAGAAAGTGAACTTATTAAAATACAAAAAAAGGAATTTCAGCTTTAGAGAAAATTCTTTTTATTATTATGTATGTCTTTCCCGTTCACGGGACAATGATGTCCCGGACCTTTGGGAGGCTTGCGTGGAGCTAGGTACCTACAACAACACGTAGAGGCCCTTTTGAAAATTTAATGAAATGCAAGGAGTACATTATATTATTAATTATTATTAAAATGTATTAAAAATTAAATTAGAAAACGGGAATTAAAAAAGTTTGAAGGTTTTGTACGGGGAACACTGTATTTTTTAGCTAGAAACTTGAAACTTTGTAGAACAGATTGCTTATTAAAATACCAAAAAACAATAGTCAGCGTTTTAGAAAATTCCACCCCTACGAGGGCTAACTAGGGGTGCAAAGTTTGTATGAGAGAAACTTTATTTTCTTAGCTAGAAACTTAAAACTTTGTAGAAAGATTACTCATTTAAAAAGCTCCTTAGGGGGTAAAAAGGGTTGCAATGTTTGTATGGAGGAAACTTTTTTTTTTAGCTAAAGACTTGAAACTTTATAGAAAGATTACTTATTAAAGTAAAAAAAAAAACAGCGATTTAGAAAATACTACCCCTACTTAGAAAATTCTATCCCTGACAGGGTTAAACTGTCATCCCTTAAGCAAGCAAAATAAGGGTTTATTATACGTTACGCTATTCGTCAGCAGGTGGCGTTAGTGTAGCAAATGAATTTAATTATTCCTTAAGGGATTTGCCACACTGGACGCGTTCTGCGGTTTGCGGCCAGGTCTCCCATACAAAATTGATGATTATTATTGAAAGAGATAGTTTTCATTAACCTGTGTCCATCTCTCGATTTCCAGTGCTGAGTTTAAGATTGTTTTAACAGCCTCACTATAGTTAACTTTTTTTCAATCTCACTCATAATAACTAAGATTCCCATTTTCTAACTCCAAATCCATGCGTCGCTCTATATCTTGCAGAGTCATTTTTGCCAAAGATTAAAAGCATCTGACGGAATAATTATTAAGCATCCTGCAAACAATTCCCGTAATCTAATTGGAAAATTTTCATGAATTCTTTAACAATTGCATATCAGTGTCTGCCACTTTTTGAATTGTAATATGTCTAGACCATTTTAACTAAGAATAAAATTCTCTTACCTATTACTTTCGCATCGCGTGCCCGGCACTGCGTCGACGGCGGCGCCGAACACGACGGGGCGCGGCACGTTGCCGTCTATTAGTGACGTCACAATCTACAAGCGTCATCGTTTCATATGAAGTTGCGTTATGCGCAAAAGGGACAGAACATACCCCTCCTTAAAACTTTGGACACTTATAACTTCGTGATTGTTTGACCTTTTGCGTTGATTTTTTTCTCCATTTGTCTACATTTTTAATCCTTTTTAAAATACGATACCATTGATTATTTGATTTAGGGTCTTCACCCTATTCTCAGAATCCATTATCCACCCCTAACCAGTGGTTAGGGGTGGAATTTAATAGGAATGAGGGTGGTTAGTAACCACCCTCATTCCTATTAAATTAATTATCACGTTCCCTCCACAAGTGCCATTGATGCACCTGCTTTTCAGGAGTGCTTCCACCGTGGATTCACAGTTTCTACCTGGAAGCACACCGCTATGGCCGTATTCATAAACTTCCTACAAGCCTGTTTTAACTAAAATGGCCTACAAATTCGTTTGTCCTTATCTGTCACTTTGACGTTTGTGTTCGTAAGAAAGGGACAAAGAACATTTTATTTAGCAGAGGCATTTTAAGTTTTATGGGGCATATACATTACATGATTTGTCAGCCCCAATTCATCAGAAGCTGACTAATTGCTATCGTCTGGATACATGTTGCGCTGGCTGATCCAACCGTCGAACGAGTTGTCCTGACTAATTGCATGAAAATCACAATTTGGACCATGGAATTGGCATGACCTGCCAAGTGTTTTTTTTCTCACAAACATTCAAATAAATTGAAACGAAAATTGAATATTGTATTAATATCTTACTTACACTGTAATTTTGTATTTTTTTTAAACCGGTGTTTTGCAACTACAATTCATTGAGTGTGGCCAGTTAACAGTAAGAAAGCGAAAATTGCCGCATTCAAACAGTTTTTTTTTGATTTCAGTGGTTTTCGGATATATATCCTGTGTTTAGTGCGAAGAACTTACCCTATACTTTCATCAAAGCATCATGAGTGAGACCACAATATAGATGAACAGACTGTGTTATTTATATATTTGTGAAAATTAGGTCAAGTTTTAACCTAACAGTGCTTGACACTGACCCAATGATAATTCCAGTCTTAAAGAATAATATCAACAGTGATGACAAGAAGACAATTAAGCAATAAGGTGTTACACATTGCCACATGTACCTTATCATTGGTCAGGAACGTGACTCCCCAAATGACTGAACTGGGGGGTGTATATACAAAGGTTCGATTACTTTAAATTAGAAGCATGCTCCATCTCGTCATAAAATATTTGTATGCCTTAATGGCGAAACATAGTGGTTCGTAATTTTAAGTTTTTGTTCTTATACCATCCTTATAACTATGTTTACAAATAAATGATTTTGGCTTTGTACCTATAATTTGTATTGTATAGTGTAAAGCACACGCTTCGTCAGTTTATACAGAAGACCGAGGAGTATAACCTGCCCCTCTGCTTGGCGTTCGTAGACTACGAGAAAGCCTTCGATTCGATCGAAACCTGGGCTCTACTACAGTCTCTCCAGCGGTGCCATGTTGACTATCGCTATATCGAAGTGCTGAAGTGTTTGTACGAAAACGCCACTATGTCAGTCCAGGACCAGAGCTCGAGACCTATTCCGCTGCAGCGGGGAGTCAGGCAAGGAGATTTTATTTCTCCAAAACTGTTCACCTGTGCACTGGAGGACGTTTTCAAGACTCTTGACTGGAGAAGGCTAGGCATCAACATCAACGGCGAGTACATCACTCACCTTCGGTTTGCTGACGATAAAGTCGTCTTGGCTGAGACCATGGAGGACTTAAGTACGATGCTCGATGACCTCAGTAAAGCTTCCGAGCGAGTTGGTCTAAGAATGAACATGGATAAGACGAAGATCATGTCAAATGCCCATGTCGTACCAACTCCCATTACAATCGGACACTTTACGCTCGAAGTTGTAGACGATTATGTATACCTAGGACAGACTATCCAGTTAGGTAGGTCCAACTTCGAGAAAGAGGTCAATCGTCGAATCCGACTCGGCTGGGCAGCGTTCGAAAAGCTACGGCACATCTTTTCATCCAATATTCCGCGTGTCTCAAGACGAGAGTCTTTGACCAGTGTGTGTTGCCAGTGATAACATATGACACTGAAACGTGGTCGCTTACTATGGGCCTGACAAGAAAGCTCAAAGTCACCCAAAGGGCAATGGAGAGGGCCATGTTGGGAGTTTCTCTGCGTGATCGCATCAGAAATGAGGCTATCCGCAGCAGAACCAAGGTAACCGATATAGCTCTCCGAATCGCTAAACTTAAGTAGCTGTGGGCAGGGCATAGCACGTAGAACCGATGGCCGTTGGGGTGGAAAGGTTCTCGAGTGGCGACCGCGTACCGGAAGGCGCGGCGTAGGTAGGCCCCCTACCTGCCTGCGCGTGTGCCAACCAAGGTGGACTGATGATCTGGTAAAGGTTGCGGGAGTCCACTGGATGCGGGTGGCGCAGGACCGGTCACTTTGGCACTCTTTGGAAGAGGCCTGTGTCCAGCAGTGGACGTCTTTCGGCTGATATCAGTCAGATGAGTGTAAAGCAAAAGTAAATGATCATTCAACTTGACTCTTTGACGTTAAGCTTTGCCGCATTCCAACTGCCGCAGTATTGTTACGTTAAGTGCGGCAAAGAACTAAAATGATCATCTATATGTGCTGTTGACAGTAAAAATTACACTTAAATGTCCAACATTTTCGAAGTGCATACTTCTTTGCTCGCGTTCTTGTATAGGGGTACAGTTCAAAATGTATCACGTGACTTCCGGAACAACTTTTTGTAGAGAAGCCTAATCTGATTTCAAATAATTTTATTGTTTGTTTCATGTTTTAATCCTTCTTTATTTGCCATTAGTTGTTAATCACAAAATGTTATTTAGTTTACGTGGGGGGGTCCATATTGGCTCATATAAACTTGATGTGTCGATTTTTTCTAGTAATACCGCGTTGTAATCATAATCATCACTCTTCACAATGTTTTTCTTCCTACCTTTTATGTTCCTAAATTTCTGTTACTATCATCGGAACTCATAACGACCTGTATTCATAAAATGTTTTTCATAATGTCATTACTAAGAACAGACTTGAACTCATAATTTGGTTGTTCATAACAATTTCCTTCATAATGGACATATATCATAATTTTGTTAGTCCTATTTGATATTATTGTTGTTGATTGTTGTGGTTACTTTATAATTTTGTTTTCCGCTCTTTTATAAAAAAATAACCTCGAAGACGACCTTTCCGTCCTCTACCTTCCGTCTTTTAACCTATCCGCGATCCGAGTCGGTTTTGCCACTAAGACCCTGTTCCCTACTGCCTACTTGAACTTATACACCATTATCTTGGCAGTAGTTGATCACAGAGTAAGTCTTTATTAATACAAAATTTAGCAATAACTACTAGTATGCATAGAAATAAATATGATATTAAACTATATTGCTAAAAATCGTTATGATATAAAGGTATATAAATATAGATAGTAATAACAGACATACTTATGTTGAATAACATTATGAATATAGACAATTCGGAATTACGATAGTTATTAGCACAAATAATTATGAATAGTGATCATTATGAGATAAAATTGTATGAGAGAGGTTTTCGGAAATCCAATAATCGAAGTTGCAATTTTATATGAACTTTGGCGCACCCATGTGGCGGACATGAAAATAATGCTGAAATTACCGCCATTTTCAATGTATCGCGAGTCAAATGAGCTACGTCAGTCAATGTTGCCATATATACCGATTTATCTGTACTTATACAGGTTTCAGTGAATTAATTCAGATATATATTTTACGGGTACACCATAATAGCAGATTCCTTTAAATAATCAAAACACTTTGATTGTAACAACTCGCACTTGGCCGGTTTTTTTATTAGGGTTCCATAGCCAACAAAGAAGTATCCAGTTAAACTTAATTAACGGTTGTATCTCCGACACAACCCGCTTCTTTTTTATTAAAATTAGTTTTATTATAGTTTACATTTACTTTTTAATACGGCGTTTAACTAACCTCCCTTTGTAAGGTCGCTTCCGTAGGCGATACAAAGTCAAATCAGTACAGATTATTTACAGCGCACCTGATTCCAGTGATTACTTCCTACGGGCATGACGCTTAGCTAGGCAGGTCTATGAGAAAGGTTTATTTACATCTAGGTAACTTAGTTCACAGCTTTGTTTTCTTATTTTTCTTTTGGCTCACATTCTGATACGTTTCTAATTAACTCAAAAACAATATGCGAAAAATCAAAAAGGTACAAGGAATAATTTATAATTTAACGACAAAGCATACAAATATATCTGTCACACTTTTATGGCACGTGAAATAGAGTCGTGTTAGATTTGACGACGCGGATAGTGCGGCTGCCTCCGAAGCTTAAGGTCCTGGGTTCCGATCCCGGCAAGGGCCAATATTTGTGTGATGAGCATGAATATTTGTTTCCGTATATAAGTAAGTATATCTTCGCCTAGTAGCCATTACACACTTATGGGGTTATGAGCTTAGTATGGGACTAGTATAATATAATATATAATATTATAAATGCGAAAGATGTTTGGGTATTTAGATGTTTAAATGTTTGTTACTCAATCACGCTTAAACCGCTTAAGTTAAATGCGTTGCCGAAATTTTGCATGAAGATGGTTTATAGTCTGGATTAAAATATAGGATAAAGGCCCCCACACACCGAACGTGGGTCGTGTGCGGCGCGGGTCGGGCGGTATCTGTATCTCTTTCACACAGTAGCGCGGCGGCTCTATCGCACAGTAGCACGGGCCCGTCGCGGTAACAACGCGGGCCCGCGCAACTGTGTTATAGAGATAGTGAGAGATATATTAAATGCGTTGGTAGGTTGGTAGTGAGAGAGATATATATATATACCGACACAGATTATATAATAGTTCTACGAACAGATACTCAGGTCTGAATAAAAATGCCAATACCTACTGCTTTAAGTGCCTACGAAATTTAACAATGGAGCGACCTTGAACGTGCGGGTAGTTGCCCGCGTTAATCGACGCTAGGGTTGATACCGCTTAGAAATGATTTTATAATTCATAGTTGAGTGAAATAAAAAACGGTTTATTTTTTAAATTATTTTACAAAACAAAAATTTCTCTTATAATGTGTGAGTACACTATGAATAAAAATGCCAATATCTCTGTCAATATCAATGTCTGAAGCAATTGTCCCATTTTTACCCTTTGGGTACGGAACCCTAAATAGCAAATAGGCATATATAAATATCCGGGGTTTCCCGAAATACTGCCAGTATCTGAACTGCATAGTCACTTCCATACATACATACAAGCATATCAATGCAGCATGTTAAATACAATTGAAGTCATGTTACCTATCGCTCACCCTGTCTATGGATACGACATAAGACAGTTTGAATGTACTTATTATTAATAATCTACCAAACACTACTAATATACTACTAATATTACAAAACGAAACCCTTGTGTAGGTAGGTAAATAACTTAATTTAAATATATCCCGACGACAGTACGAAATAAAGTTTGTTAGGTACCTACCTATCTTCTTTATTCATAGCGTAAGTATATGAATAACGTAATAGTTTAAATGTAGCATTACAAACTTGAAAGAAGATACTAGGCCTAATTTGTTTTAATGTATTGTTTTAAAATATTCTGATTACGTGTTTCATCCTCGCGGGTGAGCGAGTGAATTCCAGCCCTTCCAAAAAGTCATAAGTCCCTATAGCAACGACGATATATACGCCCTTTCTTAAACTGCCGTGCGAATCTTACTAAGTAAACTATTATACTAATTGCTATTATACAGGGATAAACATAAACATGAAATCTACGAAAACAACTAAGGCTCGAGGTAGGTATACTAAATTACCGAAACTCAAGCAGGCCTTACAAATTAATTACGTTGTTAAAACTCACTAGTTCGTACCTGTGATGGAAATAATTAGTACTTAGGTAACTATATAAAGTAGGTAGGTAACTTACTAATCTGTCATCGTCAGTCGGCAGAGAAAAAAGGATAAAAATGTCTATTTGTTTTATTGTTGTCACACCCCACAACGCTGCAGTGAATCGAATTTATTCGCAACGAAGTCATTTTCAATACCTAACTGTGCGAATGCGCATAAACAGCGTCCGACCGTGAGCGCGTGTGCCAACCAACTGGCTGCATGAACCGACCTCGGTTCCCAAAGTATAGGTATAGATCTTAGTTCCCACGGTGCAGCTGGGTAGCACTAGATACCGACCCGCGCCGCGCCCGACCCGCGCCGCGCCCGACCTGTGCCGCGCCCGACCCGCGTTCGGTGTGTGGAGGGAGGCCTTTAGTCGAGTAACAGAAATAAGTCACGGGCGGAAGCTAGTTTATTGATACCTACTTATTTATTTATGATCGCTTTGTTGTGTGTGAAAGATGCTGGCAACTCTGTACACAATACAGAGTGCCACAAAACAATCATTGTTTATCGATGATGAAGTAACTCATGACTAAACAAAGCCTCGTTATGATTTAACTGCAATCAAACAACTTTGATTGATAAACGATCAGATACTCTAATTAGTACTGCGGTTTCTGTGCACACCGTTGCTGTTCTTACGGATCATTCAATTCGATAAACAACCGCCGTAGAAATAATAAAATCAAGACTGTTTTTTTTCACGAATATTAACTGTGAATGAATCGAATTTTGGTCTCGATGGTGTTTTATTACAAGAAAACAATGCATAAATGGTAAATATGTTTGTGTATTTCCTGAAAAATATAATGATTTGAGAAGACAAAAAAAAATAATGATTTGTTTATTAAACATTTATTATAGTTCCAACGAATTCCGCGAAGATAATTAACGATTTAAAAGAAGTAAAATGTGTTTTTTTTTCACAGACGTTAAAGTGTGAATTCGCGATGAATTTTGTTTCATTGATGTTCCATTACAAGAAAACTAAACATAAAATATTAATGCTATTTTTTGATGTGATTTAATGAAGATTGTGGTATTAAACATTTAGTTCTAGTTCCGAGTAATTTTCCGCAAACATAATTAACAATTTAAAGGAAGTTAAAAATTTTAAGTTGATTTTTTCAAAATTGTTAAATGAGTATGTGCGAAGAATATTGTTTTATGATTTCAGAAGATAGTGTCATTAAACAAGTAAATATCCTAGTTCCCATATTTTTCGCATAGATAAGTAATCATTATGTAAAAAAGTGTACAAGAACTTGAAAAAAATATTATATATTTTTTTGAATTCTCACTGAGAAACATTCATGTACATATAAAAGACAAAACGAGAGATAGAAAAAGTGATGAAACAAAAAAGGGAAAACGAACCAAGTAAACCTAACATAGGTACGCTATGAACCTAAACTATATATACATATATGTGTTTTGACATAGTACTTGGTTATCCACAGCAAGAAGCGTAGACACCCAACATGTATGGGCTGTGTCCCCATCGAGGCGGTCTGTTTCGTTTATGGCATTATCAGCTGTGTAAGTACACTAAAGGGCCCTACACATGGTGCTACAACTCTCATGCGAGTTTTATTAGTTTATTACATTGCAGGGTTTCATTGAATTCGTCGTATTTCGGTAGCCCGCACCCCGCAATGAATATCGCATACGAATTGTTGCATCATGTAAATTGACCTTAAGTATATACTCTTAGTTTATTTACATCCTTAACATACGCTCAGACTGATACTCACTGACAATTTTTTTCTATATACCCATGCATTATGTAGGTACCGTGAAACATGCCTACTTTGCCACCAGGCAAAAGTTTACCAAAAAAGCTACTTTTAAACAAATCTGGCAATGAACGGAAATACATCATATTTATGACTATACTTTGAGTTGTACATGTCTTTAACTTCAGCCAGGAGCTTGCAGCAAATTGTGGAATGTGCGGTGTATGGATTTGTATGGCAAAGTTGAAAACACCTAGGTAACATTGCCCATCTGTACTAGTAAAACATTTAGTAATTAAGACCGAGATGTTAAAATGGAACGCCATGTTTGCCCAAAAATTTGAACTGAGCCCTGTCTCAACATCGTAAGAGCTATAGTTGCGTCAGTAATTCGACATGGTCAATGTTGACAAAAGTCCACATAACTTTACCCGCGATCAATATCGATAAAAATTTGGAACACGTGTTGAGTAAAAAAATATCCCATCAAAAACATTCTGTAAAAAACTAGCCAAGTCTCGATGGAGCTGCTTGTTTATCTCTAAAAAGTAATGAAATCTAGCCAAGTCGTAAAAACGAAATGCAAATAATCCCCCTAATCCCTTTATATAAATAAAGTTAATCTTTCGACTATTTCTTCTTGTAAACTTGTAAGTATAAGTATAAAAGCCAGTCTTGTCTTATCCAGAGTTTTCCTTTAATTTTATTTATATGCGTATTTAAAGCAGAAGGGGAGGCATGCATCGCCCAGCGGTGGGACGCTATAGGCTAGATTAAATTTAAATTAGAAGATGTGTCCCACTACGCTGGATTTTCGCCATGACAATCGATTTTTTTATGTACCAATAGTAGAAGGGGGCATTACCATATCTCTAATACAGCTGAGACCAGCTGAGGGTTCTTCATCAGATACTTCAGACCTTCGATTTTTGACATCAAATGAAGCGGCCCACCAAGTTGAATATTTTTTGTAAATATATCTCTAATAGTTTGGTTGGGCTCTTGTGTTTTCTAATTAGGTTCACCAGGTACTCCAGTTCTTCGATTATACTAGTTTTTAAAGTTTTCCCTTTATGTGGTCATTAAACCCTAACTCTGTACCAAATTTCAGCTCTCTGAGTTTATGGGAAGTACTAGTTCTATTTGATGATCATGAGTGAGTGAGTGTCATAAATGCGAAACTTTGCTTTCGCTTAACTTTGGAACTAAATGCCCTACATACTTGAAATTTTGGATTTTAAGTATGTGATTATAGCTTACTGGATAACGGAAATTTCTGCGGTCTGGTCTTATCCAGAGGTTCTCAAATAGGGGCCTGAAAATGCGGCGAAATGGTTCCAGTAAAGGATGGTACGGCAGTATTTGCTTCGCGCTCGACTTGGCGGGGGCACTGCCGTGCCCCCAGATTTCTCCTCCTGAACACATGCGTATGACTAGGAACCATTCGTTAAGCAAAAAAAAATCATCCAACCATATAAAAAAATTGAGATATTCTTGTTTTTCCGAAAAAAGCGGGCAAAGTAGGCATGTTTCACGGTATCTATCTCGCCGTATCCGCAACGGGCACAACGCGATACTTTGCAGCCTAACCCTAGTTATGTATGGACCGAAACAAAAAGATATGCTTGATACTCGTTAGGAACGTTATAATTACAGCACGTTTGAGAAATTAAAATGATACGCCAATTGCAGGTAATGCGGCATGCATACAATTTCTTTCGTTTCGGCCTATAATTTTTTGCCAGAATTTAGTATTATTCACCGTTCTGTACCCGGGCTGACGCCGGGGCACATTAACTCGACTAAATTAAGTTTTATGGACATGATTCCTACGCAATTTCGACGTGTAGGCTAATGATAATGAGTATATCCTTCATGCCTGACATCCGTGGATTGGTATTTGGGAAAGCAGAATACGGGTGAAGACTCAACATTTATAAAATACATAATAAAACAATACTAGCCTAACTATGTACGTCCTGACTATAAACTAACAAAAAACAATAAAACTACCTACATATTTACAAATAAAAGACCGGCTCTAAATCCGTTATTACCACAAAATAAAGAAGCCAAAAAATATGCCGGACGAAAATCCCATTCAGATATCTCAAAGAATAACGAAGCTACAACCGTTTTAATATTGCTTGTTAGAGAGAGAAAATGCTCGCAGATATTGACGTCACAATCTGCGAGCGTCGTAGTAAATAACAATCGTTTCATATGAAGGTGCGTTTTGCGAAAAAGGGACAGAACATACCCGGTCATAAAACTGTGGACACATAACTTTGTGATTATTTAACCTTTTGCGTTGTTTTTTTCTCCATTTGACTACATTCTGAATCCTCCTTCGAGAAAATAAATCATTATTTTATTTAGATCTCGGTGACCTAACACCGGCCGGGCTCGGGCCGGACACGGAACAGTCACGGAACGGTGTACTGACATCCGTATCTTGTTTTGCAGGTACTTTCAGTGTTTGGCATAGTAATCCTGACGCTCGCTCGCCTATTCGTGCCCTTCGAAAACGAAGACGACATCATCGTACAATACACTGAGAACATATTGGAGACGGAGGTCGAGTGGACTGCGATATCCAATGAGGTCCCAATGCTGTACCATAACCTGCCGCTGACCATTTATGGCTTGGTTCTCTACGTCTGCTATATTGGCTCGGTCGTGTTTTCTGTATTGTTATGTTATGGGACACTCGTGGTAAGCATTAAAATTGATTTAAGGTGGTTCGATTTCCATACAAAACGTTATTTGACATTCACAGGCTAACGGCGTGATTTTTTAAGAAACCTATGTACTTATGTTAGTTTGTGACGCCATACTTTGGGAAAACCATTTTTCTCAAATTATTCTAGTTTTATTCAAGGAAAGGGGGAATTTCGCGCAAATGGAAAAACAATTTATGAAAGTTAGTTACATTAGTTTCTTAAAAAAACACGCCGTTAGCCTGCGAATGTCAAATAACGTTTTGTATGGAAATCAAACCACCTTAACAAATACAAATATTTGCGGACCAATATTCCCAAGTTAAGCAAAGGTAACAACTACTGCTCTACTGGGTGCTAGACGACGATAATCATACTCGTACTTATTATATATAGATAAATACATAGAAAATGTCCTTGACTCAGAAACAAACATCACGCACGTGAATGCCCTTACCAGCATTCGAAGCCGGGACCTCTAGCTTCGTAGGCAGGATTGCTACTACCAACTAAACTAAACCGGTTGTCGTATATTCAAGAAATATTGTATGCACATCAAATCATCATCATCAGGCGTTCCCTCAATGCTGAGGATCGTGACATCATGTCCTCTTCTTGTTGACAAGACTTCTCCAAAGGCTCCTATCAAATAAGTAATAACCTAACGAAAAACTGCTTCCAACAGCGCAACCCTGGTTACCTCAAGGTTTATCTGGTGTACGGCGTCACGGTGACTACTCTCATGATGCTGAGCCTCTTCTACTTCTACTCCTGGCTGAATGACACCGTGGAATTCTCCGTCATGGGCATCGCTTGTTGTGAGTACCCCAGTTGAAGTTGTTATGAGTACGAAGCAACCCTGGTTACCGGAAGGTCTAATTACGGCGACATTGTGACCGCCCTCGTCCAGCTGAGATTCCGCTGCTACCTCAACTTTGTGGTATTCGCTTGTTCTGAAATCTGCAAAGTGGGGCCCTCGTTACCTTTAGGCCTTCCTGGTGTACCATTCCCAGCCAGATTAGATACTTATTGAGACCCCAATACCCCAAACTTGGCAGGGTCCTGTTAGGGTCTTTAAGTTGGTTGGTGGCTGACTGGTGTTTTTCGGTCGTGTTTTCGCTGGCTAAACTGCTTTGTTTTATTACTTATTGTTGCGTGTTCCATAATAATAAAATGAGCTTCATAAACATAGTATGACCATTCACAAATTATGACCATGAGAAGATATGAGTGGGCAAATCCATATTTGGGACAATATTATCATTAACCCATGTTAATGATGATGAGAATGGAGATGATTAGGATAATACTGATGGTTATGATGATAATGCTATTAATGATGATGGTGTATATATTCCAGGTATCTACTTGCTCGTGCTTCGCGTGGTCCACAGAACGCACCTGCTGTTCTACGATGAGCGAGCCTGCCAACTGGCCCAGCTTCGCGGATACAACGAGTAATAGTGCTCGTGCAAAAAAGTCATCTCATGTCAAAGCCTCAGTCACGGCACGGCGCCGTGAGAACACGCCGTGCCGTGGATTTCCGCGTCGCCGTTATGGTGCCGTGATGGTGTGGCCGAGCCCAGTCTTTATGGAATTGGCATAAGGTTGATTTTTCACCTATATGTACATAATAAACGGACCGAGCAAGGTCACTGCTACTAAGGTAATAAGCCAAGATTCTCGGTCGCAAGTTTGCACATGACGTTTTCATTGATAACATGAGACGCGTGTATGTCTTACACACATCTTTCGTCCCTCTCCCACTTAGGTGCATATTTTGATGAAGACGAAATTTACGTTCGATGTAAACGCGATCACGTAAGTAAGTAATGATTTATTTGTTAACATAGGTTACGGGATGGTAGTGGAAAAGATACAGTGTGGCCCTATGTTTCGCCGATAAACATACAAAAAATCTAACATTACATTAAAATTCATGATGCAGCATGTTATCTAGGCTCTACTGTCAATTCTACATATATAGTTATTTGTGTCACAAGGGAGCAAAATAGTATATTTACGGCGAGGGCGGTGTATTGAATCCTGAACGTAGCGAGGGATCCTACAATAGAATCCAGAGCGTAGCGAGGGATTCTAACGTAGGATCCTGAGCGTAGTGAGGGACAGGACAAGTGTTTACGCCCGAGACGAAAATAATTTTGGTACCGAGTGACACATGGTATTTTTCACACCGACTATGAGGAAATTTAAAAAAAGGTATTGTTAAAATATATCTAAATTATCTTAATTTTTATTACTAATTTTTAAATACTACGAAATATTTATAAATTTTTATACAACATTGTTATAGTTAAAACTTGAAAATTTTTCGTTTTGAATCGACTACGATGAAATTACAATCGATTATTTTATTAACATCTGTGTTCAATTGGCACTGTATGTTCCAATGCCAATGTATAAATTAAAAAAGTAGCTTGAACAGAAAAGTAGCGTTTTGGTCCCTCTCGTCGTGGAGCAAAACTTACTTTTCCGAATGAAAGGTGTGAAAAATGTTTTTATAGGTGTATGTTTTTAGGAAACTTAGTTCAATTATTTATTTTTAACTAGGTACTTAGTTAAATATGTGTTTTACTAACTTGTATGCAAATTTAAACTAAGCAATACATTATTAATGGCATGGATACCTACCTGTAGTACCTGTTGCTGAATGGAATTAAATAAAAAAGATATAATAAAGACATTTTTCTTTCAACACTACCTGGGGGACGCAAGATTTTATAGTACATTACGTAACTAGGGCGGTGAATTCGTGAATGCCGCAGGTCGCAGGTGTTTGTGGCCCGAACCGAAGGTGAGGGCCATAAATATGCGCTCTGGGGCTTTACGAATTACCGCCCGTGTTGAGTATAAAATTTTACGTCTTAATCTGGCCACAATGCAAGTTTTCCCGTACGCGCAGCGTGCAGTAAAACTCGCATTATGGCCAGGTGTGACGTAAAATCTTTTACGTCACACCTGTGCCCTCACCTTCGGTTCGGGCCACAAACACCTGCGATCTTGGGCATTTACGAATTCACCGCCCTTGTTACGTAATTTACTATTATGAAATAGGGTATAAATATAGACAATAAAAGTGGGTTTCTACAATGTATGTGGATTCCACATACAGTGCATCATATCTATGCATACAGTGTCCCCAGAAAAACAACATAATTGATCAGGCACAACACATGCACCTGTTCCTGTTCCTGTTCCTACGTACCTACAACATATCTATTCGAAACGCACGACTGATGTATCGAGATTAGATCAGGATTGTATTTGTGTAACCTGAAATTTTCCTAACGTCTAAGAGACAAATGTGTGCAAGCGAGAGAGCACTAGCCAAATCGGTTCTAATGTTACGCTTACGACCGCGTTCGGAATTTAGTTGGAAAACAAACTGCTGCCTGTGGATTCCCGGAGCTCGCCTATTGATTGGACAGCCCGAAGAAACCCGATTAAATCCGAATCGCTTCGGTATAACACGGCAGGATACGTTTACACCTTCCTGGTATCGCGTTTCATGCCGGAGAGGTACCAACTTAACTTGATCGTGTTCTAACGTTCGGGCGCCGGCGTTGTGATGATGTCATGCAAAACTCCACGCCATATAACAACAAAAAACATCTGTTTGCAGCGCCCAATTTACAAGACTGACCTGTCAAACTGCGGCAGAATATAAAACTAACTTATAAACTGGGAACAGAGTTCAAACTGGAATACATTTTTGAGTGGCGCCCCCATCCAAGGGTCTTACTTGTTTGGTCATTCTTGAAGTATATTTACCTCGTCTTGTTTCGTTCATACGCATTCCCCCACCGTTTGCTGCCAGTGTTCTCGTAAAATCAACATTAAATACTTATTCATCGGGTCCGTTAAAAGTGTTGTGCGGTTCTTGTGGGAGAAAAATGTTGGATCGAAGGTAAGTGATATATATTACATTTTACTATTTTGAATGACATAGTTTCGTACTTAGGATACGGGATTCATTCAAATATAGTTGGCCATTTTTGTTACTAATTTAAAACGCCGTCGGGATGATCATACTGTTTAAAAAAGAAACAACACGAGGTAGCCATCTCGATAGTGATTCAGCGTAGATATTTTAGTCTTCGAAGGAATATTTTAACCTAGTTAAATTGGTGCAACTAGACTTCATATTAGTTTGATCCTTTTGCGCAGTTATAATGGTTGTTTACATCATCGTGAGCTTTGCTGGAAACACAGAGATTACCGAAAGTAGATATCCACCTTTAGGATTTCATTATTTTCTCAATGAGATCTGGGTAATTGGCATCTATAAAGAATACCCACGGGACCATTCAAACATTTTTGCACACAAAGCGCTACCCAAGTATCTATAAGAGAATATAAAGTAAAGTTTTTATTCTATTGAAAGTAATGTGTATGTATATCAAGGCTTATTTTCAGTTAAACTTATGAAAGTAACCTACTGTAACTAAAGTCACACATAAACATTAATATCAAATTAATATCTAACCTGTATATGCCATTAAACACACAGCGTCGTTATACATATTATAGTACGCTGTGTTTGTTTTCCTTGAAGAGACAAAACTTGATAGTCTTGAAAGTTAATGAAAACATTTTTACACATACTTAAGGCAAAGGACAGCAGGATATATTTTAGTTTCGAAACAAATGAATTTGAGTTATAAGCAGGATTATTTTCCTATTGATACCTAGTTAACTGTACTAGTACACGAATCATTTGGCAAAATGAAATTTTCGCAAACATGCAAGCTACACCCAATCTATCTACAAAGGATATTCTGTTGGCTATTATAAACAGCCGAAATAGTTTCTTATTGAAATTGAAATTGAAATTCGTTTATTCACAAAGAACATATGGTTACATAAGATCTTAATTTATATCATCATCGTAAAACTCCGATAAACAGACTGAGTAAACATGCTCTGTTTACTTTAAACTTAGAGTTCTGGATACTTACATTTCTCAGAATCGCTAAACTTATTCTCAGCGGGCGGGGCACATAACACTTAGAACCGACGGCCGTTGGGGCGGAAAGGTTCTCGATTGGCGACCACGTCCCGGAAGGCGCAGCGTGGGTAGGCCCTGACTGATGCCCTGATAAAGGTAGCGGGAATCGCGGGAGTCCGCTGGATGCCGGTGGCACAGGACCGGTCACTTTGGCACTCTTTGGGGGAGGCATATGTCCAACAGTGGACGTCTTTCGGCTGATTTGATGATGATGATGATAAGTAATTCTCAGAAATCATATACATAGAAGATACGCTGTACCACTCGCAGGACTAACCTCCATCATATATTTAAGAATGTCGCTTTTGTCGGTGAAGAAATTCCCAAGTTATTCTCCATTTTGTCTTTGCTTTCTTTCTCTAAGTTCTAACTTAACCTATATTTCTAGACAATTCGTTCACGTTGCAACCGGTTGTTCTGTTAGCTATTCGATCAGTAGATATAGATAATTCAACCAATGGCGTCCACATATACCTACGCTATTGACAAATCTAAACTACTACATTCATGAGCGTGTCTTCATGGCTTGATCGATCTATAAGAAATACAACGAATAATTATTCAAAACAAGTACATCAATACGATAAAAATAAAACATAACTATTGTTTCTTTTTTCAGTGCAACCATGCTGACCCATCCGAGGTGTTGTATTTCCGTCGATACGGCATGTTTCATATTCGGAGTATTTAGCTCTGTAAGTATTAATTCTTTATTTGATTGTCAAATATTACACATAGCCACATGGTAATGACATATAATATTCATAATAGGTACTTGGTACTGACGTTGAGAAATGTTGTGTGTGTGAAAAGCCCACGTTAATCTAGTATTATTATGAAATATTGCGTATACCGTATACTCACTTTTTTCTTCAGAAATTGCCACTCTTGTTCATGCTTCACCGTTTTACACGCTCTTTTTACAACGGCATTAAGTTTTAAAACTGCGTGTCTTTTGTTATCACTTTATAAAAGAGATACACCGCGAATATTCGTGGCTTAAGTTCTGTATTTTGAAACGCATGCCACGGAATACCGGTTTTATGAACGTAATATATTCTTAGGCCATGTCTTTACATTTTGGTCTTATGTTTCCTCATAGTCATCAAGCCGGTTACGCAACTAGCTTCTTCGTGTTCATCTGAAGATCAAGGTTTCTTCAATTAAAGGGGCTACAATTTCTGCAGACAGCCCTATGCAGTTATATAATAGGAACTCGCTCAACTCATAAGTGGTCGGAAACCGGCACACTAAATCAAGTGGCCGCTAACCGGCGCAAAGACTATTTATTTTATGACATAGCGTACGAACATCTTTGTCTACGGACATATAAACAGTTATTAGCATGGGAATACTATTAATACTTAGTGTAATAATACACTAATCACCAACTTATTAGAACACGTATGAGTATCGGATAAGAATAGAGGCGTTAACTCCCTTTTATGCATCGATCTTAGACCTAAGTACTGTTTACTGTTCATAAATACGCAATATATACAAGATGCAGAACAATCTTCAAATTAATAAGATAGGATTATTCCTCTTCTTTCAGATAACGAACGGGTACGTTCGAAATTCAAAACCAACTGTTCCAATTTTTTTGCTATAGAGTCCATATCAACAAACAAATTAACCCAATGAGTAACGCGCCCGTGCGAGCATGTCATTGAGAGCTATCTGCTCGGGTTTTAAATTTCAACAGTGTATCTGGCGTTACACAAAACTGTTTTTGATGAATGAGTCAGGTTTTTTTGCGTTGGTCCAGAAAGTTGGTTGCATCCCAAAGACGAAAACAACATTTTTACCCCCTTATTCATTAAATTACAAGTGGCTGTGAGAGGTTTAGATAACTCAAGCCTGTCGTAGGATAAAAAAAAACACACCGCCTAAGACCGAAGCGGTCATTTGCCTCAATCATGTCGCTCCAACGATAGGTACCTACCTAGCACGTTTGGGTTGTACGAGTAGAATCAAATTGTATTATTACTTCAAAAAAATATGCCTAATCACGACAATCCCATTCTATTTAATATCTCAAAAAATTACGAAGCTACAACCATTTTAATGTGGCTTGTTCGAGAGAGAAAACGCTAGCAGATCGTGACGTAACTGACAATCGTTTCATATAATGGTGCGTTTTGCGGAAAAGGGGTATACCCCTCTTTAAGCGTTGGACACTTATAACTTTGTGATTATTTAATCTCCTGCGTTGCTTTTTTTCCATTCGACTACTCTCTCCTTTCCAACTCAATCC
The DNA here is from genome assembly GCA_945867215.1 of Epinotia demarniana. NCBI lineage: Eukaryota > Metazoa > Arthropoda > Insecta > Lepidoptera > Tortricidae > Epinotia > Epinotia demarniana. The sequence continues at coordinate 18,392,055 of OX244274.1, read as the reverse complement.
TTTTCCAAGAAAATACATCATTATTGATTATTTTATGGAGTGACACCCCTCTTCCTGTAATGTTTAGAATATCACCCGTTAAAAGTTACATATTTTTGAAATAAATTTAAATAATCTGTTTATTTTGTCTAGTCTCGTCTCTAAAAACTACTCCACATACCGAACGCGGGTCGTGCGCGGGTCGGGTCGGGCGGTATCTCTATCTCTTTCGCACAGTAGCGCGGGCCCACGCAACTGTGTGATAGGGATAGCGCGAGAGATATACCGACCCGCGCCGCGCACGACCCGCGTTCGTTGTGTGGAGGCCTGTAGGTCGGCCTGTATTAGTAAGTGGCTGAGGCCGACCCGCAGGAAAAAAACTGTATTTTTTATAGAACCATTTTTCCAGGTGATATCCGGCTTCGGAGTAATAGTGCTGACCCTCTTCCGCACCTGGATCTCGACGCTGGACGACAGCCTCGACGACGTGCTGTCCCGCGACCCCGACACCGTTGACTGGGACGCCATGGAGAAAGACCGGGTCCTCGGTTTCATGACTGCGATGCTGACTGTACTGTTCCTCTACGTGTGTTTCCTGATCTCGTTCGTGTTCTCGGTGTTCCTGTGCTATGGAACACATAAGGTGAGCACATTTTAATTTTGTATTAAGGCGCCGTACGTTCATGCTCTTCTCTTCGTCTCACTGAGCGTAAGCGTGGATGTCATGGTTTTAATTTTAATTTTTTGGCCGATTAAATTAATAAAATAGTTATCACTGAGTTCTCTCAAACATGAGTTTGCCGATTTTTAGAAGCCATTTTAATATTTTTAGCTTTTATGCATAATTTGTTACGAATAATTAATTAGTATCAGACGGCAGACCCTTTTAGACCTATGTTTGTGTTTTTTTTTCTATCGAGCGAAAATTGCTTAATCATGTTTCGAATCACTGATCTCGCTGCAGAAAAGCCTCAAGATTACTATTCGTATTTTTTTGAAATCATGTTATTATAAACAGTCGCATTGTTTCAAAAACTCTGTTCGCTTAACTTGGCTGAACCTACGGCTCCTTAAACACGATTGTGGTACCCCTTGAAATATATCTGCCTGTTTGTTAACTCTTCACGTTTAAACCGCTGAACCGATTGAGATGAAGAGATAGTGTAGTCCCGGGGAAGGACATATAATGGCTTTTATGCCGGAAATCATCCCGTAAGTGGGTGAAAGTGTGTATGGATTTACAATATAAACGATTTTCACGCGGACGGAGACGCGGTCAGAACCTTTTGCCAATAATGACTTTCTAACCGTCAGGTTATGAATACCGTCAGTTTGCGGGCAGAAGCCTGCAGAGCCATATTTCAATATTTATACAAGACAAAACAGACTGACGGTTCGGCCATTTTACCTTGCCGACCCACGCCGCGCTTCCGGTACGTGACCACCACCACCACTCGAGAACCTTTCCGCCCCTATGGCCATCGGTTCTACGTGCAATGTGCCCCGCCCATTGCCACTTTAGTTTAGCGATTCGGAGGGCTATATCATGCTATATAGAGAGTCGTGGGAGTCCGCTGGATGCGGGTGGCGCAGGACCGATCAATTTGGCACTCTTTCGGGGAGGCCTATGTTCAGCGGTGAACGTCTTTCGGCTGATATGATGATGAAATTTTAACATGAGAATACCCAATTACAGAGACGCGCAGGCTTCGTGAAAGCGTACCTGGTGTACGGCGTGGTGGTGACTGTTCTCATGATGGTGGGCGCCATCTTATACTCCTGGCTGATGGCAGACATCGTCGGCGGCTCCGTTGTGCTGATCGTGTGTGGTAAGTACCACTTTTCCTTTGAACCAGTCAGCTAAATCTTTCAATCAGTTCGTTCTCCCAACGCCTTGGGGAAGTGTGTGGTATCTACCTAGAAGAGTTAGGCTTCTCAATCTTTCTTTATTTTTCCTTTAATTTGAATTTTTTAAATTTCGTAAGCAGCGTATCTGATTTGTACAAAAAATAATTGAGGTATATCTGTGATGCTACGCGTTACTTTAGCTCGACAGCACACTACCACTCCCGGCAACGTTCTGACTATACTCATCCCCACTTCGGTCATCGTGACGTGTGCGCACGAGTTAAGGATAGCTACACTACAGCACGGCTATCACAAGACGGCGCGCGAGCTCCCTCGATTTTGCTCGCACTATCCGTCTCTCTCTTATTATAACACTTAGAAAGAGAAGTACGGAGCGTGAAAAATCGAGAGAGCTCGCGCGCCGTCTTGTGATAGCCATGCAGCCCCCCCTATTCTGTAACTTGTTTAAGCTCACCTCAACGCTCACCCATAAATATATCTTGACACGGGGATGCGTAGTAACTAAGCGTAGGTAGAGGTCTAGTTTCGTGACGGGTGACCGGCGGGGTGAGCCGCATTAGAGCGTAGCGAATAACAGCCCTGGTGTCATTATGGCTGAGGGTGCGGAGTGCGGTCTTCTGAAAGGTGGAGAATCGGAGATCATTCCCCAGCTGCTCCAAATATGAGCGAGACGACATACCACTGTGCCCTACCTCCCTCTAACTATTATTTTTGTGTTCCAGGCCTGTACTCGATGTTGCTTCTCATGGTCCAACGTACCCACGAGCTGATCCGCGCCGAGCAAGTGCACAACTCTGCGCAACTACTCTACCCGGAGCTTTGCAAGGCCTAACTTCGAGGACATTACACCAAGATTTAGCCCTCGTAAAACAAGATCATAAAAATCCAACATCTCATAACATCAAATCTATATGCAAGGCACAGCGTCGCTAGCACAAGACCTAAAAACTAGTCTAGTAGTAAGAGGCGGATTAAATCGCGCGCTACTAACTCGCGTGCGGTATGTAGCTACCCGTGCCGGCCAATACACACCTTGCATTTGTTACAACAACCGACTGAGATGAGCTATAGCATGAGGCAGTAACAATTCAGTTTTTTGGACGTCAACTCGCCCTTTATGCCTCTCGTTAATCTGCATTGTAGACGGCAAATATATTTACTGTTAATAAGTAGTAAGAGCGAACGTGACAGACAGCTATAGGCAGCCGATAAGATTTATAAAATAGGTGTCTACCCAAGTTAGTTTTAATAGACAAAATAAAAGCCAGTTGGCGTCACTAAGATTTATTTTTTGAATGTCTTTTTACTTCTTTTCAAATGCCTGTCTAAATGTATATTCCATTATTTCGTGCGTAGAATAATAATATGTCTACTTCAGTAAGTATGTATACTTAGATGGCAAGACATCTTATCGGGACAAAAATACATAAACAAGTAGATAGATATTGTTTACCCACCCAGCGCATATTTTCCGTGCATGATGTTATTATACGTAAGTCATATTATAAACTTGCATTGTAGTGGAAATTCAAACAAATACCTACTTGGCTAATTGTTTTGTAATGCGATTATGAAACAGTAGTGATGGAATGTGTTAGTTATAAAGAATCTGTTAGCATATAAGTAATTAAGTTATGAAAAGGAACATGACATTTGGCTTTTCCTACTAAGGTCTGATTTAAATTTAGTTTTTGTTTTATTGTATGAAGCTATACCACTGTGCAACGTTCAGTCATTGTTTATATGTAGTTTTTTTTCTTAAAGCTAGTAGAAATATCTATACTATGATCAAAACAATAAATAAAATGGCAAAATCTTAAATAAAACTTTATCAGAATGTTGGTGAGATTGACAACACAACATAGAATTTTCTTTAATTTATACTCAAGTTTAAAAAAGAATGGAATTCTAAATCATGAATGAATGTAATCTTGTTAGTAAGAAGTTAACTTTCCATATAAAAAAAAGATATTTGAGAATATTATATTACTCCTATACCTACGTTATTGAAAATCTTACCACTATTTAGGTGACCATGCATGAATGATATAAGGCATTAGTAATTTGTTTGACTGTGATAACTCAAAATAGACGCATAAGTATTGTATGTGGTTTATATTATTTTAGATTTAGATGATAGTAACATGTAAAAGAAAAAAGTATGGCAGCTTAAGTACCTATATATGAAATACAAAATTATTTGTTATAGGAATACCATTTGAGCCGATTCCTACAATAACGTTGGGTTGCGAGAAATGTGACAGCGGCAGCCAAATTAGCTAAACAATTATCACACTAGACACCACCCCCCCCCCCCTCCCCCCCACCCGCACCGCGCGGCTACTGCAGGAACCGGCAAAGATAAATGTTAAATTAGAATAGTTGAACTTATGACCCAATTTGCGAATGCTTCTGTGTTTAATAAGTAGACCAAGATCTACTAAAATATAATTAAGTATAATATTTTTATCCTTATAGAATAGCCGCTGTATTATCTGCTAATTTAAAGCGATGAATTGAGCTTAAATATATTTTGTGATTAAACAAATGATGTCTAGAGTTGAATCTGTGGTTTTGCTATTTCTTTAAAATATGACCTACTTAAAATATAGCGCAGGACCGGTTAATCGGTCAGAGTATAATGTCCAGCAATGGACGTCTTTCCGCTGATAATAATGTGATGATAATGACCTATTCGCGAAACACGACACGAACAAAACACGAAACACATTCTAGTTTCTAGTCATTGTGTTTGTCATGGGTTTTTTTTTTATTACCACGATGACATACATACGGTCTGCCTAGTGGTAAGTAGAGACTGTAGTCAATGGGCGCTTGCGATTCCAGGAGAATGAACAGCGCGTTATCGTATACAAACGTAGAATGCTTCTAATATTTAACCGACTTCAAAAAAAGGAGAGGGTTCTCAATTCGGCTGTATTTTTTTTTATTATTATTTTCAATGTTTGTTACCTCAGAACTCCGTCATTGATGAGCCGATTCGAAAATATTTTTTTTGTTCGTATGTATATACTTCCAGGTGGGTCCCATTTTTTTCAAAATTCAGTTAGATTATGGGATCCATGAGGAATTGAGGGGACTCCTCAATTTTATTAGGCACGCGTGTAGTGATTTTGGTATTTTCTGTTATAACTCGTGTATTTACATCCGGAATCATAAATTTGGTGGCGAGGAATTGATGATGAAGACCACAGATGACTTATCGAATTCCTCAATTATGTACTTAAAAGTGCAAAAGTACATCACAGGTTAGTAGGTATTTATTGGGCACGCTGCCCCACTTCGTGGTGCGCGTGCCCAATAAATATGAATGATAAATACGACTACAAATGATTTGAATAAGTTGATACGATTGTAATGTGCCCCAGCTTGCCCAATGCCTACAAATGATTGTTGAATGTAGTTGACGAAACATCCTAATGCACAAACGCACAGCGCATGTTAACGCAACTGAGCATTCAACTTGATCGACGTGAGGGCATCCGAATGTCGCTCAAGTTCAATTACGATGATCGCTAATGAACGTTACAAAAATCTGAATACACAAAAACTCTCAGCAGCAAAAGGCCTTACCGGGTGCCAGGTTCATTCTTCTGTTTTATATTGCATTGTCCTGGCACCCGGTTCAGCGAAATGGTAAAAGCTTAACGCGACGTACCAAGTTTGTTGGCCAAGCAACCATGATACGTCTGAACCCCTGTTACCAAAGGCTCACACACAATTACACAATAGGCTCCAAGGAGACTCTAACTATCGTTGTTTGTCACACTCACACAGCACATCGCAGAGCTGGCTAGACTCTTTTGACATGGTGTGTAAAGCATGGGTACTACCGTCCACTGTAGTAGTTGCGTCATACCGGAATTCGCCTGATGCTACTCGCTCCGATATTACGTCGCCACGTAGGGTTTGTGTCATACTGGAATTCGCCTGTTGCTACTCGCTCCAGTAATAGGTACGTCACCACGTTACCAAGTCAACATCGCAGAGTTAGCCACGCTCTTTGATGCCGTTAAGTGGTAAGAGTCGTGTGAACTAGTGGACGAATAGCTCACACTTCTCCGACAACTACATCACGTAAACTTTTATATATATATGAAGTAATCTAAAAAACTTCGATAGCGTGATGCAGAACTTCGAAAAAATATGATTCGAAGACAAACCATGAAATAAGGTGTGTTAAGTTCAATTTCAAATGCATAATTTTGATGATATACGGTTTTACATTTCAAGCAACATTGCTTGTGTGACGTCGTCGTCCAGTGGTAACCAAATCCTAAGCATATGAATATCACAGAGTAACACAGTAGGCACTGGTCCCACCGCGAGCGAGTAAACTATGAGCTATCGCTAATGAGCTAATGTAACATTTCAATAAACGAAACGTAACTTACGAATCAAGGGCCCTAGCAACAATTTTTCTAGCCCAAGAAACGAACAAAAGATAATCGCTTCCGTGTAAATAATAAAAGAGAGAGATATATATTTATAGTTCATCGCTGTTCACACTGCTGGCGAGGACACTCTCCCGACGCCCTGACGAGTAAGCTATAATCCCTCTATTTTATTTACACGCTAGCAATTATCTTTTGTTCGTTTCTTGGGGTAGAAAATAGTCGATAGCTCATAGTTTACTCGCTCGCGGTGGGACCAGTGCCTAATAACATTATCACAGAGTAGGGGTTGTAACAGAGATCTCATATAGTAAATTTATACATTATTCCGAACTTAATAATTAAAAAGGTAAGTGATTTCGTTCGCAGACGTTTCTGCCAGAAAAAATATAAAAAGTTTATTTACTTGTTAGTAACATTAAAAAGGCTGATAAAGTATGTTAAATTAAGTAACGTTTGATTTGTTTTAACTTTTATTAACCATCCAACAAACAAAAAATGGAAGCTGTTTGATTGTTGATACAAAGTTATACATGAGCTAATCACTTAATAAACCTATTTCTTTTGTTTACTTCATATTAATTTTTTTCAGTAGAAAACCTCTGGTACCTATCATACTCTACATGTACCATTTGTCGATTATGCATAAATTGAATACGTTAGTCAATGCACTTCACCTAACGATATAATTGATATGGGCCTGTATGCGAAAATTCTAAACTAAAGATACTACCTACTCATACCACTGCTTTTATCAGCTGAATAAATATAGAAATCACACAATCGTTCATTTTTTAAAAATAAGTGTTCTAGCTTTTTACATAATTATTACGGTTTAGCGCGTATGGAAAAAGTTATTTGTGGAAGTTAGCAATACAATCAACCTTGTGAATGAATACATGAAAGTTACCTTTTCCAGTGACTATAGTTTCATCTCATTTCGATTTCTAGATAAAGATCTAATTCAACTTCGTCAAATCCGTATCCATGTTATGTTTTCGTTGTAAAATAGTGCGCGTTAGCTAATAGCTAACCTAAATTTCGCATTTCATTTGATACTTGTTATTCATTAAAAATGTGCTTTTTAGTAAAAAAACACCGCCTCATTTAAGAACGTAACAAGTGATATATAACATTAATCCGTTTTTGTGTTTACGTATGATACCATACTTTACGAAATCGAATAACATATTTTCACAATTGGCACATAAAATAAAAGAAACAAAACTGACAACTCAGTATTTTTTTTTGGTTAAATAGCGGAGGTATCAGACGATACAATTATTCCTGAAATTATTGCACCACCCTGCGATCAGTATATTTACGTGTTATTTTGCTGAAGTGTTACCTACATCAATTCATAATGTGAGTATTAATTTATTTTGTGTCTTAACTTAATCTTTAAATCTTAATTTCTTAACTAAAGTATTAACTTGCAGTGTTTTTTTAGGTCCGACTCTGAGCTGTCATACCGTTCGCGAAGCCCGTCGCCGCATCCGAAAAAAAAGTGCATAAACAAGCGACGTGAACGTTCTTTAAGGTACCTAATTATTTCTCACTGTGTTAACATTGTATTGCTAAAGATATCATGAATTATTTGTATTAATTTATTTTAATTTGTTTCAGCCACGAAACTGTACGAGTTATTCCTGTTGCAAGTTCTCGAAAGGCTGAACCTGCGGAACCATCGAAGCGCAAGAAAACAACTGCAAGGTACCTAATTTATATTTATTTATTTGTTGTAAAAGTGTCTCACAGGTGAGTAGGTATTTTAGACCTCACGCAGTGCAAGTGTGGGTTGGAGACTTCACATACACCCTTAATTTTCTATACATATTCATATATTATATTCATATTCATTTTATTGATAATATAAATTACAAGTCAGGTTCACTTAAATTAATACACCATATCAGGATATTTTTAAATAGCATGTCAACCGGTATGTTTTACAATAGTAATGTATATGTAATTAACAATACAATTTTTGTAGTGATAATATATTTGATACCTCTGATAAGTGTACATTATTAAGTTATGTTATCAACATCAGTTTAAGGGTGATCCTCAAGTTACGTAAGTATAATATATTATTCTTGTTCACAGCGCAACTAAGAAGAGCGGTACGGATCTGTTCCAAATCATTCGCGACGAGGAAAAATGTGTGTCCGCAACCGCATCATCTGAGCGAGCAACTACGTCATCGTTCTCTAGCCGCGTGTCTTCCGGTACATCACGTCGCACCATAATCAGACCAGGTGACTTCTTCATCGACCTTAAGGTGTATAAAATACAAGATCATCAAGCAGAGACCGATGCTTTAGAGCGTTACAAGAAGGCCTTGGTAGCACTCAGACTGCAGTGCGAAGAAAAGTCTATAGAGTGGGAACAGTGTCAAACACTTATTGGTACCGCATTCGAAGTTTTTAAAGATAGTGAGACTTCATATTATAGTAACGTAAAGAAAAATTAAGTGATAGGTATTTAGATCAGTAGATTTTAAGTTTAGTTCGTTGATTTTTTGTTTTACATAATGCCTTTTTGTGTATCGTGTAGCACATCTGTAGAAAAAAAATCGTGGGTAGGTCATCTGCGTAGTAACGAACATAAAACTAAACATAATTGTATTCAGGAAATCGGGGACGGTGTGGTAATGGTACAGTCAGCATTCCGTAATCGCATTGCAACTTATCGAATTTCGGTAGAAAATAACCTAATCACAAGTTCTATTGACATATTTATGAACTCGATTCGCGAAAAAATTAGTACTCTTTTAAATAAATCACTTCGGGTACATACCTGCATAAAAGTAAACTTAGAACTTTATGGGATGTTTATGTTGTTTAAGAATAACAGTCAATCTATGAAATCTTTTGGTACAAAAAATAAGATTTTGTACCAAAGTTTTGATTTTGATCGGTATTACACAGAAGTTATAAATTGTTTTAAAAAAAAGTCGAAGATTTTGAAGAGCGTGATAGCGGCTGGACTTTTTTAAATAATTCACACTTGGAAATTAATATAAATAAATATCAACCTTTGCGTGGATCAAGCTTTATCAAACTGCCGAAAGTTATACGAAGTAAAAAAGCGTGCATTAATATCGAGAACAAAGATCAATGTTGTTTTGCATGGTGCGTAACTGCGGCTTTATTCCCTGCTAAAAAACATCCTGAAAGGGTATCTTCGTATCCTGATTTTAAAGACGTACTAAACACTGAAGGCTTGTCTTTCCCGGTTACGTTTGATGAAATTAGAATATTTGAAAAAAACAATCCAACACTACAATTTACCGTCTTTGGGTTGAAAAATAATAAAATAGTAGGTCCGCTTTATAAATCAGAAAATAACACTCAGGTAAAAAGAAAAACTATTCACCTGTTGTTATTAGAAAACACAAACAGTTCTCATTTTTGTTTGATCAAGGACTTGTGTCGACTAGTAAGGAGTCAAGTTACTGCCCACCATGCAAAATTATACTTTTGTGAAACGTGTTTAGTATTTTTCTCGAAAGAAGAACAACTAGATAATCACTTGTGCTCTGGAATAGTCACTCAGCTGCCTGACAACGGTACGGTTATTAAATTTAAAAATTACGAGCGCAAGCAAAACATGCCATTTGTAATATATGCTGATTTTGAATCACTATTACAGAGATCGGGTGAATGTGATTGTGACGCTGACTGTACTACTCATAACACTGTCAACACAGATATTTTGCAACATCACACGCCTGCTGCGTTTGCGTACTATATTGTATGTTCAGTTGATTCAGCATATAATCGCTACGTTTCATACCGTGGTATTGATTGTGTAGACAAGTTTGTAGATTCGATTTATAAAGATGTAACAGAAATAAAAAAGTTTTGAATATGAATACGCCAATCAAATTTGATATTAACGTTGATATAAGTTTCACTAGCGCTACGCGATGTCATATATGTAATAACTTCTTATTTTCTGACCGTGTCAGAGACCACTGTCACATTTCTGGTTGTTACAGAGGTGCAGTTCACAGTTATTGCAATTTACGATTTAAACGCCCATCTTTTGTACCCATTTATTTTCACAACTTATCAGGATACGACGCACATTTGTTTATAAAAAAGTTAGGTGAGGCGAACGGTACAATGAAATTAATTGCGAAAACTAAGGAAAATTACGTTTCCTTTACGAAGTTTATTCCAATTGAAGGTGAATTTTTTCAGCTTCGTTTTGTAGACTCTTTTAGATTTTTGGGTAGTAGTTTAGAAAAATTAACAAAAACCATGAAAAAGGAAGATTTTGAGCATTTAAAACGTTTTTTTCCGAATTGTACTAAATTTCAATTACTAACGCGTAAAGGTGTTTATCCTTATGAATACATGAGTAATTGGGAGCGTTATAAAGATCAATGCCTTCCTCCTAAAGAATGTTTTTACAGTTCTCTCTCAAATGAAAATATTTCGAAAGATGACTATGAGCATGCATGTTTAGTATGGAAAGAGTTTAATATCGATAATTTAGGAGAATATACAGATTTGTATCTCAAAACGGATGTCCTCCTATTGACAGATATCTTCGAAAAATTTAGAGAGACTTGTAAAATAAATTACAACTTAGATCCGGCTTTTTACCTGACGGGACCGAGTTTATCATTTGACGCAATGTTGCTTAAAACTGGGGTTGAATTGGAGCTAATTACTGATTTTAATATGTTATCAATGATTCAGAACGGAATTCGGGGCGGCGTCTGCTTGTGTTCTCACAGACATGCAAAAGCTAATAACAAGTATGTGCCAGATTACGACCCATCGCTACCCGACTCGTACGTTATTTACATAGACTGTAACAATTTATATGGGTATAGCATGTATCAGTCCTTGCCGTTATCAAACTTCAGGTTTTTAGATCAACATGAAATAGATGTATTAGATATTACACAAGTCGATAACAATGCTAAGTACGGTTTTATATTAGAAGTCGATTTGATATACCCGAAAGACCTTCACATTGAACATAACGACCTACCTTTTTGTCCTGAAAAGTGTATACCTCCAGGAGGTAAAGATAGTAAACTTGTACCTAATTTGCATGACAAATACTTTTATGTAATTCATTATGTTTATCTAAAAACCTGTCTTAAACATGGATTAAAACTGAAAAAAATACATAGAGTCATCACGTTTTTACAAGATTCTTATTTAAAGCAATACATCGACCTTAATACAAAGTTGCGCCAGAAAGCTACCTCAACTTTCGAGCAAGACTTATTTAAAGTTATGATTAACTCTTTATTTGGAAAAACGTTAGAAAACAATTTAAAAAAAATAAACGTTCAAATGGTTAACCACTGGAATGATAGTACGAATTTAACTAAAAAGAAAACCGAGGCTGAGAAATTAATCGCAAGTCCACATTTCCACAGTGCTTCGGTTTTTAGTGAAAATTTGGTGGCAGTTCAGATGAACCTTGATCGTATTATTTTAGATAAACCAATATATATCGGTTTTACGGTTCTAGAATTGTCTAAAAGTCATATGTATGACTTCCATTACTCAGTATTCAAACCCATGTATGGAAATCGAATACAGATGTGCTATATGGATACAGATAGTTTTATCTATAATATACAAACCAAGAACTATTACAGAGATTTAAAAACTTATCTTTTACCTTATTTTGACACAAGCAATTATAGCTCAGACAATGAACATCGCTTACCTATTCAGAACAAAAAAGTACCGGGACTTTTCAAGGATGAAATGGGTGAGAAATACATAATTGAATTTGTAGGTCTTCGATCTAAACTTTACTGTATCAAAACTAACGACGATGTCATTAAAAAAGCTAAAGGTGTGAAAAGGGCGGTTATACATGAATTAGGTATGTCAGATTATGAGCAATCATTGTTTCATGCCGACGTTATTAAAAAGAAAAATATTTTATTTAGATCAATTAAACACGAAATATTTACACAAAGTGTTAACAAAATTGCGATATCTTCTAATGACGACAAACGATTCATTTCTGCTGATAAAATATCTACCCGAGCATGGGGGCACACAACGATACTTAATATTTAAAACCTATATAGTTCTTGGTTAGTACGATTACTAGAACATACTGTATTTTTTGTATAATTAACTTAAGATGCTTTTTATTAACTGTATTCCTTTAAACACTATATGCTCAGGCAATAATTTCATGCTTATCTGATTTGAAATGTTTGTACATATTATTGGTTTGTTAATAAACGTAACATTGTCTTTAATTGACGCTATGTAATTTATGGAAATAAACATGAACCTCGAATTTCGTTTTTTCTTTCAATTAATAACCAAACCCTATTGACTAGTACCGCTAAGTCTAAATAATATAGTACTTAGCTATGTACATTTATTTTTATTTTCTAACTAGTTCCGATGCATATTTATATTATTAGACTTGACTGTACGTTTCAACTACCGATATTCCGTGAAAACAAGTTACAACCTGTAACTTTTAATTGCATAACAAATAAGCGGATCTAGTAGTAACATGATCCCAAGAGTAAAACATAGGTATTTGCCTCGTGCCACAGTTCTTCGCACTGCATATTGCATTGTAGTTTGATGCGCTTGCAAAAAATAAATTTATGCGAAGCAATTATAATAAAACAATACCTATGCACTTCCGTTAGGGTATAGTTTCATTTATAATAAATCGAGCAAATACATTGTTTTATATTTGAGGACATCGCGGTTTATTTGAGTATATAATCAACCTTACTATGAATTAGTTAATTCATTTATAAGTACGTATTTGTACACGATACGAGTATTACCCTACAGTGAATAATCTTAACAATTCACAGTTTTTCATCTGATATCTGCTGGTAAGTTTTAGTTATTTTTCTAGGATTTAAACGTTAACTATATGGAATGTATTTTTGTGAGATATTTTAGTATACAGTGAACAGATTAAATAATGTTTTCTTTAATTTTGTTACAGCAAAATGGAACACGTAGAAGACACGCCTCTATATTTGTCGCAGGTGTTCGCTCAGAACCCATTTCCTGATGATGACGGTGATGATGATGTCAACATCGACCTTGTAAATAAAATAGTGAATGCGAGTCAAAAACAAAAAACTAAAAAGAAACAAACCAAAATCCAGAACAAAGTGCAAAAACGAAGTGTTCCAGGACAGCTTCCGTCGTTTGTTATTAATAAAAAGCCAGGAAAGGACTACAGGTTAATCAAAATCCAGATAATTAACTTGCAGGACAACGAGTATAAAGAAGTGTCGGAAAGCGAAGACGTGATCTTAAGCGCACAATACATAGCAGACGACGGATTCGATGAAATTATCGACAGTACGGAGAGTGTAATCAATAAAATTTCAAAAAAACTGTGTGGATATAGTGTTGGTTATTAATTTTTTTATTATTTTAATGTGGAGTTTAAATAAATTTGTTTTTAATATTTTATGGTTTCATTCCTTAGTTTACACACAGACAGTGTCATGCACGAAAACGCACCCTCCATAGCAAAGTTCAATACTATCAAATTATCAATATTAGGTGCTAATAGTTGTATGGAGGGGTGTGACTTCGTGGATGGTACCGCAACATATGGATGATATAAAGTAAAACAACTGTTTGATTAGTACACATTTTATTAATTTACAAAAAAACATAAATTATTATCTAAATACCATTTCTTAATACATATCACATTTTTTAAGGCACAATATTTTTTGTGGTGCACACAATTATAGGCTTCACTTTTAATACAATATTTTTCATACAAATTTCTAAAACTATGTTGTTGTTTTTCATCTAAATCTAAAACGGTACAACCAGGAAACAAATGCTTAACCCATAGTACTTTTTCTGCACCCTTTACGAAAATCTTTTTGTCTTTTAAGTAATCTACAATGATTCTTTTAAATTCGCGGTGGTCAATATAACCCTCACGCCACAAAATGCCACAATTTTTTTCCAACCACGTAACCTGTCTTTTTTCGATTGAAGATAGACTAGAAAACGGGTATGGCGGCTTTACCAAAAAAACTTGTGTATATTCATTTGTGGCGAGCGCAAATTCCTTTATTATGAATTCATTATTACTCCATTTAAAACCCTGAAGATCAACGAATATGTAGTCCTGCATTATGATTATTTATGATATCTTTTTCGTAATATTACTTAAAGGCTTGTATTCTACAATACTATCATTCAAAATCAAGCAATAAGCTGACGTCTGGGGTATAGTTGATTCACACTCGAATTCAACTCGCACATCAACCGAACCGGTTTTTAAGGTTTCGTTTTGACGTGAACAGTCAATAACAAATAAAGGAGCAATATTTTTAAAATCTTGCGGGCTTAGCAAAGGTGCCTGAGCACGGTTATAATAAGACTGTTGAAATTTTGCATACTGCTCATATAATATAGGAAACTTTTCGCTAGAAAAACTGACATCAAAACTTTCATAAGGAAAGTAGCTTAAGTTTAAAAAAACCTTGACATCTCTCAAGTTACAGTGATCGAAGTGTGTTATATCTTTATCAGCAACATTTTTTCGTGCCGTTTTCAATCCGATTATAATGTAACGCGGTTTCTCAATTTGAGATGAAGTTTTGATAGCCCAAGAATGCTTAGACGTTTCAGGTAAGAGAGGATATTCATACAAATCCCAGTTCCTAAATGCTATTTGAATTGCACGATCTCTTTCCAAACATTTCAGTAAGCTCAATCTTTCTCGATCAGACACCTTAATATGTGGCATACGCCATACTATTTTTGAGATAGTTATATTGTCTATATATTCATTCGTATTTAATTTAACGCTATTTAAGTTAGTATTAGATCTTAAAAGAATAAGTTCATGCTTGCAATTAATAATTATTTTGTTGTAATCCTCAGCAAACCCAAGAATTTTGTTTAAAGGTATAGACACAGAAAATGATCCATGTGAAATTTTTGTACCGGTGATATCCCAACCCCATAACTTAGACATCGATGCTTCAAGTTCATTCATGGATACAAGAGATTTCATAGTAGTTGTAACCCCTACATTTTTAATTTTATCGATTTCGATTCCATTGAGCTCGTATCGAATGTCTTGAAATAGGTGGAGTATTGGATTATTCGTAAAAAGAACAGACTTCACCTCTTGTTTCGTTTCTCTATTGAATGCAGTTATTGTACCTTCTATGTATAAAGTACTTGCTGATGGTAGTACGTAAAGATCTTGCTGATTAATAGGTATGCGTATTTCATCATTGAAGTTAAAACTTGTAACGTATGGTTTATACGAATGATATTCAAAGCTCTCTATTGAGTTGTCAGAGGTGAAAGATTCTGTTAAATTTAATATACTCATTTTATTAGACCTATGCTTTGCAAGAATTGTTTGTTTTGTTTTGTGAGTTGCACTTTAGGTCTTCTTTTCTTGATTGCTTGATGAGAACTAGCACTGATTTTCATTGGGAGTGAAGTTTTATTGAAGTCTATCATTTTTTCTAAGGTGTAAATATATCTGAATCTCTTCACCACGTAAATTAACCAAATTATTGTTAACGTCTAATATTTTTACTGTAATTGAACTTAAACTGTTTTGAGTAACAGGAAAATAAATTACGTTTTTCGGTGTTTCTATAAGTCGATAACCTGGTGGTACGTTAGGTACAAACTCGTGAATTATATGACTAGGTTTTCCATTAACAAATGAACCGCTCACTATGTCACATTCAATGCGGACTATGGTTGTAGACAGAATGGAAACAGGATAAGGAGATTCTGTTAATATATTAGCTTGAATAGCTTCGGATCCAAAACCGAGTAAGCTACCAATAGATCTCTCTTTATCGAAATAAATATTTTGCGAACATAAAATAGATGTTTTTAAGGTATTATTATTACATGTTAGTGAAAACGAGCATTCTTGTAGGTGTTCCTTAAGGTAATCACCAATATCTTGAAGCTCATATGATCCTTCGGGAATTTCAATTGTTTTGTTTTTTCCGTAATAGAATTTATTGTTCCTGTAGTCTATGTTAGGTATTGAATTAAATGTTGATATATACAACAGACCACACTCATATTCTCCATCCAGTTGAAGAGCTGGCGAATGGTTTGTTATCAGAGTGGAAGATGATCCAGTTATAGACAAAGTGAACGACATCGTGAGAATGATAATTTGTTTATTGATCGTAGGTATTTAAACGCTTACACCAATATTGTTTTAAGTATTTAAGACATAAATGTCCACAATTGACTGTGTTAAACTTTTGATACGTGTTATAATTATAGTAAATATCGTTGTTATTTAAATACTTCTTTAGCTCTAACGGAGGTGGAAGGTCACCATAACTATTAAAATATTCACAATAACTGTTGTCTTTGACATAGGCTACCCAGTGAGTTCCATTGTTTTTAGAACTGTCCAAGTTAACAATTCCACATTCTACTCTTTTAGCACGCTTTGGTAAATTGTATCTCATATAAACTCCGCGAAAATGTGGAATCTCTGTAGAGTGTTTTAAGATGTCAATATTTGAAAGAGCACGTCTGGGTAACCTATCACTTAGTTTTTTGAAGTTTTTATACACAAACCTCTACCATTTTTATATGGTTTAATATGTAATCCTTTTCCTAATGCAATAGATTCCATCATTTTATTATGTCGTTCTGATTCAGCTAAGTTCTTTTTTGCAGCTTTGTAATCACCTACAGCTTTAGCGATTCCAGCAGCTCCTCCCGCTAATGATCCTAACGCAGAAAGTCCAGCAAAAATAGGTATCAAAGGTAACAGACCTCCCGTTTTTGGAATCGGTATTAAACGAGGTAGCTGTATCTTAGAGTTCTTAGCAAAAACTTTTTTGGCGACAACAATCGCACGATCCATGATATTATGACCTTTTATTCTTGGGTTCTTTTTCAACTCATTGCGTATCTTGGACACAAAGCTTTTGAATGATTTCATACCTGCGCCAGCCTTTAGTTTCGATTTCATAACTTTGCTCACTAACCAAGAGCCTATTTTTTCTCCTATTCCTACATCTTTCGACTTAGTTCTTCGTTTTGCCATTTTGTAAAGTTCTAAATCTGCCCGATGTCTATCAGCTAAATCAGGATATTTATCATAAGCTATGTCGTGTTTCATACACGCGTCATCTAGCGCATTGATTCCTTTGTCACCTCTTTGTAACCTTTTATGCAATTTTGTACCTGGTCCGCAATAATTATACCCAGGCAAGTGTAATTCAAATGGTAAATTATTAATGAGACTATTTAATAGTCCTCTCCCTTTCATATCAGGTATGATAATGACAAATTTCGTTTAAAGAAAGTCAATTTATTAAATACATTAAACAATGGCTTTTATATCAATCCAACTATTTTCACTATCACTTAACCCTAACCACTTGACAAACAGCTTACTACCCTTTTTTTTAATCACCTTTTCTATTAAATAAATATCTGGATACTTAGTTTTTTGAAGTTCTTCTTCATAAAAGGTACCCAGTATTATGTTTTTCCGTTGATCTTCAATATGATATATTACAGGTTGAGTGTGATTCACATGTTTAATTGTAAAAAGTTCTGTAGACCAATTAGGTGTGTAACCCTTAGAGAAGGTACTTTTATATTTGCTTATACGCACACGGTCACCAATATTAAATTTATTCAACTTACTTTTATACACATTGGATAGTGAGTTTATAATGTTCTTTTTTACCTCTTTTTCATTATTTGAATCGACATCAATAGGTTTAAATTTTGTTGTACGATGTACAGTGTGATTATATGCTTTCACTATATCGTCTAACGGTTTACCAACCCATTTATAGTTACCAATAAAACTAAAATATTTATAGAGTTTGATCTTAAGTGTTTTTATCAGTCTTTCAACAATAGATGCCTTTTTAATTGAATATGTTGAATAATGATGTATTTTCAGGAATTTTAAATAGGCATCAAATTCATTATTATAAAATTCTTTTCCTAAGTCCGTCTGTAAGTTTCTAGGTCTGCGTTTAGTTGTTTTCATAATTAGTTCGAATGCATTTTTTACTGCCGTTTTAATTTTAGACTTAATAGGTATACACCACGCATACTTCGAAAATGTATCAATAACAGTTAATATATATTTATTTCCTTTGTTAATCGTATGAACTTTCTGTAAATCGATCAAATCAGCTTGCCATAAATCGTCAATTCCTTTTAGTACAACCGATCTTCGCTTAAAGTTTTTTCTTGCTGATCGATGGATCTCGTTCACTATTTGTTGCTTTTCCATTTTTTATATTCTTTAAGATATCATCTATCTCCTTATTTGTATAATAGTTTATTTTTAACTGAGACGAAAGTTGATGAATTTGATTATTTATAGTATTAAACAAAGAATCTATATACGTTTTGTCGTACATGTTTTGAATATATTTATCAACATACTGCTTATTTACTGCATCATCGGGTGACAAAGGTTCTGCAACTCCCTTTAATTGTAAACTTCCTTCAAAATATGCGCCGTTTGTTCGAAGCAAAGCCTTGTAGTTGAGATCAGAAACCTCGTTAGCACGTAAACGCTTATGAACATGGTGACCGAATTTGTCGATATTCATTTTGTATTGTTATGACTTGTGAGTCAAACTACAACTGAGAAAAAATAGCTTTATTTTACTTTTATATATCATTTACTAAGCCTGCTTCGCGTAGTTCTTCAATAATAGATATGATTTCGTTATCTAATCCTGTATTGCCAGCATCACGTGATGCTATAAGTAGTTTCAACCTTTCTACTAATTCATTTGGGTCATCCCAATATACATAAGAAATGTCTTTTTTAACTTTTTTCATTGCCGGTAGACCATCGCCGGTTACATGCACTTCTTCGCTAAATGAACGTTGTTTAGTTAATTTGAAAAGTGGCTTTATGATGTGTAAATATTTCATACCCTTGTTGCTTTTTATAGGCTTATTTGGATCAAAGTCACGTCTATGTGCATTTGTTTTTAGTAATAATGTTTTATACAATTGCTTATCGTTTTCGGTTACTATTTGCAAGTCAGGTATTTTTTCAAACAATAAATCGTTTAACCCTTGCGTTAAATAATAACTTTCTCCTCCTATCTTGAGTTCTTTATCATTCGCAGAAATCGGATAATATCCTAGCATTAGCTTACCACGATCCATTCGTACACCAAAAGGAATGTTCATGTGTAAATATTGTTTTTGGTAGGTAGAATCTTCGTGAGGAGAAGCATACAAATCTAACGTATTGAATGAAGCATTGTTTATTGAATCAGAATATTTGGTTATTACTTTCATTTGATATAGAATCATATTCGCTATTATCTAAATCAGATTCCGATGATTTCAATAGTGTTTTATTAGCTAAACTTTCTTTCTTTCCATCTTCAGTAGGACTGTATTTTAATGTTTTTACTAACTTATTAGATTTAAATCCATTGTTATCAAGATCAGTGTCACTAATACTTAGGTTGTTATCATCTTTTTTTACCATTTCATTAAGGGGATCTGTGACTGGTTTTAACATTGTTTCCAACATCATATTATTGCTAGATTTAATATCACGTAGAACCTTGACTTTTTTTCTTACTGCTTCAGCAGATCGGAGTACTTTTTCTTTAAATATTTTCTCCTCGTTCATTTTATTTTTCATGTCCGGTCTCGATGATTGCATATCAAGGAATAAGTTCTACATGTTAACACTATTATTTAAGTATACAGTTATTCTACCATGATAAATGTATCAAAACCTTTTCTATAACATCCTGAATTTCTATTACAATCTTTATTTATAACTAAGTAATTAAAAGGTTTGTTCCATACTTGACTGCACATTTCGCGAAACTGGGTCCATGACATATCACTTCCTACATGTTCATCATAAACATGTCGTAAATTAACATCATCTTGTTTAAAAAGAACGATTAAATTAGCATTGTCTCTTATCAATTGCTTGGGTATTTTACTATACGTTTGGTTCAGATAGAAGCTATCTATGTTTTTATGTCGTCCCATTGCAAAATAATCACGAATATTATTTTGATTTTCACATGCAACATCATCAAATATCATGATTGAATTTATATCAGCCGTATGAGGACTTATTACTTCATCATTTTCACTATATTTTTGAAATGACACTGAAGGAACCAGATTTAAAACTTGCTCTAAATATTGATACATAGGTTGAAACAAGGTTTTAGAATATATATAAACATTTTGGAAGCGTAAACCTTGTTCATGGAGCAGTAGACCAACAATCAAATTAGTTTTTCCACAGTTAGACGGACCGCATATTATACAGCGAATAGTATCAGGTAAAAGTAAACCATGTCGGTAATAGCGTTTATTGTGTGAAGAACAAACGACATCCAACTGCAATTTTTGAGGTTGTTTTACGAATTTCATATTACCAATAGGCACGTGCAACAAACCTGAAACTAAATGTGTGAATAGTATGTTTTTTGAACTTGAGAGTATATATTAAATAGTTCCGAGATTCCAACAACCATTCATTTTATTGGGCTCGCGCACCCAAGCTTAAACGTGCACAGGATTTTAGTAACGGCTCGCGTTTTGTCGATAGCGTAGGTACACACTGTAATTGGGTTTGCGTTCCTCAAGACTTAGAAACGACCGTTGAACCGAATGAAGATGAACGCATGACAATCGTATCAACTTAGACAGTAACAATCATTTGTATTTATCATTCATATTTATTGGGCACGCGCACCACGAAGTGGGGGCAGCGTGCCCAATAAATACCTACTCAGGTTCTGATAAAATTCCGTTGAAATAGGAACTAATGAAGTGCCATTGGTGATGGTCTTGGGGAATCGATGGAAGTCCTCAAATATTATCGGGCCACATACAGCGATTCGGTTTTTTTATATAGTAATCAATGCATTTGCTATCGGAAATCAGTTCCTGTGGTAAATTGTAAAAAAAAAACAGGAAATGTCCTCGTGGCTTGGCGGAGTACTAAATTGAAGTCGGTTAAAACTTTGTTTTTAAAGTAAATTATATAGGTAAGACATGCTTGGATAACATGAAGCTTTGAATCCACAATGGGATCTGCCATTTAGAGTGCCATATAAATAATCCTTATTTTCTAAGTATCATCATTTCAAGCAGCAGAAAGTAGTTTCCAAGCTAGATGAGCGTTTCTGAAAAAAAAATGCCACAACATTTCTTGGGAGATTTTCTGCAACTTTTATGTTATTTCTACTCAAAATCATGATGACTTTCCATCTTACTAGGAGAAAAAAAGTGTCCCAAAATGTCCATACATTTTTTAATCCTATTGTGTTGCCACCGTACAAAGTATAAGGTAAATATTTTTGGGACAGTTTTTTGTCCTACCAGGATCGAAAGAGCTCCTGATTCTGAGTGGAAATAGTTAACATAAAATTCCTAGAAGTACAATTAATAATAGTGCCATTTTTTTGAGAAATGCTCAGGTATATAGCGGATCCCATTGTGCATTGTACATAAGAAGTTAACCAACGCCAATCTATGCGAACGCTCTAATAAGAGTCCGATAGACCAGCAGATCAAATGCCGCAAATGAAACTGACTTGGCCACACACTCCGAAGGGACCTCAATCACACCGAAGCAAGCCTTGGACTGGAATCCCCAGGCAAGCGCACACGTGGCCGGCTTAAGCAGACCTGGCGACGATCATCCATCCAGGGGACTTAGGAACTTAAGTCAAGCGCGAGCTCTCTCGATTTTTCTCGCACTAGTCTCTTTCTTATTAAGACGCTTAGAACAAGAGGTATAGTGCGAGAAGATCGAGAGTATGTCGCGGCTGTCATATGAACCTTGAAGGTAAATCAGACTCGAGATTTTATGATAATATGGGTTGATCGCGTGCGCCTCCACACACGTCGAGCAACCGTGTCAGAATTGACACGTACTAATTATGTGTGTGTACATTTTTACGTACACGCACATTTGCAACATATTGATAATCTTGAGCCAGGACATCATCCTCCTGGCGTTATTTCCGGTTGTGCCCTAAAGGAGCCCGGGGTCCGCTATGACACCTAAAAAAAAATAGTTGACAGCTTTACGAAAATGACTGCAATCTGACCTTCCAACCCAGAGGGAAAACTAAACCTAACAACAATACCTAACACAACCTAAGTCACAATACGAATAGTAAGCTCCCGTTGTAAACAAGATGGTCAATTCAATTATCCTAACGTGTCCAAGTCATTTGTAGTAGAAGATACGGAAACAATATTATGTCTCGTCCTTTTTCCCAAGTAGAACTCCATACTATATCCATACTTAATATTAGAAATGCGAAAGTAACTCTGTCTGCCTGTCCATCTGTCTGTCTGTCGGTTACCTTTTCACGCTTAAACCGCTTAAGAATTGAGAATATTGAGATTACATTCGGTATGGATATAGTTTGAATCGCGGGGAAGCACAAAGGATAGTTTGTATCCCGGAAATCACTCACGTGAAATGGGGGGGGGGGGGGCATTTGGTATGGACATGCGACATAAACGAGTTCCACGCGGACGGAGCTGCGGGCAGAAGCTAGTATTTTCTAAAGTATAATGCTTAAATAGGTACCTAATTTTAAACACAATAGAATTGGGACAGCCCGCATTCAAACCAATTTAAAACGTTTTCAAGAAAAATGTTGTTTTCATGTAGATGAAGAAATGAGCCCGGTGGCATGGGTTGTATTGTGACATGTTACTACTGTTATACTTAGATTACTTACGTGTAATTTAATAAATCCCAATCCGCACTGGGCCAGCGTGGGGACTACTGCCCGTTCCCTCTCATACGTGAGAGGAGGCCTGGGACGTATATAGGCTGATGATGATGATGATGAATTTAATAAAAGTGTACCTTCCTGACATGTACTCGTACATCAGGTAGGTACCTACTTACAAATTATAACAAAAAACAACAAATTTAGTACCTAATGCTGTTAAATACACATGTCAAACATAAAAGACGAAGTTTACTACTGACTCATCGTCATCATCATAGAACCCAAAAACGTCCATTGCTGGAAACTATGGTAAGGATAAAACGACTATTTTTTACAAATGATTCCTTAAAACATTGCCCTTACCAATCCAGACCACAACAAAAATTAAGAAAAAGAATGAAGAATGCTATTTGGACGTTGGTACCCTCCACTACATCTGCGAAAGCCTTGGCAAACAAAAGAGGAATCGATGCGCGTTGTTTACGCAAAGAGTGGGCAATGAAATAAACATGGCGCCGGCGGGGCGCCTGGGCCCGTGCCAGCGATTGATTGCCAGCTATGACACTCTTCTTTAACTCAACTTACTTACTTAACTTTACTTGGCTCAAGAATACATTGATTACATGCTATTCTTTTTATAGTAAAATCTACGACTACCATTTTAAAATAATTTGATAGATAGATAGATAATTCCTTTATTCTTTTCCACAACAAATTAAATTAAATTAAATTATTAAATTTATATGTAAATGACTCATCGACAAATGTTAGGTACTGTTCCTTGACAGACTTTTTTGCGGACTTTAATTGAATTCTTTTATTTTATTGTAAAGTTTAATTTGGTTGGTATTTTTTTAATATTATTTACGAATTTAATGTATATCCATGACGTAATGTTATTGTAATTAAAAAGTTATTTGCGGAAATCGCGAAACGTCTGGTTGACGTAACTGGTGACCGAAGAGCTGGCGGTTTTCTCGCGCAACGCATCAGCATTGCAATTCAGCGAGGAAATGCCGCCAGCATCCTCGGTACAATGCCTCGAGGGCCTTTTTTAGATTTAACTTAGCTTTAATTTAATTTAGTTAATGTTATAGTTATCATCTTGTATATACTTTAGAAAATAAAGGTTACAGTATTAAAAATATATGTAAGCATCGTGAATTCTAATGGCATCGGCGAAACATAGCGCCACACTGTAGGTACCTTTTACACCACCACCCTGTAACCTACTCGTACAAATAAATCACTTACTTACTTAACTTCGTATATTATATTCTCATTGAGGCGCGTAGTTATTTAAGTGCGAGGGCATGGTATCTAGTTTTCCAGGATGGGCTCGGACAGGTTTTTTAAAGAGATCTGCATGGAATTATGTTTCAGTAACCCTGCATCTTAGGAGGTAGTCTTGGCTTGACTTTATTTTTATGTGTTCACCACACTTCTCTCCGAGTCTTTGGTCAATGAAAATAAAGATGGCGTCGCAGAGGCGCAGCCTTTGGAGTTTCTGGATACGGTCCAGAACTAATCGAGATGACTGTTCCCCGGGTTAAGATGCTTAAATAGTAAGTACTTGAAAATCTTAACTAATTCTGATTATAATGGGCTCAATCAATAATTCATTGGGCTCAAGGGTCGTGTCATAATCATTAGGGGGATTTTTAGGTACCTATTTAAAACTAAAAAAAAATACAGGCCTGCAATTGCCGAAAAACATGCTAGGCACGATGCTTTTCATGCTATTGGATGCACTACTGACTAGGTACATAGTTCCAAAGAGTAATTTGGCCGAAAGCGTATTTTTTCCGACTTTCATAATTCCGAAAACCATGTCTCGCTGAACTTGCCCTGTTAGTAGGTATGTTTGTTAGTATGGGACAAATCTTGCGAGTTAAATTTGGCCCCCTACCCGGTTACCGATTGAGCTGAAATTTTGGGTATAAGTATAGTTTGGATGACAATTCAATATTATGGTACCATCGAGCTGATCTGACGATGGACACAGAAGGTGGCCATGGGAATTCAGGACTTAACCGTGACCCCGTTGCGTTTGGGCTCGTTAGAGTCGTCTCAATGAGTAGCTGATGATGGTATACAGAAAAGTACAGTCGGCAATAAAAACTCGCACCAAAAATTATTTTTTTTACAGAAACTTATTATATTCCATTAAACCATCTGCGTCCAAATTTTCGTTTAGTGGAAAATGGCGTTCAGAATGATGATGGTTTCGGACTAATGAGTAATGACTCTTCGGAATTTTTCTATATTACCCTTTCTTATTCCCTCCCAATTCTTGACAACAGTCCTTCACTACAGTAATTTGTCATCTCGTTTATATACACGCTGTTTGGGATAACTATGTACGAATTTAAGGTGAGTATGAGGAATAGTTTGAACCTTAACATATCTTAGTCCAATCTGTGATTGTGTTTTCTTAAACCATTTTTTTTTTATTCTCACCGGAAATTGTAATGAAAAATCAAATTAAAAACAAAGTTTAAAATAAATCAAACGAAACATAAATAGGTGGGAAAATATAAAGGCTTCTATCGCACTTATGTTTAATGGTACTTGAGCAACAGAGACATATATATGCGAACTACGAGATTCGATTTTCGTGGTAGCACTGCTGGAGTTCCGTAGAGGATTCCCGTTTCAGAAAAAATGCTAATGGAAAGAAACGGTTATACAGGGTGTTCGAAATAACGATGTAGGAAATTAAGGTGATAGACTGGACATGAGGAAATTTATTTATGGTTTTTTTAAGCTTTTATATTGTCCCACTTATTTAGATTTCATGACATTCGATTTTCGTGGATATAGCTCAGCATGTCCGTTGCTGTTCACAGTTCTCATTTCTAGGTGTAGGTTACTTTAGGTTAGATTACTTCTACGCTGTAAAACCAATGTACTGAGATGTAGGTATCACATTTCTGTACTGATTAACGAATGTGTATATTGCCTATTGTGAAGAGTTGTATTTGTGCACAATTATGAAATTTATGAATTTTGTGAATTTTTGAAAACAAAAACATTAATAACACCAAAACACAGACAAGCCATAGATCCCATCCACTTAAGAAATACCGCCATAGAACAAGTTAACAGTTTTAAATACTTAGGTAGCATAATAACCTGTGACTCCAGATGTACTGCCGACATAAAAGCAAGAATAGCAATGGCGAAAAAAGCGTTCAATGGCAAAAAACATCTCTAGAGCCAAGATTTCCAGAAGCGTAAGAAAACGTTTTATAAAGTCGTATATCTGGAGCATAGCGTTGTATTGCTGCGAGACATGGACACTTACACAGCGAGACCGAGAAAGATTAAGTGCCTTTGAGATGTGGTGTTGGCACTGTTGGCGAAGGATGGAAGGAATTAGTTGGACGGAAAGAAGAACGAATGAAGAGGTTTTGGATTTAGTCGGAGAGAAGAGATCCTTGCTAAGGACGATTGAAGATCGAAGGGAAAATAGAGGGAAGAAGAGGCAGAAGAAGGCCGTGACGAGCTTTTATGGACCAGGTCAAGGAGAAGGTCAATGTAGTGTCGTACCAGGAGCTCAAAGCAGTGGCAGAGCGTAGAGCTGAATGGCGGTTACTCCACCGACAAGAGCAGAGCTCTTAAGTTGAAGAAGAAGAGAGTGAATTTTTGAATTTATGAAGAACTAGCATCCGCCCGTGACTTCGTATGCGTGGGCACGGAATAAAAACTATCCTATATTTTAATCCAGGCTACAAACTATCTTCTTGCAAAATTTCATCAAAATCGGTTGAGCCGTTTAAGCGAGATTGAGTAACAAACATCCAAACTCCGACGACGAAACGATATCGACCTCTGTAGCCTAGTTGGTGCGAGTAGTGACCCTGCCTACGAAGCTGGAGGTCCCGCGTACGAATCCCGGTAAGGGCATTTATTTATGTGATGAGCACGAATAATTTGTTCCTGAGTCATGGATGTTTTGTATGTATTTATTTATCTATATAAGTATGTATACCGTCATCTACCTAGTACCCATAGTACAATACAAGCTTTGCTTAGTTTGGGACGAGGTTGATTTGTGTAAGATTGTCCGAAAATATTTATTTATTATAACATTCAACCTTTCGAATTTATATTATTAGAAGGATAGTATAATACATATAGTATATAGCATAGTAAGTATGGATGTCCAACCTTAAGGTGCATTCTATTTACTAGTAAAATATTTTATGAAATGGAGTGAGTTGTTCCACAGTACCCACATGGACAATAACTACAACTTGGAAAAGTTGAAAAACCCCCGACATTTTCATTACAAAGTACAATATCTCAAAAACGGCAGTATTTTTCAACAGATTTTCATGAAACATGGCTAAGAACATTCGAGATACAATTATTTATGACACAAAAAAACCGCATTCAAAGCGTCCATCCGTTATTAAGCTACGATAGCACCTGACACATACACAGACAGACAAACTTATGTTACCCCTCTTTTTTGGTCAGGTGTTAAAAATACAAAGATTTCAATCGCACAGATTTTTCTTCTTTATAATATGATAATACTATCTGCCTGAGCGGCTTCGTTCGTGTATTGCAAAGCACACAGCACCCGCGATATAAAACCCTGAAAACATTACACTTCTTTTCGTTGGGTCTTTTAATGCCTATGTCCAATCTATATATTATTTAAATTAACTAAAGTGGTTTGGATGTTGCACTTTCGTCGCTACAGTGAGGTGAAAAGTTTTGTATTACACACGGGTGCAAATGTATTTTACTTCTCGTGTGTCGAAATAATCGCTACGCTTAGGATTCTAATTTAGAACCAGTCGCTTCGATCGTGTTTCAACTATAGAATCGTTTGGCTTGCTCGTGTTTCAATTCCACACTCGCGGGTAAAATACAACTTTGCACCCTTGTATAACAATAGTACATTACGTAACTAGGGCGGTGAATTCGTGAATGCCCCAGATTGCCGGTGTTTGTGGCCCGAACCGAAGGTGAGGGCCATAAATATGCGCTCTGTGGCTTTACGAATTACCGCCCGTGTTGAGTACAATATTTTACGTCTTCATCTGGCCATAATGCAAGTTTTCCCGTACGCGCAGCGTGCAGTAAAACTCCCATTATGGCCAGGTGTTATGTAAAGATGTAAATAACTATTAAATCGGCATGAGTGAGTAACAAACATCCAAACTTCCGGATTTATAATATTAGTTGAATGGGATTGTAAATGGTAAGAATCGCTTTTGTAGCCTCGCATAATACCCGAAAAGTAGCTGAACTTGAAGAACATTAAAGAATGTATTTTCTACCAAAATTGTTGGTTTAGGCTATTTATAGAACGAGCACTACGCGGGAAGGCTTAAAGTTGACATATTTGTCCTTAGCAAAGGACGCCCTCGAAAACCACTCGTAATGACAAAACGGAGTTCACCTTGAAGTGTTCTATGAAACAGATGGCAGATATTATGCAGAACCTGACAAGCATTATTCAAATTCGTTTTGACTATATAATTATTGATTGTTTTGTAAGTACTAATTTAATTTTAATGTTTTGCCACACCCCAAGGGGTCTCATGTACTGTATCTAATGTATAGTATGTTGAACTCAAATAAATAAATTAATTAATTAATACGGGTGTAGACTAAATAAGTAATATTACTCTAAAAGAGAGAAGGCAAAAAAATATGCCTAGTGACGAAAATCCCATTCAGATAGAGATCAGAGAGTGAAGAAACACGAAGCTACAACCGTTTTAATATTTCTTGTTAGAGAGAAAACGCTCGCAGATAGTGACGTCACAATCTGCGAGGGTATCATAGTAAATAAAAATCGTTTCAATTGGAGGTGCGTTTTGAGGAAAAGGGACAGAACCTACTTTTCTTACAACTTTGGACACATAACCTTGTGATTATTTAACCTTTTGTGTTGCTTTTTCTTCATTTGACTAAGTACATATTTAATAATTTTTCGAGAAAATACAACTTTATGATTACTTTATTAAACGACTTCAAAAAAAGAGCTCAGAAAAACGTTACTCAGGCAACAAAGGCCCATAATACCAGTACATATGCAGTACCCAAAGGCACACATACCTTACAGACTAACATACATATTAATATGTAAACTTATTTTAAAACATAATAAATCAGTATAACTGCGATGGGGTACGCAACTTCGTGGTGTCAGGGTAACCGACCGCGGAAACGGCGGAACGGAACTTGACTCCCTTCGGCCAAAATTCTCCCTCAGTGAAGGTCGATAGATGGTCTGTTGGAACTCTGACTGTCTTGATTCACAAAGAAATTATTTACCGAACAAAACAATTTGGCAGTGTCGTTTGAACAAATCCAGGAGTCAACGAATGCCCTTCTCAAGCCAAGGGCACATAAAAGACACCGCTATTTTAACAGACCTATTACTTGTTTATTGAAAACTTTACTAGGACTATTTAACTCGACGAATTAGTGTATTTTTTTTATTGATTATAAACTAGCTGTCCAGCCCGGCTTCGCACGGATTTCCCCTTTTTCCCGTAGGAATGAAGCATTTTCCCGCGGTAAAAAGTAGCCTATTTTCATCAGGGATAGCCGCCTCTAAGATTACCTACCGAATAAAAACAAAGATGCTGAGATTTTTATTCCCTTGAAAATAAAGTTCTGCTTTTTGTTAGCGAGGGCGAGCATTTAATCTCATAAGATTAACTTGTACAATCTATTTCCACTTTGCATAGGCCAAGTCCCACGCGAATTTAACAAAAGATAAGAAACTTCTTCCCTAGCACATTTAAGTAGTTCCTAAAAATAGTAAATAAATCCTAGAAACTTAGTTCACGGCTCTCCTGCGCACATTGGAGATTGCCAAAGTTAACAGATTCACTGGCAGGGGCGCCTACGCCGTAATTTACGCTACGCACGGGAAAACCCACGGGTTCTGCTACGAGCACAGCTCGTAGCGATTCTTGGCAGTGAATGCTTTAGGGCAGTGTTTTTCAAAGTGTGGGTCGCGGCCCCCAGAGGGGTCGCGAGGATCAGCTTCTAAAAAATCTCGTGACTACAAGGAATGATATTTTTTCCTCTTCTTTGTTTTGATATCGACCATTGAAGAAAATGACAGCTCACACAAATAAGACGTTGCAAATGGTATCAATATACTAAGGACTTCCTTTGCTAGATCAGGATATTCAGCCATTCTCTTCACACAAAACGCGCCGATTGATACGGATACTAACTCGAATTTTAGCATCCTATCAGCTGTAAGTTCTAGATTCTAGAAGAGATTCTTTCACAGTGTGGTTGAGATCGGCCAGCACCACGGATCTATTCCGAAAGGGATTTATTATCCAACATTTTCCGTCACCCTTCTGTGTTTCATTTGAAAGATAACTCAATAATAGTTTGTTTTTTAAATTTTGCAAACACTATCGGATGAAAATTCTTGAATAATTTGAGACACGCAAGGAAAAGATTCCAACTTCAAATTTTGTTGTCCACAATTCAGTTTTCGCTCTAAATTCATTTATTTTATCTTTTGCTGCAATCATGTTTTCGTCCCTTTCTTGTAGATTTGTTCAATCCATTCAAATGGTCGAAAATATCTGCAAGATATGCTTCTTTCCTAATAGCCAAGCATAGTCGAAATAATCCCCAAAATAACAGTCGCACAGCTTAAAAGAGATTTGCTTCGTTTTATATTTAAAAAGGTTGTGTAACAGTAAAACTACCTCAGATACCTACAGTGTTCGAGATTTGGAACTGGTCTTTTGACACATCGCGACACCCATATAACGTAAATTGGCACTGCTCATCGAAATAATAAAAAAAGTTTCAAAAGCTTCCGAGTTACAAAACAAAGTTCAATCTCCATGCACGCTCTTTTTAGCACTTATAAAATTATTGTCATATTTTTTACGGCTTATTTGTATAGACATTAGCATTGAAAACTCGGTATGCAAACCATTACGTCCTGCGACTTTTTATTTTTAAATTTAGTGATATACTGCTTTAATCGTTTGGAGTCTGTCAATTTAGAAATAAATCGATATGAATCAAATAATTGTGAATAGGAAAATAACAATGTATTATTTAATTACTGTTACGATAATACGAAGTAAAATCACATCGATCGAAACCGACATATTTGATTGTGCAAAATGTTGCCTTTGTAAATATGGCATTGATTTCTGCACGGCGCGCGAGCTCCCTCAATTTTTCTAGCACTCTCAGTCTCTCCCTTTACTTACAGGACACTTGTGTTAGCAGACGACAGTGTATGGGCTCTCTATTTGATTTCCTAAAAATAATTATTACACAGTAATCAATCGATTCCTTTTATTAGCCATCATCAATCGTAATCGGATATTATGACAATCGATTTACTCTAGCCACATCACTCTTTACATCATATTGGAACTGTCCAAAGACCAGTCCCAAATCTCGTACACTGTAAATACAGGTTGCGTTCCAAAACGCATGACTGATTGAATGATAAAAATGTGCAATCCAAATCTGTGAGGTGAAATCGTACAAATGGGGTTTTGGGGGGTCGCAAAGGAATTTCGATGGTCATGAAGAGCCGTGACACCAAAAACTTTGAAAAACACTGCTTTAGGGCATATAATGCCAAATTTTTGGTTCGATGCTTACTTAATAATTAAGCGAATACAGTTTGTTTTTTCTAAAATGAGTATAAGCAGCTTGGCCTTCTACGCCGTAGCAGCTCTACGATGCTACGCGCAAACGATTTACGTTTAACTCATTCAGTCTACACAAAATTTCGATTAGACATTTTACCATTAACTTTTCAATGGCGCTCATCCTAGCTGTACCAGCACGATCGCTCCAATTATGCGGGTCAAGGAAAATGCCGCTAGTGGTCACTAAGTGCTCCTAAGCTTTAGAAGCCACGTTAAATGTCTATCCCGGTTACTGTCGATGACGGGTGTGTAATTTTTCATATAAAAACAAATTGCATAAGTAAAAACAAAATGAATAAAAACTATTCGCATAATTTCATCGATTATGAGTATCAATTTTAATTATTTCCAATTGTATAATGAACAAACGCTATCATGGGCACTATGAAAATTCAGAAAAATATCAAAAATTGGAATTCACATTGCTAAAATACAGATTTTCCAACTTCCGAATTTAACTTTACACCGGCCAATAATAAATCGGACTTCTTAACAAAAGACCGAAACATCACGCTTTGCAAGTTGTATTCGGTTAGTAAAAAAGTGTTCGGTTCTGGCGCTTTACTCGTCGTACCTACACACCGACCTGCCTTAGAGTATCTCTGAAACTAATCAAAAGCCCAAATTTCATAATTTATAAAAAATAAAACTCCGAGCATTAAAAACATGAAGTTCATTTCAACTCAGGACTTCCTTCACGAGTTCCTGGCTCCGCGGGCTCTTATAATATACAGTCTAGGGGTTGGACAGACAATACCACGTGAAAGTGGGGTGCTCTCATTTGGTTTTTGGCAATTAGTTTTTGTATGTATGTTGTTGTTTTTTACTTACTTTTTCTAGGATGTGATAGCAATCACTTAGTAAAACTAAGCCCTTCTCTTGTAATTATTTCAAATTTTGTTATCAGTTTTAACCATTATAGTTGTTCATAGTGGCTTCTCACCACCGAACCCGTTAGCACTGAATATTTTTGGTTAAAAGAGGATCCCTTCATTCCAAAAGAACGTACGAAGTCTGAATCACGGAGTATATAAAGCAGGGTTTCCCCGGCGCGCGGCAGTCGGACTGTCATGTTTCGGAAGGGCGGTCGCGCGCGCTTCACGCGGGGAAACTTTTTACGACGACCGGTCGGTTACTATGAGGTAAGTGGACTTTATAATTCAAATCATTTATTGCACAACCATGGTGTTTTAAGGTAAAGGTATATCCCGGGAACATGAACGCTGCAAGGGCCAGCAATCTTCTTAGAATAATGAGGGTACAGGTTAACGTCACATTGCGTCAATTATTAGAATATAAAAGGATTAATTAATTCAAACTAGTGTATATGCCAAATAATGGGAGTAGGGTGTCAAAGCGGACCCCGGGATCCTTTAGGAGCACAACTGGAAATAACGCTAGGAGGATGAAAAAGCTTAATTCATTTTTGCAAAACTGTTTCTGTCTGTAGAACTTTTTAAACAAAATTACCTTCGCAATAGATATTTTACCATGAGGTTAGTGGGCATTCCAATGTCATACAATGATCGTGGAAATTTTACTAGGTGAGTGAGCGTTTTCATTTCATAAAATTGATGAGGTTTTCTAGGTGAATTTAAAGGGACGTTTTGTAACATAGGCCTTTTTAACCGACTTAAAAAAAAGGAGGAGGTTCTCAATTCGGTTGTATTTTTTTTTTTTTTTCAATGTTTGTTACCTCAGAACTCCGTCATTGATGAACCGATTCGGAAAATTTTTTTTTTGTTCGTATGTATATACTTCCAGGTGGGTCCCATTTTTTTCAAAATTCAGTTAGATGATGGGATCCATGAGGAATTGAGGGGACTCCTCAATTTTATAAGGCACGCGTGTAGTGATTTTGGTATTTTCTGTTATAACTCGTGTATTTACATCCGGAATCATAAATTTGGTGGCGAGGAATTGATGATGAAGACCACAGATGACTTATCGAATTCCTCAATTATGTACTTAAAAGTGCAAAAGTACGTCACAGGTTCTGATAAGATTCCGTTGAAATAGGAACTAATGAAGTGCCATTGGTGATGATCTTGGGGAATCGATGGAAGTCCTCAAATATTATCGGCCCACATACAGGGATTCGGTTTTTTTTTCTATAGTAATCAACGCATTTGCTATCGGAAATCAGTTCATGTGGTAAATTGTAAAAAAAAAATAGGAAATGTTCTCGTGGCTTGGCGGAGTACTAAATTGAAGTCGGTTAAAACTTTGTTTTTAAAGTAAATTATTAACATATCTAGTTATGCACAATACAATACAATACAATACTAATACTCTTTATTGCACACCTCACACAAACAAAGCAGTTATAAAGAGAAAAAAATGGGTGGGTATAGGTAGACAACAGGCGGTATGTACGTATTTTTTTGACCAGTAAAAATTCAGGAAATTATGAAAACGTTTAAATTTATAGTTGTTTATGATTTTATACAGGAATTAGATTTGTGATGAAATTAGTAAAGCCTTATTTTATAAAATAAAGTACCGACATTATATAGTATTCATGAGGTCCACTTAAATTAGAATCTGAATTGTTTACAAAACTAAATACCTAAATAAATTAATATTTAAAGGAAATAAATTCATAAATTATATTTACTAAATAGCCAGGTCGTTCCACGCGACTAAGGATGTTATGACACATTCGAAACGTCGTGAAACCTCGAAGAGGTGAATAAATACGTAGAGAGGTAAATAAGTCCCGTTTATAGTGAATATACTCGTAATGAGTGAGAATCGTGAAAGTTTCATCTCATTAATGTTACGGTAGTAAATGGTATTCACCACCTTTTTATTGGAGCGGATAGTATAGTTTT
Organism: Epinotia demarniana; assembly: GCA_945867215.1. NCBI lineage: Eukaryota > Metazoa > Arthropoda > Insecta > Lepidoptera > Tortricidae > Epinotia > Epinotia demarniana. Next base: position 18,357,536 of record OX244274.1, on the reverse strand, counting down.
ACCAGTTTTTGCCGATAAATTGCAACGAACAGATAACTTGACCACACTTTACGGGTTCTTGGCATCTGAAAGGCAAACTTCACATTTACGTACCACCCCTTAACACACTTTAATTTACGAGGAGGCAATTTATTTTTTTGTGACGAGCGAATTCACAAGAAATGTTAACGCCATTTATTAAAACATATATCAAATCCTGGGGCGCTGTGCCGTAGTAGTAAACATCGGCTCCGTGTACAAATCGTTAAAAAAAATGTTAAAGTGACAGTTTGTGTTCTACAAAGTGAAAAATAACAAAAATGAACAGTTAATCTACAGTTATAAATAAGGAACACAGTGGATACACATGAACTTAGAGAAAAACAGTGAAACACGGCAACAACAACAAAGTGACTTTGATTGCTAATAACAACAGTTCTAGACACAAATCGTTAAATCATACGCATAAGAAGTATAATAACAGTGCAAAAAAATTACAAACCGGACACTCAGTGCAATTGTAAAAGAAAAACAACAAACTCATAACCTAAAATCAGTGCCATATCATCATCGCCTGCATTACGTTAGACATACAGCGCCACCACCACTAGCGCCAGTGAAGTTAATAACAACGCCATCTAGAGTCTACATAGAAACTGCTTGTATGAGAATTATAACGCCACCTAGCTGGTTTCCTGGAAACTGCAACAGAGAAATCGAAGAGCGAGAACCTTAAACCTCGATACGGAGTACACTGTTTCTCCAGGCTACCGTAAGAGGGCACTATCATAAAGAATGGACGAAATAAAAAATATGTTACTTAATATGCAGGAAGACATGAGGCAACAAAAACAAGACATGTTAGATATGAAGGAAGACATAAAAAATACAATTAACAACAACATAAATGAAAAGTTTAGATACTTAGAAGGCAAAAACGAAGTTCTTGAACAAAAATTGGAAACTCAGAGTATCGAGATTGGTAAAATTGAGAGATTCATGAGAAGAAAAAATCTACTGTTTTTTGCAGTCGAGGAGCGTGAAAGAAACTACCACGAACTAGAAAAAAATATAATAGTCATAATCAGTAACGTTTTAAAAATAAATTGCGACCACCGTGCCATAGAGTCAGTAAGAAGATTAGGAAAGAAGGGAGAGAAGATAAGACCTGTTATCGTCACACTGCAAACCTTAGGGCTAAAAATACAAATTCAGAAATGTAAGAAACTCCTAGAAAATTCACCATACTACATCAAAGAAGACTTTCCCCTGGATGTACTGAACAAACGCAAGCAATTACAAAAAGAAGCAGATAAGCTTATAATACTAGGTGACAAAAATAGAAACATACAGCCACATGACATCCATAGAAAGAAAAGAATATTATCAAAATCACCTGAAACTACGGAAAGCGTTACGAAAGAAAAAGAAAAACAACCAAACAAGGTAAACAAAACAAATAATATGAAAAACTTTCTTATGAAGAAGCCTACCCTGACATATAGAGAAAACAGCGCTCCCCGACCGGACAGCGCTCCCCGACCAGGCAGTAGCACAGCATAGCAATCAATTTCACTCCCTCTCGATTCCCCAAGCCGGCTGGTCACCGAGGGGATATTAGACCAACACCCCCCGAACTATACCGTTAATCCAAGCGAAGAGATAAAACAAAAACAGAACTACCTATATGTTGGAAAGACAAAAGCTAGAAACAGGAAAATATGGAGGAAAATGGGGGAGGCCTACGCCCTAGAGGCGACTACTACAAGGAAAGAAGAAGAACCAAATTAAGATAAATAAATAAATATATAATAAGTATAATGTAACAACAAGACCATAAATTAGTATAATACTGTAATCTTTCCAGTCAAATAAATAACAAATAATTAAATATTAATGCAATGTTACGAAGTTAATACAATTAAAAATACGATAATGTTAAGAGATTAAGATTAATTAATTACTACCTAATCAATAACTCTAACTCTTTTAATTGAAAGATTAAATTAGAAAGGATTAAACATAATGCAAATAAAAAGAATCTTAAATAAATGTCAAAAAATAATAAAATGTGTAACTATAAACTGCATGTAGGTAAGGTACCTAATATGTAATAATAATGCATGATATCTAAATAATAATACATACAAAAAAAAAATGTATTACATAGATTTGTTAATCGCCTTACTAAAACTACAATCGCATGTAATAACTAGAATGTAAGAAAAATGTATACGTAGTAGAGAATAAAGGCTTTTATTATTATTATTATTTTATTATTATATCAAATCCAAGTTTAATGCCTCACAGTGGACACTTATTTTTCACTAATGTAAAGATTTATAAGATTAAAAGTGGCATGTATTGGGCCTGTTTCTGGCACTGGGAAAATTACCTTACCACGGTCAAACACGAAAATATGGTAACAACTCAACATGATGTAAAATCATAATCATTTATTTGCTTTTGTAACTAAATACTTATTTCTAAGACACAAAGGACCCAGGTAGGGCGTAATAACGTGGACCTATAATGCCCAATTAATACCCACTTATCATAAATCCACGAAAACTAGTTCTACTAATGTAGGCACTTGAAAGACATTTAGCATAATGAGTATTCTATTGATATTGAAACGGACAAAAATGAATGTCCTTCATTTTTGAAGTAACATGCTTCACTCATTCAACGCTATGCTACTGGTCGCAGCGCTGCGCCGTAGTAGGTATACGTATCAGTTTAAATATCACATTCACTGCCAAGAATCGCTACGTTACGTAGCCGATCCCGTGATTTTCTCCGTATGTAGCGGAAAGCGCATACGGCGTAGGCGCCCGCTGGGCGGATTCCTGGCAGTGAAAGTGTATCCATATTTAGCGAAAAACGCCCGTAACGCTGTGACGTATGTGTCTTGATTTAAATCGTAGTGAAGCTGTAAAATACTAACGTTACCTCAAAAAATATACGATGTCATGTCTTATTCCCGAAGCATAAGTTACGTAACATATTCATAGACAAGACTACAAACGAGAGGTCAATTTAGTTCCACCAATCGCATACCAATATATTGCGCGCGTTCATACAGTCCGCCTCAAATAAATTGTACCAGCCAATGTAGACAAATTTAGTCGGTAATAATAATATGTGTCTTAACTCTACGCACGTTAGCGAGCGCGTGAAACACATTGATGCCCCTGATATTTTTTTGCTGATTTTGTAGAAGGTAGTTTGGAATAAGACTGGATATACCTAACTCTACAATTTTGTAAAATTCCGTAAGTTTTGTCACGCAATGGAAGCATACTGAAGGAAATTGTGCGAATATCGTACAGTCTTCCATTCCACTTTTATTCAATTCCGTCGAAAAAAACTATAAAGAACTGTCGGCCCTTTGGTATGAGATATGACGGTCAAAATTGGCCGCAACTGCGTGGACACGTTAATCCATCGCCTCAACACTTTTCACTCCAATTCCCTAATAGCTAATACAACACCAGTCGGATTAGAGAATACGACACCACTCGAAAGCTGAAGAGAAAAAAAAATGAACAGCGATTATTCTGAAATAGAGGGTTCCGTAGGGTGAAACGGAGGTAATCGAAGCTAAGTTTCAACTCAAGTTCCATCTTGAATAATAACCAGCAATGTATATCTATGTTTGTTTGGGTGGAATCTTGCGACACAATTTTGAACCAGATAACATCATCCGATTGAACTGAAATTTTCGGTTAGTTTGGGCTTGCAAGAATCGTCTCAACGAGTAGTTGATGACGGTATACAGAAAAGTACAGACGGCAATAAAAACTAGTACCAAAAATTGAATTTTTGACAGAAACTTTTTGAACGGAACATCATTGGATATTAGCCGGATTATCAATGCTGCGCTCATGGCCTAGCGGCACCTGCACGATCGTTTTTATTGAGCATTCACTGCTGGAACAAAATCTTTATGAGTAATAGCTTTTATTGCCGACTGATGTTTTTTTGCACACCCGACAACTACTCGTTAAGGAGGTTCCAATGAGCCTACACGACCGAGGACTACCTTCTGTCTCCAGCATCAAATCACCGTATTAACATGAGTAGGTACCTATGCCTGGATAATTGTTTGCTAAAATGTGTACGACAATTTACTTACATAAATAAATGCTTCTAAATATGCAGCTTTTGCTCCACTTAACCTAACCAGTTTGTTTTATATAAAGTTATACATAAACTATCTCCAAAGGTGGGCTCAAAATGAACATGTCCAAGACCAAGATCATGGCAAGTCATCCACTCAACATACCAAATGTTACTGTTGGTGGTTCTCTATTGGAACTTGTGGATGAATACAATATATCTTGGACAGTTTTTATCTTTTGGCCAAGAGACCCAGGGGAAAGAGGTCGATAGACGAATCCAGTTAGAATGAGCTGCGTTTAGTAACCTAGCGGATGTCCTAAAGTCCAAAATCCCACAGTGCCTTAAGACAGAGGTATTTAACCAATGTGTCCTGCCTGCCCTTACTTACGGGACGGAATCTTGGGCTGTCACCAAGGGAGTACTGCACAATATGAATGTGGCGCAGAGAGCCATGGAGCGAGCCATGTTAGGCATCTCCCTTATAGACCGTGTCCGAAACACTGAGATCCGGCGCCGAACGAAAGTAGCGGACGTCGGCAAACGAATAACACAGTTAAAGTGGAGGTGAACGGGACACTTGGCGAGGAGGAACGATGGGAGATGGACAAAACGGGTTACTGAATGGTGGCCAAGGTCATCGAAACGGTCAGCGGGCAGACCACCAGCTCGATGGACCGATGATATCTGCCGAACAGGAGGCAAACATTGCATGAGATTAGCACAGGACCGAGGAGAGTGGCGTAATAAAGAAGAGGCCTACACTCAACAGTGGGTAGATACGGGCTGAATAGATAGTAGATAGATACATAGACCAATCCACGAGGTAAAGCCCTATTGGTAGGACTAGGCTGTGGACAAAACACGAACTTGTGCGCAATGTAAATAAAAGTCAGGGGTATCCCCACCTTCATGCCTCTATACACTGACACTGGCAGAGTCATGAAATACGGACATACATCACTTATATTTTGTTAGTGGGACAGCAGCCTTATCAATGATTAAACCGGCGAAAATGGTTTCAACGATGTCTTACTGCTGCAATTATAATAGCGTAGCGTCTCAACATAGGAATTCATTCTAAACCTAATTTAATCCTCACTTTAACACACGTGCGTCAAATCAATACGAGCCATCGCTATTATTACCAAGCGCTCGTAGCAGAAAAGGCAGTAATGTATCCAGTTTACACTTTCTATAAGACCATTTGGGTGTGGCATGTTCGAGACACTGGACTAAATCACACCGCAAAACCGTGGGAAGTAGCAAGTGACGCTCAAACTGACTATAATAAGGCCGAGCCGTCTACAGGGTGGGCAACTAAGAAGTACTTGTACAACTTTGAATCGAAATTATAAAAAAAACTAACTTATCTGTTATAATTTCAATACAAATACAAATTATTTATTCTGCAAATAGGCCACAAGGGCACTTACATGTCGAACAGTAAATTAAAAATAATAATCTTACAATAAAAGAATAATAATCTAACACCATAATAATTTAAAATTTGCAGAGTGTTGTATTTGTAGGTGTTTTTAACACACTAAATGTCACAAAGTGAATGAAAACAAAACAAAATATGACCATTACATTCGATAAGTATAAGGTCTTTGCATTAACATAAAGTTAATGATATTAATTCAGTATTCCAGAGATGTATAAGGTCTCTGAGCGTCCAAATACAATTAATGATTATTCAAATGTTCGTAGAGATGTATACGGTCTCTAAGCGTCAAAACAAAACATTAAATAAAGGAACATTAATGTAATATTGTTAGTGATGTTCAGGGTCAATAACAATAAAACGTGTCAAGATCGGAATGATGTCTCTCGTCAATACGATAATAATAAAATAACACTAGTATTAAAGTAGTTAGGTACTATGCCCTTGCAAGCATGAACAGTCCGTACTCCACAAACAGCACCCACTTAATGCAGATGACAATTCAGCGATGACTTAATGCAGAGTGGCGGATAAAGTAGCGGCCATTAAAAACGACATAAATAGCATGGGAATCGACGTGAGGTGTTCAATGAAAGCAAACAATTATCGTATTAAGTTTAAAAATAAATGAAAGTTAATATGAAGTCGTTCGCAGTAACCGATGATTAAGTTAATGAGCTGTAATAGTACATTACGTAACTGGGGATTTACGAATTACCGCCCGTGTTGAGTACAAAATTTTACGTCTTCACCTGGCCACAATGCGAGTTTTCCTGTACGCAGCGTGCAGTAAAACTTGTGTTATGGCCAGGTGTGACGTAAAGGAATTTTTCAATTCTCATGCTTGAAAAGTATGTTGTATTAGGCTTAGCAAGCGAAGCTAAAGGAGTACATGGACTACCAGGGAAAATATGTACACATATTAATGATTTTTAAAACATTTTAAATTGACCAATCAAAACTTCACTTTATTAAATCCTCCAATCACAACTCTTTTAAATAACATTTAACAACGCCTCTGACAGTCTATAGCCGCATCTAATCGTGCAAGCATGGTTGATTGCATGCATGGCATAAGCTATTCGATTGAGCGGGATAGACTGCTGTCTATTGTACGATTCTCACCGACCGGACCGGGCCGGAGCGCGCTTTCGCATTTTTCGCAAGTTGCTAAAGGAATTTGAAGCTTAATAAAGACGTTAAATTTCATATTTGAATGTACTTGCGGCCGGTCGACTCCTCGCGGACGTGGACGCCTGTGGTCGGCTGTCGTCACATGCGTCCGGCTTCGTCCGGCTTTTGCCTTCTGCACTCTATTAAAACGCGGTCAACTGCCGCCGGGTGCTCGCGCACCCGTTGCGATGCGGCGCCAGGTGACCCGGCCCGGCTCGTTCGGTGGGAATCCTACATAACTCGCTTTATCTTAGGAAACGTGTGCTGATTTGGACCCGCCTAAATTTTGAGTCAAAACAGTTTATTAAAATAGTCATGCCGCCAAATTTACCAATCTTTTCGCCGTGTTTATTATTGATTGTGGATAGATAATCTTTGTTTTCACCATTTTCTCGCAGTCTACGTGAAAAGTAGAGTGTACAAGTCTGGTCTAAAAGCCATATTACCAATCGAACAATTTTATATACCCAATACCCATCTCGTGGTAATATGGCTTATTTTAGACCCTTGTTATACAATCTATTATTGTAATGTTAGGTGCCAATTCACGGGGTGTGCAATCAAATTAGTTATGATAAGTTAAATACACTTTTAGACATTTGGAGGTGCATTAAAATTAGAATCGAATATTAATCCTCCAAATAGGTGACAAGGGGAATTACTACTGTACTGTTAAAAGAATATTACAATAAAAAATCCAATTTTTTTTTATGTGATAGGCGGCAATCGAGCAGACGGATCACCTGATGGTAAGCGATTACCGCCGCCCATGGACACCTGCAACACCAGAGGTGTTGTGAGTGCGTTGCCGGCCTTTAAGATGGGTGTACGCTCTTTTCTTGAAGGTTTGAAGGTCGTATCGGTCCGGAAATACCGCAGGCGACAATCCATTCCACAGATTAGCTGTGCGAGGCAGGAAGTTTCTGGAGAAGCGCACAGTTGAGGACTGCCAACCATCTAAGTGGTGAGGATGGTAATGTTGTCGCGTTGGACGATGGTGAAAAGAGGCGGTAGGGATTAATCCGAACAATTCCTCGGAGCACTCCCCGTTATACATGTGATAGAAAATGCAGAGCGAGGCCACATCTCTACGCAGCGCCAAGGAGTAAAGCCGATGATCCGAAATATGCTGGCAGTCGACAATTCGAATTGCTCGCCGTTGGATGCGATCCAGAGGGAGAAGCTGGTATTGGGGTGCCGCTGCCCATAGATGAGAACAGTATTCCAAGTGTGGGCGGACCTGCGACTTATAAAGCTGCAGGCGGTGGGCCGGTGTGAAATACTGTCTTGATCTGTTGAGCACACCGAGCTTTTTTTAGGCTAATTTGGCCTTACCCTCTAAATGTCCGCGGAACTGGATTTCACTCGAAATTTCGACGCCAAAATTTCCGATACTGGCTGCGGCAGTCAGGGGAGTGCTCTCAAAACGACACAACAAACTTTAACTTTTTCGCGGTAAACGCGCAAACCTGTGTCTTTGTAGGGTTAAAACGGGGTGATAGCAGGAGGACTAGCGTGGGTGATAGCACACAGCCTTGAGGGACACCAGCATTCACAGACATGGAGTCGGAGCATTCACCGTCAAATACGACCTTAATGCTTCTGTCTGCTAGAAAGCTACTGACCCATACACATAATCTCTCGGGAAGCCCGTCTATATACAAGATAGAACCGAGTAGGTATAACTGTTAACATAATGTACCAACGCATTAAATACTTAGGGAGGGTTGCACCAAACCGTCTGTAATCGTAAGCGGTGTTCGTTAAAATGATGACCTCTGTAGCCTAGTTGGTAGTGACCCTGCCTACGAAGCCGGGGGCCCGGGTTTGAATCTCGGTAAGGGCGCTTATTTTTGTGATGAGGATGAATATTTATTCCTGAGTCATGTGTTTTCTATGTATTTTAGTATTTATTTATCTACATACTTATATAAGTACATATATCGTCGTCTAGTACCCATAGTACAAGTTTTGCTTAGTTTGGGACTAGGTCGATTTCTGTAAGATTGTATCCCCAAATCTAAGTTTGACAAGTCTTCGGAATGACAGCTGCTGGCGCCATAATGGGGTTGGCCGGGCGAAGGTATTTGCAGATGGCGCCAGCATAGGTTTTACCGTCAGTCCTACCAAAACTGTCAAATTCTTGTTTTTTTTTCGGAATTTGCTTGTTTAGAATCAAGCCGTTTAAGCCAAATCTCATAGAAAAAGGCTAGTGATTAGGTAAAACCTATGATGGCGCCATCTAGTTAAACATTTGACAGTTGCCAACCACATTAACGTTGATCGGTCTGTAATCGTAAGTTGGTGTGACCCGACCTTAGGTACTTAAACCGGACATGTAACTTGGTGTTATTAATAAAGTATTTGTATTATTATGTATTTGAGTACTAATGAATGACCGGGAAATTCATATCCCTGTCTCACTCTATATTATGACGATTTTAGTGCGACACGCAGGCCCGTCGGGATGCGCATTTAACGACGACGGAAATATACAGGGGTCGAAGCCAAAGGTCTATAATACTCGTATATGAAGCAGCCAGAAAACTTGGTGTCCTATTTAAGGTAAAGCAGTATTTCACACCCAAACAGCTTCTTACCCTGTAAAAGGCTCAGGTTCACTCGTGCATGGAATATTGCTGCCGCCTATGGGACGGTTCCGCCAATTATCAGTCAGCGGCCTTGAATTCAGTTGAGCGCCGAGCTCACAGACTCTTTGGTAACGACTGCACCATTTATCATCGACTCCTTCATTATATTTCTTTTGTTTCACAGTGCTTTGGTACTACCGTAATGCTGTGAAATTGTATGAAATAAATAAAAATAAATAAATTAAGTCAAAACTACGGGGTCTCGAACACCGAACGGCGAGTAGCTTGCCTGTCGGTGTTTTATCGGATACATTTTGGAGAGTGTGCGCAGGAACTGCACAACCTAATTCCACCTTCCCCGTTCCATTACCGAACGACCAAGCGCGGGGAGCGAATGCACCCTTATCCACTCGCTTGCTTGTGGCAACCACAGTTGCCAACTTCGCAGACCCCTAAACTGATGGTGGCAACTGTGGTTGCCAATCGAAGAATGGGCTGCCTTGATAATGAAAAATCTTAAGCAGTTTAAGCTACATTTTTTAAAATCCGTTTTCAAGTGAGCGGTTATGTTGTCAACTTACCATTTAATCGCACAAAGCGATTTGCCTTTCTTAATGCCAACTGCTAAGGAATGGACTTCGTTCCTTTCATTTCCTGAGAACTACGATTAAGTGCCTTCAAAACAAGAGTGAATAAGCTATTACTGAACCAGTGAGCTTCACCTTAAGGCTCTGTCTTCGCTTACCATCAGGTGAGACTAGGGTCAACGACGGGACTTTTATAAAAAAAATATCTTCCTCCCTTAGCCTTACTTTTCGAACCTTATTATGTAACCTGTTTCAGAAATTGAATAATACACTACTTACGGAACCCTAAAAACCGCAGTTCACGTGCATTTGATTGCAGTCGCCGCATTCTCCGAATAGGAAATAATTGTAGCATACCGCGCTTTGACCAAGGAAGGGGGCTTTTTATACGCGTTCTGTGAAAATAAAGCAAAATAGGATATTCAAATGCGGTATTTACATGTTGACGCAAATGTGCGTTGAAGGGAGCACGGTATATATCATTACCATTCTTCCGAATGACTATAGCGCCGACCACGTAGATGTATAGCGTCTCGCGAGCCTGTCCATTAGGGGCCACCCCACACCTGGCGTCTTTCGAGCGTCGTCCCATAGTAAGCGGGGGAGCGAGGGGCGAGGCGTGGTGGGTTGGGGGGACGGTTTACTATGGGACGACGCTCGAAAGACGCCAGGTGTGTGGTGGCCCTAAACGCCATACAATCTAAGTAACTAGGACACTTAGTATTTCTCCAGAAAGTCATGCTTATGTCACTTAAACGAAGGTTAATCGAACGAACGAGCGAAGCGAACCAAGTTCTATGCCTTCAGCTTGGATGGGATTAACCACTAAATCGTGTAAAATAAGAACTGGTTAACTAACATTCAACCGTGAGTTAATTAAGAACTAACTGCGAATTAAAAGAGCGCTAACTGTGATTTAATCAAGAGTTTATGTACGGAGTAGATATTTTTGTGCGAAGTGGTTGGTCTCATGGGATAAGTTGTTTAGTAGGTACAACCACCTTCACATTTTGACACTTATGGGCAGCTAGCGTGATAACTTTAACGGTCATGTTTTTCAGCGGGACCAAAAATCCTTTCGTGCTACCTGGGCTGATCTAGACCCCGAAATCACCCAACATAAAGCTATTCTTAAAACTAACAAATCAATTACGTAACACTTTCCACACGAGCTTTCCGCATGTGAACTGATTCATAATTAAAACACTTTAGGAGTTGCAAAACAGTTTACTCGCCCAATAATAACGGCAATTACAAAACGAATTAGCTTTAATTGACGCAGTAACAAAGGCTAATTTGCATTCAACTTTTATTCTTTTCAACATGTTATAAATAGACTAACTTTTGTCTTCAGGAGGTTTGTATCATAATTACATTTGATACAAATCCAGTGGGCTACGGACTTTGCTACATAGGTAAATACATGTGTGACGTTCTCAAGCAAAAGTAGTGCTTGAGGTAGTGTCAATTTCTAATTACGTTTTTTGGTAATAGTGCTTTATTGACACCGCTATGGAGAAAGAAATAAAGATACATTTACTCACAAACACACAGGACACACATATTAAACAATAGAATAAACAAAAAAAACACATAAAACATGAAACAAGTGTGTCTCTGCGGCAGTGAACCGGACACTAGCTCAGCATTATGCTGAGGTGTCAGACACCTGCAGCGCTGATTTTCAGCCAGCACCGTCGGTGACTTACGGAAACGTCATACAAAAATAATAATAAAACTACCTACATTATTGGGACAGGTGAAAAAGAAATAAACATAAATACAAAGTGAGATAATACAACTGCATCTAGGTAGTGTGTACTTACACTACCTAGATGCAGTTGCAATAGAATATTAATATTTACAATACACATTAAAAACAAAAACTAGATAAAAAATGAACAATTGGCATATTTATTGCTGTCACAGTGCTGGGGATTAGGATTAGGATTTCTAGAGCGTCAACAAATAGCCTTTGAGCATACGCTTAAAGGTGTATCTGCTAAGCGCCCCTTGGATAGGAGGAGGGATATCATTCCATCGTAGGTGATTACCAGTTTCACTACCAGGAATCCGCCTAGCGGACGCGTAAGACGTAGTCAGTTTCCGCTACTTAGTGGGAAACTACGAGAGTAGCACGTAGCGATTCTCTGTACGGAATGTGTTAAGCTGCTACGGCGTAGCACTTCGAGCGTAGCGTAAATAGCGGTAAATGACTTAACACTTTCGCTGCTAGGAACCCGCCTAGCGGGCACCTACGCCGTAGTCGATTTCCGCTACTTAGCAGGTAAACATACGAGTGTAGCGTATCGATTATTGGCGGTAAATATGTAAAAAGCAAACCCTCGCAACAAATGTTAATTGTCTAATCAACACGTTTCTCTGCATAGACTCCTAGTCTAACAACATGAAAGTTTTAGTCGTGTGAAAGACTAGAATTTCTATGTGTCCGAATATACTGGTTTTACGACTATTCGGTTTTGAGGTGTGTGGACACATATTTCACGTCACGGTGCGAAAGATTGACAACTTCATACACGCGAGTAGCTCGTCTAGCTTTGAGGTTCGTGTTCCAGTAAAACCGTGGTACAGTAGAGTAACTTAAAGCAGCCAAATTATTCCGTACAATCGTCCGATGCGACACACTCACGCAGACACGCGCAAGTATAAACTTGAGTGCAAAGTCCAAGCCCGCGAGCCGCGTATGTGTGCGTAGAACTGGCTTGAATTGGAGCGCAGGCGCAAAAAGGTCTTAGGAGACTCTAGTTTACATACTGCTTTACCATATTACAGAGTGTTTTTTAACCGTCTTTGAGCCGAAGCCCACTTAAAGTATCCAAAACGATATAAAACGAAATTAAAAAAGACGGGGTTGCACTCCGGGACGGCAGAAGTGAAATCTTGAATATTATCAGAATCCCGAATCTCTCACCTTAACAATCTTACGGTCACGTGACCTATCGAAATCTGTGGCGAGTTTAAAAAAAAATCCCCATGCCAAAAAGTGCACAGCGCCGCTCCCCCCAGTAACGTTGACCGGATCGTAAATTAGTGCAACCCACCCTTAAACTGTAGCTACTCCACTAGTGTGTAGCAGCCTTTACAGCTAAAACCGTTTTATTACAATAGGTAGGGAAAGTGTATTTAGATTGGCGGCAACATGTGAGGCCGCGGCGAGGTCAGGTCGAGCCTTAGGCCTTTCTTATGGCCTGCCGCTAAGCTGGCTTATTGCGCGGAATCGCAATGTTCTACTTCTAAAATGTAGTCTGGTCAACTAATTGGCTACGTTCCATTTTTTTTAGCATGCCAGTGGAGTCAGTATTTATGAGGATATGTGAGACCAACTACAATTGGAACAACAAGCATAATTCCCTTTGTTTTTTTTTTATTACCTTTAGACGATAAAACAAACTATTTTTTTTGAATAACATATCTTTTTATGATTTTGTTTTTTTTTTTGTTATGTACTATTGATTGTGATTGTTTATTTTTATATAGGTAGTGCCAACGCAGCCAATTGTTGTAGTGAAACGTTTAAAACAGTCTGGTGTTATGAACTTATGAAGTTGGTACGGAAATAATTTACTTTAAAAACAAAGTATTAACAGAGTTCAATTTAGTACTCCGCCAAGCCACGAGAACATTTCCACATTACTTTTCCAGTTTACCACATGAACTGATTTCCATGAGCAAATGCGTTGATTATTAGAGAAAAAACCCAATCGCTGTATGTGGCCCGATAATATTTGAGGACTTCCGTCGATTCCACAAGGATCACCTTTGGCAATCGGCGGTTCTGAGGTAACAAACATTGGAAGAAAACCGAATTGAGAACCTCCTCCTTTTTTTGAAGTCGGTTAAAAAGAACAAGTGACGACACGGTCAGAAAAGGTCAAATCTTTTGAAATCTTTACAACTATCCAGAACGTACAGTAAAGTCTCCCGACATTAAGTACCGCTTGAGTTCCGAAAAAGGTACCTACCCAATTCATTGAATATCAGTGCAAAACACGATTCACACCTAGAGCACAATCCCAGCAATGTTTCAGAATAACCTTCCGCAGAAATTTGCGTGCTCGCGTCCACATAGCGCCGATATGCAAAACGGCCCATAGTCGTCGCGAAGTTTATTCCACCTAACGACCTGACTTAATACTTTGCATGTGAACAGTCACATATACACAAATAGTTACACGTAATGAAAGGATTAACTGATGGGTTTAATTAATACCAACTTTAAGGTGGGGTATTATAAACATGATCGAATTTAACTTTCGTGACACGTGTCTAAAATACTATTAATTCATCCACGGTTAAACACACATATTAATGTCACAATGAGCGACATATTTTGAACTCTTCGGCAGGTTTTCTTCAGGATGAGTGTTTTCGCGGTCATGTTACTTGTTGTGTTTGGCATTTGGCAGTGCGGACTCGGTCCGATATCGGTAAGCTGTCGGTGTCAAAACAGATTATTTGCTCCGCGTCTACATGTCAATGAGTAAGAAGGTTCAGGGGCGGGCTACGTGATTTTGTCGCGCCGTTGCAAGTACAAGCCGGCCTAGACCCCAGCCGGTATATTGGCGCTGCTACGACACGCACGCATTTTATCGCAGCGTGTTGCATGCGATAGAAAGGGATGCCTACGTGTAGGCTCGTTCGGCATACCTTAACAGGGAATTTGTTAACAGAGAACCTACTGTAGTTCTACTACTATTATTTTTTCACGTCCCTGCTCGGAAATGTGGCAAAAGATGGTCAGAAATCAGGCTTCAAAGCTGTGGTTAGTTTGACATCGCACGAACAGGGAAACTATGAGTTCAAACTGTCCAACAATGTTATTGTTGGACAGTTTGTACAGAGCTTCGCTCGAGTAGATGGACTCGTCTCCTTCGAGGTCCTCACCTGCGGCTCGGACCTCGAACCCACTCGTCCATCTATTGCATACTTTCTAGCCTTTACAACAATGTACTAATTCTAGATGAAAAACCCTCCTAGTTCGAGTTTAACCATTGCTTTGTCATAAAGTACCCATTTCTTCTACTATAGAAAGTTCAACGTCGAGTACGAGGAAGTTAGGTTTACCTTACTGCATTATTTATTTGGATCAATCATAGCTTTCTGCGCTGAAACTGTAAATTTCTTGATTTATTATCAAAACGTTAACAAAATTGTCGGCTCGTATGAAACAGATTCACGATACCCTCGATTGCGCTATAAATTATTCGTCCATACATTCGTCCTACTGACGGCCATTAAAACCCCCTTTTGAATCGATAGTTCTCAATAGTGTTGCACAACACCGGTCGATCATGATGCATTATTGAAGGCGGACGGCTAATTTTGTACAATGCCATGGTAGGCACTGTAAACACCAAGTGGAAGTCGGACTAGCACAAGAAGAGCTTCTTATCGAAACAGTTCATGACGAAACGATTTATTTCTTTTAATAATTAACGTAGTAAGTTAAAAACATTCTGTGGAAATTGCAAGTTAGTGCAGTTAAGCACTAGCCTAAAAGTTAGGTACATCCCTGTGACGGACAGACGGTCAGAGCTGTTAGCATCGTTTAACCTAGAACTCCAAAAAACATGATGTCACGTAACTTTAACTCAGTAATAAACTATGTTCTAAACTATGTACCCGCTGTTTTAAATGCATTATAATTGCTAGTATTTCTGCCAGAAATTTGTAAGAGCGCTGCCAGCAAAGCATCATGCTAAACTGTAGGCCGTGGATAATTATGTACAAAGCTTTGATAATTATGTACAAAGCTTTGATAATTTTTAAAAACATGGATACCATGTCAGTATGCGTAAATAGTACAGTTATATACACCATACTATTTTGAAGCGGAATCTTTTAGGTTCCTATTTGGAAAAACGAAAACCTTAGAGCATATACATATCTGTAATTATTTTAGCAGTATAAGTACCTAGATACCTGGGCGTTATTTATTTCGGGTAGATCTATGTCCATATTGCCCAAAATGGAAATTTGGTGTACTGAAAACCATATCAAATTCAAGACGATTTTACGCGTTTCACTGATTTCATTACTCGTTCACGTCAGTGTTGTTTTACGATTAACAGGTAAATAATGTAATTATTCTTTGACTGCAAATCCTTATAAAGGTCAACAATCTATTGTTAGCAACAGTGGCACTAGCAACAGTAATACTGGTAGAAAGACGAACATACATGTGGAATCTGGATGGAAACAGTGAGTGTGGCACGGAACGCAATTGGGATTGAAAAAATAGAGGTCAACATTGAACGAAAATCTAAGCTGTGACACGGAAATATAAATCTAGTCTCATTCCAGCCCATCTTTTACTTTTATCCCCCAGACGTAAGCCCCCCTTTGAAAGGTATCCCGCGAGCGTGGGCTGACGACAGGTTTATGTCTCACTATTATTATATGAGTCCTAAAAATAATTGTTTGAGCATCTTTATTGTTTGCCTGTAGCTATATTCCGAGAAGTTATATAAATAATTCTCTAATAAGGTGTGCCATGTAGTGGCTGCCACGCGATGGGCGGCGGCGACGTGGCACGCCGAGACGGAGATGGCGGGCGCGGGACACTCCGCGATTTACGTTCATCGCTACAAGTACATGCCGGTGCCCCAACGTTGGGGAACCGGCATGTACTTGTAGCGATAAACGTCGTCGACGACGTCAGAGGGCCATAAATCTTAATGTTTTGGCTGAGAAAAAAGCGCCTTTTGTAATTGTAGTGTTTATATAATAACGGGTAGATTTAAAAGTAGCTAAGTACGTCAGTCTGTAATCGGCCAGTACACGCTATACAGCTACTCCTGTGTTTCATTAGAAAGCTATCCCGAAACCCTTCAGTGGCGACGAAAAGTGACTTACGTGTGTAAAAGGAAGTAAAATATTCAAAAAATATAGTGAATTGAAGCACAAGTGAGAAGATGGCGAGTAATCTGGTGTTAGGTAACAGCCTCGTGTTCGACCACCGCACGCAGGAGTGGGCCATATTCCGAAGTCGTTTTGGTCAGTTTTGTTTGGCAAATAATTTCACAGAAGAGACCGACAAATCAGGTGCCAAACGACGGGCGATACTACTTTCTGCACTGGTGGAGGATACCTATCGCATCACAAGGGACCTAGCATTTCCATCGCAGTTAGAGAACCTCAGTTTTAATGACCTCGTCTCAAAATTAGACCAGCATTTTGAGTCTAAAAGATGTATTTTTGCTGAGAGATACTTGTTCTACAAGGCGGAGCAGCGTCCCGGTGAACAGCTAAGTGACTGGGCAGCGCGAGTGCGCAGCCTGGCTAAACATTGTGCATTCACAATGGAGCTTGACTCAGCGTTAAGGGATCGTTTCGTTCTGGGTCTAGAGAACGATAAGGAGAAAGAGAAACTTTTTGCCGAAGATCCAGCATCGTTAACTTTTAATAAGGCCCTGCAGTTAGCTCAAAGTGTCCGTTGTGCGCGGCTGGCGCTGCATAGCAACACAAGGGATGCAGCTGGTACCAGTGTCGCCGCGTCCGCGGATATGTTCGCGCTGCGTCCCGCTACGTCGGACGCTACTAATAAGTCAAAGTGCAGTGTTTGTGGCTATCATAATCATTCTAGGGACCAGTGTAAATTTACCCAATATTCGTGTAAAAAGTGCGGGAAGAAAGGCCACCTGGGCCGAGTGTGTAAATCGAAAGTTAAAACCACACATTTCTTAGCCGAGGATACTGACGATTTATACGAAGGTATTTATAATTTTTTTTCAATTCGGTCCTTTAATGGGAAACCGATGCAACAATCCGTTTTAATAGATAACAAGTCGATTTTATGCGAGGTCGATAGCGGCAGCGCGGTATCCGTTATACCCGCCAGTATCTACGAAACGTCGTTCAAGGCGAATCATGCTTTGTGCCAGTGTAACGTAAGGCTCAATTGTTATGATGGTATTAAAATCACCCCGGTAGGTTATGTTGCGTTGCCCGTAAAATATGAAAACCGTGTAGTGGTTATTAAGATGTATGTGATTACTACTAGGTCGGAGTCTCAGTTACCGTTGCTCGGGCGCGATTTTATAAGTAAATTTAACTTACATTTATGTAACTATAGTTGTCATAGTATTGAGGAGGATAACGAGATGCTAAAGGAGGTGCGCGGCAAGTATTCGGAGGTATTTTCAGATGAACTCGGTACTTTCAAACCCTATCAAATTCATTTGAAAATCAAAAATGATGCAGTGTTTCAGTTTTGCAAACCTCGTACTGTTCCACTAGCATTAAGACCAAAAGTTGAAATAGAATTGCAGAGATTGCAAGACTTAGGTATTTTAGAGAAAATTGAGCATTCCGATATTGCTACGCCTATTGTCCCCGTTTTGCGTTCTGACGGAAATATTCGGATTTGTGGTGATTACTCAGTTACCTTAAACAAAATATTATTTATTGACAACTATCCGTTGCCACGAATTGAAGATTTGTTTTCAAAACTGCATGGCGGGGTGGAATTTTCGAAATTAGACCTTACGAGAGCGTATAATCAGTTAGTGTTAGACGAACCGTCGCGGAATCTAACTTGTATTAATACTCATAAGGGACTATTTCGCTATACGCGCCTTGTTTTTGGCTTGTCCAATTCTCCTTGCGTTTTCCAGCAATGCATGGATAAACTGCTCGCAGGTATTGAAGGCACATGTATATTTTTGGACGACTTATTAATTACAGCGCCAACTAGGGAGGCACATTTAACTAGGTTGGAACAGGTTTTAAGTAGGTTAAAGGATGCCGGTTTGCGTGTAAAACAAGAAAAATGCGAATTTTTTAAAGATTCAGTTGAATATTTAGGTTTTGTCATTGACAAAAACGGTTTGCACAAGTCTAAGAAGAGAGTAGATTCTATTTTAGGCTGTCATCAACCTAAAAATGTCACGGAATTAAAATCCTTCTTGGGCATGTTAAACTATTATAGGAAATTTATTCCTGAGGCTGCGAGTATATTGAGCCCATTACATTCGTTATTAAAAAAAGAATCCAAATGGCAATGGAATGAGGAGCATAACAGGGCATTTGAAGCTATTAAAAAGGAACTTGCGTCGGAGAAGGTACTGGCTCATTACAACCCCGAGCTCCCGACCATAGTGACCGTGGATGCGGGACCCGAGGGTCTGGGGGCCGTGCTCGCTCAGACCCAGGCCGATGGCACCGAGCGCGCGGTAGCCTACGCATCTCGCTCGATGTCAACGAGTGAGCGAAATTATGCTCAAATTCAGAAAGAGGCTGCTGCCATTATTTTTGGAATAAAAAAATTCCATCACTACCTGTACGGTAGATCGCAGCCTTTCATTTTAAGAACTGATCATAAACCATTGTTATCCATATTTGGTAGTAAGAAAGGAGTACCCGAATTTGCAGCTAACCGGTTACAACGCTATGCTTTGTTTTTATCAGCGTACAATTTAAAAATTGAGTACATTAAGAGTGCTGATAACGTAGCCGATTTCTTATCGCGGGCAATTGATAGTTCGCAGGCGCTCTCTAAACGGGATAATTTAGTGGAGGATGAAGCTTTGTTTATTAATTTTTTGTATCAAGACCTCCGTCCCATTAACGTTGAAGATATACGTCTGGAAACCCTTAAGGATCCAGTGTTAAACAAGGTAGCTAAATATATTTTGCATGGGTGGCCGAGAAAAGTAGATTCCGATGTTAAACCGTATTTTTATTGCCGGTTGCAATTGGCAGTGGAAAAAGGTTGCTTAATGAGGGGCCATAAAATCATTATACCCGTTATCTTCCGTGAGCGTCTATTGAATGAATTACATAATTCACACTTCGGAGTCGTAAAGACAAAAAGTAACGCTCGTAAATATATGTGGTGGCCGAATATTGATCAACAAATTGAGGAAAAGATCGGGTCGTGCAGTATTTGCTCGTCTATCCGCTGTGCACCGGCGCGCGCGCCGCTGACGGTGTGGCCGCGGCCGCGCGGGCGCTGGCAGCGCGTGCACCTCGATATGGCCGAGCTGGCGGGCCACCGCGTGCTTGTAGCAGTCGACGCGCACACCAAGTGGGTGGAGTGTTACTTTATGTCGAGTACGGACTCTGCGAGTGTCATAGCGAAACTATGTGAGATGTTCGCTAGATTCGGTTAGAACGTTAGTGCCGGATAACGCAACAAATTTTACTTCAACGACTTTTGAACACTTTTGTAAAAGTAATAACATCAAACACGTAACAATTGCGCCATATCATCCCGCGTCTAATGGTCTCGCGGAAAATAGTGTCAAGCTAGTTAAGAAGGGGTTGAAAACAATTTTAGCACAAAATCTATCAACACTTGATTTTTACAACAAAGTCAATTTTTTTCTTTTTGAGTACCGTAACTCTGTTCACGGTACCACCGGACACACTCCCGCCGAGTTAATGCTTGGGCGGCCATTGCGCTGTCGTTTCGACGCACTCGTGCCGAGCTCGGACACCACATCCGACTATAGTCCGTTAGTATCCTCGGCTGATAGAAATGTACATCAAAAACAGATCTCACAGCGTAACTTTTACAACGGCAAAAGGCAAATTAAGTTTAAAATCGGAGACAATGTTCTCGTAAAATCATTATATAAAAATGGCACAAAGCACACCTGGTTAGAAGGGACAATAATTAATACTATTGGAACGGCGATGTTCAGTGGCACATTCCAAGTCTACAGATAAATGCCAGGAAGCATGTTGACCAGCTGCTAATGTACAAGGGCAGGCGAACCCCACCAGATACGGGCTACGACGGTGACGTGACCGTTATACAGCAATGTGCACCGGGAGAGGGGGTGACCGCAGAAGAACCGCCGGAGCTGCCGTCGGCCACGCGGGAAGAGGACTATCTGTCAGACGGCTCGTATTCGAGTTTGCCCTCGCCGACGTCTTCGCATGCTGGTACGCCCGCCCTTGACGAAGCACCCCCTGCTGGAGTGCCCACTGCGGTGGAAAACATTGAACCATTGGCCTCGGGTGACTTTAGCCGTCGTTTCCCGTTAAGGATTACTCGAAATCCCAGTCCAGATTATTAATTTGTTTCCGTTCGTATTTCCGGATTTTTATACCATTTGTAATGGTTGTTTTGTTAATTTTGTAAACTATTGGTGGAGGGATGTAGTGTTTATATAATAACGGGTAGATTTAAAAGTAGCTAAGTACGTCAGTCTGTAATCGGCCAGTACACGCTATACAGCTACTCCTGTGTTTCATTAGAAAGCTATCCCGAAACCCTTCAGTAATGATCAAAGGAGTGTCCCTTCTGTACTTGTACTATTATCTATTCTGTGCCTGGACGCATTTTGTAACGATTGGCCAGAGATTGCTCAAATCCGGGACGAGTGAAAGTCGAGAGGGGAGGCCTTTTCCCGGCAGTGGGACACTATATAAACTTGGAAAAAAAAGTGTGGTAATTCACATGCACAAGAAAGTCGTACTAACCTGTAGCGGAACAAAGACTTATGTGTCCAATGATGTAATATAAAAAAGAGGTAGATAGTTTTTACCTAAGCGCTACAAACGCGGCAGCGGCACACGTCCCCAGTCGTCAATTGTATGACTTTGCCTCAGTGTCACGGTTTCAATGGAAACGTATGAACGTGTCTCAGCTATCAGATTTGGTGGCCATTTTTAAAAACGGAATTTAGAATAAATAGTCAGCGTATCCACCTCTTTTTAACAGATTTTAAACAAAAGGAGGAGGTTCTCAATTCGGTTGTATTTTTTTTTCTGTTTGTTACCTCTGAACTCCGTCATTGATGAGCCTATTAGAAAAACTTTTTTTTGTTTGTATGTATATGCTTCCAGGTGGGTCCCATTTTTTAAAAAAATCTGTTAGATGATGGGATCCATGAGGAGTTGAGGGAACTCCTCAATTTTATTAGGCACGCGTGTAGTAATTTTGGTATTTTTAACCGACTTCAAAAAAAAGGAGGAGGTTCTCAATTCGGTTGTATTTTTTTTTTTTTTTTTTATTTTTTTTTTCAATGTTTGTTACCTCAGAACTCCGTTATTGATGAACCGATTCGGAAAATTTTTTTTTTGTTCGTATGTATATACTTCCATGTGGGTCCCATTTTTTTCAAAATTCAGTTAGATGATGGGATCCATGAGGAATTGAGGGGACTCCTCAATTTTATAAGGCACGCGTGTAGTGATTTTGGTATTTTCTCTTATAACTCGTGTATTTACATCCGGAATCATAAATTTGATGGCGAGGAATTGATGATGAAGACCACAGATGACTTATCGAATTCCTCAATTATGTACTTAAAAGTGAAAAGTACGTCACAGGTTCTGATAAGATTCCGTTGAAATAGGAACTAATGAAGTGCCATTGGTGATGATCTTGGGGAATCGATGGAAGTCCTCAAATATTATCGGCCCACATACAGCGATTCGGTTTTTTTCTATATTAATCAACGCATTTGCTATCGGAAATCAGTTCATGTGGTAAATTGTAAAAAATAGGAAATGTGCTCGTGGCTTGGCGGAGTACTAAATTGAAGTCGGTTAAAACTTTGTTTTTAAAGTAAATTATCTATTATAAATCGTGTATTTGCATCCGAAAATCATAAATTTGGTGGCGAGGAATTGATGATGAATACCATAGATGACTTCTCGAATTCCTCAATTATGTAGTTAAAAGTGCAAAAGTACGTCACAGGTTCTGATAAGATTCCGCTGAAATAGGAACTAATGAAGTGCCATTGGTGATGATCTTGGGGAATCGACGGAAGTCCTCCAATATTATCGGCCCACATACAGCGATTCGGTTTTTTTTCTATAGTAATCAACGCATTTGCTATCGGAAATCAGTTCATGTAAAAAAATGTGGAAATATTCTCGTGGCTTGGCGGAGTACTAAATTGAAGTCGGTTAAAACTTTGTTTTTAAAGTAAATTACATCGTTGTATCACTCAGTAACGATCTTGGGGATGTAGGACTGTCCCACCAATGCCACGAATGGAGTTAGTCTAATCAGACGAGCCAGGTCGGTCGCAATGCACACGGCGCTTTGATCGCCACCACGCTGGAAACATCCGGGTTAACACATTCCTATTGAACTCTAAATGGATACACATTTACATGTTACGTTATGTTATGGCGGAAGTATGGCGTCAGATTAAACGAACTAATATGCATTCGCCTTTATTATTATCAAAATCTATATTTCAGATATACTTAAGTATAGAGTACGATTTAAAAAACTTAGATTATTATAACACACACAAAAATTATTTATATCTAAAGGAACCAAATGCCCTAATTTTACTAACAGTGCATTAAAGTTGGGCAGTCATATCGTTCAGCAATTACACCCAGAACGCTGTTGGTACATACTACCCCTGATTGATTTGCTAGTCAAAATTGTCATTTGACTATGACAATTTTGGGTTTACAAGAAAATATGTTCGCTGGGTATATAACCTACGTCATAGTCAGATAACAATTGTTAAGTTGGTGAAATATTTAATGGTCTGGACAGGCATGACCTATTAACTTTTCTTCGAGATAAATCACGAGTTACTCCAAGAAAACAATACTCGTATGTTCGTTTCATATGTGTTATGGAATGTAGGCTACTTTTGACATTTTGTTGCTGAAAATAATTTGTGGTATAAAATCTTCAAAGCTATTAGTGTACCGCGAGAGGCTTATTATTATATTTATAGTCAAAATGAGATGATAAGTTGGTAGGTATGTGCTAATTAACGTATGTCTATCAAAGATAATGAGAACAAGGTTTTTGTTTTCTTTGTCTCATACATCTTAATAAATGCGGGTGTAGACTCAGAATTTATTATTAGTCTAAAAGCAAGAAGGCAAAAAATATGCCTAGTGACGAAAATCCCATTCAGATATCTCAAAGAATTACGAAGCTTCAACTGTTTTAATATTGCTCGTTAGATAGAGAAAACGCCAGCAGTGAGTGACGTCACAATCTGCGAGCGTCATAGTAAATGACAATCGTTTCATATGAAGGTGCGTTTTGCGGAAAAGTGTCAGAACTAACCCCTTCTTAAAACTTTGGACACTTATAATTTTGTGATTATTTGATAATTGACTACATTCTTAATACTTTGTCAAGAAAATACATCATTAAGGTACGCCTACACCGCTGCTCAAAATACGCTAACGCACCGTAAACGCAGCAAAATGTGTGAAGAATATGTGACGCATTCGAAACGTGCTTATTTTACTTAGTGGCTACACCCCTATAAACATAAACAACAATTTAATTAAGTTACTAAGTACCTATACTACTAAATACAAGGTTGTCATTTCTGAGCCCTCATGTTATTATTAGCTTGAACTAACTCTGTTTTTCTTCTTCAACAGGACGTGAGGTGACCGGCAGCGGCTTCGCACCCCGCCGGCTGCACAATGGATTTGTATTTAAATACAAGAACTTTACTTTCTAACAATCATAACAAATGTCAGTTGTGTACGTGGCCATGATATTTTTGTATGCAATTCAAGGAAACGATCCTTATGTCATTAGGAATTACAGTTGAAAGCAGGTTGTACGCGCGGATAGCGCGAACTCGCCTCGCATCGCTTGTTCGAGCAGCGCTATTGGCTGAGCGAGTGATGCGACCGGGCCAGTGTAGTCCACAGCCAAGGGCGACCACCGCGTGTACCCTACCAGCCCTATCCCATCCCAACCCTAACATGGCCACTGCACTATGATGGGTCATTTCGCTTTAGGCAGGGACCGTAGGGAAAAGTAGAAGTAAGGAATGTAGCTTGAAAGCAGAGGCTTCAGGCTCGAAGCGATGGCCAGGTTTCGAAGGTAGTTTCCTTGCAGGTGACATCCTAAACGGCCAGCGGCTCATCGAGTTCCGATTGGGCCAGGAGGAGAGGGACGGAGACAGCATCTCCGTAGCGTCAGCGGAGTTGCTGGTGCTCGCAGAGACGGAACCGCGGGCGCGGCACCTCCGCTATACGCTGTGGGCGTTCGCCGTGAGCGGAAACGGGAGCGTAGGCGAGATGGCGGGGGTCACGCGGCTGCAGGGCGGCAGCTGGCAGCGGCTGGACGTGTCCGCCGCTGCCCGCCGCTGGGCTGCCACTGGCGCGCACCATCCGCTCCGGCTACTACTCGACTGCACTGGGTTAGTAGTCACACTAACGCATTTAACTTACCGACTTCACTTTTTTTCAGTGTCCTACCACCTCCTATTGCTATTCATTCAAGGCTTTGCAACTTCCAACAATATGCAGGGGATATTGTTGGAAGTTGTCTTGCTGTTTGGTTTGTTGGCTGCTCTTGGGTTTTGACATCTCCGCATGCTCCTTCCTGCCTCTAATACGGCCGTAGCTTGGTGTTTCTGTGAATACAAAAGCCACTTTTACCATGACCCCTGTTTGATCTTGTAGCAATTTTTCCGACGTACTTCCACCACTCTCTGTAAATCTGCAAGGATTTTTACTGCTCCGGTTCTTTTCCCTTTTATAATGCATACAATGAATCGCAGTCCTTGGACATTCCTGTTCAACGCCAATGGCTCGTACATAACATAAGTCTTGCCTCTACGAGCAATTTCTGCTAGCGCAGAAATGCTGCTAAGCGCCATGGTACACACCTCCACCTTGCAGAAGACCATAGCCATAATAACACTACTACTTGCTCTGTAGTAGTGTTGTGTTTCTGGTGGTGAGCAGGGTCGCCAGAGCTCCCGAGGATGCGTTGTGAGAGCGAGGGAATTTGTTCCTTCAGCTTCCTCAAACATAGGGTTGGCAACGCCCATGTTGCTCCTTTGGAGTTGCATGCATCTATAGGCTGCGGTGTCCGCTTACCATCAGGCGGGCCGTACGCTTGTTTGACACCGTCGTTGCATAAAAAAAAAGTAAGAATAAGTGCGACAGCAACATGACGCATGACTTGTCGAACGTGGAAGCACATTAGTGTGGACTTAGCTAATGGGCTACCTTCAAGTGACTCTGGTCCTTTTGCAGCGGCTGCACAGGCCGCGTGCGGCTCCGGCTCGGCGGCGGCCAGGCCGCGCGGCCGCTGCTCCGCCTGCGCCTCGCCCCGCCCTCCCCCCGCCGCCGCCGCGCGCTGGACTGCGACGCCAACTCGCACGGTCGCTGTTGCCGGCAGACGTATTACGTGAGCTTCCGAGCGCTCGGCTGGGACGACTGGATTGTCGCGCCGGAGGGCTACTACGCGAACTATTGCCGCGGTGCTTGCGCACCCTACCTTAATTACCACTCGCAGGTGAGACAGATCTATATTTAGGTATACTCTTGCTTGCCAGTATTTCATTTGCCCGAATTTCATCTGCCATATTGTTTTCTATAATTTTGTATGCCATACTCATTG
This sequence comes from Epinotia demarniana, assembly GCA_945867215.1. Classification (NCBI taxonomy): domain Eukaryota; kingdom Metazoa; phylum Arthropoda; class Insecta; order Lepidoptera; family Tortricidae; genus Epinotia; species Epinotia demarniana. The sequence continues at coordinate 18,331,301 of OX244274.1, read as the reverse complement.
TTTACCATATTAATTATATGCCAGAATCTTTTTTTTCCATAATATCAATATCAATAATCTCATTTTCCATAATCATTGTGATCCATAACTATCACATGCCATAATGTCATTTGCCATCTATCTCAACATTCATAATATTCATATGTAATAATGTGGGTACGTATAGCAGTGCCTAAAATGAAAAAAAAATACCTCGAACCTATCTGCGATCCAGGTCGGTTTTGCCACTAAGTAAAAATAAACTTTTCTCTGAGATTACCCAATGCCAACATAGTGGTGTATCATAGGCAGGGAACAGGGGCTTAGTGGCAAAACCGACTCGGATCGCGGATAGGTTAGAAGACGGAAGCGGGAGCTTTGCTCCCGCTTTTGTCTTCGAGGTTATTTTTTTTATAAAAGAGCGGAAAAACTAACAAATTAACAAAGATGAATCCGAATGCATGTTTAGTATGGCGTTTAAATATTCTATTAAATAATAGTATTGCAAACAATAATCTGGAAAACAATACGTATCGCATTCATATCATTATGACATCCAATATTCGGGTAAACAAGAGTATGTCAATTAACTATTATGGTAAACGAAACATTCGGGCAAATGAAAAACGGGCAAACGAAGTTCGGGCAAATGATTATTATAGTATGTGAATGTCGGGCAAACAATAGACAACCCTATATTTACCTCTTTTTAGCATATTGGTGAAGCAAAACTACAAAATCTACCTAAACGTCCCAATCACACCTTAACGCCTTATAGTTGACACCTATTGTTCACCGAGTTAGTGTGAATTAAGATGAAAAGTATCAATTTCAAGTATTGAGTCGCTGTCAGGCATTGGGACGTTTGCCTAACGTCTACGTTAGAAAGTGTATGTGAAATCTCCAGTTTGGACATTGACCTTGACAACTTATAGCCCATTCCCCCTTAAAAAAGTGGTCCTTCAAACCGGATAACTGTGCACATAGCATACATTGTTCAATCAACGAAAAACCAAAGCAAAGCAATGAATGGGTCGCTTCCTCGTTAAAAGAAATAGTTTAGTTTATTCTGATTCAAACTGGATTGACCCGGTGCGTGTGCGCAGGTGGTGGAGGCGGCGCGGCTGGAGCGCGCGGCGTGCTGCGCTCCGGTGCGCTTCTCCGCGCTCTCGCTCATCTACTTCGGCGCAGACTCCAACATCGTGAAGCGCGACCTCCCCGAGATGGTGGTGGAGGAGTGCGACTGCCCGTAGCCTGTACCGGCACCAACACTGTGAGTACTGTGCCTCCTTCTTACTCCTCAACGTTTTGACGGAAGTAGGAGAGTTCGACCAAGACTTTAACATCATGAAAGACCTCCCCGAGATGGTGGTGGAGGAGTGCGACTGCCCGTAGCCTATATCGGTAAACCGTAACCACCAGTCTCGCGACTCAGTTAACCTCTTTTTATAAATTCTGCGAAATTTTCAATCGTTTTTTTATTTTCAGATGGTGTAACTGTGTGTGTTGGCGTGTGTACATAGTAGCGTCGCCACCGCCCGCTCCCGCACCCGCGCCCGCGTCCGCGCCCGCGCCCGCTCGCGCTTTTGCCGCTCTCGACTCAGATTATCCGACTCGATTATAAATAATATTCTCGACATGTGTAATATTTTGTTCCTCGCGTTCGAAAGACTATATCCTAAACGAATAAATAAAAATTAACGGTCGTCTATGCACGAATCGCTGGTAGCATCAAGGGTGTATGACTGAGGGTATCCATACTGGTTCCTTTGGTAGGACAAAGGTGCATCTGACTATGACGCTCATAGAGAGATGGGTCTTTGTGTTACCGAGCATTACAAATTGTATAATTAGTATGGATTCTCTGAGTAATATAGTCAATGCGTTTGCATGCTATGCTTCTCTATCATGTTACATAGCTTCCCTATACAGATACTTACAGTTAAGTCAAATAGGCTTTCTGCGTGCAATCGCACTGACGACGCGATGCGCTGCGATGCGGCGCGCCGCGCGCCCGCGCTGCCCCAAGCTCGTGTGTAGACGCCCTAAATAATTTAATACGCCGTTTTCTTTCACCGTTTTGGTGATCGCTTGTAATTATTGTAAACTGTATTATAATAATTATTATAATTATAATTATAATAAATCAACTTTTTCATAATTATTACGTCTTCTTTTATTTATTTAACCATTTTACCTATAGGTTAATAGAAACGATGATCGTGACAGACACCCCACATAAATTTTTGTATTACCTACTTTAGACCCATTCTAGAGGCTCACGTATAATATGACCCACTCCTCTACGTGTGATTTTCGCTACAGAGCGTAAAAAACTGCTACATGCTACGGCAACGTAGCAGTAGCAAATGTAGCGATGGGTAGTCTCGAATGGATTTAAGTAAATATAATACCCGAAGTTCCAATTACTGTTCGTCACTACGCATCGCGATGCGATTTAAAGTTAAACACGCGCGCGGAAATCAGATTCAAATCACATTGGTATGCAAAGTGACAAACATAACACTAGTGGCTCTGTGAGGAGAAAAAATTACGAGCATAATATGGTTTTTTTTTAAACGAAAAAAAAAATAGTTCTCAATAGTGATTTGATTAAAAAATTAAGTGATGAACCTGCTCACAAAATTTCACGAGAATCGGTTTAGAAATGCGACCTGTAGAGAAGAGCAGCCGGACAACCGGCCAGAAACGATTGTCGGCCCAAGCTGAAGTATAGAACTTCGTTCGCGTCGCTCGCTCGTTCCATAAATCAGCAGTCACGCGAGATCTAGAAGTAGGCGTAAGTTATTAGTTCAGCTAAAAAAAAAATAAGTAAATATTTCTATAGGTACAAAAATGTCACACTTCCAATGCCCAACGCGTTGAGTTGCACAGTCCATAATTACATATCGCTACAGTCGGTATCTCCTTGATTATACCGGTAAGATATGAAATAGCTTTTTCACACCTTTCATTCGGAAAAGTAAGTTTTGCTCCACGACGAGAGGGACCAAAACGCTACTTTTCTGTTCAAGCTACTTTTTTAATTTATACATTGGCATTGGAGCATTTGTACGCAATGTGCCAATTGAACACAGATGTTAATAAAATAATCGATTGTAATTTCATCGTAGTCGATTCAAAACGCACATATTTCAAGTTTTAACTATAACAACGTTGTATAAAAATTTATAAATATTTCGTAATATTTAAAAATTAGTAATAAAATTAAGATAATTTAGATATATTTTAACAACAGCTTTTTTAAATTTCCTCATAGTCGGTGTGAAAAATAGTATGTGTCACTCGGTAGCAAAATTATTTTCGTCTTGGGCGTAAACACTTGTATCCCTCACTACGCTCAGGATCCTACGTTAGAATCCCTCGCTACGCTCAGGATTCTATTGTAGGATCCCTCGCTTCGTTCAGGATTCAATACACCGCCCTCGCCGTAAATATACTATTTTGCTCCCTTGTGACACAAATAACTATTTTGTGTCCTTAATATTCCTTATAATTCAATTTTTTTTGTCGTAAATTGTAGAAACGCTACTGGTAATGAAGAAAAAAGAAAGAAAGAAACAAAAGAGGAAGAAAAACTAGTTTGACCCTGAGGTACTTTACTCTAGGTGTAAACTTCATTTACCTATTTAGGATAGATCCTAACTCCTGAAGTTGATCATTTTAGCACATTATTCCTACTACACTGAGTATAGTCTACACTCTTATTCTACTCCTTTTCTACGACACAGTGCTACAGGGAACTTTTCTGATAGATTTGAAGCATTTTGTGTGCCCTAGCCTTAACGAGAACCTCTTAAGTGTAGTATAATCGATGAGCAAACAGAACTTGGAGCTTTTAGTATTTTTGCAAACAGAACAGAACTATTGCCAGTCTATTTTTAGAGTTTGTAAGATTAGGAAGAAAACCGCTTTTCAGCAGCGGCTTTACCTATGGTGCAGGGTGTGCGTTGCACATGGTCGCTGTGGACTTAGGGGGCGCCGAGCGACACTGACAGCTGACACTGCGCTACAGCGCGCTAGGGGATGGGGGGGGCTAGCGCCGCTCGGGTAGCGACTGCACACGGGTGCTACATATGTCGACGTAACTAAATGGTAAATAGTTATGATATTTATGAAAAAAGTAGTTATGAAATTAGTTTTATTTTAAACATGTCTCACGAAAGTTTTAATTCGAAAATGGTTTGTAACACGGAAAGTGCTACTACAGAATAAACCGTCTGAATGGATTGATTCGAAATATTCCTCGCTACATTGTACAATCAGGGGTATTAATATACGTACATAAATAAGGACATAAATATACGCCTTTATGACATTGACGATAAAGTCCTGTACAGATATTTATGTCATTTTTATGTACGTCTATTAATACCCCTAAATGTACACTAAAGTAATCCTTACAGATTTTAAAAAAGGTAGCGTAAATTGCATCCAATTTTTTCTTTATCAAAGCAGCCCATGTTTCGATTGGCAACCACAGTTGCCATCTTCAGGTTGCCACCATCAGTTTAGGGGTGCGCGATATTGGCAACTATGGTTGCCACAAGCAAGTGAGTGGTTCCACGTGTCATTTATATACAAACACAGCGTCACAGCTGATTTGGATGCGTAGTCTAAACCAGAAACTTATATTGCACACAGCTCAAATCAAAGCTCATCTCGCAGGCTGCCATCTCGCGTACAAAGTGCCTCAATAACGAATAGCTGTGTCGAAGCCGTCTGAATAGTTCGCTGCATCTCTTAATGTATAGACGCACATAATACCCGGACATAAAATAATCTGGCTCGTGTCCATCTAGTTCGTAGGGTTGACAAAAATATGGGATGCTTTTCTTCATTTTTTCAGAATATCCTGGACTTTACTAAGTACTTATGATTTGAACACAGTGTTAAGAGTGCTAAGGAAGTAGAGGATATCATTTGATGTCAAGTTTGAACCTTTTTAACCCGCCAAACGCAAAGAGAGGGGTGTTTTATTTATTTAATCAATAACTTAAATGTATCATTACAGGCTTATTACCTAATAATAAGTAATAGTAAGTTATAAGTTTTACGTGTCTGTCTGTGGTATCGTAGCTCACAAACGGATAGACCGATTTGAATGCGGTTTTTTGTATCATAGATAATTTTATTTATCCCGAGTGTTCTTAGCTATATTTCATGAAAACCTGTTCAGCCGTTTTTGAGTTATTGGAATTTGGAAATGAAAAGGTCGGGAGTTTTCCACTTTTCTAAGTTGAAGTTATTTATGAAACAAAAGCGTATATCCTGTGGTCAATAGTAAACGGGTGTTTGAGGAGAGAGACCTATGTACGATATGATACCGAGAGAAAAAATATAATGGAGAAATATGCCATCTTCCTCTGTAGCCCCTCAAACTCAAACTCAAAATTATATTTATTCAAGTAGGCCCAATAACAAGCACTTTCAAATCGTCAGGTAGAAACATAATCTTAAGCTAATTACTTAGAGTAATTTATTAAACATAAAAAGTAAAATTTATATCAAGTAGGTAGGTATATAAAAAAATATATAAAAAAATACTTGTCTAGAATGTTTCTAAAAAGACAATCTAATGTCAAAAAATAAATAAAACGAGAAAAATAAATTAAAAACACAATGTCAAAATTTTCCAAAAGGAATAAATAAGACCGACAGGACTCGAACCTGCGATCTGACCGTTTCTCGAACCTCCGGTCCGGTCGGCGGCCAGATGATTTACTTTTCCATTAAGTATATTCTTTCTATCTGCATCATATCGTTTAAAATATTTTATAAAATAAGGTAACGGCGCCTATTACCGGGGGTATCAAATTCGGTTACCATTACCGAGGCATTTTCAAATACGCATTTTAAAAGCAAACCGTTGGATTTACAATAAAACATACTTTACACAAATTAAGCCTAATTTAGTTGACTAACAGTCCTATTTACGCAAATGTGTGTGAATGAAATAACAAGCACGCAATCCGTCAGTTTCTGCGACGGCGGCGCAGGAAGAGGTTGTGTCATACAAACGCATGGCGTCACTGGTAAGTATACCCGAATCTTATTTATTATTTCATGCAATACCTATGACAATTGAACAAATGCTATGGATTTTAAATGGTTATCTATAGTTTTCTGCACAACTTTCGCGTACTCGTTATATATTTTTTGGCCTGGAAATTCATTTAAAATGGAATATAAAATACAGCGGTGATAGACGCCATTTTTAGTAGGGTAAACTAATACCGTGGCATACCACGGTAATAGTTAAGTCGGCGATTTGCTTCTTTGTGCTTTATCTTTTTTATATGTCATCGATTATAAAATCTCTTACAGCTATTCGAATCTTGATCTATTGACGCTATTAAAGAACTATTTCCGTGGTATGGAAAGTATCCAACAAACCCTTAATTGTTAACCAAAACTTTAGTACTGAATCTGCAGTTTCTATGGAAACCCTTATTTTGTCATGTCGTTTAAATATTGTAATAATTAACTATATTTACTTACCAGTTATGTGATTTTGGTTTTATATCAAGCTTGTAATATGTATGTTTGATTTTTAATGAAAATACAATTGTATCCTAAAGTTTTTATGGATCGGAATTAGATTTTACAAAATTCCAAATTAAGTCTATTACCGATGGTAAGATCCCACAACAATCGGTAATAGTAACTATGGGATTTTTTTACCGACCCACTCAATATTTGTTTGGGTCGGTAAAAGGTTAAAAAGAAGTATCTATTACCGAGTGACATTTTAGTTTTCTCTTAAAATAAATCACATCTAGGGTTCCGTTCGTACAATTTCATTTGATAAAATTGATTTCTCTGGTTCGTATTATTAAGATGTGTGGTGAACGGAGATAATAACATATTCCAGCAAAATTTGTAAATTAAATAAAGTCCTAAAACATTCAAACAACCCGGAAACGACACATAAGTATAGATAAAGGTGTTACTTACCTACACAAAACGCAAAATTTATTATATAGTATTGTTTTCGAGTCATTTAGCCTGTTAGTATGCTCAGTATTGTACTTATTAGGTTTTTTATAATACCCCGTATTTTATTTATTTAATCTTTGAATACAAAATACCCAATCCATAGTATAATGTAATGTAACTGTGATTTAATAAAAGGTAGTCTTTACCTGCTATATATGCAAGTAGTAGTTATTCTTATAACCAGTGGACATCATTTTGTTGATTTAAGTATGTTTTATGTTTTCTTTATTTTTGTATAGTACGGAACCAAAGTCATGAATATTATTTTAACCCTCGATATTGGGTGCCGAATTGTGTATCAGGTGACTATTACCGATGCTAGAAAATTGCTGCTTTTTGTACCCTCGGTAATAAAAGCTAATTTCGCGGTAATAGAATCACATCCCATCCATTACCACGGTAATAGAAGATTCTCCTTTCGTGGTTTCAATAGTTATTTTATCAAATATAATAAACTAAAATTGGTTCAAAAAGTTACGACTCTGAAAGTTAAATAAACACTCTTCAATAAAAAAAATAATCTAGGACGTTAAGGAGCTTTCATACCCATCATTTTTTATAATCATTTGAAAACTATCTCGCGTACCACGGTAATAGGCGCCGTTACCTTAATTTGTTTAAAATAATCCAGTGCCTACGTCAATAACTTGGAATTAGGTAATACTCAAGTGGTCAAGTCTAGAAATTAACGATAAATAGATAGGTACCTATTAGAAAAATTAAAAGTTGAAAATTGTGATGTAATAAAAAGGCTATATGCCGAATCAGAATCAGCTTAGATTTCAATTCCTCAAAAGGAAAAAGCGGGACCCTTATATAGGGTCACTTTGATGTCCGTCTGTCTGTCTATTTCATATAACATATACCGACGACCGCTTTAGCCCGGTTGGTAGTGACCCTGCCTACGAAGCCAGAGGTCCTGGGTTCGAATCCCGGTAAGAGTTATTTCTGTGATGAGCACGAATGTTTGTTCCTAACTCATGGATGTTTTCTATGTATTTATGTATTTATTTATCTATATAAGTGTGTCTATTCATATACGTTTGTTTATCGTCGTCTAGTACCCATAGTACAAGCTTTGCTTAGTTGGGACTAGGTCGATTTGTGTAAGATTGTCCCCTGATATTTATTATTTATTTATTTTATATACATTGCTAGGAGGGTAATGAGAACCTAACCTAAAATGAGGTGGTGGCAACCCTGCTCTATTAGACACGATTGAGACGCGCTGATTTATCTCGGCGTCGCGTCGTGTCGTGCGTGCGATCGATGCCCGGAGACGCGGCGGCGCCGATCCTGCACCCGCTGTGGTATGTAGCTGCCGGCAGTTTTAACACGAGCGGCTACCACGAAACGCCGGATTATACGATATTCACGCCACTATTGTTTCTTCCTACTCGCGATTCTGCACAATATGAATTCCACACAGCTGAATTTTATTACATGCGTTATTCTTCGGAATCTTTTTTCTGCCTATTCGCCGTTCTGCACAATATGAATTCAACGCACCTGAATTTTATCACACGCGTTATTCTTCACAGTCATTAATTCTTAACAATCTTATTGTCTTTACTGTCATTCGGTACAAATGAAAATCGTCAACACGAAATTACCATTTTGAAATTGGACCAAAAGTACCTAATGCTTGCAAAAGTGAAATTGATGAAAAATCAATTAAAAAAATGTTCTCATAAAAGGTATAGTCACATTTTTTTATTTAGCGAGCAAATAAAGATTAATAAGAATGCCCGAGACTTGGCTCTACGAAAAATCTCACAACATTTTACGGTGAAAGAGTTTCGAGACTTGGCCTCGTTTTTACATGGAATGTTTTTTATGGGAACGCATTTCCTTTTGTAGGTTATTGAGTTATCATTACATACAAAATTTGAAATGCAGTCCCGTTCTTGCTTTTTAATTTAATGTCCCATTCACTGTAAATGTAACTTTGTAACCCTATATATTTATACAGTTGGTGTATCTAGAAAACTGGCCCGAAATTGCAAAATATTTTAGTTTTTTCTTGATTTATATACTAAACACTAATTTTATTCTAAATTTGAAGTTTCTATGTCTGCTAGAAGTGCCTACGAGTTTTGATGATCGGTTAGTCAGTCAGTCAGTAAGTGAGTGAGTGATAAAATTAAGAAATGTTGACTTGTTATAATTCTGAAATTACTGGTTCAAATTGAATGAAATTTGAAATATACCGTGTTTAAACAATGCTTGTTTGGTTACTGAAATTAGGCTACTGGTATTATCCACAACGAAGTTATAGGGGGGTCGAAAATGGCCTGAAATGCTTCGATAAAAGGATGGTACGGCCGTGCTACTGTTTTGCTCGACTTGGCGGGGGACCACTGTGCCCCCGGATATGACACAATATGACTGGCGGATTTCGCATTGTATTTTTGGCTTGTAACGCATAATGTTACGTACGATTCTCATGTTGAATAAACTACTTGTAAACATGGGACACTCCCGTTTAAGATACTGAAATTAATCGCAACAATCTTACCTGAAATTCATCATCATCATATCAGCTGAAACACATCCACTGCTGGGCATAGGCCTCCCCCAAATAATGCTTAAACTAACATTACGTAAGTATATTTTATGGAAATTATACTTCATTGACATGTCACGAAAAGCACATTAATTACAATACAATACAATACAAATATTCTTTACGTCACACCTGGCCATAATGCGAGTTTTACTGCACGCTGCGCGTACGGGAAAACTCGCATTGTGGCCAGGTGAAGACGTAAAATTTTGTACTCAACACGGGCGGTAATTCGTGAAGCCCCAGAGCGCATATTTATGGTCCTCACCTTCGGTTCGGGCCACAAACACCTGCGATCTGTGGGGCATTCACGAATTCACCGTCCTAGTTACGTAATGTACTATTATTGTTCACCAGACAGTAAAAATAAAATAGAAAAGTAGAGGTAAATTAAACATAAACAATGGTAGACAACAGGCGGTCTTATCGCTAAAAAGCGAGATCGCTACCCAAAGGTTGTCTGGAAGAGATCTTCCAGACAACCTTTGGGTAGTGGAGACGAAAAACTTACCTAAGTTAAATCGTTGGTCAAAAAAAATTACGGAGAAATATTTTACTTTAGGCTAGGCAATCTATGTGTTCAGTTATTTGTCGCCTGCGCCATAAATATTGGATCTGAGGCTTTCTTCATTACCGCCCGTGGAAAGTACAAAATTTTACGTCTCCCACTAACCAGGAAGTTGGATTTGCCGCACGTGTAGCATTTGTGACGTTATAATATATCCACGGAACGCTACGCTACATTGTACTCGTAATTCTAGCCAGCTGCATACCTCGCGGGGCCGGCGCCCGCCAGACTGTCTGGCCGACAAACAAACGGATTCGGAGATAATGCATCGCTACTCGCTACGCTCGCGCTCTCCTTTGTAGGGAGGGGGAGTTTTTTAATGTTCTACCAGTTACGTGGAGTTGCGTAGTGCTATTACTTAGTATCCATTTATTTTATGGGAAGTCATAAGTTACTTCGTATTCCACATTAACAAATTTTGAGAAACGTGTGGAAACTGCCACGTTATTAGACAGGTATAGTATATACATAAATATATATTTTTTAGTAATAGAAAGTGGGGGAAATAGCCTATGTATTACGTTTTTATCAAGGAACCCTTCTAGCTTCTAGTAAAAGCAATGACGTTGAAAAAAATAATGTTGCCGGGTATTCCATTTAGACCTTATAAGTATAAACAGCATCTTTTAGGCGACCGCTGTTTCAATCGGCTATACGTGACAATTTTTTTTTCATATAGTGGTTCAAGTATGTGACTGTCAAGCGCCGGTCGCGGGTTCGAATCCCGGCGCGTACCAATGAGTTTTTCGGAACTTATGTACGGAATATTTACCGTTAGCTTTTCGGTGAAGGAAAACATCGTGAGGAAACCGGTCTTATCCCATTTACCTACGCGGTTGCCTCTCAGACACTGCATCTACATGTCATTGATCTGAATATTCTGCGTACCTAGCTACTTTCGGCTAGCACTAGAGCGATTTTGTGGCCCGGATTATGAGTGCACCTCATTCTATTGGAAAGCCGGTGGCAATACAACCCACCAAAAAAAGTGTTGTAGTCTATAAGATTTTAAGTTTAATCTCGGATAAATTCGTTATTCTAGCGTGATGAAAATAGCCTTAAATAAATACACCTATTGGATATTTGATGACAATCTTACACAAATAGGACTAGCCCACATCCACAAAGTAAGCTCAATAAGTCTTGTATTATGGGTACGTACAATGTGATGTATCATCATCATATGAGCCAAAAGATGTGCACTGCTAGACATAGACCTCTCCCAAAGAGGGTCACAATAACTGGTCCCGCCTGCGCCACCCTGCACTGTGCCCTGCGCTGGTTTGGGTACGTACACAAAGCTATACAGGGTGACATTTTAACCCTTAATTTGGCAGAGATAGGTACACTTAGAAAACCGGTTTTTTTTTGTAAAAACTACTTAAATACATCATAAAGAGCCCAAAAAAAATAGTAAAAAAAATCACGTGCTTTCAGTTTTTCAGGAAAATTATGTTCGTTGTACCGAACACTGCCAATGATATAAGGAAAAAGAAGGTGAAATAATTACATAGAAAAATATTTGTAAACATGCAATTTTATTAAAAAATAATGAAAAAGCTTGTGCAATTATAATTTTTGGGTATGAAATGACAAGAAACAGTTTCTTGGATTCTTTCCAGTGATAAAACACATTCGAAAATCACATTTAATGCAGAACACTGTAGTATTTTTCATACAAACAAAGCATCGTCCTTCAGTTTTTACTGAAGGGAAGTGCCCCACTTCGTCAAATCGCACAGAATCAACTGGCCTTGGTTTAACGGGTTTTTTGACTTCATGGCATTCAATTTTGTCTCTTTTGCCCGACCGGTTAGTTCGAAGGAGCCCATGATATATCTCAAGACGAAATTTTTTCAAAGGGACTGCTACTGAAGCTGCTGAGTTTTTGTGTCGACCTAAAAGCCAGGCGTTGTTTATACAAATGTCAAGCATTTGTACAAATATAGGCATATACCACCTGCGGCTCTTAAAAGGGATTTTGTATTATTTTATTTATTTGTATTTCTCTGCTTAGTTGGCAGTGTTCGACACACCGAACATCACATTCAAAGTGTCACTGTCACAGAATTATGACAGAAACTGAAATAAAAACTATTTGGTTGGGTTTACTACCTCCTTAGCATTAGATTAAACGCCAGTTCTGTTTAGGACTAAACAAAAAAACTAACAAAAAGTAATAAATACCTTGACAATATTTCGCGATTGTCGTCTCGTCGCCATTTTGGTTACACTACTGTCGAATTAGTGTTGCCACAATTATAATTTAATTTTCTACCGTAAATTATGAATGAATGCTACTATTTTGGTAAAAAATGGAACATTAATACACAAAAATGTGTGCTTTAGATTTTTTGGAAATGTATGTTCACCACACCGAACATAGTCAAATTAAGGGTTAATCAGTGTCCCAATTTTTTGTAGGCATTTGGTATCACTAATAGACTCCATTTTTGAAAAAAAATGGTAGGTAATTTTTTAAATTATAAATTGTCTATCCCAAAAGAATTATCCGTACAGCGTGGTTACTGGGCATTCAGTACCGCGCGGAGCGGGGCGGGGCCGAGAGAGGGGAGGCGTGCCGTGCGCAAACCTTACTACCCACTGAGGTGCCCGCGCGGTAAGGTTTTTTTGTACTGAAAATATGAAACAAAATAAAACGTATTTTATAATTTTGCTGAGGAATAATATTTTATACTTGAATTTCGACACTGATTAAAATGTCACCCTGTATTTAATAGAAAAGTACTTACTTAAAAAACAGAAAAAATCCCAGAATTGAACCCAGGACCGTCCGGGTCACTACCCACTAAGCTAAACCAATCTGATAGCCTTCTTCCTCTGATTATTTAAGAGCTGAGCTCTTGTCGGTGTAGCTGAAGGCCCTCCGTTTACCTACTCCGATCCCAGACAACCTCTTTGACATCCCGATACGGATCGCCTTAGCTGTAAGTATATTCGGTTCATGTCATTTATGAGCAAGTATTATTATGTTGCAACAGATTCGATAAACATTTTTTTTATGACAGGCCATAAATAAGTGACAGTTAGCATTATGCGGGACCACTTAATGTCTGCCCCGAATCGTAAACCAAAAACTATATTTACATGGGTAGGTACCTACTCGTAAAGTTACAATGGTATACTTTACTTAGAAATTTAACAGAGCAAGCCTGTGTTCAGTGCGTAGGTACTCTTCAATAGGCATCGGGGTAATTTTAACCCTCGACGAAAAGGAGTAAATTTTGACGTGTGTGAATATCTGTGTGTATCTGTGGCATTGGGGCTCGTAAACTAATGGACCGATTAAATGATAATAAAACGTGATACTTCTTAGCTACGTTTCAACAAAATTGGTTTTGCCGGTTTTTGAAATATTAAACTTTGAAATGAAAATGTCGGGGGGTATTTCAACTTTTCTATGTTGTCATTATTGCATACGTCACTTGTTTGTCACCTTTCATCATAGATAGGCTGCCTACTTTACATAAATACCGAAAACAAATGAAAGATTTTAAGTTGACTCATTTTAGTTATTGTCTTAATTTTATTGTTGAACTAGCGGCCGCCCGCGACTTCGTCTGCGTAGAGTTTTGATGATGACAAATTAAAATATGTTAGAGAATTTATTCTTAGTTAGTTTTCTTTCAATAATAATCAACAATTTTGTATGGGAGTCCTGACCGCAGACCGCAGAACGCTTCCAGTGTGGCAAATCCCTTAAGGAATAATTAAATTCATTTGCTACACTAACGCCTCCTGCCAATTTAACCCTGTTAGGGGTAGAATTTTCTAAGTAGGGGTTGTATTTTCTAAATCGCTGTTATTTTTTTAATTTTAATAAGTAATATTTCTACAAAGTTTCAAGTCTAGCAAAAAAATAAAGTTTCCTCCATACAAACCTTGCACCTCTTTTAACCCCCTTAGGAGTTTTTTTTAAATAAGTAATATTTCTACAAAGTTTTAAGTCTCTAGCTAAGAAAATAAAGTTTCTCTCATACAAACTTTGCACCCCTATTTAACCATCTTAGGGGTGGAATTTTCTTAAACGCTGAAATTGCTTTTTTTGTATTTTAATAGATTAACATTCTACAAAGTTACAAGTTTCTAGCTCTAAAGGAAAAGTTTCCCTCAAACAAACATTGCCCCCCTATTTAACCCCCTTAGGGGTGGCATTTTCTAAAACGGTGAAACATCTTTTTTTGTATCTTCATAAGTAATATTTGTGCAAAGTTTCAAGTTTCTAGCTCAAGAAATAAAGTTCCTTCCATAAAAACTTTGCACCCTTATTTAACCTCTTTACGGGTAGATTTTTTTCAAACGTCGGACGTGTATTTTTATATTACAATCAGTTGTCTTTCTTTACTCAAGTCTCTAGTTTAATAAATAATGTTTCCCCCATACAAACCTTGCACCCCTATGTAACCCCAAAAGGTGTGGAAATTTATAAAATGCTGAAATCACTTTTTTTGTATCTTAATAAGTAATCTTCCTACCAAGTCTCTGGCTCAAAAAAAAGTTTCCCCCAAACTAACTTTTCATCCCTTTTTAACCACCTTAAGGGTGGTTTTTTCCGAAACGCAGAAATTGCTTTTTTTGTATACTAATCAGTAATCTTTCTAAAGAGTTTCAAGTCTCTAGTTCAAAAAATAATGTTTCCCCCATACAAACATTGCACCCCTATTGAACCCCCTTAAGGGTGAAATTTTCTAAAACGCTGAAATGACTTTTTTTGTATCCCAATAAGTAATCTTTCTACAAAGTTTCAAGTCTCTATCTCAAAAAAAAAGTTTCCCCCATACAAACTTTGTACCCCTTTTTAACCCCCTTAGGGGAAGTATTTCCAAAAATCCCTTCTTATCCCGAGCCCACGTTATAAAAGTAACCTAAAGTTACAAAACTCTAGTTTAAAATATAAGTGTTCCCCCATACAAATATTGCACCCCTATTTAACCCTCTTAGGGGTGGAATTTTCTTAAACGCCGAAATTACTTTTTTTGTATTTTAAGGAGTATTCTTTCTACAAAGTTTCAAGTTCATAGTTCAAAAATTTATGTTTCCCCCATACAAACATTGCACCCCTATTTAACCCCCTTAGGGGTGGAATTTTCTAAAACGCTGAAAAAACCTTTTTTGTATCTTAATAAGTAATCTTTCAACAAAGTTTCAAGTGTCTAGCTCAAAAAATAAAGTTTCTCCTATGCTAACTTTGCACCCCTATTTAACCCCCTTAGGAGAGGTATTTCCAAAAATCCCTTCTTATCCCTAGCCTACGTTATAAAAGTAACCTACTGTGCAAAAATCAACTCTCTAACATCAGCAGTTTCGGCTGTGTGTTGATGGTAGATCAGGACTTCTTCTTTTATATATATAGATTTACCTAGTCCCAAACTAAGCAAAGCTCGTACTATGGGAAGGTATACTAGACGACGATATACATACTTATATACAAAATACATAAAAACATAGAAAACATCGATGACTAGGGAACAATTAATATTCGTGCTCATCACGCAAATAAATGCCTTACTGGGATTCGAACCCGGTACCTCCGGCTTCGTAGGCGGGGTCACTAGCAACTAGGCTACAGAGGTCGTATGAAATAATAATCAAGACTAAAACTAGTTAACAAACCTAGACTTAAAAGAGCCACCTTAATTACATCGAATTATTAATAACGTTAAGTACTAAATACTTAACCTAATTACAGGTAGATAGTTTTCAAGGAACGGAGGCCCTAATTCAAGGTGCCCTTCAAGTGGTTGCCATGCCTGTGAAGTGTGAACAGTCTCCATTCACAAATCACCAGTGATATTGGTCACTACAAGACACTTTAATTCGCCTACATGATCATTGCAACCTGATTATGACAATCTGATGAACGTTCATCATCATCATATCAGCCGAAAGACGTCCACTGCTTCCCCCAAACAGTGCCGACGCATCCAGCGGACTCCCGCAACCTTTACCAGTCCAGCTTGTGGGGGGGCCTACCCACGCCGCGCCTTCCGGCAGGTGGTCGCCACTCGAGAAACTTTCCGCCCCAACGGCCATCGGTTCTACGTGCTATGTGCCCCGCCCAATGCCACTTAAGTTTAGCGATTCGGAGGGCTATATCGTATATGGAATCTGGAATGTACCTACATTCCAGATTCCAACCACCTTTACTCGTTGACCCAGCTAATCAGATCGAATGGTCGTTATCGGTCAATGAAGGGTGTAGACTCAAAAATTATTATTAATCCAAAAGAAAGCAGTCAAAAAAATATACATAATAATGTCGAAAATCCCATTCAGATATCTCAAAGAATTACGAAACTGAGAAAATACGCTCGCAGATTTTGACGTCACGATCGAAAATCGTTTCATACCAAGGTGCGTGTTGCGGGAAAGGGACAGAATATACCCCCTCTTAAACCTTTAAACACTTATTACCTTGTGATTATTTAATCCCTCATTTTATATTATTCCTAATTCGACAATATTTAATCCTTTTTCGAACAAAATCTACATTTTTATTTTTTTATTCGGTGACTACACTCGTTATAGGTCAATTGTCAAGTTTGTGAAGGGTTCTGGTGGCAACCTTAGATGAAGGTCAAGACATTGACCCTTCCAAGCGGGCAAATTAGCAATGCAGGTCGGCTAGCATTCGTCACGTAGCACTAAATATATTCCGGAGGTTGTCCCTCTGGAGCGCGCGGCATTATTTCATTAGGCTGTCGTGTCCGCATAAAAAAGTAGCTTGTTGCTATGCGAGCCCTAACCAAGCCAATAATGGGTATAAAGCCAGGTTCAAATTGCTGTGTCGGGGTGTGTCGTGTTCGTTTACATTAGCGACACAACACAACACAACCTACTAATGTGAATCTTATCATAGGTAATATAAGTAACCGATTGCGCTCTGGCGCGCCACGACACACACCGACACAGCAATTTGAAGGCTTAATAAAAATAAATAATACAAATATTTGCGGACAATATTACACAAATCGATCCATTCCCGAACTAAGCAAACCTTTTAGTATGGGTACTAGACTCGTTTCCTTTTTTAGGGGAGGATCAAGTCAGCATGATACTTAGTTGTATGGTATGTTGTGTTGCGTTCCGTGGGTCACGTACGGTGCTGTCTGAAAATCAGCGCTGTAGGTGTCTGTCTGACACCTCGGCATAATGCTGAGACAGCGGCCGATTCACTGCCGCGAAGACAAACACATTAAGTACGTGTCAATTGTATTGTATTTTTTGTCTCTGTGTGTCTTTTGTGTAGTGAATAAATGTCTTCTTTCTTTCTTTCTTTCTTTCTAGTTGGTACCTAACTAGTGTCTATGTGAGTGTCTTAGAAAAAAAAATACTCTACAAAAAAAAGTCTATATAATTAACGAGCTTGCTCACAATAAATATAGCCCTGGTTAAAGATTTTTTAAGTCGGGTAAGCGGTTCCAGATATTGCACGCTACATACAACTTATACACATATAAAAGAGACTTAAAATAACATTGAACAATTACCATCTAAACTTAATATAAAAGCCTTAAAAATCAATTAAAAACTAAACCACTAAACTAAAATAAAAACTAAAATATATCTAAAAAGGGTCCCCGTGGCATTGTGCCGAGGACGCTGGCAGCATTTCCTCGCTGTATCGCGATGCTGACGCGTTGAGCGAGGAAGCTGCCAGCTCTTTTGTCCCCGGAGGCGTCGACTAACCTTTTCGCGATGTTTTTGAAAAGGTCAATTGCCCCTGGACCCCACGGACCGAGGGTCTCGACGCCAAAAGCAATGAAGTGGCATTTGGCGTCGAGACCGCTGTATTTACGCCTTTTTAGCGCCTCCGCCGCCTCTGCCGCCGCCCCGGCTTTTTGGATTGTACCGTGGAGATGGGACGGGGCCAGTGTGTCAACGCAGGTTGCGTCCCACACCAGGACCCGGCCCATCTTCCACGGTATGAGGGTCATTCCGTCCGGTCTCTTGCCGTCGTCTCGGGCAATACCGGTCGGTTCGAGGATCGCCGGTACGGTAGCAAGAGACCGGCGGATAATATCATTTAATAAAATAGATAAGATATAGGAAGAACATATTAGTACAAAGCTAGGTTCAAAATCTGTCTCTTAGGTACATATTTTCTTTCACAGCTCAAGTGGCTTCCAATTCGTCTCTGTCGTGATTCTCACATTCTTGCATTACTCTACTGTATAATTCTTGTTCCCTCTACTCCTCCATATTTCAAAGAGCGGATTATTCGTCTCACTTCCGTCAGATCTT
Organism: Epinotia demarniana; assembly: GCA_945867215.1. NCBI lineage: Eukaryota > Metazoa > Arthropoda > Insecta > Lepidoptera > Tortricidae > Epinotia > Epinotia demarniana. The sequence goes on along the minus strand of OX244274.1, from coordinate 18,312,903 downwards.
CCCAAACCATCTTCTCCTGTTGTTAGGATCGCCTGTTGTTACCATTATTTATTAAATCAAGCTAATTTATTGTAAGATGTTACTCTCTTTTCGTGGTGCAATATCATTATTATTATCATTACTAAAGTTGAAAGTCACAATGTACAGTCAGCATCAAAAGTAACTACGCAATCGAAGACGCCAAAAGCTCTTATTCCCTTTCAATACAGACTTTTAGACATCTTCGTTTGCGTAGCTACTTTTCATGCTGCCTGTACTTAGAAATAGAAATAAAATTTATTCGTGACACAAAAAAACGACAAACTGAAAATTAAAAAATAACAAAACCGGCCAAGTGCGTTTTGGGCGACGCGCAGTGTAGGGTTCCGTAGTTACCTTTTCAAAATCAAATACATATACCTACACTACTTGCGGTTGCGTCGGCCGAATTTGTACGAAAGTAATGTCTACTTAGCCGTGATAGTTTTCCTTTTAAATTCATTATATGTACTAGTGACACGATTTTTTCACATTCCCAGTAGCAGCGATGTGTCCCAACCAGCGGCAGGGAGTGGGGACACACATCACTCTAACAAAAATTTGGGCTTTAAAGCCCAATATCACACAAATGGACCACTAAGTTGAAAAATTCATTTTCAGAAACCCATAATATTTTTGAACAAGCTATCCAACGATAACCCACCCCCCACACCATAGGTTTAACGAGTTATTTTTTTTAATGTTGTAGGCAAGGGTCACTGAGCTAAGCCGCAGACGGACCGACGGACAGACGGACATGGCGAAACTATAAGAAACCCTTATGTTGACTACGGAACCCTAAAAAATCAAAACGAAATGGTCTCAACTCAGCATGGTGCTGGTGATAACTGCTGGAACCACTGGCTCACACATGGCAATAAACAAAACACAATAAATAACACTATGAAAGGAGGAAGTGAACGTTCTACAAGACTACTCTGTGCCTATACAAATCGTCACAACACTCTCGCATATGACCTTAAATTGCATACCAGTTTACCGTCTTTTAGAAAGTGTTCCTTGTCCCTCTCTAGCGCCTACATTTCGCATTGCATCTCTGTCCCGCCTCATACTATGGTCCATTCTGTTTTGACTTACATCTGTGCTCGCACGCATAGTGTAAGATTTTCTCACATGTTTTCATTATTTGTTTAGTTTGTGTTAAATGTGTCTTAAAAATGGGGGATGGTGAAACTGTAAGTATTGATTTTCATTTATTGTCGAGTGTTAAATTGTAATTAAAGTAATTGTTTCATATATGGAGAAACAAACAAAAAAGTTACTAGTTTGCACTAAAAATACAAGTATGTAAACATTCAATTGTTTGAACAAATGCAACGGCGTTACTAATCGTCCGGTCTTTATCGCACACCCATTTAGGTACTTACCTAATAAGAATTAACTAGTTATATACCTATCTAAAATAGTAGCTCTCCATTCCATCCATTGGAACATTTCCGAAAACATATTATATAATGGAAAATTTCTTCGTAATAAAATATTATTTTTTTTAAATTTCGTTCGTCAGCCGCTGTTTTATTTATAGTATGCTTTAGCTTGGGTGAAAATCGTTTGTAGTCCAGATGTCCGGATGTCCGTATGTCTCGTTTTCCGGCTGTTTTCGTCTACAGGTCGCATTTCTCAACCGATTCTCGTGAAATTTTGTGAGCAGTTTCGGTAATTATATATTTTTTTTAGTCCGCTTCCCACAAGGGAGCAAGATCGTGTTATCTTGTTTCCCCATTTTATAAAAACGAGGATAGCACGAGCTCTAACGACCAGTGAATATTTGCTTTCGGTCCTCAACGTTTTCTCTTTTCTTTGGCTGACTGATATCGTCTCGTCTTTAGAGTGTTGAAAAGCCGAAACTATTGCGTATATGTATAGCAAACGCATACCTAGATACTTCATCGACCAAAACTGGGCTCCGGTGTGCTTAACTTTTAGAAACTCTTTATATTGTGGTTGAAATCTTGTAATGAATAAAAAACACAAATAAAAAAGATTTATGAGGTATTAAAATTACGGTCTACGAAACAGATAAACAGTACCAGAGTACGTGTGTCAAGACACATATGAAAGTAAGCTGTAGTAAAAAGCAAGTGGTTTAAGTTTAAATTATATATGAACAGAAGCTACTTAATTAGGTTAGATTTAGTATGAACACTAGTGCTACTGCTTGTTCACTCGAGCCAAAAGAAAGTAATTTATGTTAAGATAAGATCAAGAATAAGTGTGTGGGTGCATGTGCGAGTGTATACGTGCGAGCGTGGGCGTGAGTGTGAGTGTGTCTGTGTGAGTGTGTGCGTGCGTATAAGATGAATAGTAGTAGAGATACATTTTCCAAATAACGTACATATTTGTCTTTCGTACCGAAATGGTGGTTTGACCTATGACCTCTTATGAATAGTCCTTTGGAATATTTGTGGAAATGCCTCCTAGTGCCTCGAATACTAAAGAGATGCCTTCTTAGCAGTCATCTCCATTGATAAACTCAAGAGAAATTTTCTGTATAAAAATGCAAATATCGTCGTCACGACGTACCGTGAATTCATTCGTATCTCATCATGTAATTATTACTTTCTAGGTCAACCAGAGAGTAAAGAGCGAAAATGCCAAAGATGAATGCGATTTAAACAAAAGTCAGACCAAAGGCTCCAACGTAAGCGTTTTCCTCCTAATTTGTATAATAGGAGTGGCTCTAGGTATCCTGTTGGAAATATTAAACGTGCAAAGTAGAAAATATTGCAAAGATGATACAAATAGGACACAAAGTAACTACTGGGTATATTCTGCCTCTAGCGACGTGGAAAATAGAAATGGACTTCTCAAACATGTGCATTTAGTTCTGGAGAGAATCGGATATCAGAAGAGTACCAACCAAACTCCGTGGAGTCTACTCTGGTCCCACGATTACCCATTTCGAGTGCTATACCCCAATCTGCACAAACTGAAGCCGCATCAAAAAGTTAATCATTTCCCGGGCACAGGCTTCATAACAAACAAGGTAGACCTGGCCACAACGGACTTTAAATACATCCCGAAAGCCTACAAATTGCCGAAGAACAAAGAAGATTTTTTAAAATACGCGGCCGCAAACAAAAACGCTTTATTTTTGGAGAAACACAATCAACATAGAGGTGTGTATTTGAAGAACGTGAGCGAAATTGACTCGTCGGACGGGGAAAGTTTTGTGCAGGAGTACGTGCAGAAACCGTTCTTAGTGGACGGGTATAAGTTCGATATTGGCGTGTACGTGGTGCTGACGTCCGTGGATCCTTTGAGAGTTTATTGGTACAAAGGCGACGTGTTGTTTAGGTAAGTGACTATAATTACTAACATAGCCAATCCACCACAGTATTATGTTAACTATCACTTACTATTTCTTGCAGCTGTCTAGTCTAGTACAAATCTGCATGCTCAATTTTTTTGTCGAATATCACTGATAAAACCTTGGTATGTATGTATTGCTTGGCTGTCATGGTGACTGGAAAAAGTGGAAAACTTAATGAAACAGTAGAACGTGCCTATACCGGTCGAGCGCCGGCACAGAGTTCCCCATACCACAGAGTAAATAATAGTTCTACGTACAGCAGGTTCTCTGTAAACAAATCCCCTATTTAAGTACCTACGCTGAGCCAGCCTAAACATCCTTTCTATCGGATACAACGTGCTGCGACAGAACGCGTGCGGGTCTTAATGCAAGGCCTGAGTGGACGCCCCGCTCAGAGTGGGGCTTCCACTCAGGCCTTACACTTAGGAGCGCTGTCGGCATGTAGCGGGGCGACGAAATCACAGTGAACCTCCCCTACCAATACATTTGCTTCTACCACGGTATTGCCAATACACGATGACGCTATTGAAAATCTCGTAGGAAACAGATTGACAATAATACGCGTGAAATATGTGAAGAAGACAAAAAAGGTGAGGTAAAGATCGCGGGAGTCCGCTGGTTGACGGTGGCTTTGGAAGAGGCCTGCTATGTCCAGCAGTGGACGTTTCGGCTTATATGATGATATTGATGTGACGTGGACAAATAGCCACGCCATAATTATATAAATGTCCGTAACATATCATAAAATAGCCAAGGCTCAACTCAAAGGCCAACTCTTCAAAGTAATGTCGTTTCTGTTGCAATCGATTCACAGTAATTAAATTAACCTAGGGTACTGAATTAAACAGTATTTCTTACGATGGAATATATTTCTGGTCTAATTAATATTGAGCACCTAAATATAACTAAGTAGTTATTTTTAGGTGCTCAATATTAATTAGACCAGAAAAATATTCCGGTTACAGAGAAAACTCAAGAAGGTGTATCTAATCATAGTTAATTAATTATTTATACTTTTGATAATAGTACTTAAACTTGGGAATGTATGTCATTACTGGGGCGACCGATTGATTGATTTAACAATAGGCAATACTCTGGTAAATGAGCTGCCCGTGAATCCATCCGCGTGATAGTAGGAATGAGACAGCCAAACACCGCGTTACACATTCATACTGCCAGGGGCGGCTTTACTTATAGTGCAGGGGGTGCGTTGCACCTGGGCGCACGGTCCTAGGCGGCGCCGAGCGCCACTCACCAGTGCACCACTCGCCTCGACTCTGGCGCGCGCTAGGGGGAGGAGGGGGTGCTAGAGGGCGCGACGGTAATGATTGCACCCGGGCGCGACATGGGCTTGAGACGCCTCTGCATACTGCACCTTTAATTCAAACTTATAGCTGCCTTGCACGTCGAACAGAAGACCGTTGGAGCGGAAAGTTTCTCGAGTGGCGACCACGTCCTGAAGGCATAGCGTGGGTAGACCCTCCCCAAAGTGAACTGAAGACCTGATAAAGGTCGCGGGAGTCCGCTAGATGCGGGTGGCGACCGGTCATTGTAGCACTCTTTGGGGGAGGCCTATGTCCACCAGTTGACGTCTCTCGGCTGATATGATGATGATGATGAAGATAGCTGCCTCTGCCGGTGTCTGCGATAAATTGCAACTTTTGTAAAGCTTTTTATGGTACATACCTACGCGATCAAGCGTGTGACAAGGAAGAGACGAGCATTCTTCTCTTTCTTACACCGTGTGATAGAAGAGCGAGACGGATTCCATCCTGTCGTTTATGACACAATTACCGTGACCAACAGCCCGGCTACGACATTCCGCGAATTGTTCAGGGAATTAGAAAACTCCGTTGTAGTGCCGTAGCCGTTATACGGGTCGCAAGTTAATTCCATCGTGGTAAAGTAAAGCTTGTTCACTTCCAGATATTGCCCCGAAATATACCACCCATTTGACGCCTCTGTCTTGGACAAATACGTCGTGGGTGACGACTACTTGCCAACGTGGAAGGTGCCTTCGCTGGCCCACAGCTACACGCAGCTCGGCTTCAGCATGAAGGAGACTTTCGACATCTATGCCACGTCCAAGGCAAGGCCATGCTATAATCAGGCCATCGGCGCTACCACGATAATCTAATCTCGAAGTTCGTATATTACTGTATCTGTCGCTCGAAACCGTAAGTGCGATAGAGACGGAGACATCCGAAATTCTAAATTCGATTTTCGTGGTTATAGCTCTGTTCCTCACAACGCTTCGTCTACCGTACCTTTGAATGACGATACTCGATCGCGCTAACCCCTTCGATGCCACGCAACGCTACGTATGCTACGCCGTAGCACGTAGCAGCGTTTTTTTGCTCTGTAGCGGAAATTACTCGTAGAGGCATGGCTCATAATATGCGAGTCATTGGTCTTGAATGGGCTAGGAACGAAGAGCACGTGGTATGCGCGGGCGCGTATGGGTGCGATACTTGTTTTTTTTTAAATGTGAAATATGGGTTTTTTACAACAACTATACAGTATAACATAGCGTAGTAGTTCCCCTACACCAATTAACGTGGTAAGCAAAAAAATACTTACATTACAAGTAAAGGAATAATTCTCATGATCGCATGTTATAGAGGCACTAGAACTAGATGTACCCCAAAATGTTGTTTACTGAGATACAAAACCCTCGTGCACGAGTCCGACTCGCACTTGGTCGATTATTTAATCTGTTGCTATTATTTCATATGTACATGTTAGGTCGCTTGTGTATCGGGTGGCTGAAGACGTGGAGCCCTGGGCTAGATCATCTAGGCGTCGGGAACAGCGGGAATATTTATCAGTGTTTGCAATTATAAAGTCGAGTCATGAGCAAACATTACTTTTATTTAAAATGTACGTGAACAGTACATAGTGACAGCACCAAGGGAAAAGGACAGAGAGAGCATCCATCTTTTGAAAAAAGTGTTGCGCCGTAAGGCATAGTTTTACGGTATTATGATGCATACATATAATATGCAATCTTAATAAAACCGATTAAACAGCCTTAAGCTGTACTGTGAATTTATAATATTTCATTGATTTCAGGGCAAGGATCCTGTAAAAATGTGGGAGGAGGTGCAGAATGCAATCGCGGGCGTGTTTCAGTTGAAAGAAAAACATGTGATCGAAGCGGTGAGTGCAAAACTTATGTATGCATGCATACTCGTATGAATTCATAGCTTTCACGGTGACTCGCACTATTCCGTACCGCACATTGCAGTCATCGTGGCACTCTCATCTCGTCACGTCCTCGTCTCGTCGTGGGGAGGCCTGTTCTCAGATGTTTTCACTTCGTCTTTCGACACCCTGCCCCTGTCGTCTAGCTTAACCTGCTGCCAAAGTGGCGTCGCGTGCGACTCAGTGACTCCTGTCTCACTCTTGCTGTGAAAAATAGAAAGAGGCGGATAGATCGTCTCTTATGTCGTCCCACGTCGCGCTCGCGGTGTCTGTTAAGCTAGCCCCGCTGGATGGAAACTAGTTGGCCCAAATAAGGCCTCTCACAGACTAGCGCGGCCTAGCCGCGGCGGACAATAGTAAACTTGTCCGCCGCTGTCAAATTTTCTATTGTCCGACACCGCAGGCAGCGCCAGTGTGTTGCAGGCCTAAGGCCTCATACACATACTCATGGACATATGCATACAACCGATTTACCTTACGATACGCAGACTTAAATAAATAAATATTTGGGGACAATCTTACACAAATCGATCTAGTCCCAAACTAAGCAAAGCTTGTACTATGGCTACTAGACGACGATATACATACTTAAAAATAGATAAATAAATACTTAAATACATAGAAAACATCCATGACTCAGGAACAAATATTCATGCTCATCACACAAATAAATACCCTTACCGGGATTCGAACCCAGGACCTCCGGCTTCGTATAGGCAGGGTCACTACCAACTAGGCTACAGAGGTCGTCGACTTAGTACCTATTTGACGTTATCTCAGAAGTCCAAACTCAGGGTCTGCCAGCGGGCCATTAATCATCAGTTTTGTCATCAATAACTTATTTCGGGTTATTCCCACCAATGGTACTTAATAACCCGACCCGTATAAAGTGTTCTTTGTTAGCACTGGTGACTGGTCGGTAGCACAACTTGCTCCCAAGTCGCGTCACTGTCCTGTATCACTCGCACAGTGCAAATTAGAAAGGGGAGGGTAGATTTTCGCTCCCCGCGTCGCGACGTCAGTTGCAGTAGGCAGCCCAGGAACCAAATTATAAGTTCTTGGAGAGGTGACAGTGTGTCGTCAAAGTTGAGACGAACTACCAACTTATTTCTAATTCAGTCACGATCGTGAATGGGATTAAGCCAATGTCCTATAGCCGACCAGAGTGCGGCCATCTATACCAAATACCAATATTACAAAGAGTTAATGTATGTTTACTTATTGTAACTTTGTATGTCATGATTACTATGCAGCTAAGTACCCATTTAGGCCAGTCATTATAGATTTTGACCCGTGAATAATTAGTTCTTGGATTTTTTTTCATAGGTAGTAGTAGTAAAAAAGTAGACCGAATCGGGCTTCTGCGTATATTCCAAAAAAGGTTTTTCTTGAATAACTCGGCCATTTTTGATTTTACAGTTAAACCGTGAGGACCTATGAAAAAAAAAACCAAGAACTAATTATTCACGGGTAGGTTCGGTTATTTGAATGAAATGACTGGCCTAATTCAATTTGACTTCAGTAATGCGACTCGGTTCCATTGGATTGGAAAATTACATAAATTCCTTTGTGAAAATGAGTCCTTACAGTATATGGCCTGTCTGAGGGTAAGCCAACACCGTAGCCTATTAACGCTTGCGTATTGCACTTTATTGATTCTAGGATTCGTTATAATATGCTAGAGACAAATATGTCCCTCACTCTCAAGTCTCAACACTGTGTTTCCTCGGGAGCTATGACTACCTTACTCACCACCAGGAATACAACACCACATTCCTACAGAGCAATTAAGTAGCGGACAGCGGTGTTAAGGTCACAGCTCATTAGAGCCACCCGGCGCCCGACCCGCACCGCCTCGCCTCTTAAATGTACTAACTACGGAGTTGATGATTGTAGTGAGCGCATGCCCGTACAAATCGATATAAAGAATACTAACCGCTCGAGGCGAGGCGGTGCGGGTCGGGCGCCGGGTGGCTCCAATGAGCTGTGACCTTTATTAAAGTTGCGGTCAGCTTTACGGTGGCATTACTTCCCCCTTAGGTCTGCTCCGAATATAGGAGACGCTACACGAGCCCATATCGGCCGGACTGCATGGCCGGCCCACGCGTGATTCGGCCCGTGCGAATCGTGTCGGAAGCATGGCGGTCGGACAAATCAAGGTCACACCATACTACATTTTCTGTGACCTTGCTTTGATGTGCGCCGATATCGGCCCGTGTAGAGTCTCCTTATGAGCAAAATGACATTCCGCTGCGTGCTACCTCTCTTTGTGAACATACGACCAAAACATTAGTTTATGTTCATATGTATGTTAGATATCTATCAGATCGGTTGTGTATCATGCCCTTAACATCCTCATTTCTATGTTTCTTGAATGAACTCTCACAAGTTCTCCTGAATGGGGACTAATTATATACGTGCCAAAACGGTGACATTTATCCTCATGTTATTGATAAGACAGATTAAATCTAAGATCATCAATAAGATCCAGCTTGTATAAGATATAACACAACACGCTTGCCTAGGCGAGTGAATGAGACGAAAATGGAATTATCTTATATTCCGTTTGGCACGCAGATATGTGGGAGGCTGAATGGATGTATTGATATTGAATGTTAGGTTATTTTCATTGCTAAGTGATTATCGTTGCGAACGTGCAGGTTTTCCATGCCGTCCGAAAATACATTCTGATTAGTTTAAGTTAAGTAATAAGGTAGTGGTCCCCCGTGTGGTGTCGGAATAGAATTTCATCACACTCTTTCTTCCCGTGGGTGCCATAAGAGTCAACTAAGGCAGTTTGTAACAGCAGGGTTTAACTGAGTTATGGGCGATGAGCCAGCAACCTATCACTGCGATATGATGACGACCGCTTTAGCCTAGTTGGTAGTGACCCTGCCTACGAAGCAAGAGGTCCTGGGTTCGAATCCCGGTAAGGGCATTTATATGTGTGATGAGCATGAATATTTGTTTCTGAGTCATGGATATTTTCTATGTATGTAAGTATTTATTTATTTATTTTTAAGTATGTTTATCGTCGTCTAGTACCCATAGTACAAGCTTTGCTTAGTTTGCGACTAGGTCGATTTGTGTCAGATTATCCCCAAATATTTATTTATTTATATTTATATCACATTTTGTCGATCTTGAGACGTATGTCGTAGGGAGTAATTAATACAACGAAACCCGGTGATATAATGAATATTTATTTCGGTAGAACATGGGTTTATATATGGTCTGTGTGTCGTTGTGTGAGTGATGCTTACAGAGGTTTAACGATGTAGATTCTTATCTTTAATGCACTTTAATGGTAATGTGTTTACTTGTGCGTAAACCATTTGCTAGGGTGATATATTACAAGGTTATTTCTACAATGTTGCATTTTATGTGATCATTCGATATTGCGTCATACACCACAATCTTTTATACCCACATTTATGCTAAAATAAGTGGCACAGGAACATAAGTTTCATGTCCCATTATTGGGAATAAAGGTTTCAGGAGTTTAGCTTTCGCGCTGTTTCGCGAATAATTATGATTAATTGAAATGTTATTCTCAGATTGACCCCAGAGGATCGTTACTTCTCATCTGTTTTGCCCGAGCCAACGTGTCACAATCAAAGGCGCGATACAGTTTTGAATTAGAAACAGAATCGAAACATATGAACCAAATACAAGAAGGGGACCCAGAGTCCCCAGAGTGCCCCCTTCGTTTCGTTTAGTTTAGTTACTCAACGAGTAGTTATATGACGAACAAACAGAATGATACACTTGGCAATAAAAGCATGTACCTACATACCAAAAATAATTTTTTTTCTAAAGTACGTATATACATGATGATAACTAACATTAACTAAATTAAATTAAACTTAAATTAAATCTAAAAAAGGCCCTCGAGGCATTTTGTACCGAATTGCAATGCTGATGCGTTGAGCGAGAAAGCTGCCAGCTCTCCGGTCACCACTCACCAGTTACCTACGTCAACCAGACGTTTCGCGATTTCCGCAAATAACATTTGCGCACTGGGAACTTATTCGAAATCTTGTTTCCAGTTAAAGCATTACCCGTCAGCAGACAACTTCTTCGAGCTGATGCGCGTCGACCTGGTGGTGGATGAAGACCTGAAGGTGTATCTGCTGGAAGCCAATATGTCTCCTAACCTGAGCTCGGCGCACTACCCGCCGAACCAGCTGCTGTACGAGCAAGTGCTGTACAACTTGTTCGGTGTGACCGGAGTAGCTGATTATATGAGGCAGTATAATGCTACGGATGGCAGGTGAGTTTATGGATGTTAGCGATTCACAACTTCTTTTAACTCACCTCACTATCACAATCGCGAAGAGGTTTCCAACTATAGGTATGTATCTGAAGAATACTGGGATTCCTGCATGTATTTTTGAGCCATGCCATTACGTTAGTGATAAATAATCTACAGCTTTTCTACTCTATGATGAAAATGTCTAAAATTGTAAAACACTTTAAATAAGCACCACCACACCCCTTTCTTGGGAAATCGTGAAAATATTATGCTTGTAACTGTTGTGCATCGTAACTAAATCAAATAATAATATGTAACCCCCGACGAAAAAAGAGGGGGGTTATAAGTAATCTTAACGTGTCTGTCTGTGTATCAGTGTATTTGTGTATCAGTGTATTTGTGTATCTGTGTGTCTGTGTATCTGTATATCTGTCTGTGGTTTCGTAGCTCCCAAACGGAGGGATCGATTTGAATGCGGTTTTTTTGTGTCATAGATAATTTTATCCCGAGTGTTATTAGCCATGTTTCATCAAAATCTGTTTAGCCGTTTTTGAGATATTGGACTTTGAAATGAAAATGTCGGGGGTTTTTTTCAACTTTTCTAAGTAAATCAATATACAGGGTGGAAATATAAGTCGGGCCCTGGAGGGAAACTACCTTAAATCCTTAAGCTGGCTCATTTTACTTAAAGGAGACATTCCTTTATTTTTAAAAAGAAACAACTGCATTCAAAGATTTTTGAAAACTCGCTTGCCTCGCCCGGGACTCAAACCAACTAAAATTTCCAAAAAAGCAAACTCGCTATTTTATTACACTAATCGATAGGATTATTATTCAGGATAAAATTTCTCTAGGAAACATTAACTAAAATGAGCCAGCTTAAGGATTTAAGTTAGTTTCCCTCCAGGGCTAGACTTATCTTTCCACCCTGTATATTTTCTTGTATTAATTAGTCAAATATACACAATAGATTTATAAAATACCTACTTACATAATATATAATACTTTTCTAAGTTGTAGTTATTACCTAAATATTTTCAATAGGCCACATTGTCACAATATTTATTTATAGGAAAAAATACTAATATAAGTGGGAAGTAGTCGCGAATGTGTAGGTTATCTAATTTTGGAATCAAATCACAGAACTCGATCAAACACGAATACCTTTTCCATATATCTTCAAGCAATAACTTGTAATGAGCTGATAGAATAGGGTAAGATTTATAAGTTATATTGGATAGAGATCATATCAACTAAATTGAAGTTTATCTTACATTTAGGTAGGTATTAGCTACCGTAAAACGTGCCTATTTTGCTCCCCACTAGGTAAATGTGCTCCAATTTTGTAATTAGTTTCATGCCCTTATAAGTCGATGTCTATGGTTAATACAGCAACATTTCCTAACGCATTTGTTACACTGCGCAATCAACTGGCAACACTGAAAGTCAAAGTTTCGTTGCGCTATTTCCTCTTTCTGTCAGACGACGCACAGTGCCGCTACGAAAATTTGTTAAAAAAAAATACAGGAAAAAGCTAACCGCCCCTTTTAAAAAGTTGCGCGCTGTTAATTTGTTTGAGATTTTATTATGTAAGGCGGAAGAATTGGTCTCTCACACTACCCATATGATATATTCTTCTTCATTATTGCGTTATTGATATTTAAATATAAAAACTACTAGGTTAAATCAATTCTCTATCTAACTAGGAAATATAGTGAAGTCAGTGACGTGACGAAGGCAATATTTTAACATTTTTAACAACAGTACTTACTACTACGGCTAGTTTTGATGTGCACGCGAGATACACGTAATATGCTAATGTGTGCCCTTGTGATAATTATAAATATTTCAAAAATATCTCCAAGATGAGTAAAATCTGTGAATTTTAATAATAATACGTTAGTTTTTAGTGATGTGTTAGTGTCACGCGACACTTGTATACTTAGATAGTGAAATATCCTTTGGTTTCTCGCGCCTTGTTTCGCCTTTCTAGTATTGAATAACGGCGCGGCCGGCGCTGAGGAGCTTGTTTTACAAGCAGCAACTAACGCCTAAGTAAGTTTTCTTTCTGAATAATCTTGAGACGAATAGGTACGTGATACTATGATATATTTTTGATGTGAATATGTTCTCACTGCTGAGGTGAAAAATTGTATGTGTTACTCGAGAGCAAAGTATTTGCATCTCGTGCTTTTGAGTCCTGCGCTGCGCTCAAGATTCAAATTTTAGAATCTTTCGCTTCCTCAGGACTCAAAATTAGCACTCGCAGCAAAAACAAACTTTGCTCTCTTGTTGCACAAATAACTATTTCCACAGCCACTTCAAAACGTGTTCGTCGCAGAATTGATATAGTGATAGGTGATAGAGTTCCTATGCGGAAGGTGTTAACATGTCTACTCACCACTCCTCTTCTGATCTGGCTTCACTGGGCGACTATAGATAATGAACCGAAAACTAGTACCTGGAATACTCTAACCAAAAAACCTCATAGGTAATCATCGTTAAAAAAAATTGATTGTTTTATATATATCCTAGTTCTTTATTTTAGAAGACTGTTTTTGGTTCTTGTTGGTTTTTGTCTGAGTGAAACAATACCAATACTGAACAATTTCGTAATTATAATAAAAATAAAACACTTCAACTAAATGTCCGTTTTTCTTTGTTCCTAATATTTTTTTAGTTTTTTTGTTTTTCTTCAAATTTACACAGAAATGGGCAGATATTATTATAAATTGTGCATTGTTTGATTGACGACGGTGTAAAACTGCGCCAAACACTTAAAAGTATTAATTTTGGGACAAGCTAAATTCAGAGGCAAAGTTACCCAAACACTGGATAACATTGCTCCTAAATGTATGTTTTTATATATATACGTAACGTGATTGCGGCTTTATAAGAGCATTGTAATACGATAGTAGGTATGATCTACTTTTAAATGATGTACATAACGACATATCATTTTATAATAATTTTCCGAAAAAAACTAAATTTCCGAAATTTGGAGAAAATTTTGGTGCAAAGTAGGCACATTTTACTACCTTAACCTACATAATTAAATGATACGATCAAACCAGCGGCTTATGTGTAAGTATCTACATACATAGCAATTTTCACGAATGCTATCGTACACGTAAAGTTAAAGTTAAAGTGGTAATTTACCTACTTATAATTTATTTTTAAGTATACCCTTGTTACGATGTTTGCGGTCGGAAGTTCAAATCCCAGTAAGTTAGTTAGTATTTACTTATTGACTTTAATATAATGAGCACGAATATTTATTCCAGTCTTGAATGTTTTTCACAAAGCGGTATATTATAAGCATGTAATTTAATTGGGTATAGGTACCTCTACTGAAGACGCCCACATGTGCCTAAAATCCCAAGCAACGCCATTTTCATGTTTACGCGACTTCCGACCCGAGCGCCGCCCCGCTTGTACATAAACGTAGACTTACGGCTCGGCCACGACTTCCATCCAGCGACGGTGGCAGCCCATGGCCTATAAAAGCCTCCACACATCGAACGCGAGTCGTGCGCGGCGCGGGGCGGGGCGGGCGCAGCGCGGGTCGGGCGCTGCGCGGGTCGGGCGCTGCGCGGGTCGGTATACCTCTCTCACTACCAACGCATTTTATATCTCTCTCACTATCCCTATTACTCGTAAGAAAGGCTCAAATAGGCTTCGCTTCGGCTCGTGCGTCAAATATCTGCAATCTGAGACAATCTTAGTTTTATCGCCCTTAGGTCAGTAATGCACTATTAATTTACAACCATTCGAGGGGAGACGACAGGTTATGTTTTGGACTTTTGTAATACACTTTGATTTATTTATTTAAAACGTGTGGATTTAGAAACTATTCTTTTATTTCGCTCCGCTTGACGCACAGCAATACCCCGGAGTGGTTTGTTATAGCCCATTTACGTTTTGTTGGAGGAAGCCTGTGCCCAGCAGTGACGCCTGTATAGGCTGGTGATGCCTCATTTATTTAAATATATCCCAACACAAATTCTATATATACAAAGTTTTTAGGACGGCAAAATATTTTCCCGTAAATCTACACCACCCAGTAGGTACCTACGCAATTACGTTTTGCGCTCTAATTGGTTAATTGTCCCGTCAGTAAAGAAAATTAATATCACTTATTCTGCTAAGTGTACGTAGGCAATCAAGGCTTAAGTACAAGTGAACTGTGAGGGTCACGGTGGTAAAACATAATCAGTACTGCACCTTGACGTTTGTGCTATGAGCAAATAGCTTTGAATTCTGCCTACAAGTATCCACACTGGAGTGCGCTGTTAATTATTTTGCTGACTGCAGATACTTATACAAGCAAAAAAGTGATCAAAACATTTCTAAACGACCTTCGCCTATGATGGTGTGAAACTGTAAAGTTATCAATACCATTCAAATGCAAAGTATTGGTCGATTCACGAAAGCTGGCGCGAGATTTGACAGAATTTCTATGAAAATAGCTGTCACTCAGTAGAAATCTCGCGCCAGCTTTCGTGAATCGACCTGTACTAAATTGCAATAGGTTCTCTATTGTATGGGCAAAAATCATTTCCCAAAGTGTCACTTCCCAAAAAATGTTTCCCAAATGATCATTTGGCAAAAAAACACTAGTCAAATTATTGTTTCGCATTATATCACTTGGCAATATCTCCTATGGCAAAATATTACTTCGCAAATTATTGTTTGGCAAAGTTTTACATAGTCAAGTTTCATTTGGTCAAACGTATTATTTAGCATAACATTCTTTTTCCAAATTATTGCATGGCATATGATTTAGATCCTAATTGTGTAGTGCATACGAAATCTATTTGAGTGAGATTACATAATTTTGCTCAGAGGGTAGTTTGTAAAAAACAAAAGTAAATAATTTACAGGTAAGTTTATGTTCTTTTGTACTTACCTATAGTACAAAAGAACATAAACTTACTTAATATATTGTTACCTTTATTTATTTTAAATCTATCGACAAATGATACAATTAATCTTACTCCTAAATACCAACATAGATAAATCTAGTCTAGTCAAACCCGCTCGCTATCGCTTCTGGTGCAAAAGTGCCCATAACGCTCACGGCATTACCCCGCTGGATGGCTATGGACAGCCTCTGCACCAGAAACGATTCGGAGCGGGGGTCCTCTCCCTTTTGCCTTAGTCGACGGCCTATGTCACGCACAAATTGCTTAGCGTCAGCTGCCCAGCAGCCCGCCGTTTCCACCGCAAAAGGGACGAAAATATACCCTGAGCCCAAAGGAGTATACTTTTGGCGCTTCACCGCCGCCTGAGACTCGGCCGCCGCTCCGCCCGCACGTACTGTGCGACTGAGATGAGAGGCGGCGAAGGTGCTAACGCACGTAGCGTCCCAGACTAAGCACCGCCCTCTCTCCCACGGCACTAACGTTAGGCCATCCGGCCGCTTGCCGTCCGTGCGACTAAGACCCGGAGGCTCAAGCACGGAAGGAACACCCGCTGACCTGAGCGCCCTCTGGACCACGTCGTTCAAGGCATGGTGACGCGGATGCCTCCCTACGCATCGCCGGCAACTCAATGCATGATGGCCGTCAGCTCCCACCATGGAACCGCAGATGCATACGTGTGGTTGACATACATCGCAGCCCAAGCGGAGAGCGACGGACACCCGCAACGAGTCACCGTCGAGTAACGTGCCTAGTTGAGGGGAGGGTAACGCCTGCAGCCAAGCCCCCGATTCCGGCCGCGATACTGCCAGAAGCCTTGCGCGGTCCACACCCGAAGTGTTCCCAACCAGACAGTCCAAGGTGGCCCTACACCCTACATCATCCCACGCGCGCTGGAGTCTTGGGTTCTCCGGGACGGCCGCACCTGGGTTGATAGCCAACCAACGCCCCACAGCGTCGGCCACATAAGGTATGCTTACCCCGTCGCCATCTAACGATAAAATCTCAGCAACTAAGTCAGCAACCCCATGGGCCGACGCCAAGAAGGCCGGCAGGCTAACGTCCCCCACACGCCGCACCCCAATGCCCCCGTGACGGATGGGCAAACCTGCTTGCGTCCACTGAATAAAATTCAGGGACACATTGACCACCGACTCAATCGTCGACTTAATGGCCAAATCAAAGGTCTCAATGTCACCAGGGAATAACCAAACTGGGGCCGTGCGCAACAGGTACGTGATCTTGGGAGCGGCAAAACACTTTTGCATTAAAATTAAGGCCACGTGCGGGGCCAAACCCTTCAGACGTTCGCCCGCCAGCAGAAGGAGATCCTTACGAATTTTGAGTGCCTCAGGAACTGCGGAAGGAAAAATCGGTGCACCAAGTAGGCAAAAAGAATCAGTGTTCAGTTCCTTGAGATCGGGTAAAAAACCCGAGAAAAAAGAGAAGAGAGAAGCTGACCGCGGTCCACAGGGGAAAAACTCGCATTTGGAGGTATTCACTTCCAGCTCCAATTCCTTCAGGCGCGGCAGCAAGACGAGTAGGACTTGCTCCACCTCTTCCGGTTTGCCCCCAATGGTACCATCATCGAGGTACCAGATGTTAAGCGGGGACTTAAGCTCGGTAATGATCTTCTGGATTGCGATGCTGAAAGTGAGTGGACCCAGTGGATCCCCCTGTTGAGCCCCCACTTGTGACAAAATAAGGTCATCCCCGTAAAAAAGGTTGGAAGGTGAAGAATAAACCTGGTGAAGGAAAGAAAACAGCGCAGGAATCTTCTCCCTAACCTCACCCAGCAATACGTCCCTCTCCACTGTGTTAAAGGCGTTAAGCGTTTATGTTCGCTTATGACAAGCCATTTTTTCCACCCTGGTACTTAATGTGCGAAATGATAATTTACATTAAAAACAAAGTTTTAACCGACTTCAATTTAGTACTCCGCCAAGCCACGAGCACTGCATTTCCTATTTTTTACAATTTACCACATGAACTGATTTCCGATAGCAAATGCGTTGATTACTATAGAAAAAAAACCGAATCGCTGTATGTGGGCCGATAATATTTGAGAACTTCCATCGATTCCCCAAGATCATCACCAATGGCACTTCATTAGTTCCTATTTCAACGGAATCTTATCAGAACCTGTGACGTACTTTTGCACTTTTAAGTACATAATTGAGGAATTCGATAAGTCATCTGTAGTCTTCATCATCAATTCCTCGCCACCAAATTTATGATTCCGGATGTAAATACACGAGTTATAACAGAAAATACCAAAATCACTACACGCGTGCCTTATAAAATTGAGGAGTCCCCTCAATTCCTCATGGATCCCATCATCTAACTGAATTTTGAAAAAAATGGGACCCACCTGGAAGTATATACATACGAACAAAAAAAAAATTTTCCGAATCGGTTCATCAATGACGGAGTTCTGAGGTAACAAACATTGAAAAAAAAAAAAAAAAAAAAAAAATACAACCGAATTGAGAACCTCCTCCTTTTTTTTGAAGTCGGTTAAAAATTTGAACAAATTTTTTGTTTGGAAAACAATATTAGCCCGAACAAAGTGTTTGCTTAATAAACTTTTGTCTTAATAACATTTGACAAAGCAAAATTATGCCAAATGATATTTTGACCAAATGAACAAAATGCGAAACAAAAATGTGCTATTTGTTCGTTTGGGAAATAAAACTACTGCCATAAGTTTTGTGGGAAGTGAAATTTGGCGCAAAATATTTTGCCGAAACAGCAGGATACCATTGCAATATAGCATCCAAAACCATGCTTAACTTAAACACACTATATTAACCTTAAACGCATCAAATATGTAGGCATACTATCTTTCATCGACCAATAATGGAAAACGAGCATGACATGTATTGGCTGCCGTTGGTACTGTCCGGAATGTGTCCACTACGCGACATACGAAGGATATTGGAATGCCTCGCTCGAGTTGTATTTAAATGGCGCGATTGCGTTGGCATTACAATCACACCGCGGAATGTTCACTGCCAGGTTCCTGATACCGCGCGGACGCGGGTCCGCGCTACTGTGCGAAAGAGTTAGAGATACCGCCCGACCCGCACCGCGCACAACCCGCGTTCAATGTGTGGAGGCCTTAATACTCAGGGCAATGCTATACGTGTGGCCACAATAAGGGGCAGAAGGGCTCAATTAAGAATTGATCTAATAATGGCTGATGGCTTACCATAAACAACCTACTGCATTTGGGAGGGTAATGGTTTATTTTCCGTAACCTGCTAAATCAGTTGCAGCAACCAAAGAAAGTGGAACTATGACAAGTACAATTGCCATTTCCCTTTCTGTCACACTTATTGCATTGCTTACATTTGTATGCTACTAACTCGCTCGGACGTGGTATTATTATTACCATAGCTTGTCCTGAGTATTACCTAGGTATAGGTCCATGCAGCATCAGTGGCAGCGGGCATGTGCTACCAAACTCGATCGGACGTGGTATTTATTATTGCCATAGCTTATCCTGAATAAGGTCCATGCAGCAGTGGCAGCGGGCATATGCTGCCAACTCGCTCGGACGTGGTATTTATTATTACCATAGCTTATCCTGAATAAGGTCCATGCAGCAGTGGCAGCGGGCATATGCTACCAACTCGCTCGGAGTGGTATTTATTATTACCATAGCTTATCCTGAATAAGGTCCATGCAGCAGTGGCAGCGGGCATATGCTACCAACTCGCTCGGACGTGGTATTACTTATTATTTATTATACGTCCATGAAGCCACGGCAGCGGGCATCGGAGCACGGCCTAGCGCTCCCAAGTATGGCGCACTTAATAAGTAGGTATCGCCAAATTTTATTAAGGACTAAATAATCATTTGTTGCAATGAACAATGAATCAATTATGTCTCGGGTTTAGGCAGAAATGGCAGAATAACAGTGCTTCGTTCGAGCGAACGAAAGAAACGACCCTTTTGTTTTGCAGCAACACGTAGGTACAGTCACCAGCAATACGATCTGCCACAACATAGCACGCATAAATATATCAGACATAGAGATGTCTAATGCCATAAGGACGTGTCAGATATTTTTCCCGGCTTTGTTTCGGCAGATATTGATGCCGGTGACTGTACCTACACATCAGCAATCGTTTAAGTTCTTTTTTTGCTGTTCTATTATCTCGGTTTGAGTAGTTGTACTACAGCAAATAGATCATAATTTAAGTAATTGACGTACCTACTTAACAATACTGCGACAGTAGGTAGTTGGGATGCGTCAAAGTAGTAAAAGTGACTAAAATTATCATAATTATTTTTCATTCACTCATCAATTCATCATTCTGTTATGATTATGTTTTTGTACGATTTTGTTTCTGTGTAAACACAAACGTTTTTCTATCTAAATAAATAATTTCCCCATTCCAGAGAGCAAACAGCAGCCAGAAACATGCTCTCCACCGACAAGAACTTAGCAGTATGGGGGAAGGAATGCGACACCTATTGCAGAGACAACTGCGGAGGACTTCTCATCTGTAGACTGTGCAAGCCCTGCATCGGGAGACCACTGAGGCACAGTCTGCTCAGGGCACACAGGGAACACTTGCATAAAGGGGACTTTAGGAGACTCTATCCGCCGCCAATGGTAAGCCAAACGACGACGTGTGTACTCTAAGATACAGTCAATGTTTACTAAGCAGACACGTACGCTTACGAATTTGAAAATTTCGATCAAAGTGAAAAATTTAATCGCCACGAGCGGGAACAAAACATTTACTGTTAAGTACTTAATTTGGGGTAGCGCATTGTTATAACGATTCTCAATATAATTTGAGACGTTGGTGCCGTTTCAGAAGTTGTAACAACTTCGCGGTAGATGTCGCTACGAGCCTCCTTATGGTGTACCTACCTAGAGAAAAAGCGAAATGATTGGAAGATTCGTCCCCACGAGCTTAGCCCACGCCCCACAGTAGCTCAGTTGGTTCAGAGCGATGCACGATATATTATGAAGAGGTTGTGGGTTAAAATCCCGCTCGTGGGAATTATTTTTTATTTTTTTTCAATCTAAGATAACCGACTTAGACTATGATCCCACTATCTCTGCACCTCGTTGCGTGTCATATCGGCGCCGGGAGTTGCATTGCGGGAAAGTGCATAGATTATTGTGACCCGTTAGATTAGTGGTTACACTGCACGGTACGCAGAGAAGGGTAGGTACCTTCCTTAAATTAAGGTAGTACGGTAGAGAAAGAGAACCCTAAAAGACACCGACATTCCGGGCACTGAATACCGTCCCCTTACTCTACTGTCCCGTTAAAATACTTAGAAGGCTTTTGTAAAAGAGGGCATCTAGATATTCAGTAACACTGAAGAGGAAAATAAATACGAGGTCAGTTTCACCTTACATCTCGTACAATAGGTACCCGTAAGCTCCGTCAATCAGAATGAGTGGACGCAACACACCTGTTATGACCTGGAACATGGAGACAGATTGACCGTAAGAAAACTTTTTTTCAGCAACAAGGAGCACAGGTGGACTACAAACACCTGGAAACGCTGAGTGAAGCCAACAAACTGCAACATCTGTGGTACCAGGGGAAATGCGATAAAGACAGCACTTGGTGTACATAATATATAGATGTATTAAATTATTCAATTTCTTCTTTCTTACAAAATATTTGATACCCTGAACATTCTTAACGTACCTACAGTCACCAGAATTTATTATCAGCATCATATCACCCGAAAGACGTCACCTGCTGGACTAAAGGAAATCATAAGAAAGTTTTACCTAATGCTACAGTTGACATTGCTCTGGATTATATTTTTTATTTTGGTACTTAATAATAAAAAAGTAAATAAGTACTTAATAATAATAATAAAGTATCACTATGTATGGCATTTAATCTCTGCTAAGGCCTAAACGCACTGACAGCGGTGGCGGCGCGGCGCGGAGGCGGTACCGGTTGTAATGTTCGAGCTAATATGAAACGATCCGCACAGAGCGGCGCGGTATTCTGTGCGAACCCTTCCTTATTAGTTCGAACATTACAAGCGGTACCGCCTCCGCGCCGCACCGCGCGGCTCCGCCACCGCTCTGTCAGTGAGTTTCGGCCTTTAGGAGTTGTTTCGGTGAGTTCATAGATGGCGCTATGGTGTTAAGCAAAGGTTTAATCGCCATACAAAAAGAGAGATATCTCTAATGTCTACACTAAAACTACCTGCAACACTCATTATTTTAGACTTAAGACTGTCTTTATAATTTAACTAGTATCTGGTACTATATATATGTATCCAATTACCCATTGAGGCAGCTCGATCAGGAATTTCTGCTCGTTCAAAACGTCCTTGATTAGCACGAGTAGGTACGTTGGCACTGTTTGCCACACGCGACAGGGGTACCCACAAGTGGCACAGGCCCACAAGGCCGCACCATTGCTACTACGACACTAACGCCCACGGCGACTTTTTGTAGCGATGCTGTCGCGCGTTTTTGAATCGCGCATCGCGACACCAGCAATATAAATTTGGGCCATTTATTTGCGACTGCATCGCGACAACATCACTACAAAAAGTCGTCGTGGGCGACAGCCCTAAACCGTGACATAGATATGAAATAATGAAAATAAATTACGAATTTGGTATTAAAAAAATATGATGGCGGTTTAGTGAACAAAAGATGGTGTTATTTTTCTTACTTTGCTTTCTGAGTTGTGTAGTATTTTTATATGCAAAGATTATCAGTTTGATGTCTTTGCTGGTAGGTAATGAAATATCATATTTGGTTTCAATAACACACATAATAACTTTCAAATTGTCTTTCAAAATTTATACAACTGTAGTGACCTTACAAATAACAACTTTGTTCTTATAACTACGCGCTCAGGCACATGCAATCTTCTTCATTCTTTAATCTCAATTCAAATAGTTACTGCACCATAGACTGCAGTAATCCCAAAATGTAACTGCCAAGGTCTTCATCTTGATTAGTCCACGAGACATATATGTTTTTAGTAGTTTCATCATCACCTTCAACTTTAATGAGCACCGACTCAACAGAGATATTACCATCTGATATGGTAATTGACCAGCCGGATAGTTTCTCTGTCAGCAAAGCTTTCAGTTTCTCTGCAGTCTTAATCGCTGGTCCCGGGTCGTCCAGGCGGACAGTGCTTGTGAAGCGGATGACATGCCTGTTTATACCGATTTCATCACACATTTCATCAATGTCCATGAGAGAAAGTCTGTTATCTTTGACACAAAGGACTCCATGCACTATGCGTCTCCTTTTCGGGTCTGGAGGTTGTGCATTGTATCTCACAGCTTCAGCCTTCAGTAGTCTTAAAGAGACATCTATTGGAATCTTTGTTGGGGTGGTGATAGTGCAAGTCTCTCCATTGGCAGGCATGTAGCAGTTTATCTTGAACTCTTTCTCAATTTTGTCTTTCAGAAATTCCATTTTCTGAGCTTCACCATGCACTAGCAGAACGTTTTTCGGTTCACAATACTGAATCAGCTGCATAATGCCCTTAGCATCAGCGTGGGCCGAGAATGACATGTATTCAACAGCCATTTTGACTTCGACTACTTGGCGATTTTCAAATTCTACTTTTTTCGCTCCATTCAGAATCTTATGGCCCACAGTGCCTTGGACGCAGAACCCGGGCATGATTACCATGTTTTGTTCATAAGGTGCCCATTTCTTGAAGATATTTAGCGACAATCCTGCATGCAACATGCCTGGAGTCGCGAATACAACCATCGCCCCAGGATTGTCTATGTATGTTTTATCAAATGGTTTAATATGTTTAAAATCAAACATGTTTCTCTGGACAAATGTCTTCCGAATCTTCTGGTTAGTCCATGTGATGAACATTTTGTAATAATTGTTGGCCTTTTCTGTTAGACCTAGTGCAAAATAGACTGGGCACTTCAGATTCATCCGTTCCCAGTAGGTTTCCAACAATATACACAGCTCCTGGGCTCGTCCTAGGGCAAATACTGGTATAAGCACCTTGCCACCTTTTTCTACGCATTCATGGACTTTTTTTAAGAAATCTCTTTCACGGCATCTTTTAGAATCTCTGATAGTAGTAGCGTAGGTTGACTCTGATATCAGCAAGTCGGGTCTGCATTTGTCAATCCAAGCTGCTCCTAAATGTCTGTCTGGTGTCATATTGTAGTCACCAGTATACACTACTGACTGAGATCCGACTCTAATCCAGAACATTGCAGCACCGAGCACATGACCTGCATAGTATGCCTTAATTTCTAAATCATTGTCCACCATTACAGACTGGTGCAAAGTCACCGCAGTGACTTTCTTTATACAATCCTTGATCATCTGCGATGTGAAGAAGTTGGATTCACCTTTCCTCTCCACTGCAACTTTTCTCATGTCCTCTAGCAGTATCGGAGCTATGGCCTTCGTGGGGTGTGTCATGTAGATGGGTCCGGTGTATCCGACCATCTCGGACATGTAGGGCAATGCGCCGCAATGGTCCAGGTGGAAGTGCGAGATGATCACACAGTCGATCTGGCTCGTAATCGGGCCTTCTGGAACGATGTACGAAAAATCTGGGAAGCGGCGTTCGTCGTTGTAACCCATGTGCATACCACAATCCAGCATGATGTTTTTTCCACCCATGGATAGGAGAATGCAACTCCTGCCGACATCCTGGCCCGCCCCCAGGGGGGTAATCTTGATTTCCGGCATCACCCACAAACGAAACTAACTTTTTATTCGTCAATACAGTGGCGCAATAACTACACTTCCACCAGCATAAAAAAGGTTAGGTTTCAAGGATAAACATCAACAACGCCAATGGTTGTTCACATGCTCGTGCTTAAACACATGATTAAATCCTCAGCTACTTATCCTTTACAGACGATATTAACCAAAGTTTTTATCAGTCGCAAGTTAACGTCAAGGTGTAAGTAAGTGCGCCGAATCTACCACTTTTTCTCTGAGGAAAAGTTAACCACGCAGCCTACTTTTAACAGTATCTGAACGCAGAAAAGACTGTAATTAATACAATTATTTATCTCAGAAATCAAATAAATTGATTCAATAGGAATAAATTGTCTGTCATACCACAGCACAACACATGAACACAGAACACAAATCCGTCACATTTATTATCATTTTTTTTTTTTTTAGATTCGTCCATTCGGACAGGCTAAGACCATGGGCCATACTGCACATTTATTATCAGTCTGTGTCACCATGTCACGGTACCGGTTAATGTACAGCCATGATAATGCACGGCCAAATAATGTACAGCCCAATAATCCGCGTCCATACTGTACGTGGATTATCAAGCTGTACATTATTGGGCCGTGCATTATCACCCTGAGCAAACTTGGTCCGGGGCAATAATTGGAAGCCAATTTCGTCCGGGCTGATAATGCACGACCCAATAACCCGAGTCCACAAAAAGTGGACGCGGATTATCAGGCTGTACATTATTGGGCTGTGCATTATCACCCTGAGCAAACTTGGTCCGGGGTAATAAATGGAAGCCAATTTTGTACGAGGTGATAATGCACGGCCCAATAATCCGAGTCCCTGTGGCTTTGGATTATCAGGCTGTACATTACTATGCGGACTGAAAATTTCCGGTGAGTTGACGCCACCCCGCTGCGCGGGGTGTCTATTTCTAGTCTGAGGGACACAAGTGAACCCTAACCTATTCGACCTAAGACAGAGTTCGCTTATGACAAGCCATTTTTTCCGCCCTGATAATGCACGGCCCAATAATCCGCGTCCACAAAAAGTGGACGCCGATTATCAGGCTGTACATTATTGGGCCGTACATTATCACCTTGAGCAAACTTGGTCCAGGGTAATAATTGGAAGCCACTTTTGTCCGATGTGATAATGCACGACCCAATAATCCGCGTCCACAAAAAGTGGACGCCGATTATCAGGCTGTACATTATTGGACCGTACATTATCACCTTGAGCAAACTTGGTCCGGGGCAATAATTGGAAGCCACTTTTGTCCGGGCTGATAATGCACGACCCAATAATCCGAGTCCACAAAAAGTGGACGCGGATTATCAAGCTGTACATTATTGGGCCGTGCATTATTGGCTCCCCCATGTCACCAATCACCGGTGTCACTAACATAAGTAACATAACATACCGGCCGGCATACACAGTAGATAACACGTTAGCGCTTAAGCTAGTTTTACATGACGCCAAAAGCGACTGCAGCGTTTAATTTAGTCACTCGAACACAATCAACTTTCATGTTGACATACGGAGTAACTAAGTATTACTAGGCAGTATGGCCCATGGTCTTAGCCTGTCCGAATGGACGAATTTAAAAAAAAAAAAAAAAAAACTGTGGTTGACATGTAGTTGACATTTTCATTATGACACTGACAACTATATATAGAAAAGTACTTTGTGCTGACAACTGACTGACATGTATTTAATATTTTAAATAATCGCCTTTTCCTAGTTTTCCTGGAAGCTGAATCTGTCTATGAAATTGCGATTTAAAATATTTGTATAGCGTGTCATTGCGTATTGAACGTGCTTTTTCTATCGGGGAAGTTGGTTGATAGTTCGTTGGATTTTTCGTATACGGTCGTAAACCGCTATTTCCAACGATAATGTTAATTGAGTATGAGTGTTTGTGATAAGCTTATCAATCGGCATCAACCGTCGCCGGCTCGCCCAGTGAGGACGTGTACAGTTGTACGCTAAGCCCTGTGCATTCAATAATTTTTCTTTTTTAATTAATAAGTAATTACAATATGTCCGGAGAGGGTTCCAGTGGCGATGTCAACAGGAAGGTGGCTCTGATAACCGGTATCACAGGACAGGTAATTATTTAATTAAATATTTATTTCCTTCGTGTCATTTCGGAGTGTCCAGGGATCTAGGGAAGTATGTACTTATCACTCATTACTTAACTCATTTAATTGCTAAGCTGTACAAAATCCAGAATATCAAAATTAAATAAAGTCATCTTAATTCAACTGGTGCCTAAAGTAAGTCTTTTTTGAAAACTTAAATTACTATAATTTAAAAAATCCTTTGGCCTTTATTGCCCAATATGAGAGGTTAATGATGATACCTTCAAGCCAAACAACAGGGGAGTCCAGGGATCTAGGGAAGTATGTACTTATCACTCATTACTTAACTCATTTAATTGCTAAGCTGTACAAGATCCAGAATATCAAAATTAAATAAAGTCATCTTAATTCAACTGGTGCCTAAAGTAAGTCTTTTTTGAAAACTTAAATTACTATAATTTAAAAAATCCTTTGGCCTTTATTGCCCAATATGAGAGGTTAATGATGACACCTTCAAGCCAACCAACACCATGTCATGGACACCATAGCCTAGCGATTCCCAAACTTGACCACAGCCCATTCAAAACAAAAGCTCTTATTTGGGGGTGTATGCCCTCCTCATAGTAGACTGCAGCCAAAATAATAGCTGTGTATATATGTTAAGGCCAATATAATATAATATACTTCAGTAGTGGGTTTCAACACTTTAACGGGTTTGTGGGATATCGTTGGACACCTTATTTAAAAATATTATGGGTTTCTTAAAACGATTTTTCCAGTTAGTGCTTTGTTTTTAATTTATGTTTTAGTCATGTGTTGAGTTGAGTCATAAGAAGATTTCCGGGATAAAAACTATCTTATGTCCTTCCTTGGGATAAAAACTGTTGGTTACTATACTACTAGCGGTTAAGTGTGAAGAGGTAACAGTCAATGTAGTGTACTATGTAATGTGTCGGCCTAAAGTGCAATAGATGTTTTCGAACCCTCTTGTCCATCTATTGCCTTCTTTCTGGCCTCTACAACAATAACTAATTACTGTTCATATATATTTGGCTGCTACTAACCATATTATGATATTGCCTTCTTTCTGGCCTCTACAACAATGACTAATTACTGTTCATATATATTTGGCTGCTACTAACCATATTATGATATTGCCTTCTTTCTGGCCTCTACAACAATGACTAATTACTGTTCATATATATTTGGCTGCTACTAACCATATTATGATATTGCCTTCTTTCTGGCCTCTACAACAATAACTAATTACTGTTCATATATATTTGGCTGCTACTAACCATATTATGATATTGCCTTCTTTCTGGCCTCTACTACAATGACTAATTACTGTTCATATATATTTGGCTGCTACTAAACATATTATGATATTGCCTTCTTTCTGGCCTCTACAACAATGACTAATTACTGTTCATATATATTTGGCTGCTACTAAACATATTATGATATTGCCTTCTTTCTGGCCTCTACAACAATAACTAATTACTGTTCATATATATTTGGCTGCTACTAACCATATTATGATATTGCCTTCTTTCTGGCCTCTACAACAATGACTAATTTCTGTTCATATATATTTGGCTGCTACTAACCATATTATGATATTGCCTTCTTTCTGGCCTCTACAACAATGACTAATTACTGTTCATATATATTTGGCTGCTACTAAACATATTATGATATTGCCTTCTTTCTGGCCTCTACAACAATGACTAATTACTGTTCATATATATTTGGCTGCTACTAAACATATTATGATATTGCCTTCTTTCTGGCCTCTACAACAATAACTAATTACTGTTCATATATATTTGGCTGCTACTAACCATATTATGATATTGCCTTCTTTCTGGCCTCTACAACAATGACTAATTTCTGTTCATATATATTTGGCTGCTACTAACCATATTATGATATTGCCTTCTTTCTGGCCTCTACAACAATAACTAATTACTGTTCATATATATTTGGCTGCTACTAACCATATTATGATATTGCCTTCTTTCTGGCCTCTACAACAATGACTAATTACTGTTCATATATATTTGGCTGCTACTAACCATATTATGATGCTGTCTGTACATAGTTTGTCTTCAAATGATCAGATGCAACGAGTACACTGTACAGGCAGATTTTGTGACTGAGAAGGTATCAAAGTCATTTAAAAAAAAAATGTTACAATATTTACTTGCCTACAAAGATATATTCTGGAATATAATTTCCATTGAAAGGTCACTTTGGAATTTGATGAAAATTTTATACCTCAGCTTGTTGATGTTGAAAATGCTACATCTTCCCTAACAGAAAGTATATAAGTCTACTGTGTCACTTTTTAAAACTGAGATTTAAGGGTTTTAATTTACCAAAGGTGGGGTTTTTTGTAGGGACCATCTTCTAGGCACGTTAGAAGTCCATAGTGTAACATTATCCTATAAACTCTGGAATTATATCAAGAAAAAGAATCACAACAAGATAAAGTTGATTGACCCGTTTCATTGATAAGTTTTTTTTTTATGTAAGTACATAACATTCCACCAAAATAAATACATTCTGGCAATATTGACTGTTGAAACAGTTGGGCTAATAATTTAAACAAGTGTGCAATAAGTGAGCTACTTCTTTTCATGACACCAGTTATTATCAGAACTTATTCCCGCGGTTTTTCCCGCGTGGCAAGAACATTTTATATAAATCGAGAACAGTGTATTTCTTCGTGATAAAAACCGGCCTATGCCTATACAAACACTAAGTGTGAGTGTGCTAAACTTGCACGCTCACTCACACATATAAAAACAAAATTGCACAAAACTCGAAATAGGTGATCTTGACAGCATTGCGACGTGTGCTGCAGAATGTGCTTAACTTATTTGGCTTGCTTGAAAACGTAGCTTCACTAGGTTGCGTTGTTCTTAATGCTCTGCCTATCTTTTTTCTCGCTATGAGGTCGCAAGCAGACCAATTGGCGCAAGCGGATATCTTGCTGCACGACAAAACAATAAACGAAAGTTGTCTATAATAAATCGTTAAAGTTTAAATCAATACACCGAATACGGGTTTGAGTTTAAGAGTCCGCAGCGCAGTAAGCTCGGCCGAATTTCACCTTCCCATACAAACGGAGTTTCGTTTTCATTTTAAAACTTTGTGTTGGATTGTGACTTAACTTTGCATATACAATGACATGAGGTATATCTGTCTGTAATTAGTTTATGCGGTTCCAATTTATAAAACAAACGAAATACAAAACATATACCTACAAGTTTTCTATGAAAAACTTAAATTCGCTGTATTTTTTTACAATGTTATCTGAAGCTACGTAAACTAATTACAGACCTGGGGCCCGTTTCATCAAGCACCAAGTTACAAATTACAAGCGGAAGTCTCTTTCTATCAAAAGGTATTGAAAAGAGATTTCCGCTTGTAATTTGAAACTTGTTGCTTCATGAAACGGGCCTCTGGATATACCTCATGTCATTGTAGGTACATGCAAAGTTTCGTTACAATCCAATACTTACGTAGTTTTAAAATGAGAGCGTAACTACGTATGTATGGAGAATCGAGCTTACTGCGGAAGTATCGGAATAGTTCGCTTTCCCAACTTACAGATGGAAGGCCAAGTTGACCCATATAAACGAGCCTTAATGGCGGAAATGTATAATGATCTGACCTTCCTTGAGCATTGACTTTTTCTTAGAAATTAAGTCATCTTGACTGAATACTTCCGAAGCTTAAAGTTAGAAAGAAGCGTTAGAAAAACGAATCGGAAATACCATTGTCATTACCAAGATTGAATTTCCAAGTTATAAAAACTCAAACCCAAATCATGCCATCCTGCTCTACTGCATAGCACGTGCTCTTCCGCGTAGTGTACCTAAGGTTGTCTCGTTTTGTTTGACACTGGTGCGCGCACGATAGTGTCACTGTGGGAGGTTGCAGACATGTTCGAGTGAATTTACATACACCTCGGAGGTGCGTGATAACTTAGTTTAACCGCAGTGGCAAGAGGGGCAGGCCTACCATATATATATATATTATTATTGTAAGTTATAAGACCTTTTATATGTACCCATTTACTACTAATAAAATATTCTTATTCTATTCTATTTATTCTTATGACGAGTAACGTTGCCACATTATGTTTCTGCCTCCTATCCTC
Organism: Epinotia demarniana; assembly: GCA_945867215.1. NCBI lineage: Eukaryota > Metazoa > Arthropoda > Insecta > Lepidoptera > Tortricidae > Epinotia > Epinotia demarniana. The sequence goes on along the minus strand of OX244274.1, from coordinate 18,282,211 downwards.
GCTATTTCCCACGTTACTCGACGACTCTGTCGCAGGGCCGGCAGGGTATAAAAGTGACCACCACACTATACACTCAAATGAACATTGAACCCCCAGGATGGCTCATACCTCGCGGAATTCCTCATGGAGAAGGGTTACGAGGTGCACGGGATCCTCCGACGCTCGTCCTCGTTCAACACGGGCCGCATCCAGCACCTGTACGAGAAGCCCGCGTGTCACACCGGCGGCTTGATGCACCTGCATTACGGGGACCTCACGGACACCACTTGCCTCATCAGCATCATCGTCAAGGTACATTCAAATTAGCTATTTTTAACCCCCGACGCAAAGAGAGGGGTGTTATAAGTTTAACGTCTCTGTCTGTATATCTTTGTATCGTGTCTGTAGCTCCCAAACGGATGGACCGATTTGAATGCGGTTTTTTTGTGTCGTAGATAATTTTATCCCGAGTGTTCTTAGCCATGTTTCATGAAAATCTGTTCAGCCGTTTTTGAGATATTGGACTTTGAAATGAAATTATCAGAGGTTTTCAACTTTTTTAATTTGTAAGTAGTTATAGGAGAATTACCGAACTAAGTTTCGTTACAGATTATATAATAGTTCTACCAACAGATACTCAAGGCTGAATAAAAAAGGGAATACCGACCGTTTTCCATGCCAACAAAGTTTTACAATGGAGCGACCTAGAACGCTTGGGTCGGTGCCCGCTCGTGGCGGCCAATCGACTCTAGGGTTGACACCTCGCAGCAATGATTTTATAATTAATAGTTGAGTAAAATAAAAATAAAGAAAATATTTTTGAAATAATCCGATGAAATCATTTTTATTATGATGTGTCTACAATTGATGTACCTTAATGTAGTGTTAAATGCTCTTTTCTTTCTTTTAATGTTCGGTTATTAAATTTAAAAGGGTGAAAACTCTGAATCTGATGAATAATTTGAGTAAGTACTTATTCGAACGGAAAGAATTCAAGATGAAGTTATTTTTTAATAATTGGTCACAACTTTTATTGTGAGCGTAAGTAGCATCCGGCCGTGAGCGCGTCTGCCAACCGACTGGCTGCATCGCCGCTAGCGGCGCGCAAAGTGTAGGTACTCTGTAGGTATTTTGTTTCCACGGTGCAGCTAGGCAGCATTGGTTTCGTCGGAGAGCCAACTCGAGTCGACGTTCTGGGACACTTAATAAATCCCTAAAACCAAACGCCATAGGACAGGCGCTGCAGTGTAAATTATAGGTTCTGGCTACCTATGTTAATATTATTCACCACTTGATTTCAATAAATATAGCTAGCGACGCAAGGTTGCACGGCGCATGCTCGACATAATTTCACTACAATACGATTTCACGCTTTGTGACTGGCTATACGCATGGCTATTTGCTCATGATAAGTGTTATGGTACTTAAGGTTTATTTCATGCGGCGATAAAGTTTACAATATTCGTTTAACGTTTAATCGAGATGAAACCCAATGCTCATACGAAATATTTTAAGAGAGACAGTGCAGTGAAATATAATCTCGCTATTCGGAGCAGCCGACTGGGAAATGTAATACAAACTTCCTCACCATACAAACTTCTATGTAGGGTGGGTCACGTTTCTCTGCAGCAGACTGTACCTTCACCTTACAGTTAACTGAATATATTATGGGTGATTCTTTAGCCTTGAGTAGTTCATGATTATATGTTTGAGTCAGTTTGTAATTGCAGTTATATATCTGTAGTTGCACCACCCACAATTTGTCTCCTTTGCCCAAATGTTGATTAGTAGAGATTACTTACGGCATTAGGTCCGCCTTTTGTACGATAAGTTGTTCTTTTGTGCAATAATGATTAAATAAATCAATTTGTATATAGCTAGCAGGTGCCCATGGGCGGCGGTAATCGCTTACCATCAGGTGATCCGCCTGCTCGTTTGCCTCCTATCACATAAAAAAAAAAAGCCCAGTGGTTCAGGCATGCGGCTGTCAAACGGCGGTCGTGGGTACGAATCCCGGCTCGTACCAATAAGTTTTTCGGAACTTATGTACGGAATATGATTTCATATTTACCGTTAGCTTTTCGGTGAAGGAAAAACATCGTGAGGAAACCTGCATACATCTGCGAAGAAATTCAAAGGTGTATGTGAAGTCCCCAATCCGCACTGGGCCAGCGTGGGGACTACTGCCCGTTCCCTCTCATACATGAGAGGAGGCCTGTGCCCAGCAGTGGGACGTATATAGGCTGATGATGTGAAGTCAATTTGCAATTGGTGATGTTTTTAACAGTGTTCCAAATTGTTTTCGGATTACTTGATAGAAGATTTCTCTCATCTATATACCGAGGGAACATTTTGAAAAACGGAGGAATTTTTTGAAGATATATAAACAAACCTAAAACCTCACAGACTTTTCCTTATTATATTATTAAGTCACATATAATGTGATTGTGATTATTAGGTAAAAATTGTCAAGAATATATATTAGCCGGCAAAACTAAAAAAAAAACAATATTAAGGGGGTGCATTGGAAATTATCGCTTGCTTTGAAACGCCGTTCTGACTAGATTATGAAACAATAAGGTCTGATTTTCAGATATCTGATTCTTGACTATATGATTGTTTATCTGATTTAATCGATACGTGATTGCCTAAAACTTCCTCGATGGAAAAAAAACCAAAGTTGGGTGTATTGTTTTTCCCAGCCTACTCAACAATACATTATTTTACAACACAGTCAAGTTAATACTATAGTATTTTATCTCATCTAAAATCTCACTTAATGAAATAAAAATAAAACTTCAGTTTATCGAAATTTGTCCAAAAAGCCATTCCCGAAGAGTGTTGCATCTCTTTTTCTCGTGCGCGGAAAGCATAAGCGTGCCTCTGTCAAGGGGGCGTGGTCGACTCGAATCAAGGCATCCCATTAATTGTAAACCGTTTTCTTCTAGACTCGACCGAAGGAGATCTACAACCTCGGTGCGCAGTCGCACGTCAAAGTTTCCTTCGAGCTGAGCGAATATACAGCGCAGGTGAGTCATAACATAATTAAGGGGGGTGCATTGGAAAATATAATTAATAATTGAAGTTTAAATTAAAATCTTGACCTAACGCTCTTAACTTCTTGGCTTAAGAGGGGGCGCTTCGCGAAATGGGAGTTCTTAGATTGAATATTTACCTATCCTCGTAGCGCCCAGCACGCAACAACGAACAGTGGAAGTTTCTCTTTAATGGAATTAATTTGAATTTTCATCAACTGACACCGCCTTTTAAAAGGCGCGTGGGCGCTACGAGGCTATGACAAACTAAACCGACTGCCAGGAAAACTAACATACAAAAACGACATCATATTTGCAATATATTCGTCGAAAAATAACCATTCAATACCACAATTGCCTCTATAGAATAAAAAGGTCGAAACATGTCTTATATTTACCTAATTTCAATGGTGTGACGTTCCCGTGCATATAATTTACGTAAAAATTGTTTGTATAAAAAGACCTAATTCCCGACACTGTACTAGACCGAACTATTCCGCAACGGTTCTGCTCTTTAGTACGTTTAGTTCACCCGGAGCGAGAACCAGAGAGAGAGAGAAGAGCGAGCAGTGACACTGATAGAAAAACGATGCGATCCGATTCAATGACCGAGCGACCGAACGTATCCGAATGGCTCTCGGCGTACGCGAGCGACAAGGAACGAAAACTGTGTGAATAGAATTAGTGTACTAGTGAACTAAAAGACCTAAAAGACCGAACTAGTACATTTGAGCGATTGTACTAGTTTGGAGCGATCCGCTCAGTGACCGAGCGCGCACAAGCCTAGAGCGAAAGGACTGGCGCCGGCGCAGAGCGTAGTTTTATTCACCCGACCTATGACCTCGCGCATGCGCCGTGGCAGGCGCACTTTCCCCGCGCGGGGGGGCTATCTCTGTCTCACTCGCGCGTATCCGTCCCGCTCTAATTTGTTGCGGATTAATACCGTGTCTAGTTGTAAGCTTTTTTGTTGTTTAGCTTTTGATATTGCCTAGCTATTTGACTAGCGGGGTTTTTTTTGTAGTCCCCTTTCAGACTTATTGAGGTTAAACGTATTTGGCGTACAGGTCTTTTTTATTTAGCGCGATATCTCTTTCTCCCGTCGCGTGTTTCGTGCGGTTCGGTATTGTACGATTCTCACCGAACAGGCAGGGCCGGAGCGCATTCTATTACATGCAATGGAATTCCAACCGTATAAACAGTAATTACATTTCGTATTTGAATGAATCGTGCATCCACTGCGAGGCGGCAGCTGACGCGGTCGGTGGGGATTGTAATCAAATATGAATTGTATCTGCTGTATAGACTGTTCAAATTCCTTTGCGTGTAATAGAATGCGCTCTGGCTCGACCCGTTCGGTAAGAATCGTACAATATCTTCTGTTGCCGTTTGCGACATTGTTAATTAATAATATTTTGAAGTTTAAATTACATAAACAAAAACAAATGATATTTTGTCAGTTCACTCGGAAAAACTATCAAAATACCTTACATCAATCTAAATCACTGTTTTGCTATAATACCGATTTCCTTAAGTTTACGGTCAAAGAGAACACCATATCGAGTTAACATTAGCAAGCTACCCAAATTGTTGAGTGTTACCTTGGCCTAAAGAAATACAAAACTTTATACAATATTTGTGTCCATAGGTGGACGCACTGGGTACCCTACGGCTGCTGGAGGCAGTTAGGGCCGCCGGTCTAGAGAAGGAAACTAAAATCTACCAGGCTTCCACATCGGAGTTGTATGGGAAGGTTGTGGAGGTACCGCAGACGGAGACAACGCCGTTCTACCCTCGGTCACCTTACGGTTAGTATACTTACCTATAGATCTTTCAAAGAAGCCCGCTCGTATAGACGCGGTAGTATATTATCCTATCTAAGTGAGAGCCCTTTCTGATGCACTTTGGGATCTATTATATATATATATATATATATATATATATATATATACTCTATTATATTATATGCGTTTTGTTATGGGTAGCAGTTAAAAAGCAATTAATTATTTATCTGAAATTCTCACAGTGTGTTACTTTAAAGTGCACAAAATGTTCTAGACTGGGTATTTTCGCCTGAAAGTAGACGTGTGTACTATACTATGACATGAAAGGTTCAGCAGGCTCACTGCTTTAGTGAGTTCAGGGGCTCCCAGCTCCCAATGACCTATCCGTTTTTTTCGTGTTTTTTTTATAGCTTATCGTATTAACAACGAGGTTTACCGAAATAGTTTCCCATGTTTACTTAAAAACTCATAGTTTTCGGGATATATGGCACCAAACTTTGGCAAATTTAGGCCAAAAAACCAGCTTTTAGTTCGTAACTTTTGTGTATATTATTAAAAAAAAAAAAACTCGTGGGTTGTTAGAGACGTCAATAAGGACCAGTTATATGTAGATTTCATATATAAATAAATAAATAAATAATGTTAGGGGACACAAATCGACCTAGTCCCAAACTAAGCAAAGCTTGTAGTATGGGTACTAGACGACGATAAACATACTTATATAGACAAATAAATACATGAATACAGAGAAAACATCCATGACTCAGGAACAAATATTCGTGCTCATAACACAAATAAATGTCCTTACCGGGATTCGAACCCAGGACCTCTTGCTTCGTAGGCAGGGTCACTACCAACTAGGCTAAAGAGGTCGTCATATATAAAAGTGCATAAACAACATATTAATATCGAAAACAGAGCTTTATTGGACCAAGTCCGCAGTAAGGTAGGCTGAATTTCACCTTCCCATACAAACGTAGTTACGCTCTCATTTTAAAACTACGTGTTGGATTGTGATGAAACTTTGCATATACAAGGACATGAGTTATATTTATGTCTGTAATTAGTTAATATGGTTCCACTTTATAAAAGAAACGAAATACCTACAGCAAAACCAAGTTTTGTATGAATAACTTTGATTCGCTGTATTTTTTTACCATGGTATCTGAAGCTACATAAACTAATTACATGTGACTCATGTCGTCATGTCATTGTATATGCAAAGTTTCGTTACATACAATCCAACACGTAGTTTTAAAATGAGAGCGTAACTACGTTTGTATGGACAATCGAGCTTACTGCGGCCTCTTAAAAAAAACTATTTTTTTTCAAAACAACTCGTGCGAATGTTGATAAGGGATTGAAGAACCGATAAGCGTTTGTGCCATAAATATATCTATAGTTACAACGGAGGAATATCAACTCAAAACTAGTCAAAAAGTGCGTGTAGCCCCTTAAGCTGGCATATATTATAGCTTGCTGTTGCCGTTCAGGATATCTCTGTTGATTCGGAATTTGAAACCCCGGACACTTCAACACACTCGATACTCAATTGTACACGGAAAAATAAACATGCTTAAAAATGCCACAATACCAAGTCCGTACGGAAGTTACAACATATTTCTGCATGTATTTATAAACACTGACATTTCTGTAACAGTGCCTGTGAGTTGGACGTTCGAATACGTGAATGTTTACGCCACTTTAGGCCTTAACTCTCTTGAAACTAGCCATATAATCGTGTGCCAAACCAAACGAAGGTGGCACTGTCTTTCAGTTACAAGCGAGTCGATGAAATTGATTGACAGATTGTGTTTGGAAGTTGATTCTAGTCATATTTAACTGGAAATTAAGCATTCATCACCAAAGACGTCCGCTGCTGAACATAGGCCTCCCCCTATACTCCACAGAGAGTGCCACAATGACTGGTCCTGCGCGACCCGTGACCTTTACCACGTCATCAGTCCACCTTGTGGGGTTCTACCCACGCTGCGCTTTCCGGCACGTGGTCGCCACTCGAGAACCTTTCCGCCCCAACGGCCATCGGTTCCACGTTCGGGCACATTGCACAAGCACAAATCGTTCGTGTATCTCCTTTCCTGTCGCGCGAGGTAGCATCATCAGTACGTCTGCTTGGTCGCTTCGCGCGCGACTGAGCGTCTCCCGTCTCACTCACACCGTGCAAATTAGAAAGACGAGCGTAGATCTTTCTCGACCCGCGTTGCGACGCGGCGTCATTCGTGCTGGCCCCGCTGGTTCCAAATAAAGATTAGTCCTTATTTCCAGCGTGCGCAAAACTCTACGGCTACTGGATCGTGATAAACTACCGCGAGGCCTACGGCATGTTCGCCTGTAACGGCCTTCTCTTCAACCACGAGAGCCCCCGGCGCGGCGAGAACTTCGTCACCAGGAAAATTACCCGCGGCGTCGCTAAGATCACCCTAGGACTCATGGACCATATAGAACTGGGCAATCTGGACTGCAAGAGGGATTGGGGGCACGCGAAGGATTATATTGAGGTAAGGAGTTCGACACAAGGAATATCACCCATTGCGACGCTATCACCTTAGGTCTCGTGGGCCATGTATATGGATTATATTGAGGTAAGGAGTTCGACACAAGGAAGATCAGCCATTGCGACGCTTTTACCTTAGGTCTCCAGGGCCATGTATATGGATTATATTGAGGTAAGGAGTTCGAAACAAGGAAGATCACCCATTGCGACGCTATCACCTTAGGTCTCGTGGGCCATGTATATGGATTATATTGAGGTAAGGAGTTCGACACAAGGAAGATCACCCATTGCGACGCTTTTACCTTAGGTCTCCTGGGCCATGTATATGGATTATATTGAGGTGAGGAGTTCGAAACAAGGAAGATCACCCATTGCGACGCTATCACCTTAGGTCTCGTGGGCCATGTATATGGATTATATTGAGGTGAGGATTTCGTCATTAGGAATACATTCTGTGAATGTAAGAGTAGTTTTTTTTTTTTTTTTTCAATATCTGTGTAGGTATTTTTTGTTTACTGTGATCATAAATAAAGTATAAGAAGATATGTCTACGCCATACATTAAAATAAAACCGCCTTATTTGCTATGAGCACCAGGGGGCGTTGGTGAACTGGTATGTACATTTGCTGTGAGCACTAGATGTCGCTTAATATCAATATGCCGTTTACAGATTATCGAATACACTAACGACATCTGTACCTACAACCGGTGATGTTGTAAAGAATCTGTTTACGCAGTCAATAGATGTCACTTTGCAAGATAGATTTAAACGAAGTAAAATAATAATATATTTTTCTGTTTTGTTAGATCACACGCGAGCAGTCAATTCTCAATTTTCGTACCTTTTCTGAGAACCTCCACCGTACCTACCATCATGTACCATAAATAAAGTACCTATATAAGCAACCTTACAAAAGACCGCAGCCAAAGTTCCACTACTTGCTACTTAGGTATGTGGCGTGTTCTTGGGGGCAAGCTTGTCAGTGCCAGGGCTCCAGGGGGTGAGTTATGTGGATCCCCACTATCAACAAAACTCATCCGGTTTGATGATGTGCATTTGTATTATCAATCTCAAAGCTACTCTGATTAGTAATTTTGTTGCCATGAGATTAAATGCAATACCTAGTGGCTCTATGTGCTCAGTGCTGTCGAACTCGCGAGCCTGTCGTTTTATATTTCTAAAGTGATTCGACTAAAAAAATACTTAACGAACCTGCTCACAAAATTTCACGAGAATCCGTTAAGAATTCGACGAGTAGAGGAGAACGGACAGCAGGACAGACACCGGACATACGAATGATTTTTGGCCCAAGCTGAAGCGTAGAACTTCGTTCGCTTCGCTCCCTTGTTCCATAAAACCTTTTATTTATGATAAAACACATCAGTATTATTCAGTAAAGGATCGGAAGCACGCTTTTGATTCTCCCTGGATTTTTCAAGATTGTTATTACCGGGAATAACGCTAAGACGACGAGTATAGAACAAACCTAAGGAACAATAGGAAGGTACAAAAATTAAAAACTATCGAGGTTGAAAGCTTCAGTTATAAAAAAAAAGTGTATACCCCGCACAAGCAGTAGTAAAAAAGCCTCCGAGGGGCTACCCCGAACTGAAAACGAACTTCGTTCGAGTATCTCCCTCTCTGCCGCTCGAACTAGCAAGTGCAACAGAGAGGGAGATACACGTACGAAGTTCGTTTTCGTTTCGCGGTAGCACCTCTGGTCGCATTTTGTTTACTGCATGTGAATAATGCAATTTCCTAGAAAAGTTAGGCATAAAGTTTTATTTATGGTAAAAGGAAGGGGTTCAATAAAACGTATTATATGTAAATGATTTAATTTATTTTGCAGTAGCCTAATTTTTTGCTGATTTTGTGTGAGATTTACAAAAATATATTTTTTGGTAACAATAATTTTTCCAAAACTACAATCTATGTGCTTTGTACAAATACATTTTGAATGTGTTTAAATAATCTGTCTGTAGATTACTAATTAAATTATTCAAAATATTTTTTTTACAATATCTAACTGTCAAAGTGTCACTTGGGCATTTTAGTTTTGTATTTTCAGCATTTACATAGATTGTTTCCAAAATGAATAGTCTTTTTTGTCATCTAGATCGTCATTTACAGTCATCACTTGCAAGCATTTTATGCACTTGAATTTATAGTTGGTTTTTTTGGCTAACTATCCCGAAAAGTAGGTTACAGAGCATCGCTCTAGACTTGGAGATCCTTCAGAGGATGCGTTGCTAGACGCCGCCGCCACGTCCATGCAAGAGGACCTTTCTTCCAGATGTCTTTTTATTTGAGGAGCCTCAGTTGGATGTAAGGACGTTGGCTGCGGCGATGCGGGATGTAGTGCTGAAGTTTGCCACTCCTCAGGATCATTGGTAGGTTTTCTTACTTTGTCCAGTAGGTCGCACGTCAATAAATATCATTTCAGTACCAGTCTCTGAAATTTAAAAAAATAAATATTTAACTTAACAATATTATAATATATACAATATTATAATTAAGCCAGTGTATCCCAGCATACATACATACACGCCTTTATCGGTAAAAGGGGTAGGCAGAGCAAATTAAACTTGCGTCCAGTGCCACTTTTAGCATAAATGTGGGTATAAAAGATACACAAAATGTGATATTGCAGTGATAGGTCGCTATCTAGCCCAAAGTTGTGGAATTAATCAGGTTGCCAAACATTAGTTGCGACATGAACGGATACTAACGCCATCCTGTATTCAATGATTATCAATTTTTTGGTACATTTCCCATGTCTGCCTCAAGGAGTCCCTTTTCAGATAATGTGTCATCAAGTTTTAAGCAAATACTATAAAAACAAAAAAAAACAAGACATACCTTGCATTGGGTGCTCTACAGACACGGAGCTAATAACATCAATTGATTCATCTTCACAGGGATAGTGTCTAGGAATAGCTGTCCCTCGCAACCCTCTCTGATTGTCATTATGACTCATATAGCAGGATTCATAATGCACTCTATAAAGATAGCGGTACTATAATTGATCAGGTCTCAACAATGTGAGATTGATGTTGCCTGAAATTAAAAATAAATAATAAATAAAATAAAATATACCTCTTGCTTCATAGGTAGGGTCATTACCAACTAGGCTTAAGCAATCATCATAAAACTAAATAGATATTTTTAAATTTCCATCAAGTAAATTTCATATAAAAAAAACCCTCTGAGCCTTCCGGCCCAAAAAGTAGTGAAATGTCAAGCTAAACCAAGTTTACTTTCAGCCGTCATTCATTACTCGGTCACTTTTTTTCATAAATTGGCAATCACACTGCGATTAAGTAAATTCAATCTATTCAAAACAAAATGCCAACAAGCAAATTCCTAACTAGTTGATCATCTTAATCAACAAGCTATACATCCCACCAATGCTGGCTTGCCTTGGCCGGCCTGCCATACTTAAAATTATACAAATGACTTCTAAAAAGATGCAACAAGCTGAACAAACCCTTCCTCTCCCGTCGACCCCGATCGGACCAGTGTTTAGTATGGACTTGCGAACAATAAAAATTAGCCCGGGAGAGGAGGGACTGAAATTATATCTCAATAATCCAACTTTGGATGTAGGAGTGTACATTAGGTACAGTGCAAACATGAAATGAAGGATTAATAAGGACAAGAGTCAACAGTACGCACAGCTGAAGTTCACCTTCCCATACAAACGGATTGATTGTGACGAAACTTTGCATATACAATGGCATGAGGTATATCTATGTCTGTAATTAGTTTATATGGCTCCAGTTTATAAAACAAACGAAACATGATGAACAACTTAAATTTGCTGTAGGTATTTTTATTACTATGGTATCTGAAGCTATATAAACTAATTACAGGCCTGGATATACCTCATGTCATTGTACATGCAAAATTTCGTTACAATCCAACACGTAGTTTTCAAATGAGAGCATAACTACTTTCGTATGGAGAATCGAGCTTACTAGGACTCTTAACCACTTTGGAGCGAGAAATATACTTATAACGTAAGTAACGCGATAAAAAAACTGAAGTACAAAACAATGATTTGGTACATTGATAAAAAGTCATGTTGACTGACGTATGTACGACATCACCAATTATACAGTAAGTGCTTAGTTTTATAATTTTGTTTATTGTAAGTAAAATAGAGCTTACCTGAATTGCTAATCCAGATCCGTAGGCGATTTTCGTGTGACTTCTTCGTATTGGGACAGTTTCTGAATTGGCACCGACCGATGTGCCATTTTGGGTAATGCAATAATATCAAATCAGTCCGGTACACATTCAATTGGTCGTATCACTGGGTAACAAATCCGTTTCTAAATCAAATCGTAGGTCCATTCAAATAAGCGGGGGTCACATTTTAAAAGAATATCAAAACAATGACCTGAAACACTAGCAATGAAACGTTCAACAAGTTGAGTTGAAAAATTAAATTCGAAGATGTCAGTTCAGTTGTCAGTGTTGCCAGTTAAGTCTCTATATTTCCATATACTTCTGACGTTTTAACTTTTCCTATGTAATTAACACGTGATTTTAACTACGCTTTTATAAAAAAAACTATCATAGCACACGTTATCTTTATTTGTATTTAAAATTGAGACTATACACTCATACAAATTTTTTTTTCATATGTTTACAAATGGACAAAGTTTATGCTGTTTACCTACAATTTAAAGGAATAATTTTGTAGCAACATTCCCTCATTTCGTTTTTTCGTCTGCACTGAGTCGTTTCGTTGTACACAGTTTTCTTTACCAGTTTCAAAGACGAGTGCTAAGTGATGAAGAAATAAATAATTATGCGCCATTATTAAATATTTATTTAGGAAAATGGAGTTTTATTTATGTTTATTTTAAATTAATGTAAAATATTTCTAGTGTTAACTACACGCAGTGATTAATTTGTTGTAATTTATAAGAAGTCGAAATGGAACGTTATGAAAAGAAATGTTAAAAATATAAATGAAATAAATTGGAAATTAGTATACAATAGCGACGTTGCCAGATCGAACCACGGCGCTGCCCGCGATCCACCTATATAGGATGGCTGGCAACGACGCTCGCGTCGTTAAGCACGATAAATTTTGGTACTTTTGGCACTTTGAATCATAAATTGATACATACTTCTCGAATGTGAATGGTAGTAGGTACATATTGTAGAGATTTGATGGTATTTGTATTAGATACCTATGTATAGAAAGAATATTGAAACAAGTTGTAAAATGAAAACAGTTTTACGTATAGGTACCGAATAAATTTATGAATATATTTTTGACCTACTATAGTGTGATGTTTTAGGGACTAGGTTACCTATTCTAATTGTTATCTTATTTACGAACTCATCACAATCCTCCTAGCGATATTCCCGGGTGTGCGCTTTGACACCTAATCTCAAGACTTGGCATAGGTACTGCGAATGCTATCTGACCTTCCAACCCAGCACGGCTATCACGCGACGGCGCGCGAGTTCTCTCGATTTGTCTCGCACTATCTGTCTCTTTCTTATTAGAACACTAATAACAAGAGGTATTAATAGTGCGAGAAAAATCGAGAGTATGTCGCGGCTGGCCCATGATAGACGCGCAGAGCAAAAACTAGACCTTATTGGGATTAGACCGGATTCCTCGCGATGTTTTCATTCACCGAAAAGATAACGGTAAACGGGTAATAGTACGCATAATGAGTTCTGAAAAACTCATTGGGTACGAGCCGGGATTCAGACCCACGACCGCCACATGACAGTCGCATGCCTGAACCACTAGACTAGGCTACCGTATCTTATTTACAAACTGTCTACGTTATATACATATTTACGTAACAACCATACGTTTTTAGTAAATAGATAAGGTTCAAAACAGCGCCATCTATGGACAATTATCGTACTAGAATCCTGCGCATGGATACTTTGTTCACTTACAAGCTAGGCTGTAGTAGAGGTCATGCCGTACACTAGATGGCGCATAAATAAAGGATGTTATAAATTATTTTGAATCGATTTACGATCTTTTACGGCCTGTTTCTGGTTGTTTTTATTTGAAAAAGTTCGATAAGTGAAAATGAATATTTGTTACTGATAATATTTGACATTTCGTATAACGTAAAATATTAATATCCGTCAGTGGTGCTCCAAGCGACATCTCTTGAAGTTCTTCATAACTATTCGACCGCAGTATGGGATGGGTTACTCTCCTTATATTTACTTTATGCTGTGATTATGTCCCGAGTAAACAACAAGAGAATAGGGACATAATAAAATAGGTTTATAATTGTCACAAAAACATATACCTAGAATATTTAATTCCTATAAAGTTTTGAAAAGTTTTCGACAGCCGTAAGGCAACAAGCAGTAAAATAGTTGAATGACCCAATTACTACTAGCTTTATCGAAGCGACATTCAGGAAAAATACCAACGAAGACCTATTGCGACCTAATTGCGATGATAAGAATCACAAACAGACTTGAAATCCACACCTTTACGGATTCACTCGAAATTACCGATATGTCAATAAGTTGGGTCTTCGACGTTTCTGACAAATGCAGCATAACACAGTATTCAATTTTTTTTGTGATGGTTGAACTGTTGGTCAGTTAAAAGAGAGAACTGAAATGAAGATTAGGCAAAATAGAATCTAGTATTAATGTTTATGTTTGTTTTTGTTTTGACGACCGCTTTAGCCTAGTTGGTAGTGACCCTGCCTACGAAGCAAGAGGTCCTAGCAAGAGGTTCGAATCCCGGTAAGGGCATTTATTTGTGTGATGAGCATGAATATTTGTTCCTGAGTCCTGGATGTTTTCTATGTATTTAAGTATTTATCTATATAAGTATGTTTATCGTCGTCTAGTACCCATAGTACAAGCTTTGCTTAGTTTGGGACTAGGTCGATTTGTGTCAGATTGTCCCCAAATATTTATTTTTATTTATTTATTTATTTATGTGGCTCTAGTACTCTAGTTAAAAGGAGTGCAAGTATTTTAGAAGCTTTTATTTAACCTGCAATTAATGTAACTAGGTTTTTTCGCGTGGAATCTTGCTACTCAGATATCTTCAACCGATTGAGCTGAAATTTTGGGTGAAACACATTGCCAAGAATCGCTACGCGCTACGCTCGTAGCCGGTGCCGCAGATTTCCTCTCATGTAGCGGAAAGCGACTACGGCGTAGGCGCCTGCTAGGCGGGTTCCTGGCAGTCAAAGTGTTTAGTATAGTTTGGATGACAATTCAATATTATGGTACTAATCGTCGAGCTGATCTGCACGGCTATCACGCGACGGCGCGCGAGCTCTCTCGATTTTTCTCGCACTATCCGTCTCTCTCTTACTAGAATAAGAGGTATAGTGCGAGAAAAATCGAGAGTATGTCGCGGCCGTCGCGTGATAGCCGTGCTGGTGATAGAGAGAGAAGGTGGCCATGGGAATTCAGAACGTTGAGTTCGGGCTCGTTAGAATACAGAAAAGTACAGCCGGATATAAAAGTTTGTACCAAAAATATTTTTTTTGACAGAAACTTATTTTTATCCGTTTCGGCCTTACGAGTTATGTAAGTCAGAGCCGCACCGCCATAACATACACGCAGATTGAATCATCTTTTCGTAGATGTACAAGTTTAATGATACTTCTACTACCCTCATTCACTAGAGCCACATATTTTAGAAGCACAAATGAGTATGCGTCCCTGTCATACCATGAGTGATCATCAACTCCTATCTTAACAAAAATATGAAGCAATCAGTAAATTGAAGTTAAGTTATACGCGCCGTGGCATTAGTCACTTATAATAATGCGAAGTGATCGAAAAGCATTATACATTAGGTATCTCGTGAATATTTGAATAAGAAAAAGTTGAATTGTTTCAAAAATGTATACACGTGTTTATTATTGAGTAAACATTCAGGTTACACACATACACAGGTTAGGCTATTTTATTTAACTTAACTTAATTGTATAACCTAATGGCTACGGTAGCCTAGCGGTTCGGCTGTCAAACGGCGGTCGTGGGTTCGAATCCCAATACCAATGAGTTTTTCGGAATTTATGTACGGAATATTATTTGATATTTACCGTTAGCTTTTCGGTGAAGGAAGAACATCGTGAGGAAACCTGCATACATCCACGAAGAAATTGAAAGGTGTATGTGAAGTCTTCAACCCGCACTGGGCCAGCGTAGGCACTATTGCCCGTACTCTCTCATCCATGAGAAGAGGCCTGTGTCCAGCAGTAGGACGTATATAGGCTGATTCATTATAGCCTAATGGTTAATCAGAGAGAGTAAATTAGGAGCGTGTACCGATGATTAATTGACAACATTTCAAAATGTGTACTGATGCCTAAATCGAAAACCATTTCGGTAATTATACCTGAATATAATAAAGTGGTTTTCCCATTTTTATTCTTACTCGTTTCGGAGAGAATCACTAAAATCTGTAAAACGCGGTATACCCCGTGCGTGACGTCATTCCTACGTCTGTTAGTGAAAGATGTGGACACCGCCATAGAGAGACATAATAAAGTACGTCATATTTTACTTACGACCTATTGGAATTCACTACTTTTAATTTTAATATTTTCGAATGAAAATAAACTGTTAAAGATTGCAATTAACCAATTATCGCCTAGCAACATTATCGGACTAATATTTAAAAAAAAAAGTAAAGATATTGTCTATACAATGACGAGTCGAATTTGAGTCGTTTAGTAGCAGCCAAAGTTGTCGTGTCGTTTTCGATTGGCTTGCTCTGAATTATTCCGTAAAACAACTGATTGTCGCGTCGCAGTTGCAAATAACATAATTTTAATATATAAACCGAGTGTGGAAGCAGGACACAACCATTTTAAGTCAATTCAGTTGAGTGCCGACAAGACTCCTATCGGTGGAAGCTTCAGGAAAGGTATTTCGCGAACTGTAGGTAAGTCGGCTAGCTGAAAGTTGGTGAAAGTACTCTGCCCTGTTTGCTGACACCGACTTCTGCCTACTACAATCGCAGACAAGCCTGGTAAGTGCTCAATTATATTGACTTAGAGACTATTCCACACAAACTTTATTTCGTACATTTTCGTATATTTTAATCTCGTAAATACAGTCCATTAAGAAAAAGACATTTGGTCTTCGAGCCGCATAGTATTGTAAGGCGATCGTGGAATATTTGGTGTTTTTAACAAGATTTTGTAGATTCATATAGTTTTTTTCTCGTACAAATTTGAGGGTAATCTTAGAAACGTTTGGGTTGATTCTCTTTGGATAAAAGACGCGTTTCGTTTCTGTTGGTATACGTCGCGATCTGTCAAATACAATAAAATCTAGTTTCGGAACGTTTCTAAGCTGTCAAGTCAGTTATTGTTTAGTTCTTCAGTTGAGGTTAGAATAAATAATAATTGTCGGTGTTTTCGTTTATTGTGAAGTGTTATTGTGTTTCGTACGGGTAAAATGACTGGAACTGGAAATAGTGATAACGCTAGTGACAAGTGTGATAGAAACCGCGTAGGTCGTGATTATGCGTTCGCTCGAATGGAATACATCGCGAGCTCGGATTTGGCCGGGTACTCGCCTGATGATGTCAAGGCACTTGAGAGGGAATTCCACGCATTCCAAATAGAATTGTTATCGTCGCTGTCGAGCGGAGATAGGAAAAGTGAGCTACAAGTGTCATCGCAATTCGAAATGATGGTAAAAGCTATTAAATTGCGATTCACTAATCAAGTGTTAGAACAAAAGCCGCCACTTTCCAGTCCGAGCTCGTGTGTGCAATTGCCTCGTATTGTTATTGCCCCATTTAGTGGGAAGATGGAACAGTGGGTGTCTTTTATTCAAATATTCGATTCATTAATTCACAAGAAAGACATTCCTGCAGTTGAGAAGTTCCATTATTTGTTAACCAATGTGCAAGGTGAGGCGTTTAACCTAATAAAAAACTATCCCTTGTGTGACGAGAATTATGTTGCTGCTTATAACACATTGAAGCAGCATTATGAACGGAAAAGAGTAATTGCTTCAATGTTTTATGAAAAGTTGCTTAATTGCGAGTCTGTTAAATCGAAAAATAGTGTTGAATTGAATCGTGTTTGTCGCACCTTTAAAGAAAATTTAGAAATATTGGAAAAATATCAGTTACCTGATAAAAACTTCATGTTGTATCATTTGTTGTGGTCTAAGTTGGATGTTTTGACCAGAGAAGCCTTCGAGTTGCATCTCGAATCAAATATTGACATACCAGATTATGGAGTGTTAATTGCTTTCATCGAGAAGCGGAGTCAGGCCTTGGAAAATTCGGTGTCTCGGGCCAATAGTGTTGTTAACAAGCCCGTAGATAAATCTAAATCGTCATTTGTTGTGCCGCCTGTCAGCCAATGTGTAATTTGTGCTGCTTCGGGCCACGGTTTGGAAAGCTGTACTCAATTTCTGAAATTGTCTCCGATGGAGAGATTTAATAGGGTAAAAGATAAGAAACTTTGTATCCTCTGTTGTCGGCCATCACATGGGGTAAAAAATTGTAAATCAACTGTCATGTGCCATACATGTAATGGCAAACATCACAAATTGTTGCATTTTGATAAAAGCAGCGACTCGGAACCTGCATTATCAGAGGTCTCAGATGCTCCGGTAACCTTGGCTGTTCCAAACTGTAATGCACAGGTCTTATTCTCGACAGCTATTGTGCTGATAAAAAATAAATATAATAAATTGGTACCAATTCGAATATTGCTAGATAGTGCAAGTGCTTGCAATTTCATGACATTGAGATGCGCTCAAAAACTTGGATTGTCCATAAAGAATGCTAGTGGGCAATCAGTGAATGGCATTGGCCAAACGTCAACGGAGACTCTGGGATCTGTCGATTGTGAAATTGTCCCTACAAATAGCGAGTCCCATTATGAATTTTCGTTGGAAGCATTCATTTTGTCGCGGATTTGCTCTGATATGCCCTCGGAACAAATTGATGTCGCCTCTTGGGGGCATATTAGAAATTTAAATCTTGCAGATCCATCATTCTTCAAACCTGGACCTATTGACATGCTGGTTAGTGTGAATATTCTCGCTTCCGCTCTACAACCCGGTGTTGTCAAAGGCAATGCAGGGCAGCCTATTGCCATCCGCACAGTGTTCGGCTGGATTGTAATGGGCGAGTGTGCCTTAGGTGTTGCTTCTTCTCGTTCTCGTTCTCGTCGTGGTTCCAGTGTTGAGACGAAAGACTGCCTTCTCGTGTCGAGTCTTTCGTTGGACAATAATATAAATCGGTTCTGGGAGTTGGAAAGTGTTGATACTCCTAGAGCTGTTGTTTTTTCGAAATCGGAATTGTTGTGTGAACAGTTAATGGAATCTTCGTACTGTCGCAATCCTGATGGAAGGATGGTGGTACCATTAACTTTTGTTGACACTGAGGACAAGCCTAAGTTTTCAGGGTCTCGAGAGATTGCCCTCAAGCGGCTCTTAAATTTAGAAAAGAAGTTTATCGTAAATCCCAATTTTCGGCAAGCTTACGTAAATTTCATGGATGATTATTTGGAGTGTGGTCACATGGCGGAAGTGGATCCCCCGTTATCGTCTGAGGGTCACTTCTTCTATATACCTCATCAGGGAATTTTGCGTGACTCTGTTACAACGCCTTTGCGCACAGTTTTTGATGCGAGTTCCGTGGATGCTACCGGGAAATCCTTAAATTCTACCTTGCTGCCAGGTCCCAAGTTACAAAAAAGTATATTCGATTTGTTGGTTCGATTTCGGTGGCATGCGATAGTCTTCACAGGAGATATCAAGCAGATGTATCGCCAGTTTCTAGTCGATCTGCAAGACTGTAACTATCAACGGATTTTATGGCGTCCATCCCCTGATGAACCTATCAAGGACTATCGCTTGCTCACAGTTAGTTATGGCGTGTCCTGTGCCCCCTACCAGGCGCTCTGGTGTGTGTCGAAGTTGGCGAAGGAATTCTCAGCTCGGGCGCCCCACGGTGCTGCAGTGCTAGCCAGGGATGCATATGTCGACGATATTGTTTCAGGGACGGATTCGGTCGAGAGTGCGATAAACTTGCGCAAGGAGTTGGTGGAAATTTTGTCATCCGCTCAGCTTTACTTGCGTAAATGGACCTCTAATAGTCCTCAATTCCTTGGAAGTCTGCCTGGGTCGGAGCTATATTCGGAGCAACTTCATAACTTCGAAGATGTTCATGACTTGTCGCTCAAAATTTTGGGTCTTTCGTGGCTCCCGAAGGAAGATAAGTTCACATTTAAGACAGTTCAAAATGACTGTCGCTGTACGAAGCGGTCGATCCTCTCTGACATCGCTCGTATTTTCGACCCATTGGGTTTGTTATCGCCTGTTGTATTTTTCGCAAAATACTTAATACAACGCTTATGGGTTTCTGCTGTCGAATGGGACAGTGAAATCCCCAGTGCTATCGCTCAGGAGTGGCGTAAGTTGAAGTCACAATTGTCGGAGTTAAGCTTACTGTCCATTCCCCGTAGAATGATTGAAACTTTCGTGTCGTTGCAGCTCCACGGGTACTGCGACGCTTCGGAGAGGGGCTACTGTGCCGTCGTTTATTGTCGTGTCGTTCAAAATGACGGTTCCATTGTCGTGCGTCTTTGCTGCACAAAATCGAAGGTGGCTCCCCTGCGTAAGTGCTCGATACCTCGTTTGGAGTTGTTATCAGCCGTGTTATTGTCGGACCTGCTCGCTTCGTTCACTGAAGCTTTAAAAGATTTCCACACCTTTGACAGTGTCTATGCTTGGTCGGACTCCACTGTAGCCCTGACCTGGATTCGATCGTGTCCCTCCAGGTGGAAAACCTTTGTGGCAAACAGGGTTGCGCACATACAGGAACAGGTTCCCCCTGAATGTTGGCATCACGTTTGGAAAACCCAGCGGATTCTGGTTCCCGCGGTTTGCTACCCGCTGACTTGGTCCAGAACCCGTTATGGTGGGCGGGGCCTTCCTGGCTTCCCCTTCCCCAAAAGTATTGGCCACAGTCAGAGATGATTCTGGACGACGCTGCTTCCAGTGAACAGAAGATTTATAGTCTATTCACAGCATCTAACGTCTCGTTTATAGACACAATTTTAAATCGATTTTCGTCGTTGCAGAAGGTATTGCGCACTTTGGCTTATTGTTTTCGATATTTGCACAACCTGCAAAATCCTTCGTCGAAAAATACAAACCCTAATTTGTCGCCTGAAGAACTTCACAGTGTTCTCCGTTTTCTCGTGAAGCATGTCCAAGAATGTGCTTTCGCTTCAGTACTTCGTTGTTTGTCGAAGGAAAAGTCGCTCCGCTCTGTGGCCAAACCGATCCGAAAATTGTCGCCTTTTTTGGACGAATCTGGTTGTTTAAGGGTGGGCGGTCGTCTTTCTAAAGGTACTTTGTCGTTTGATGTTAAACATCCGCTCTTGCTGCCTCGTGATCATAGGTTAACAACGCTGGTCATTGAGGATTATCACAATCGGCTTATGCATCCTGGATTGCAAACGCTGCAAAATCTAATAGCCCAAGATTTTTGGATTATGTCGTCGAAAAGGGCTATAAACTCTGTGACTTTATCTTGCATGAAATGTTTTCGCGCTCATCCGAAGCTTGCTGAGCCTCCTATCATGGGCAATCTGCCAGCCTTTCGAATCAACCAAGTTAAACCCTTCTCGTCTTCGGCGGTTGATTACGCGGGTCCATTTGACACTAGTCTAGGTCGCGGTCGCGGCCTACGCACATTCAAATCGTATATTTGCCTGTTCGTGTGCACGGTCACAAAAGCAATGCATCTAGAGCTTGTTTCCGAGCTTACGACGGAAGCGTACTTGGCCGCTCTGCGCCGGTTTATCGCGCGTCGTGGTCGCTGCTCAAGACTCGTCTCGGATCAAGGCAGGAACTTTGTCGGTGCCTCCAATGCATTGCACGGTTTGATGACCAAAGCTGCGCGTTCCGAGCAAATTGAATTCGTGTTCAATCCCCCGGGTAGCCCGCATTTTTCCGGCTTGGCAGAAGCCGGTGTAAAGTCGGTCAAAACACACTTATCGCGTGTATTAGGATCGCAGCGCCTCACTTTCGAGGAACTATATACCGTTTTGACTCAAATAGAAGCCATGTTGAATTCGAGGCCTCTATCACCCGTTAGTTCCGACCCAAACGATTTTTCGGTGTTGACAGCTGGCCACTTTCTGACGATGGAGCCGCTCACTATATTACCTGAAAGTAATTTAGTTGATGCAAAGTTAGGCCCCCTTCAGAGGTGGAAACTGATTCAAAAAATCCACCAAGATTTCTGGCGTAAGTGGCACTTAGAATATTTGCACACTCTACAACAGCGCCACAAATGGTACGATGGTCAAAACAAAATAGATGTCGGGACTCTTGTTCTCATTGTTAATGAGCAATGTAGTCCAATGAAATGGAAAATGGGTCGGGTGGTTCATCTCCATCCAGGAACGGATGGTATTTGTAGGGTTGTGGCAGTTGTAAAACTGTGTCCTCTTCCTTTACAAAATTAAATAGTTTTATCGTCGCTCTTATTTAGTGTAAGTTATAGATAACGTACCTAATAGAATTGTAGTGCCTCTAAAGAGATCCAACCCATATAGCTATAGTAAATTTCAAAATAACTCGTATTTTGGTGGGCGGAATGTTAAAGATTGCAATTAACCAATTATCGCCTAGCAACATTATCGGACTAATATTTAAAAAAAAAAGTAAAGATATTGTCTATACAATGACGAGTCGAATTTGAGTCGTTTAGTAGCAGCCAAAGTTGTCGTGTCGTTTTCGATTGGCTTGCTCTGAATTATTCCGTAAAACAACTGATTGTCGCGTCGCAGTTGCAAATAACATAATTTTAATATATAAACCGAGTGTGGAAGCAGGACACAACCATTTTAAGTCAATTCAGTTGAGTGCCGACAAGACTCCTATCGGTGGAAGCTTCAGGAAAGGTATTTCGCGAACTGTAGGTAAGTCGGCTAGCTGAAAGTTGGTGAAAGTACTCTGCCCTGTTTGCTGACACCGACTTCTGCCTACTACAATCGCAGACAAGCCTGGTAAGTGCTCAATTATATTGACTTAGAGACTATTCCACACAAACTTTATTTCGTACATTTTCGTATATTTTAATCTCGTAAATACAGTCCATTAAGAAAAAGACATAAACATTTAGGGAGAAATAAAAAAACACGTATACCTTCAAATTCCAATTGCCATCGAACTGAATCATATTATGGACCACCTAAAAAAGTGAAATGTTGTCAATTCCTGTCTCCAGGCAATGTGGCTGATGTTGCAGCAAGACGAGCCGGAAGATTTCGTGGTGGCGACCGGCGAAACCCATAGCGTCCGCGAGTTCGTCGAGAAGGCGTTCGCGTGCGTCGGGCGCGCGCTCGTGTGGCGGGGCAGCGGGGCGGGGGAGACGGGGCGGGACAAGGACACGGACCAGCTGCTCATCAAAGTGAACCCCAAGTACTTCAGGCCTACTGAAGTGGTGAGTCTTCTTTATGAAGTGAAAACTTCTTTAGCGGCGCTGTGCACTTTTGCGATGGGGAAAAATGTTAAACTCGCAACAGGTCACGTGTCCGTAAGATGTCACGTGACCGTAAAATTCGACAGAATGAAAATTCGTAATACGGACACGTGACTTGATCGAAAAACTGTTACAATGTCATTGAGTTTTCACTTCTGCCGGCACTCCCGCAGTGCAACCCGGCCTTTTTTTCTTCGGCGTGTTTGCCCCCACTGTTGGTCCAATCTTCTTCGATTCGAGTGACTTCAGTCACCACCACCACTTGGTAAGAGAGGGCTCTTTCTTTTCTGTGGCGAAATAACGGGATATGATGTGACATTCTGGAGATTCGGCGCGGAGCGGCTACTATCGGAATATCGACCTACGTTCTTTGTAATAGCGCTTTAATTCGTTTGCACGTGAGTCTTCTTATAACCCCCGACGCATAAAGAGGGAGGGGTGTTATAAGTTTAACGTGTCTGTATATCTGTCTGTGGTATCGTAGCTCCCAAAGGGATGGACCGATTTGAATGCGTATTTTGTCATAGATAATTTTATCCCGAGTGTTCTGAACCATGTTTCATCAAAAACTGATCAGCCGTTTTTGAGATATTGGACTTTGAAATGAATATGTCGGGGGTTTTTCAACTTAGAAAAGTTGTAGTTAACTTCTTAAGACTCCAGCGTGTATGCTCCCACTGTTGGGCATACGTCCTAATAGTCCTATTGGCGAGTCCTTTTCTTTAGGCTTCCAATAAAGCAGGATAACAAGTCTGCTAATTTCTGAATTCAGGTGACTTTCTTAACTTGCATTCAGACATTTTTCATTAAGTTGCGGATAGTTTAGAGACACTAAGCGTCGAACCATAGCCAAAATCAGCTTAATCATACAATCTTTTATATATAAAATAATGTGTATAGTCATGTGGAAGTGGTATATACTTACCCATTACTTTAATTGCATTCAGGCCCCGTAGGTTCAGCGAAGTTAAGCGAACAGAGTTTTTGAAACAATATAATGCGTCTGTTTATAATAATAAAGTTTAAAAAAAATACTTATAGTAAATTTGAGGCTTTTCTGCAGCGAGAACAGTGATTCGAAACATGACTGAGCAATTTTCGCTCGATAGAAAAAAATCACAAACATGTGTCTAAAAGAGTCTAAAATACATTTAAAATATTCGTAACGAATTATGCACAATAGCTATATTAAAATGGTTTCTCCAAATCGGCTACATCATGTTTGAGAGAACTCAGTGATTACTTTTTTATTTATTTATACGGCCAAAAAGTTAAATTAAAAAATTTGATATCCGCGCTTCCCAGCACGCACTTCCATCTCGCTCACGCTTATGCTTAGTGAGAGGGAGAGAAGACCATGAACCTGCGGCGCCTTAAGGTTTGTCTGTATTGTTACAGGACCTACTCCTGGGCGACGCGTCGAAAGCGAAGGCCAAGCTGGGCTGGGTTCCGCGCGTGACCTTCCAACAACTGGTCGAGGATATGGTGCAGGCGGACCTCGCGCTCATGAGCAAGGACCCGGAGGCGTAGGTACCCTCGGCTAGGGATACCGTGGCCAAGTAGGGGTACAGTCGACGTCTTATACGATTCTCACCGAACGGGCCGGGCCGGAGCGCATTCTATTACATGCAAAGTAATTTGAACCGTATATACAGCAGATGCAATTCATATTTGATTACAATCCCCACCGAAAGCGTCGGTAGCTGCCGCCTAGCAGTGGGTGCACGAGCACGATGCATTCAAATATGAAATGCAATTACTGTTTATACTGTTCAAATTCCTTTGCATGTAATGGAATGCGCTCCGGCCCGGCCCGTTCGGTGAGTATCGTACATAATATTATCTGTAACGTCGAAAGCGCCAAATAGTTCGTAACACATCTTTATGCCTATGGAAATGACGATGTGTGACGAAGTATTTGGTGCTGACTGTACCTATACGATGCTGACTGTCGGCCAAGCACTGCTACTCTCCGATACGGTCAGCCTCAAGGCGCTATAATCACAAAATAATTAATAGTACCTAAAGGCACAGAAGTTCCACTGCCTAAGTGATGACGTTAGCCGTCATTTTTTGGCAATAGACAATCGTAGAGTGAGATAGGGTTGTCGACGGACCACATAAATCAACATCCATAATTATAATTGTTTAGTTCCTACGTTAGTTATCGAAATAATCATCCATTTTGGAAATATTTTTATATGATACAGATTATGTTTTTTACCGTGTTCATATTTTGCAATGTGATTATGTGTCAGCATATTAGGTAAATGTTGAAAATTTAAATATGATTTAATGATGCGATCAATGAAATTATGTTGTAACTGCGTAGAACGGAACGTTTATATGAACCGACGTGTGCTATACGCTGTACAGCCCTAGTTAGACTACACACTTCATTTTCTGTAGTTGAATAATGGCATCAATAAGATTGCGAATGTGACAGCATGCTTCAAGCTTACAGAATTGTAGCTCCATAAATGAATCTCCAAATAAACGGTAAAACTAAAAAAATGTTGCTGTTCTTGGCATAAGCGGTCATTCGCTATTACCAACTAAGCTATCGGAACTAATTGCTCGGACAACGAAAATAAATCTTTCAATCTCACTTAACGCCTTAGGGAAGTGTGTAGCGACATCTACCTCGAAGGGTTAAAAAGTAAACCCTATATCATCCTTAGTATACTTAACAGTATTAGGGTTTTCAAATAGCATTGTTTAAATTGCAGAAAACTGGGCCGTTCAAAGTACAAATCCAGGTTCGATGTTGACACCATGGTATCTCACCATCACTGCTGTGCTGCCTAAAATGTACCTTTGGTAACCCATTTTTTGTTAATCACACAATCCTATACTACTTTAACGTGCAATATTTGTATATATATATATATCTCTGTAATAGAGGTGTGCGCCGATGGCTAAACCATCAGCGGCGGCGTCCGGTCCAAAAATGGCCGGCGGCGGCGCAATCGGCGTGATCGGCGTGATAAATAAAAATAAGCAATAATGCAAAAAAAACTATTTTTCATACTACCACAAACAAACTAAACTAAACCAAATAAACTTTTTTCTTTCATAATGAAACATTTAATTTTAGGTATTCAAAAAAAAACAGCATGGCTCATTTTTTTAATCATCTATTTATAATAATAATTCATTTAATTCTGGCATCTCAGCTCAGGCTCATATAAATTACTAGCTTCTGCCCACGACTTCTTACGCGTATAAATTATGGTTTAAGTACCTACATGATATTCTTATGTTTGACCATATATCTGACAAATGAAGATTTAATTCACATAGACTGTGCGGTGTGCGTGTAACACTTCACGTCGAATCTAAATAAACACCCTCATAATACAACAACAACAAGTGTTCGTCAATAATATTATATAGATGCCCAAAGTATCCTTTTAGAGAGCGCTCCCTATGCGAGCCCCAGGCCCGAACCGAACGCCATAGGGCGAGCTCGACGGACACTCACTTTTCTCAGGTGTCTTGCAAGCGAGACCTGAGGCCGAAGTCCCGAAGGTGAGCGGCGAGGCAGATTTCATTGGAATTAAAGGCCTAAAGCAATTCTTCAGAGAGCGGTCTTTCGGAACTTTTCGTAGGATTGAAAGGCCCTAAGCGTGCTTTGCGAGTTTGGGGGCAGAAGGCCCGTGGGTGGCCCTACGGACACTTACTATCCCCAGGTGTATTGCAAGCGAAACTGGAGACCAAATCCCGAAGGTGAGCGGCCAAGGAAGTGAGGCCGAAGGTTGAGCTTTTCGTAACAATGAAAGCCTTAAGAGAGGCCACTTACTATCCTCAGGTGGCAGCGAGGCCAAAAGTTTTATGTAGGAATGAAATGAAATGGCCCAAAGCATCCCTTTAGAGAGCGCTCTCAATGCGAGTCCCTACGGACACTCATTATCTTTGGGTGTCTTGCAAGCGAAACCTGAGGCCCAAATTTCCAAGGTAAAAGGGGAGGTAAGTGAAGCCGAAGGCTGAGCCATAGGGCATGCTTTAAGGGAGCGCTCCCTAAGCCGAAGACCCGAAGCAAGCCCCCAGACACATACAATCTCCAGGTGTCTTGCAAGCAACAACATCTGCCGCTGCTGTCCATGTAGCCGTATGCACATTATGTTTGTGTGGCTTGTTTGAGTGTAGCACAGACCAAAATTTTACCCCGAGTCACAATAGTCTGCACGCTATTTTCACGCCGAATCCACGCCGGTGGAATGACCGGCGGCGGCGGCGTGGCATATATGACCGGCGGCGTACGCCACGCCGATCGGCGCACACGTCTACTCTGTAATCACGTTCTCGAAAACGGCTCTTACGATTTCCATTAATCGGATTTAAACTTTCGTGAGAAATAATTCTAATAATTACACAGTGCTACGTAATACGTGAGTTAAACCGTGTATAGTACGGCTCTTCCCAGGTGAACTTTTCGCTTCGGGCCCTAATCTTTCAAACAAAGTCCATTGTCTCTATTATCGCATAGCCGCTAGCACGTGCCACAACAACATTCATATTGAAGAACAAACGGTATCGTCATAGAATTAAGGTTCAAATTTAATGTCACTGATATTCTAGATATTACGTTTTGGTAGTGTGGGACGATAGACCGCTAGAAGCAATACAATCGGTACCAAAACCTTAATCCGCTGACATTGACATGCGTTAGGTATGGGACACATATTCATGATAAAGTTGTTTGCACTCATATTTTTCACACTTGACTGTACAGTCGATGGGGTTGTAGACACTAAATAAAATAATCAATAATGATGTATTTTCTTGAAAAAGGTTTAAGATTGTAGTGAAATGGAGAAAAAAGAAAAAACAGCGCAAGAGGTTAAATAATCACAAAGTTATAAGTGTCCAAAGTCTTGAGAGGGGGGTATGTCTGTCATCGTCATTTACTCGCTCGAGGGTCCTGACGTCACGATCTGCTAGCGTGTTCTCTAACAAGCTACATTAAAACTAATACGAGTAATTTTTTGAGATATTTGAATGGGATTTTCGTCATTAGGGCTATTTTTTGTCATCTTTCTTTTGAAGTAATAAATATCTAGTTTTCAGCCCATATGATCGCGTTTGGATCAAACATAAAGCATCCGTCCCTCTCGCAGTTACATACTTGCTAGTAAGGGCCCAATGCCAGAGGCGGCTCGCCCTAAGGAGCGCTGGTGCAGTGAACTCCCATAAATAAGTATCACAAAATTATACTGATCTCATTAATAATATTACTATTTAAAATCTATCTTAAAATACGACTGTACCAATACCAATAAAATAATTACCTTTACACATTACAAGATCATAGGTAGGCGCTATACCCACCATCCTACTGTATCATTTCATAGGTAACGCGCCAAGCGGAGTGCTCGCGATTGCGCTCCTTTGGAACAAGACTCAGTACATTTCCTAATACGAAATCCAATAAGAGTGAAAGAGAAAGTTCGCCACAGTCCTGCGCGTGAAACAGAAGATTTTCTATGAAAAAATAGCTAAATTCGGAGCGCCGCTCACGCCACGTTGCCGGTTAATTTTGCCGCCCGGCCGCGCGACAGTGCTTGCGCGCGACGTTGCCACTCCTATATAAACAAACACTGGTCAACTTAAATGCATGCGCGCGAATGCAAATTCGGGTATTTTCCAGTTAATAATCATTTAATACGCGTTGAAATAGCCTGTACTTATCAGTTACTACTTGTGAGTGTTAAAATGGATAATTATAATGTGGTGTTCATTAAAAAGTGTGCAAAAACGTTACGAATTCGACAAGGGACCTTGACCTTACGCAAACATGAACGACGAAAACCAAAACATTTACGCGTGTGTTTAAATCCGAACAATATGTGAAAACCGTAGTTGTGTGGTAGTGATAAGAGTAACAAACTATTTTACAGGATATTCGCAGGGCACTAGATTCCACGTAAGTACCGCAAATCTATACGCGAGTTCAATGACCGCGTTGACAAAAACAGGCATATTTTACGAAGGTTAGCAGATTGTGTAGTATTACGTATGTGTTGCATTTCAAATTGCTTTAAGGGTGCACGATGAGTCTTCGGAATCCCTGAATCCCGGAATCTGATAACGTCATGTATTTTCATTGTTTTATTTCAAGTGAACACCCATACAATTTAGTCACGAGCCGCCTCTGCCCAATGCTGTATGGCCGACATACTCGTATACTCTATTATGTTAGATGGGCAGTAAAGTACAGTGCATTCATCCTTACTTGTCTTATTTGGTAAACAACATTCTAACCTCAAAATGCATCTTTTTAGGATAGAATAGCAATTTAGTGAGTATTAGATCATGCGGAGACGACTTTTCGGACATCACTTCACAATTTTTTTGTCTAGCAACGCTTTTTTACGATAAAATAGCTGCTATAGTCTAAAAAGATACATTTTGAGGTTAGAATGTTGTTTACCAAATAAGACAAGTAAAGATGAATGCACTGTAGATACTACATTGACAGACGACCATATTACAAACTCGTATAAGTGAGTAATTGGCACTTACTCATACAGTTCGATCACACCTATTTTTGTTAAATATATCCGTTACCTTGCTGCCCATCGATAGCCTCATCTCCCAACATAGCTCTCACCATTGCCCTTTGGGTGACTTTGAGCCTTATGAGGCCCATAGTAAACGACCACGTTTCAGTGCCATATTTCATCACTGGCAACACACACTGGTCAAAGATTCTCGTCATGAGACACTGCGGAATAATGGACGAAAAGATGTGCCGTAGCCTCCCGAATGCTGGCCTGACAGGTAGGCTTTAACCTACTACTTTATAAATATTGATAGAAGTTTTTACCAATTTAACCGCAATGAAATTGCTCACCATAGATTAACCTGGCTTTTAATCATTAATTATAATATGTATTGTAGTTATTTCTTGTTACTTTAATTTTATATTCTATTTTACTTCTATACTCTATACTTAAAGTATTGTAGTTAAGAGAACATCACAAAACTAGTTTTATTTTTGTTAGTTTTTGTCATGATATAATTTGTACACAGTACATTACTGAAATGTATTTTCTATATCTATATAACATTCCGCCAATCGCTTTATGTAATATAGTCTAGCCAACGAAAGTTGATAAATAAGCAGTCTCGACTCATAAAAACAAAAAACTGCACATAGAATCGTATTTTCGTTGGCCTCGCTATAGCTTTGTATATACTACTATGTGTAATTTTATATTGTTAAAGTGACTTTTGTATTGTAACAGAGTGAATTACAATCAATGTAAAAAATTATTTTTGTATCATTTTGTCCCTGTCTAACACAGTTCATAAAGTTTATTATCAGTTAATACAATGCTGTTCAGAGGGGCTACCGCGAAACGAAAACGAACTTTGTTGGTGTATCTCCCTCTCTGTCGCTCGAACTACCAAGTGCTATCATATTTTGTTTATTTCTCGTTCTTGTGCGTGCGGTTATAATTTTTATTTTGTTATTTCTCGTTCTCGTGCGGTTGCGCTAGTGTGTAGCATTATAGAACCTAAATTTAAAATACAATGTCACTAGTTCCTATAATTGGCTCTATATATCTGGGGCATGTACTTATAGGCCTATGATGAAACCTGAATGAATAAAATTCAAAACTAAAATCATGTTCTTTATTCTACACGTTTTTACATTACACATTAGACCTGCATAATTAACAGTAATTACACAATATTGAAATTCTTACATATTATTATTGTAGTATTAAATCAAACCTTTCGCGTAGGTACATATGGCATTGCACTAAACGCGACCACTCTGCCGCAATTGAAGGGGATGCCTTATTTAGAGTCGACCACGCCCCCTTGACAGAGACACGCCTATGCCTTCCGCGCACGAGAAAAAGAGATGCAACACTCTTCGGAAATGGCTTTTTTGGACAAATTTCGTTAAAAACCCCACTTACTGAAGTTTCATTAAGTTAGATTTTAGATGAGATAAAATACTATAGTATTAAATTGATTGTCGTACAATAATGTATTGTTTGAGTAGGCTGACTAAAATAAGGAAAATAAAGACCCAACTTTGAAGTTTTTTTTATCAAGGTAATGTTAGGCAATCATCACAGCAATCATGTGTCGATTAAATCAAAGTAAACAATCATATGGTCAAGCACCATATATGTGAAAATCAGACCTTATTGTTTGTTAATCAATTCAGAACGGCGTTTCAAAGCACGCGATAATTTCCAACGCACCCCCTTAAGCAACTCATAGCGAGCGAGACCTGGCCCCTATTTCACCAACTTCACAATTGTCACCTGACACTTAGAATTCGCCATACATTGCTAGTTCTAGAAGTTAAGGTGGTTTCTAGGTTACTTATGGAATCAGCAATGTGCGGAGAATTGTCGTTGTCATGTGACAAATGTAAAGTTGGTGAAATAGGGGCCTGCAGCTTGTGGCTCGGACGCGGCCTTAAACGCCCGGTGTGAGATACAAAACGTATAAAAGAACTTGCCCGCAGCTTGTGGGAGTTTCTAGTAGCTCAATGTGCTCTTAGGGCCACCCCACACCTGGCGTCTTTCGAGCGTCGTCCCATAGTAAGCGGGCGAGCGAGGGGCGAGGCGAGGTGGGTTGGGGGGACGTTTTACTATGGGACGACGCTCGAAAGACGCCAGGTGTGGGGTGGCCCTTATACCCCAGGAAAATTACGTTTTTTTTTTCAAATATTAATTTATAACAGCGTTTCTTTTGTTTGTTTAATTTTCAAATGTTATTCTAAGATAAGATAAGGCTATCCAAGAATCCACCAAAATTTCCATTGGGGAGTAAATATATAAAAATAAATGACACATCCATTATGTTTTTTGTGTGATTTATTTATTATTCTTGAAGCTCCTGTAAATTAATCAAAACAAAAATTAAATTATCTATTAATATTTTTCCTCTTTTTTCAGGAATTGGTTAAATATCGATTTTTTTGATGACCAATATTTTGGTGGATTTTGAGTCTACGTAATTACTAAAATAATAATATATCAGTTACACACAAAAATGCTGCTGTTATGAATTATTTCCAAATTTCCATTTTTTTCCATACTAATGAAAATAAAGTGCTTGGGCTATTAGCGTCAAATTGCACAGTACCTTACCATCTAGTGTGGGCTCTAGCGTGCGATGTGAGTCCTATCCTAGACAGGCATCGCCGGCCACACTCCTTGCATACGAAGTCCCCTGCAGCGGCTGTCTTCTTACTTGCCGGATCTCTAGTGTGATGATAATAACAATGTTTACTTATAATATCGTTTAAATACGTTCATAATACCTAAGGGAACACACCAAAATTCCGAAGTCATTTGTCCGAAAGTATCATTATGCATTGCTCACACGTACCGAGCAAAAAGCCGAGAGAGTGCTACTCGGTGTAAAAGCGGCGAGACGGAGCTCGGCTCCCTTTCTACAGGGTGACATTTTAATCAGTGTCCGATTCTTCAGAAAAAAATATAAAATACGTGTTTTTTTTGTTTCATATCATTCAGTACAAAAATGCAAAAATGTTTAGTAATTGCTGCTTAAAGTTATCCCAAAAAACCTTACCGCGCGGGCACCTCAGCGGGTACTAAGGTTTGCGCACGGCACGCCTCCCCTCCCCCGGCCCCGCCCCGCTCCGCGCGGTACTGCATGCCCAGTAACCAAGCTGTACGGATAATTCTTTTGGGATAGACAATTTATAATTTAAAAAATACCTACCAGTTTTTTTTTTCAAATGGAGTCTATTAGTGATACCAAATGCCTACAAAAAATTTGGACACTGATTAAAATGTCACCCTGTATATACTAGGCCGAGTACTGTCTCGCTCGTTTGCTCGGTTATATCGGCATTATTCCGAAATTTCAAAGTTTCGAACGCCATTTGCATTGCAGCTTAATTAATGTGGACGCAGATAATTAAATGGAATACATGAATAGGGTTTGGTTAGTATTATATCCTGAAAAATCAAAAATAAATATTAGCGGAGCGGAACATGGTTTCCGGAATTGTGAAATTCGGAAAATATATGCTTTCGGACAAAGACTCTTCGGAGTAATGTAGGGTACCTCTAAGTACACGTGCCCCGTTTCAAGAAGCCTCCAGTAAGAATCTTAATGGGCTCTACAAACCATACAATTATCACTTCTGATTTGTCGGATCCAATTTCTGACAAATTGTGGAAATTTAAGGATACCATTTAGTAAATATTTTAGGCCTATGAGACTTGCGGAGTATGGTTTATGAGGGTTTTACTAAGTTGCAGAAGTTAGCTTGCATCAATTTCACTGGACAAGTTGCTTGTCTCACTTTGTCGACCGGGTTACTATAATGAACGGCCTAATGAACCGAGTCCCGCGTTGATACCTCTCTCTTGATGAATGGGTTAAGAGAGGAGTTATATTGGACGCGGATTATTTGGCTGTACATTACCTGCCTTTCTAATTATACAACTCTAAACTACAATAACAATGCAAAATTAATTCAAACATATTTAATGGTCAACATACAACGAGTGTTTATTTTAATATACCATACGGTATCAAATTAATTACTTTAACAACTATTAAAGCTAGTTTTGTACAATGTCAGTATAATGAAACCTGAGAAAAATAAAAATAAATTGAGATACAAAGGGCTAAATATACGTACATAAGGACATAAATATCTGTACACGCCTTTATGTCATTGACAATGGAGTCCTGTACAGATATTTATTTCCTTATTTATTTACGTACATTAATACCTCTGACTGTACCAGTGGCTAAAGTATTATAAAGTACTAACGCACCTTAATGGCTTATTCCTAAATGTCGGTCATTTTAGACAAATTGTTTCAATCCACAATTGAATAAATGATAGAATTGATAAACAAAATTGGAAAATGTCGTGGATAATAATAGTAACAAATATAATTAAGTATCAATAATAAACTAATTAACATATAACTACCTAATATTTACAAGCCAAATATATATAGTCTAAATTACCCGGCACCCCTGGTACATTACTAACGGCAACCAAGTACAGTCGCGGAATGAATTGATTCATCACTTTTAGACCTTAGAAGCGTTGACATAAAGTCAAAGTGAACGAACCTTTTCATTCCAGGACTATAATCCTGGTATAGTATGGTATACCATCGGAAAAATATAGTCATAAAGTGCTAGGTCAAAGATAAACATAACCGATGGTATTGTTCAGAAAATATCACATGCATTAATATATCCATTAAACTAAGTAAATATCAACATATACATGCAAGTGTTAGTGCCTACCTGACTAAATAATAAAAGGAATTCATAAACACATATTGGTTATACTGGAATAGAGGTGACATGCGCGCCACGGCAATTTCAGCAATGTAATGAAGAAAAGGTAAAATTTATAGTGAAATAGGGTCGATATTCCAAAAATGTACTGGCGACAATCCGCTGCCAGAATCAATAAATCTTATAAAGAATTCACGACCCAAACGGCAATGAGCCTTATTGTTACTACATAGGGTCGATATTCTGCTGCCACAAGCCACCAATAAATCGTATATTCAGCCAAACGGTAATTAAATTACTGTTAACTAGAGATGTTCTTAGCACGAACGAGGCACCGCTGAGTGATTCGAATTCTGATTAGGGATTCGAGATTTCGTCTGCCAAATAGGTGAGTTCTCGATCATTCTCGACGACATGTATATCGTCGAGAATGTGTATTATATGTGTATTATATATGTATTATATGTGTATTATATCATTCTCCACATATTTGTTTATAAACAGCATTTATATGTTAAAAATAGCTCAAACGCGACTATAATAATAACTACTTAGGATATCGCTATTATATTTAGAGCATAAAACACATGTCACATAGAATACTGAACAAACATTATTCGTTTGTTAAAAATAATTAATTACGTACTTATGATATGTGGGTAAGTACGAACGTAAAAAATGGGCATACGTACAAACATATTCTTTTTTATAATTTCATTTGAAGCACATAATACCTACCTACCTATTTGCCAATGATCTTCGAACATGAATTAAGAACACGCCTTGCGTAGGTACACAAATCTCGGTTATTTCAGTCGAGATCACCGAGTAGCCGAGGTTGAATTCCAAAAATACGCTCGAGATCGTGATTGCTGTCTTTAAACACGAGGTTCGTGCTAGGAAAATCTCTAGGCAAAGAATTGACCCTTATGGTTAGCAACATAGGGTCGATATTCACCCAAAAGCCGTGCTCGCGACGTCGGCGTGTTGCTTCAGCACTCCGCCGAGAATGAACTCCGTGGAGACGAGCGCGGCCCCGCGCCGGCGCAGCGCGCCCCACAGCGACTTGTCGGACGATGACGTCACGCACACCCAGTTCGGGCCTTCGGCCTTCCAGGCGCCGCCCGAGCATTCCACGATCACTGCGGATGGTAAATGATGCGTCAGCAGAGATGCGCCGAGTATGGGTTTCACAGAATACGAATATACGGCCGAATGTGCGGTCCAGCTTTTGCCGGACCGATTATACGGGTCGAATTATTTGGTTCAAAGTAATTCATTATGCCTTCATCGGCCGTTCCAAAACAGACTCATTTCTAGTGGTAAAAATCTTGATGATGATTTTCAAGTGACATATTTACGATAAAGTTAGTTAAATAACAGTAAGAATCCGTTTTAGAATAACAATTTCACAGGGCAATGACTAAGTAACATTCTTGCCACTAGCAGACTAAAAATTATTCAGTAAATATTCGGCATTACAACCGAATAACGAACAAGAAAACGTGTCGAATATGACTCTATCCTAGGAGGTCGTTTTTGTTTTGCGTATATGTGACATGATTTAGGCAAAGTGCGTCTTTATTATTTTGCCTTTGGACTACAAGATTTATACCATTAGCACGGCAGTCTTACTGAGATGTAGGCAAAAATAAATGTAGTCTTGCGTTCTAGACTCTCTGATGCCAACCCAGTTACTCTTAATTTCGGATTTATTTTAACAGATTGTGTCTTAAGGGGCTCCCATAATTGGAGTATGGGATCGTAGCTTCGATCTGAATCTCTTAGTTTTCTTAGGTTTTTTTGTAGCTTATTATGTTAAGAACAACGGCTTTAAGCAATATAGCATTCCATATTTACTTCAAAGTTCATTGTTTTCGAGATATTTGGCATCAAAGTTGAACAATTTTAGGCCAAACAACTGGTTTCTGGCCATAACTTTTGTGTTAATTGGTTTAAAATGAAAACCCTGGACCAGTTTTTAGGGACGTCACAGACGAACCCAAATATGTAGATTTCGTATGTGTTAGATCTTTCACGTCAATAGAGATTCAAAATAAGTGTTATTTTAGACAGTGTTTAAAAAGATCATACAAAATTAAGTATTCGTTTCAAAATCCGGTAGACCAAAATGGAGATAAAAGATTGAAGAACCGATAACCGTTTGATTTATACTTCTATCTGTAGTGCAAAAGTAAGAGATACGATTCAAAACTTGTCAAAAATCGATGGAAACCTCGGGTAGCCCCCTTAAGGGTGCAACTGTTTACGCCTAAGAGTATCCACCAGAGCTATGCCAGAAGCGATGCGCGAGCGTGCCCAGCAATGCCATTGATGGATTTCTTCTCGCAACACATCTCTGGTAGATGTTCATCCTTCGACGGAAATAATTCTGCTACCGCGTGGCACATACTGCTTTCACTCACACTTCATCTCCTTCGCAGTAGGCAGAACGCTCGGCGTGGCCGACACATTGTACCCCTTCAGGAAGTTCCTCTTCCCCCGCAGAGTCCTCTCCAGGCTGAAGCGGAACCGCTTCTCAGCTGCTACATCCTTCATTACGTACAGCCATGGGTCTGGAAAAAAATAATATCACAACGAAATGTTTATCAGGAAAATAACCCGAACCACGTCATCTTCGTCGCAAAATATGCTTCTTCAACCCACTGGATAAAGTTATCGCGCAGTAACTTATATGGAGAACGCGGCTAGCAAGTCGAGTGACCACCGCGGTAAGATATACTGAATTCTAGATTTCTGTAGAATCTCCCCGGGGCCTTCGTCACTTGGAGAGATCTGAGTCAGACACTGGCAGCAATTCCAGAGGTCATTTTTCTACAGAGAGACCACCATTCTCTTGAGAATTTACCGCTAGAGTTGGTGCCACTAGAACCCAGTCAGGGCCGGCTATTGGCTGTCTCAGCACCACTGCGCAGACCTGTATGAATATCTACTCATCTTATCAACAACAATCGCACCAGCGGAAAGCATAGGTGTCTCGGCGCAATCAGTGAGGCGTGCTCCCAAATATTTAAGAGAAGCATTGGTTTACGAGAGATTTTTAGTAGTAAATCGTCGGTCTTGTGCCAATGTCAGGTGAACTAAACTTACCGACTATAGTATTGGTGTCAGAGCAGGCTTGTACCCAGTCGGGCCCGACGATAGGTCGCCCTAGACCCACTGCGCAGAGCAGTTTGAATGTCCGCTTGATCTGCAACGTCACCAGCACCGTGCATGACATCACGTCCGTCACCAGAACTGCACCTGATAACACATTTAAAAATAAAACTCTGGAGAAGACGAATAAATTAATGGATTTAGAATAAGTTCTATAGTTAGAACACTTATCAGTTCCATATTAAAACATAAATAAATCAATATTGTCCTATTGCCTAAACGCAATTATTGTATGTAGCTAATTTTCTTTCAGCTTTTTTTCCCGAACGCTTTTATTCGTCGCTTTTTTCCAGTGCAGCTTACTTTCTCAGTCGTGTTGCTCCCGTATCATCATTTTATTAAGTCTGATTTTTTCTTCCCTGTAGGAAACCCATTGCAATCGCGAAAGAGTAGGTAAGTTAGGTTCGCTAGGTAGCTTCAGATACCCGCAGAGCAAACTGCCCAGATATAGATATATAAATGACGATTATGATTATATAGGAGCCACGCACAGCGGGGCTCCATCGAAACTATTCAATTGCGAATAATATTAATGTTGAAAAACTAGTTTCTAAACTTGTGCGAGCAAAAAATTCGCTACCTTAATATAGTGATAAAGGTAAAATTTAAGTATGGGAAATTATGCGACTAGGTATAGTGGCGAAAGAAAAATTTGCTACAAAAAATTGCGTTTGGGAAACTGATCTAACAAATCACTTTTTACTTAGTTTGGTTGGGACTAGGTGGATTTGTATTTGTGTTTAGTTTGTCCCTAAAGTATTTATTTATTAAATTTTCTACTCCAAAATTGTATTTATATTAGAAGCTAAAATGAATTGCA
This sequence comes from Epinotia demarniana, assembly GCA_945867215.1. Taxonomy (NCBI): domain Eukaryota; kingdom Metazoa; phylum Arthropoda; class Insecta; order Lepidoptera; family Tortricidae; genus Epinotia; species Epinotia demarniana. Next base: position 18,244,127 of record OX244274.1, on the reverse strand, counting down.
GAATCATAACCATTCTCCCCCGAAAAGTCAGCTAATCACTCGAATACAAAATTATTGTGAAAGAGAAAAACTGTTACTTACCTAATCTCTCGAGCTTGCTCCTCACATCGTCGTTAGAGAAAGCGGTGAACAGAACATACTGCGTCTCAGCCCTGACAGGCGTGGAACACACAGGGGTACTAGCAGGAGTTGTGCTGACTGACGAACTCTTGGAACTCGGCAATGACCGCGTCCTTTTAGGGCTAGGCACTTCCAAATCATTCGTCGCTGGTCGCTTCAAGTTCTTCGGTGATTCTGTACTTGATTCAGAGGATAGATATATGGTACTGTTTTCATGTTTGGGAGTAACTTCTTTACTCTCTTTAGATTTTCGTCGCGAACTTCGTCGCACGTCCGTTTCTGGGGTTTTGGTTGTATCATGTTTGGTGTCCTTGGATTTTGATGTGTCTTTTGATTTGTTATCTTTACTCGTGATTCGTGTGTTACTTCTAGTTTTAGAATCATTCCTAGATTTAGAACTGCTTGTAGATTTCGAATCACTTCTAGATTTTGATTTGCTTTCCTCTTTGTTCGGTTTGGATTCCTTCTGTTCTTTGTTTTTCTTTGATTTGTCTTCTTTGCCGTCGTAGTCTTTTTTATTTCTTGTACTTCTGGTGCTCCTAACTTTTTTGTCTCCAGAGACATTCTGGTCGTCAGCTTTAGATTTGGTTTCTTCAGATCTTTTCGTTTTAGAACGGCTGCTCCTGCTTTTAGTTTCTTGCGAGGACTCTTCGTCCTTTTTCTTATTTTCAGTCCTTGAATGTGGCCTCTTTTTGGACTCATGTAATAATCTTTCAGAGTCATCATCTTTTTCTTTTCCTTTTTTTTTATCAGTTTTGCTTTTTAAACGTGATAGATTTTCGTTAATAATTTCAGCATCTACACTATCATCACTATCACCCAAAATAATATTCTTAAGTATGCTCTTGCTGGTTTTAATTGACTCATCGGATTCTCGTACTTTTAAAGTTGGTTTGCGAACTCGAGTGATTATCCTAGAGGGCAACTCTTCGAACTTCTTAGAAAGATCCTTTTTGGCGTTTACCTTGGACTTTCGCTTTTTGCCAAAAACTATTTCGGTGTCCTGATCAGAAACCTCGTCAGTTTCAGTGTCACTAGAGGATTCTGTCATGGACTTATGTTTTAATGTTACACTCGTTTTTATTTCTTGGCTGTCTGGAAGATCTGTATTCATTATTTTAAGGGTTTTGGGTGTCTTGAGTACATTCGTTTTCACAGAAACTGCTTTTTGTTCGGAATTTACCTTCTCAATACTCTTGGTTTTCTTGACTGGCGACAAGGTACTCTCTATGTGTCTAAATCTATCGCCCGGTTCATAATCTTCTAAAGAACATGGTACCAATTCATCATCTTGACATTTTGCATTTTGTTTCGATGGATTAGCCTCGTCCAGTGATGGCTCTCCTTGGGTGCAAAGGTCATTGAATATGTCTTGTGTAGCTGCATAATAATTGGGATCGTCATCGTCTTCATCTTGAGTTACAATAACTTTAGGTGTAGATGCTTTCGTAAGAGTTGACGTTGGAGTTTTCTTAGCTTTTAACGGAGTCACTGAAGGAATTTTGAAAGGACTAATCATTTCTTCAGAATAAACCTCTTCGTTGGGCACTGTATTTCGCTCTTCATCAATTATAATTTGTGTCGGCATATCTTCTAAATTGTCTTCTTTAGAGTCATCTGTTATTATCTGTGTCGGCAACTCTTCGAAACTAGTTCTTTTACTTGGACCATCGGTTTGATCTTTATTTATCTCAGCTTCAATTGAGTCGCCTTCGATAATTTGTGTAGCCATATCCTCAAAATCTATTTCTAGGTCCCCTTTTGATTTTGTGACTTCTTTGTTGACTGATCCATCTTCATCTTCACAATCAGTAAGATCGTCATCGTCATTACTCACAATTTTCTGAGTAGGGAGCATTTCTATATCATTAACAATTTTTTGAGTGGGCAGAATGTCAATATCATTATTTTTCTCCGTGTCTGGTACAATCTTCTGGGTTGGTAACATATCAATGTCATTTGAAATCATTTGAGTAGGCAAGATATCGATATCTTCACAGTCAGTTGAACTGCCGGATTCTCGCCTGGTTTTACTCAAACTTACCTCGGTTTTTTCTATCCTTTCAATTTGAGGAGAAACATTGCCGGCCAGAATTATTGGTTGTGACTCACATTCTCCGTCAAATGATTGTGTGTTGAGATCATCAAACATAATTTCCTCGTCAGAGGCATTTTTGTCCTTAGAATATTCATCAACACTATGTTGATCTGTTTTCGTCGGCTCGGCCGCAACTTCGTTTTTAGTAGTAAATGCTTGCGTTTCTGCATTAAATATACTAACCTCGTTTTCCTTATTAGCTGAGAATAAATCTAACTGTAAGTCTTTCTGGTCATCTAATTTGTGAACTCCAGGTAAATTATCATTAATAGGAGCTTGTGTTTCACAGTTATGGACAGCATCGTCTACAAAAGGACCTTGTGTTTCACAGTTATGAACACTTTTTAGTACACTTTGTGTGTCTTGAGCGTGTACGTCAGGAGCTTGTTGTGTTTCTTGCATGTGAATGTCTAAGACAGGCGGCTGTGTCTCTATACAATGAACGGAAGGTGAAGGCGGTAATTGGGTATTTGCAGTATAAATAGAATCAGTGCTATCATTAGCTTTAAAAGGTTGTTGTGTTTCCATTTCGTGAATGTTATCCTTACTTTCTTCAATAACCTTATTAGATTTATTAGAAACTGTCGAGTCATTGAATGAACTTCCAGAATCATCTAATTGGAAATTAAACGAGTCTGATTTCCTTGCCGAAACCCAGTAAGCATTGTCTATGGTTTTACTGCCTATTGGTTGTATAGCGATAGTTTTGCTTGACGGTTTTATGAACTTATTCATGGGACTCTTGAATTCTGACGATTTTTTAGGTTGTGATGGCATCACAAAGGAGTCATCCTGAAAACAACAAAAGCAGTCCTATCACTTTATTAACTTTAAAAATCACGAAAAACTCAGTGACCCTGTTTGTTGAACTTGTACATACTAGGCAAATTTTGTGGGGATAAAAGTATAATTTTCTCACCATATCACTGACTTCGGGAGACTCTGGTACCAACACTGGAGCTCCAAGCCTAGTCATTGGCTTGGGCACTGGTGCAGGGGTACAAGGAAGGTCGATCGCCTGCGTCATGGGCAAATCAACGTCATCCTCGAGCAGCCTGAAAACACCGAATATGGCGCCAAACTGGACCATGTCACCATTCCTGAGCGGATGGGGCATGTATGGCTGCAAAGTTTTCTAAAAAAAAAACAATAAAATAAAATTGCATCAACCATTTTGAAGAATGTCACACTTAAATCGTCACGTAGGCAAAGTGGAAACAAATATTAAATGTTAAGGAATTTAAATTGTGCACTATTACTTAACACAAGTCTTAAGTTATATTTATTTACATTTATTTCTGACCTTCACCCAAGACCCTGATCAGTGAAGCCGTGTCGAAACGTCAGACATAAAGCTAAATAAATATCCCGTCAGACGCGTGTAAAGTTATGATATAACTATACTATACTAGACTTTTAAGTTGAAACAGACACTGAGATATTAAAGAAGAATTTTGGCCGAAGGAAGTCATGTTCCAGTGTTTCCGCGGTCGGTTACCTGACGCCACGAAATAGCGGAACACATCGCGCATGTTAGTCTTGTTATCTGATTTAAATACCTAAAATAAATTACATAAAGTCCGAGTAATAAAAATTATACTTACACCCTGCACTTTCGTTTTGTTGGAAGAGTCTAAATCCATAAGCATGATATTGCTCAAGCTTAAGACATTTATCACAGCATGCTGCCTGGATATCGACTGAAAGGAGTTTTCAATTAGACATTAGCAAGGTCTGACATTTTAAACGACCATGGGCAACTTTTTATAGAAGATGTACCAAAAACCATTAGAGCTGAGACGTTTATTATTTTAGTAGGTTTCTCTTTTAAAGTTTTTATTTCAATCAGAATAACAATAATTATGTCACACAAATGAACCCTGTTTTCTCATAGACCAATGAGACCATATTCACTAAATGAAATAAATTACTTTTATCCTGCTAGCAGGCCGTAATGGCAATTTTACAAGTCAATATTCAACCAGCGTTTTTGAAAAAGAAGACTGTTAAGAAGATACGCCAAAACTAAAGCTTATTACAAATATAGTACCTAACCTACTTAAAATAAGCACAATTGAATATTAATACAAAATAAGAAAAAGAAGCACTTACCCAAAAGTGATCCATTTCCAACCTAAAGATAAATACATAGGGAAAATAATAACAAATATGTAAAGAAATGGAATAAAAGCTATATAAAAAAGAAACACAATATGTTGTTCTACACTCCGAATAAAACATAAATATTTCAGTCCTTCAATGGTATTCAACTTTATGCCCATAGAACGAAATAAAGTAGATAATCAGACCTTCTTAATGACCTAACTTTCAGCTCTGTTGGTTTTTGGTCCATTTTTCCTATGGTCCTTTATAGACCTTTAGGTGTTATTGAGAAATTGTTTCTCCTGACCACACACCTCATAGTCTACCAGAACATTCAGCCTTCCAACTAAGCTTATTAGTTTCTATTTATCAATAGAACAAGGAAATATTACAACCTCTCAGTGCCCCAAGTTGTCTGTGAATCAGTGTGTAAGTAGTGAAGATATTTTTGCTGTCTTTGTCTCTAAAGATATCACATCATCAGCCTATATACGTCCCACTGCTGGGCACAGGCCTCCTCTCATGTATGAGAGGGAACGGGCAGTAGTCCCCACGCTGGCCCAGTGCGGATTGGGGACTTCACATACACCTTTGAATTAAATTTTAATCTAGAGATATAAATAACTAAAAAGATGTTTTATTAAATAACTTTTTTACGAAGCCAAATATTGAAAAACATTAGAAAATGATCAGAAAGTAAGATCAATGGTGAGAATACCAAACTACCTACCTACCTACAACAACCAAAATAGAACACCACATGAATAGAAATACATTTAAAGTATTTTTATCCAAGTGGTTTTTTTTATTATGAGTTTGATGATGGTTGACAATGATAAGTTTATTTAATTATTCACCCAGATTTTACTATGTATTTTTATGCTTCCAGTGCGTCACGCGACTATATATAAAAACCGGCCAAGTGCGAGACTCGCTCACGGAGGTTTCCGTACCATTATCTATAAAACGCAATGCATGGAACGGCCAAAAAAAACATCTTTGTTGTATGGTAGCCCCCCCTTTTATTTTGTTATTAGTATTTGTTGTTATAGCTGCAACAGAAATACATCATCGGTGAAAATTTCAAATGTCTAGCTATCGCGGTTCTTGAGATACAGCCTGGTGACAGACAGATAGACAGACTAACAGACAGAACTTAGTGATAGGGTCTCGTTTTACCCTTTGGGTATATAAAAAGACAGCATACAAAAGTGGGACTATCTGGGATGGGATAAATTGGGGTCATTGTTTTCCTTTTATTAGGATCACCAGTATTCAAGGCTCTGAGTATCAAAAATCGAACAAAAAGGTATGTACACTTTTTTTTTAAACATACCTAAATAATTTGTCAATACTTACATTCAGATCGAGATGAATCCGGCATGCTTGAGGATCTCTGCCTATTTTGTTGGGACCTCTTTTCACTGGGTACTTGGCACCGCATATTCCCAAAAACCCAATCTGAATAGGATAAAACACCAGTTGTTTTTACTCAATGTGTAAAACTCAAACATTTGAGTTAACAAATATTTCATAACACAAATCTGAACATTTTTTTACTCGACTGCCAAAGGAGAGTAGGGTTATGTTTTTTGAGTGTATGTATGTATGTCTTATAATTTGGCATGCCATGCAGCCTGAACCCACAGAACTATATCAAGATAGAAGGAAAGTCCGCGTCAATTAGTATGGGAACCGAGCGTGTAACATTTTGCGTAGGTATTTTGACGCCACGAGCGTAATTTAGTGACGGGAAACATAAGCCGCGCGACATCGATTCGTCACATCGATTCGCACGCGGTAGTTGTAATAACTTGTAGGTTTATTTTGTATCGATTCAAAATATCGATAAGAACCGACAGAGGAAATGAAAATTAGATTCAACAGAGGAAATGATAAATAGTCTTAAAAAGGTCTTAGTTTTTTTTTACAATATAGAAGGAAAGAACTCGAGACCGTCAATCACTTTGTACCGATTCCGGATAGTGACAGGATGTGGCAAGCTCAAATTGAAAATCTTTCTAACGTAGTTATATGCTTTGCTCGAATAATAGTGTAACGTTAATTCAAAACTCCGTAGTGCTGGTGAGTATTTTGATGTTGTGGCTGATCCTTTTGTATTCTTCATTTGTCTAGAATAAAGTTCATTAGTCGTAACATCTGTTGTTTTTAAGTTGTCAGCTTCTTCGTCACTGATCAAGGTATTCTTTTTTAAGCACCCCAGTAATGCCACTAGGGTACGTATTCTTTTTACTTTTCGACGGTTTTGTTCCTTCAGGCGTTTAATTTGTTTGTCTTTCTGTTTTATCATTTGCCTTGGATTGTTCAGTTGCTTTAATTTTTTTTTCATCTTTGGCGTATGTATTGGAATCTGGTCTGATGTGGATGGTACATTAATATCCTGTAATACACGTTAAAATATAATATTCAATACAAAAGTGAAGATGACAAACACAATTTTAAAAACAAAATATCTTCTGATAATGTATAAATAACACTCACCATTTCGAGCTTTCTCTTCTGGGGCGTATTGTTCTTAGAGTCCTTCTCTGAAGAAGATTGACCTTTTATCTGTAGCACAAATTGTATTAAATTAATTACACTACTCACACGCACGCACGCAGTCACATTTTTTAAATTAATATTTATCCTTACGTAAATAATGTGTAGGTACCTTTTCATCATTTGACACCAACACTACATCAGTAGTCGGATAAGCTTTACTGATCAGTCGTCGGTACTTCGATGGGCCAGTAAAGGAGTCTGCGTGGAAATGTACTGAACAAGTCCGACTGTGATTTTTTGGAAACCATTGTTTACGACCCGTTGCTTCAATCCATTTATTTTTAACCAGAGGATCATTCGGGAAACTGAAATAAAATTGCAATATAGAAGCAACCATAACCTGTTTGTTAATAATATTTGCTGTTCACTATGTAACCTACATTATATAGCTAAATAATAATATAAAAACGTAATTATAATTTCCTCTGGTTTCAAATTTGATTTTAATCGAGTAAGAAAATCGCAGCGTACAGCAATGTGGTACATCACTATTCTTACGTTTGACAGAAAAAATGAGAAATCGACCTCGAACGCGACTCGACAGTTTGAATAGCTTAGATTTACATCGCTTGTTTTGAACGCACGCCAAGTCTGTCTCCTCAAATTAAAGCCGCAATGGAAAACTAGTGTTGGTCACAATCTGTGTTTTTTTAATTATTAACAGGTATTTTAGGACAAATAGTACTTACCGATGAAAGGAAATCCCACGATTAACTGCCTCTCCTTTATCGGAGGTGTTTGAACAATTCACTAGTATCGCACAACGAGTCATTTTGTTTTTTTAACCTGACGTCGCACGCGGGCCGCGGTCGGGAGCAGACTAATGTTCGCGGCGAGCAAAGAAGCCGTTTCGGCTTCTTTTCGCCACGCGAAGTACATACACTCTTTCCTTCTATCTTGATATAGTTCTGTGCCTGAACCATTAGACGGATTTCGGCATATGAGGTGTAGCTGGATTCCTCTTAATCGTAGGAGAGACATAGGTCATAATAAAAAAAGTTGGGTTTTTAGAAAAATCTTGATATCACTTGTTACTCAATGGGCAAAACTTAAACATTTAAGTTTAACAAATATATCTAGACATAACTCTGTTTATATTTTTGTTTACAAGATAAAGATTTTTCTTAAAACCCTACTGCTTTTTTATAAATATTATGGTCTATGTCTCTCCTATGATTAAGAGGAATCTCTACCTAATTTTCAATTTGATATGTGAACAGCAAAGCTCAAGAGAAGTCTAACAAGGAATACATTTTGATGAGACAAGAGAAGAACAAGGAATACACTTTAGCCTAGTTGGTAGTGACCCTACCTACGAAGCAAGAGGTTCCGAGTTCGAATCCCGGTAACAACATTAATTTGTGTGATGACCATGAATATTTGTTACTGAGTCATGGATGTTTTCTATGTATTTAAGTATTTATTTATCTATATAAGTATGTTTATCGTCATCTCACACCCATAGTACAAGCTTTGCTTAGTTCGGGACTAGGTTGGTTTGTATAAGATTGTCCCTCAATATTTATTTTATTTTATTTTTTATTTAGATTAGTGCTGCTTGCAAATCTTTACAAGAGTTGAGACTACAATTAGTTACTAGTGTAGGTGGATCTTGTCAAGAATCTGTCCCACCTCCAAGAATCAGCAAGAAACAAGTAAAACAAGAAACAAGTTGACAAGCAGTGAGACATAGTTTAGTAACTGGGCTATTGGCAAGTGTGCGAGGGTGACCGGCGATTAGTTGCACAAAATATATTCCTACGCAAACCCGCGAATTGCTCTGACTGTCAAGCAAGAAAAGCACTTTTTCGCTGGCACATTAACAATCAGCGATCAACTATTCAAACAATGCAGATATAGATACCCATAACTACATTTATTTCTACGTTTATTGAACCAGAAAATAGTCGATGGCTAACTCGCCGGCGGTTACACAAGTGTTCAAAACAAGAATTACCACGACAAATGCAACAATTATAACATTTACAGATAACAATGGTGGATATGTCTCAACAAATCTGATGAGTGATGATCTAGGTTTACAACTTTAAATACGAATGCAATGCACGCCAATTCGTTTCATAGTTAGTAAACAAGTGATACTAACTTGTTCCGGGTCTGTTCTCTCCGTTTGCGTATTATACAGGTCCTGGGTACATTCAAGTCTTTGAGTACACTCCATTTCCATTATGAAGAACTGATTAATAATCCATATGATTAATTTCGAGCGTTTCCAAATCTGATAAAATATTCCCGGCAAACACACGAGCACGACGCATTTAAAACTGTCAATTTGATTTGACGTACTTTTTTTTTTTAATGATTTGACGTACGTAAGGCGAACCACAGATAAAGCAAACGCGGAAATTCAACTAAAGCTGGCCATCCACGCTAGGGGATGCCTGCGCAGTTTTACCTGTACTGTGTTTAACTGCACAGGTAAAGTAAACCCCAACTGGGTGGAGCACACACACGCAGCGGTAAACCTGTACTCTTAGTTGTAACCATGTCACTATCGTCGCCCGAGCTTGATGCTAAGGCAGCACTGTTAGGGTTATTGTTTATAGCACTAAAGTGGAAGAAAGCCAAAAGCAAACAAGCAATTCCTTATATTTTTCAAACAGTTTTTCATATGCAGCTGCTTTTTTATTTCTGTCATGGTATTCTGTACTGTTGATTCTCCAGAGGCAAGGCTCTGATTTATATAATTCATTGAAATCAGCTTAGATTTCGTTTATTTTTTTTAATTAAAGGAAAAATTTAATGCTGCGAGCCGGATTCGAATCGGCGACCACAGGCACTCATGGCTCGGAGCATTAAGAAAAAAAACAATTTCTCCTTTAATTTAAAAATTTATAATTTTGTTAGCAGCGTTACTGCTTAACATTTTCTCAACCAAGAACCCGCCTAGCGGGAGCCTACGCCGTAGTCGCTTTCCGCTACATACGAAGAGAACCACAGGATCGGCTACGAGCGTAGCGCGTAGCGATTCTTGGCAGCGAAAGTATTAATACAAAATTAAATATTTCGTTTCGTTTACGAGATATGTTTTTCGAGTAAATGCAATCTACCCCCTTCCGCGACCAGTAGACAACTAAGAACTGCGCAGGCGAACGCCAACCACACTTAGTTTTACCTGCACAGTTCAATAACCCACACGTAAAAAATATGTACATATTTTCATATTTGCGCAGGTGACCTGCACAGTCGTATAATACTGCACAAGTGCACAGTCGAATGCCACATACGCTCAGTTTTACCTGTGCAGTCGAACTGTACAGGTAAGGCCTGCCATACACTGCCGTGGCCTGCGGTGGCGGACAATAGTAAATTTGACAGCGGCGGACGAGTTTACTACTGTCCGCCACGGCCAGAGGGGCTACCGGGAAATGAAAACGAACTTCGTTTGTGTTCCACTTGCTAGTTCGCACGACAGAGACAGAGATATTCGAACGAAGTTCGTTTTCACTTCCCGGTAGCCCCTCAGGCCCCTATTTCACCAACTTGACAATTGTCACCTGACACTGACAATTCGCCATACATTGCTTGTTCTAGAAATTAAGGTAGTTGCTAGGTTACTTGTGGAATCAGCAATGTACGGAGAATTGCCGTTGTTAGGTGACAATTGTCAAGTTGGTGAAATAGGGGCCAGGCTGCGACAGTGTGATGCAGGCCTAAAACTGCGCAGGCGTACCCTAGCGTGTATGGCCAGCTTAAAATAACTTAAAGTAAAATTACGATTTGTTCTGTTCTGTATGTTTGCTTAATTTATTTGTGCAGAAAATATATCTAGCAATAAAAACCACAATAAAATTAACGTGTCACAACAGATATTAAAAAATAACTCCATATTCTAATGGGCCATCCACATTAAGTGATTTGTCAATTCATCAGAATCTGACTAATTGCTATAGTGTGGATGCATGTTCCAACCGTCAAATGAGTTGTACGGACTAATTGCATGAAAATCACAATTTGGACCATGGAATTTGCATGATCTGCCAAGTTTCTTTTTCTCACAAATTTCATACAAATAAATTCAAACGATAATTAAAAAATATATGCTAAAGAACATTGTATTAATATTTTACCCTGTAATTTTGTATTTTTTTTAAACCGGTGTTTTGCAAGTACAATTTCATTCAGTGTGGCCAGTTACAGTAAGAAAGCGAAAATTGCCGCATTTAAACGGTCCTGCGAAGCGGACTGCAAGATTGTTACTAACCGATGAGATAGGGCGAGACAGCACGTCGATCATGAGGTGGCCGTGACATACTCTCGATTTTTGTGTGCTGCACGGCTATTACGCGACGGCGCGCGAGCTCTCTCATTTTTTCTCGCACTATCCGTCTCTCTCTTATTAGGACATGCGAGAGAAATCGAGAGTATGTCGCGGCTGTGTGTTCGACGTGCTGTCTTGCCCTATCTCATCGGTTAGTAACAATCTTGCAGTCCGCTTCGCAGGACCGTTTGAATGCGCCAATTTTTGCTTTCCTTCTGTTAACTGGCCACACTGAATGAAATTGTAGTTGCAGGGGACTTTTTGGCGGGAAGTTAAACTAAGCGGACATTTAAAATTTTCTCGATTTAGCAAATTAATTATTCTTGTATATGTTTGATTGTTTTTCTTGTAAATATAGTGTTAATACAAAGTGAATATAGTGTACAAAAATGAATGATACGAGCGCCGGGGGCGAGGCCCCCGGTGACAAAGAACCAAAAAAGCGAAAACTCGACAAGAGTGCTGAAGACTATAAAATGTTCACTAAACCGAATTATAAAAGACAATTCCCTGAAAATCACAGTGCCGAGTGCGTTGTGTACGTAGAATCTCAAGACAATGACAAGCTAGGTAATAGAAACCCTATTACTCTAACAAAACTGTTTACGGAGCAAGTAAAGGGTATTGTAGGTGTCCACAGAGTGAATGCCTACAAAATCGGAATAACATTTAGGAAGCCCGCGCCAGCGAATAATTTTCTGAAAATGGACCTTTTCCTGGGCAGAAATAAACTCAAAGCGTTTGTGCCTGCAACACTGACTGAGACCACAGGTGTACTTCGATATGTACCGAAAGAATTAAAAAATGAGGAAATATATAAAAATATTGCATGTGACGCAGAAATCATATCGATTAAAAGGTTCATGCGAAAAGTTGAGGGGAAACTGGTCCCTTTGGGGACAATAGCAATAACTTTTGCAACTACATTATTACCTCAACATGCATATCTGAATATGTTTAGGTACAAGGTACATGCATACATACCACCCCTTCTCCAATGCTATAAATGTTTGAAGTTTAATCATTCAGCCCGGGTTTGCAGAGGTGAACAAATGTGTTCATCCTGTGCTGGACAACACTCATACAAGGAATGTGACGTCGATGAAATCGTATGTATAAACTGCAGCGGGAACCACCTCGCTATATCCAGGGAATGTCCCATAAAGAAACAGAAAATTGAAGAGAAGAAAAAGAAATACGCTAATTCGAACCAGTCATATGCCACTGTGGTGAGTCCTCCATCACTACCACCTATTGCCAATCCTACTACCTTTCCAGCTATGCCTAGTAAACCTACTAGCCCGCAAACCTTCAACATGGAACAACTTGTTAATAATGAAATAATAATGAATGCAATTGTTAAGTCAATGGTCTGTCTTGGAAATGACAAAGATAATACCCCGATCACATTTAAAAGAATTAAAGAAATATTGTTAGCAAATTTATTCAACTAATTCATGGATACATTTTTAAAAATAGCACAGTTTAACATACAGAGTTTACAGAGCAAGAAAACCTTATTAAAAACATTTCTTTCAGAACAAGATATTGATATATGTTTATTGAATGAGACTTGGCTCAAAAGCACAAGTATAATTCCTAATTTTACACCATATAACTTTATACATAAAAAATCAGTGAATACACATAATGGAGTTGCAATATTAATTAGACAAAACTTACAGTACAGCATAACAAACACAACTTTTTATGAATCCATTCAAAATATCTGTATATCAATAGAGACATCAAGAGGAATTTTAAGTATACTCTGTGTATATTGTCCTCCTAATTGTAACAGGTTTGACACCTCCAAAATGAAAAAGGTATTACTGGAAACCCCTAAGCCATGTATTATCATGGGAGATTTTAATGCACATCATATATTGTTTGGATGTCATTCAAATAATAATAGAGGCAACAGCTTGTACAAACTCATTGATGAATTTGACATGTGTGTTTTAAATGATGGTAGTGCAACAACTGTGTCATATCCAAATAGAAATCCGTCTGCAATTGATTTAGCTCTGGTCAGTCCCTCATTGGCTCCTTTTTTGTGAATGGAGCGTTCATGACGATCCAATGGGCAGTTATCATTATCCAACTCAAGTGGTCGTAAATGTGAAGCCTTCCATATATGAGATCCGACCTGTAGAAGAAAAATATATTTATAGTAAAGCAGATTGGACTAAATATTATAATCTGTCAGAAACCTGTTTTTCTCAATTAGATATTAATAATACTGAACCTCTTAATTTGTACAATAACTTTGTAAACATTTTGTATAACATTCGATCAGAAGCAATTCCAAAGCTAAAGTCAAAACAAACTCCGAAAGTCATGAGAAAACCTGCTCCTTGGTGGAATCCAACATGTGATAATGCCATACAAAAATCGAAAGAAGCTTTAATAAAGTATAAAACATCACCAAGTATTACCAATTTCATAAACTACAAAAAGATAGATGCCCAAAAGAAAAGAATACTAAAAGAAGAAAGTGTTCATTCATGGCATGACTTGTGCAGTAGTTTTAATAGAATGACACCTATTGCTAGGATATGGGGCTACATTAAACGATTTAAAAGATTAGGTTCCTCTCACAACAGGCATTTAAATGAAGAATGGGTACCAAGTTACTTAGACAAAATATCAGAGTCAACTCAGTTTGATCCAAATAACCTTAGTGACATATTAAATTGCTCTGCAGAGAATCAAACAAACTCTTTTCTCAATAAGCCATTTACTTTGAATGAATTGTATATAGCACTCAAAACTAGAAAAGACACAACACCAGGGTTGGATAACATACCATATATGTTAATTAAAAGGTTACATCCCAATGCTGTAGAAATCTTAATACAAGTTTATAATAAATTATGGAATAGTTTAGTTATACCGTCATCATGGAAAACACAATGTGTCATTCCCATCCTAAAGCCAAATAAACCTGTCAATAATCCTTTATCATACAGACCTATTTCCTTATCATCATGTTTAGGGAAACTTTTTGAAAATATGTTAAAGTTAAGAATAGATTACTTTGCTGAAACACAAGGAAAGTTACCAGATATTCAATATGGATTCAGAAAAGGCAGAAGTTGCTCTGAAAGCTTTGTATCTCTCATATCTGATCTTAAAAAGGCAAAACTCTGTCACTCTAATGTTGTATGTGTTTTTTTAGATGTTAAAGGTGCCTTTGACAATGTTAACATTGAAAGTCTGATTCGTGTTTTACATGAGTTGGACTTACCAAGTAAAACTTTAAAATGGATTTTCGATTTCTTACACAATAGAACCTTATTTGTTAAATTTAATAATAAACTACATGGACCTAGAAATGTAAGTAAAGGGACAATGCAAGGCGCTACATTGTCACCTCTGTTGTACAACTTATATACATCTCAAATCCTTCATTATGTAAATACATCCAAAGTTAAAATCTTGCAATTTGCAGATGACCTACTTTTGTACAGTGAAAATCAGAACTTGAACTTGGCTGTAAATAATATGAATGCAGCATTAAACCAACTACAACTTTATTATAGCAACACTTTAAAGTTAGAAATAAGTTCAGAAAAAAGTGCAGTATTAATATTCAGTAGAGACCCATTTGCACAGTCTGCTGTAAATATTATATATGATAACAATCTAATTCCTATTGTTAGTCATCATAAATTTTTAGGTGTTGTTATAGATGATAAGTTAAAATTTGATAAGCACATAAATTATATATGTCAGAATGCCATGAAGAGCATAAATGTAATGAGAAGCCTGGCAGGGACATTTTGGGGTTCTGACCCAAAAACTCTTAATATGTTGTACAAAAGCATAGTCCGAAGTCATTTTGACTATAGTTCCTTGGCTTATATGAATGCCAGTAGTACCTTATTAAGAAAGTTGGATGTAATACAGAATATGGGTTTGAGAGTGATAAGTGGAGCTATGCGCACCACTCCTATTAACACTATGGAAATTGAAAATTGTATACCTCCATTGTCCTTACGACGTTTACAGCTGGCTGAGAGATTTTGTTTGAAAGAGTTGTCCTGTGATAATAGTGTTGTCTTGGAGAAAATCACGCATCCCGCAGTAATCACACAGTCAGTTGAGACATCCAGTATTTCGGCTAGTACTCTTATTTCAGGCTCCTTACCTGAAATTCCAACCATAATAACATGTACAAAAAACCTGACAAGAAACATGTACACCAGTAACAAGTGGCCAATTTACAAGTGCCCATATAACACTTTGCTTAGCTACCGTGATATTAAGTGTCACCTAGATTCTGTGAAAAATAAGTATGATTTCTTAGAACTTTTAAGTGAAAATCCAAACTTCTATACTTTGTACACTGATGGTTCTAAGAGTGAGCATGTTAAATCAGCATACTATGACTCTCAAATGAAGTTAACTAAATGCTATAAAATACCAAGTGATTGTAGCATATTTACTGCAGAAGGTTGGGCAATATTAGCTGCTTTGACTTATGTATATACAAATGTAAATAGTGAAAATATATTAGTAGTTAGTGATTCTAAGAGTGTGCTATCCACCTTATGCAATTATAATTTAGCATATAAACAAAATTATATTATATATAGAATTAAGGATATGATACTTAAGTTAGGAAAAAATGTAGAATTTGTATGGGTTCCCTCCCACAGTGGCATAGCTGGAAATGAAGTTGTGGATCTTGCGACTCGTCGCGACCACGACGTTGATTTAACAGAATCATTTAAAGTACCTTTTACGGATTATTATCACCAGTTTAAAAGCTCTTCAAAGAGAATGTGGAAGGAATACTGGGACGCTACTACAGAGACAAAAGGAAAATGGTACGCAGAACTACAGCAAAACTTACCAACAGCACCGTGGTATAACAGCTTCAAATACATTAACAGGAAGTTCATAACGTGCATTAATCGTTTGCGATCTGGTCATTGCTTGGTTCCAGCACATCTCAATCGGATGAAAATTATCAGTGATGATAAATGTACCTATTGTTCTAAGAAAAATGCGGATATAAAACACGTGATATTTGAGTGTGAAACGTTTGCTATTCAAAGGCAGACACTTGTCAGTGTCATTAGTGATGTTGCTGATGAAAATTCATTAAGTGTTCCCCGCCTCGTTCAAGATTTATTATCAAACCCTGTCTATTTCATACCTGTATTTAAATTCATTTTAAAAACTGTAGAAAAAATTTGATTATTACATACAATTTATATTATTGTACATTTCGTAAGCTCTAATGCTATAATTATAATACTTATTACTTGTAATGTAGATGACAAAATGTTATATTTGTGTTTAAATGTAAACTATTATTCCGACTGAAGGACTCTGTATCCATGGTCATGAAATAAATTAAAAAAAAAAAAAAATTGTAGTTGCAGTTGTTACGTCTGTACGCTATACCCAATTCTGACTTCGACATGTTGTCCTGACAAATTGGGCTAAAATCACTTAATGTGGATGGCCCATACAAGATCGTTGATTACACTGGTTATTATTGATAACCTAAAACACCTCTTTCATATTCACATCATATTCATAAGAATTCGCATTCTGTCTATCAAATCATAGAATGTATGTGAATAATTTTATGTGAAAGTTCAGCCATGTTTCTTCGTGTAGATGCCGCGTACAGTGAAAATGTGTAAGGTTTACTAATAATCATTCAAGGTACAGTTTTAACGAGATGGAGGCAGCCAAGGAAGATCTGTCGGAGTCTGAGGATGTACCGAGTGATTTCTTCGACGACTTTAACAAGGATGAGTTCATGGAGGGTCTACAGGTGATCGACAGTTGGGACGACGAGGACAAGAAACGCCGGCCGCCGCGGATCGACGTGGAGGCGTTGGATAGCGTGAAGGATCTTCGCGAGCTGATCGACGGGCGCGAGGACGAGCGCGGGCACCCCAGCCACGACCGCCATCGGAACGAGTGGGAACGAGCCAGCGTGGAACGCCTCGACGGTTACATCAAACCCGGCAGCCGTCGCGACCCCAACAAGACCAAGGAAGCCATCAAACGCGACAAGGAGGTCAAGGTGAAGGAGTATCTCGCCAAAAGCCTGGACGCCACTGACGAGCTGAAACCGCCTGGTACCGAGCTCGACGACTTCTTTGAAGAAAGCAAGACGAAGACTGCACCAGCTGAAGAGGCGCCGCCGCCGAAGAAGAAGCGATCGCGAACGAAGGAGCGACATCATTCTCCAGCCAGACATCAGCGCAGGAGTCCCCGCCGCAGTCCAGTGCGCCGCAGCCCGGTACGGCGTAGTCCTGGACGTCGTAGCCCTGCCCGCCGCAGCCCTGCACGCCGCAGCCCTGCACGCCGTAGCCCACGACGCAGCCCTCGCCGCAGTCCCCACTGGTCACCGCGGCACATGTCGCCTTCTTGGGGGAAATATCATCAATCCAAACCCCGATGGCATCCTACAATGAACAGACACAATAGCCCGCGCCGGAGTCCCAGGAGACGCTACTCGCGGTCGCCACCGCCGCGACGCTACGCGCACCGCTCGCGCTCGCCATCTCCCAGCCGGATCAGAGACAGTTTTCTTTACCCGAGAGAATTCAAATCTGAATACCTAAACTTATTTGACATTCCTGAACCACAATTCGCACAAGTTCATCCTGGTGCAATGCCAGGGTACCCTTATCCGCAAATGCCGCAGGAATACCCTGCAGGTTACACTGGGCCTCCTTTTGACTTTTTGGTTCCCAGTCAGCCACCAGCTCCAGGTGCCCAGCCTGGTATACCTGGAATGCCCTTTGCACCTTCAGCACCGGTGCCTCAGCCAGTACCGGCACCAATGATGAACCCTGTTCCTCCTCCGGCCATGGTTCCTGCTCCATCACAAGCGGCGCCCCCTCTAAAATTAGCTCCAATTCCGAAACCGGTGAAGGATGTGACTCAACCATATGATGCACTGGCACAAGTAAATATTTTAAGCAACTTACTGGCATTCTTTACACTGAGTTCATTACCGCTATGTTATGTCAGATGTTTGTTACCGCCTGGATTCACTGTGAATTGTGTCTTATAGTATGTAATTATCTATTGAACACATGAATATTGTCTTCTTAATGTTTCAGTTAGTAGCAGAAGGGAAAATTACTCAGGAGGACTATTTAAAGCTGGCACCTACAAAGGGTAAAAATATCCACTATGTACATGTTTGTTTTCTTTGCTGCTTGTACAAAATATACAATTTTGACAATTCCATGAAATCCATATTGTTTTTGTTGCAGTCACCAGTATGGACACAAACAAAAGAGTTATGGGTGGGTATTTTGATTCTTACATTTTTTTGTTTTATTTTAAGTGTTGAAGATGTTAACCGCTACACCCCTGCGTTGGCATAAAATAATTAATTGTACATAGTCTAAAACCAATTATTAACATAATTTATCTACCTCTACGTACTATTTCTCATACATTTATTCAAATGACTTATAGTACACCTTGCAAGTGTAGATTAAATTTATTTACGAATGTTCCTAACAAGCCAGTGAACGTCGTTACTTGGTTGGTACATTATGAGTATTATGACGAATCTCCTTGTTCGTGAGTGCTAGTGACCGCTTTGTGTTTCCAGTGTTGAATCGGTGTAACACAGCATTGGGCAAGTTATCAGCATTACTGCTGCCCAACCGGCTCGTGATGAACAACAACATGGTGGGCCTGGAGCCGAAGAGTCTTGCACCCAGATACTGCTCGCCGCTGAAGAGACAAGGAGCGGTGGACTTCCACTTCACGAAGATGACCGGGCGGGCGACAGCGCAGCAGAACAAGCAGCTAGTGGACAGTATCATCGGCACGCTTGGCTTGGAGAAGGTCGTCACAAGACCGAAGACGAAAGTGGCTAAAAACATGAAGGACGCTGCATGTCAAACTAGCAAGCCATACTGCGATGTCTGCGAGGTCCGCGAGGCGGTGCGACTCAGCAACAGCGGCACCAGCATCGATGCGGACCACTTCTGTTCAACAGTTCACACTCAAGTGGTGGAACAGGACCTCATTAGTTCTAAGGCGGTGTTCGCGCCGAGTGGGAGCATAGCCGACGGCGCGCCCATCTCTATCGCTCACATGACTCCGGCGCAGTTGGTGTCGCAGCTGGCCGCTCGCGCGAAGACTTTGAAGCAGCCGCCAGCCGACCCCATGCCTAATCAGTATATGAGACGCAATCCGAACAGCTACGACCAGCATCAGCAGTATCAGAATAACTATAACTATCGCTATTAACCTTTTGGTCGCCTTTGACAACTGTACTTTGGAAACTACAGACGGCGCGCGAGCTTTTTGGAACTATCCGTCTCTCTCATATTAAAAAATATAGAAAGAGACGGATAGTGAGAGAGAACTCGCGTGCCGTCTTGTGCTAACCTTGCTCCCTTGCGTGTCAGCGTGTCACATGACATTAGCGACTAGTGGCCAATTTATCGAAGCTACAAGTCACAATTTTACAATTCTAAATAGGAAACAGGTCAAATTGCCTCTCTTCATCGGTCAAGCATCTCTGACGCGACGCGAGACTAGAATATTTACCCTCTTTCTTATTTGCACATTGCGCGGGTGACATAAAGGTGACACAAAGCCTTGCTTGTTTACACATGTAAAAGCCTTGCTTGTTTACACATGTAAAATTGCAACTTGAAGCTTCATGAAATCGGCGCCTGCGCCGTACCTTAAGGCTCCTCCACACAATGGGCCATCGTGGCGCAGGAAAATACGTGGCGGTTGGAGTGCGATAGAAGTATGTATTTCGCCCTCTTACGCATAGTTGCGTCCAGTATGATAGGCCTTGATGGCCTATTGTGTAGAGGAGCCTATATTGGCGTTTGACTTGCGATATCGTTGCATCTAAAGAAGTCCGCTTAACCTAGTCCGGGCGCACTCCTCCCATGTTAAACGGCATTCACACGCTGCGGCGGGGCAGTTTAGTATGAGAAGCGTGCGAACGCCCTAAGTGGCTACCTTTTCATTTCGGTTGGTGGCGTTCAAAGGGTTAAATAGCAGACAATTACGGATTTATCAACTTTAAAGCTGCTTTTAGTTAGGCATGGGCGTAGTCAGATACGATTACTCATTTTGGGTAAGGGCGAACCATGGGTTGGAGTGCCAAACCGAAGTTTCTCCTGTCTGGCCCTTTTAAACGGAATCCTAGCTACGCCCTTGCTCGCTTGACATTTGCTAGATTTGCCTATGTGCAGTCACAAAGTTGTCCTTACCCATTTTGTTCATTTATGGACTTGTTGGTAAGTTGCACATTTGCGTAATTCTTAGTTTAAATTCGTTTATTCTAAATATACTTTAGTAATTGTGAAGTGATTAATTGAGTTACATGAAGTCCATATATGGAGATTGATCAGCGTGTCGTGTTACAGCAAAAAAACGTCATATTAGATATATCTCACTCGCTAGAGCCAGATAGTTTTACTCCCCTAAAGCTAAATTTAAACTTGTCTAAAGGGGCCGCTACACCTACGAAATTGGCGGACTGCTTGGCCGTCCGCCGACTTCGCTCGTTAGGCGTGCCCTTAAAGGCTACTTAAGTACTTAAAATTTACATTATTGGATAGGTAAAACTGTAACCAGAATTTGAAAAAAATGCTGTGACACCACTCACGGGTTAAACTCTAAATAACTCGATGTTATTAAAGTTTTATACAATATTCGATGAAAAGGCGCGAAAATAGAATAGAATGGTAGTTTTTGCAATTTGTACAAGGAGTGCATGAATTAAGTATTTTTATGGTTAATAAAGTCAAGATCGTACTTCTCTTGGAAAATGCTCAACGAAATGAACTCTTCTTTCAACAATCGGACTGTCCTCTCCCCTTGGAATTAAAGTATAGTATATAACGGATTTAGTTTTCTTTATTAACAACCCTATGAAAAATATAATAGTAAAGGTATAGCCTCAGAGCCATAACCACTAAGTTCGAAAGTCGAAGTTCGGGTATTTCTATCTATCTCGCTTACATTACTCCAGTGACAGGCATGCAAGTACACGAACTTCGAGATCCGATTTAAGTGGTAGCGCCGCAGAATACAAGATCCACTGTCGAAATCAGATTCTAGAGAGGAAAATATCCCAATCCTTCACTTACCCATGACTCATGAGTGGTACTGTACTGGTGCTCCTGGCCCCTATTTCACCAACTTGACAATTGTCACCTGACAACGACAATTCTCCGTACATTAGCAACCACCTTAACTTCTAGAACAATCAGTGTATGGCGAATTCTTAGTGTCAGGTGACAATTGTCAAGTTGGTTAACACATTGGACACCGCGTACCCGACTCTCGGGCACTCGTAAACTTTACTCAGATGCCGGCATACCCGAGAGTCGAGCACGAGCTATAAACCCTCACGCGACGCCAATTCTGTCGGTTTCTGGGGTATTGTTCGGAATTTTGCCTGGTTGCGAAAGTGTTAAATATGGGCCTGATCTTGGCGTTTTCCTTGTGGCATCCTTTAAGAACGGTCGCACATTACGGACACAAAACGCGGTCACTTTACTGGCGAGCGCGCGCCTTTCCTGCAGCTTGTCTCGGACGTGGCTCGTCAAACGCTGTGTGCGCGGATGCTATACAAAATGAATCAAAGAACTCTTCTCCCAAAGCAACATGTGGCGGCCACTTGTGGCCCCATCAGCCGCTCTAGCGTTTTCATGGGTCCAAAGCCCGCGGTCCGCTTGCTAACGAATACTTACGTCATTACTATCATCTTTTCTGTGGAAACTCCGTGGTCATTGTGGGAACCGCGAGGGACAGCAGCAACAACAGCCCGAGGCGCAGTGACAACTCCCTAGTACAGCGCCGAAGACACCGACTTGGAAGATTCTACGATCAGCAGTATGGATTGCATCGCCAAATCTGCACGGGAGCCGGGAGAATCTACCCTCCTCTTTCTAACATGCAGAGTGCGAGTGAGACAGGTGTTGCGCGTGACGTAATCAAGACGTACTGTACATCAGTAAGTCGAATTTCGTGGTCAGGAATCATCCTGACCACGAAGTTCGGGAATTTCCCATCTATCGCACCCGCGTTACTCGAGACGGGGATGCATGTATACGAACTTCTAGCTTCGATATTCGTGGTAACTGTACCCATCGCGCTTTTATGATTGTGGTGAGTGAGACTAAGGTACATGCATGAAATTGGTCTAGTTTCTTTTTGTAACGATTGAAAGGGAAATAATCCTATTGTTGGAACAAAATCTGTTTATCAGTAGGTACCATAATATTACATGCTTTGATCAGTACAAAACAGCATTCAAGAATGGATTGTTTGCCCTAGCACAATTAGTAGGTATGCCAACTTTTACTGCGTAATAACAAATAGTATGATTATGCTTTAGCTACTTAGTCATAAATTAATTTTCTAAATCATATTCTAAGTGTTTTCCACCACCGAGGGTCCGCAACGTGTTTGTGGCACCCCTGCTGGAGTCTAGCATCCATAGGCCACGGCTTACCATCAGGCTGGCCATACGCTTGTTTACCACCGACGTGGTATATAAAAAAACATGAAAATGTGATCACATCGCTACATTTCGGACAACACAAAGTGTGACTCGAGGGACCATCCGGCACGAAGGACCACCAACGAAAACTCCTCCGGGAATCATCAGTTTGGCAATATTTCGCCAGAACATAAAACACCGCGGTTTCAGAAAACTACGAAAAGGTAAGTACGTGATTTACTACAATTATATATTGAAAGGTTGAGGTGATTTCTACTTCTCATTGTATTGCAAATAAATCTATAATTTTGCAACTTATACAATTTTCCTATTTCCTATTGGGAAGATCTTACCTAAAGTGGCCAGCAATGGAATTTGCTAACTATGCAAACAAACCGCCATATGGCGGTTTGTTTACATAGACGACCGCTTTAGCCTAGTTGGTAGTGACCCCGCCTACGAAGCTAGAGGTCCTGGGCTCGAATCCCGGTAAGGGCATTTATTTGTGTGATGAGCACGAATATTCTTTCCCCAGGCATGAATGTTTTCTATGTACCTATTTAAGTATTTATTTAACTATATAAGTATGTTTATCGTCGTCTAGTACCCATAGTACAAACTTTTGTTTAGTTTAGGACTACGTTGATATGTGTAGGTCCGATAAAAAAAAAATAGAAAATTCTATTTACGGCTACTTTACCTGTAATCTTCCATTCTATACTTAGAACTACTTCTGTACTAATATTACCAACAAAATAAAAGTTCGAGACTATAAGTTTGTATGTAGGGGGGTGTCGCTTTTAGGGTTCCGTAGTCAATATAGTTTTGCCACGTCCGTCTGCGGCTTAGCTCTTTGGCCCTTACTACTAGAAATCTGTTCACGCTAACAAAACGGTACAATATAACTTTTTCTTTATGGGATACGCAACCGCACCATTTATTGGGCGCGCGCGTGTCGATGTAACAAAGACAGATAGGCAACTACGGAACCCTACACTGCGCATGGCGGTTTTTTTGTGTAATACGCGGCCTCTTGTATTCTTAAAAAAAAACAAACTTCTTACTTAACGTGTATCTTTACTTTCCAAAATTACAAATATAACAATAGTAAGTAGGTAATTATGCGTACGCGACCTCCAAATTAGAGGTATTTTAATACAGCTGCATGTCAATTGATTGCAGCGATAAATTGTTGTCTGTAGACCTCTTAAACGAGTCACTGATGAAATGCCAAAGGTTATACCTAGGTTTATCTTAATTTAGCGACATGGCTGTCTAAACTTTGTCACTGCTACATCCATGATGCATAATTCCCATATTTTCACAGCTTAGCAAGCAGTCTATTCTTCTAAGAAGTCATCAAGCCATTTCTCGAGATCCTCGGGCGATTCAATGACTGAATCTTTCGTGGGTTCAGTAGGAGCGGGTGAAGCTGAAATCAATTATAGTAAGTTATAAAAGCGGAGCTAACACTGCAGCACGGCTCTCACAACACGGCGCGCGAGCTCTCTCGATTTTTCTCTCTCTCTTATTAGAAAACTTAGAAATAGACAGACAGACATAATTTGGGGTGTAAAAGACAACTATATATGTAGAATACGTAGTTCAATGCAAGTGAAGAAATGCAATAGGGTATTTGACAACATTGAATATAATTTGTTTTTTCATTAGCGATAGATAAAAATTACGAAAATACTCGGAAACTATAAATCTTTCATTTAAGTTTGCTATAATAAGATTTTTAATTTTATAAAAAAAATTAAATTGTGACTGCAAGTACCTATACCGCTAATATAAAGTTACAACGATGTAAAATTGGTCAGGGTCAATTTTATATTAGCCGTACGTACCCTTGTCATAATGACATATGAATTCGATCATATAGTGACGTAAATACGTCGGCTTGTTACGGCAAGGTTCTACGTAGGGCTAATATAAAATTGGTCCGGGTTTACCTGCGCAGAAAGCATTTTTTGAAAACAAATGGTCATTGTCAGCGCTCGTCGGCGTGGACGAAGATTGCGCGATGTAACTTATATTTGTGGTCCTACTGTAATCCCTCCAAATTCCTTACTAAACGAGCGTTTTTGACGTTTTAAAAAGAAGTGCAGGGGCAACACACTGACAGGACAGTCCACCAAGATGCCGATGACGGAGGCAAGATACGCTGACGTCACGAGCTGTCACGAGAATGACGTACCTTGTTTTATTCAACCATGCACCAGTGTATACAACGTGTTAATTAAACAACGTAAAACCTGAAAGCAGTTTGTTCGGAATCGAGAGTGGAATGTAAAAAAGATAGGATTTTTTTTGACGCGATTTATTTTTTACTTTTGGCAAACTGTTTTCAGGTTTTGCCTTATTTTATTAACAAGTTGTAGAATGGAAATAGGCTTCGCTATATTTTGTTCCGCGGCTTCGCTTGTATTCTTTGTAATAAATAACATAGCGTAACCGCGCGAGCAGCTAGCAAGACATATAAGAAACTCACCTTTTTTCACAACTTTGGTCTCGGGAACAGGAGTCGCCTTCACTTCCGGCTTATTATCAAGATTTAAACGATTCGTTTCGATAATAATATCATCAATATCGTCAATTGCTTCAATTTGTTGTTTATTAACCTTCACTGGTTCGTTTACTTCTTGATTTCTTTTAAATACAGTCTCTACTGCATCTTTTTCTTTAGGCGCTTCAGTTTTATTCAATATAGATTCATCAAAGTTAATTTCGTTCTCACCATTTCTGTCCACTTCAGACTCCGATTTCCGCACGTCTTGAGCTTCATCTGTTTTACTCAAGTCTCTCAAACTTTTGATTAATTTATCCTGGATTTCGGATTCCGCTGTTGCTATCTTATAGTACTTATGTTTATACCTGGACGTACTTTGGTCCATGGACAGAATATCTGCTTCCGAGAAGATGCTCTTGTCAATGCCATTTCTTTCGTAGAACGGTATAGTGCAGAGAGCAGTGGCAAGGTCGTTTGAGTTGATGTCGAAGTATTTGTCGTACAGCGAGGGGCCGGTGGTGATGTCCCAGGATTTCTCGTGTTTGAATTGGAAATGGCCGCCGAGGGACTGAGGGGCTTGGATCAGTTTCTGTAAGACACATTGTGAGATTTATGAATTTTATACTCAAAAATTTCACATAGCACGTAGAACCGATGGCCGTTGGGGCGGAAAGGTTCTCGGGTGGCGACAACGCACCGGAAGGCACGGCGTGGGTAGGCCCCCCACAAGGTGGACAAATGACCTGGTAAAGGTATAATGACGGTGATAATGTTGGGACAGTAACAAAGAAAACCATTGGTAACCAAGGATGAAATGTAAGGCTAGGTGTATAATGCACCTCAATATTAAGTTTTAGACAATTATTTTGTCAAGAAGAGAAATAGATGAAATATAAAATAACGATTGATAGGGAGTATTTTTTTATAACACCGAAAATCGAGCACATAGTAGTAAACCCATAAGAGTATATAAGAACATTTGTAAAATCATACGAATTATTAGGCAACTAATACTAACCTAGCTTTCCTTTGATATGTGACCACGCGAAAGTAACACAAAAAGAAGTCACACAACGCGTGGTCAATGTTTTTAATAAAATATTCTGGGCTTATTTTATGGAAAATGTTCTATGACTTTATATCAAACTGTTCGTAACAATATTAACTATCCTAAAAAGTAACCAAATGTAAGTACCTAAATGATTAAACTTACCTCGTAAAATCACATACACAATAGGAAACAATATCTGTCAACAGGTACGCACGTGCTCTCGTAAGTTTTTTTGAATGACAATTAACCAAATTAAACATGGCCGTGTGAGAAATGACATTTAGTAGTGTTGCCCGTCGCGAATAATAACAGTCTGGGTACTTTTTATTTTATTTAACCTAGTAAAATGGGTAACAAAGTAGGAAAGTACTTTTTGGAACTTTTCCTGGGACAAGACTTAAAAATTAATTTCTACCATATTACTGGTGTTAACTCAACAAAATAGATGGAAAATGAATCTTAATACTACTCAGCACAGATTACAATTCAAAAGTTCATATAGCTTTATTGACCGTTAGGAAGATATTTCAATGTAAAATTATGAATTTTAAAATGGGACAGTTGTTTTTTCATACTTGGGAAAAGTAGTTTCGTTTTTTAATAAATTTTAAATAAAAGCCAAGCTTTTTATGAATTGTAAAAATGTTTTTAGTGTGCAAATAAAACGATAAAAAAGTAAAAAATATTAAATTCTTAACTTATCTTCATGAAGTATTTCCTATTTAAATGCAAAGTCGTGGGACACTGCAAAATGTGCTAGTGGCAAAAAAAAGAGAAACGCTCGTATATAACTTGGTCATGTGTATCGCATGTACAAGTTGTTACAATACTAAGCTGCTTTAGCGCCAAGTCAACGTGGCACTCGGCGCCCCCTAGCACCGCTGCGCCCGTGTGCATAGCACACCCCGCACCATAGGTAAAGCCGCCCCTCATTACTTTAGCCCAGACGGCTCAAATCTTTAAGAGTCCACAGTAAGCTCGATTCTCCATACAAACGTAGTTACGCTCTCATTTTAAAAATACGTGTTGGTTTGTAACGAAACTTTGCATGTACAACGACATCAGGTATATGCAGGTCTGTAATTAGTTTATGTAACTTCAGATACCATAGATTTTTTTACAGCGAATTTAAGTTTTTCATACAAAACTTGTTTTTGCTGTATTTCATTTGTTTTATAAGCTGGGACCATATGAACTAATTACAGACATAGATATACCTCATGTTATTGTATATGCAAAGTTTCGTAACAATACAACACATAGTTTTAAAATGAGAACGAAACTCCGTTTGTATGGGAAGGTGATATTCGGCCTAGCTTAAGGCTAGCTCTAACTCACAGCACCAGCTAACTTACCTCATAATCAGCTCCCAAGTTCTCCTGCTCCTCAATATCGTCATAGCTCTCAATAGGAACCTCATACTTGGCCCAGTTGCTTATAATCTCCTTCTTCTTATACTTGGAGTTGGCCTCTTCTGTGATTTTGAGGATTTTATCAGTTTCTCTTTCCAATGCTTTGTAGAACTCTGGTCCGGGCTCGTCAAATAATGGTTTTTCAGGAGCTGCTACTGGAATTGTGTGGTTACATGGTCAGATTTAGGTCAATATTGAGGCACTTGTCCCACCCCCGGCAAGTAGCGAGTACTCTCATAGTAGGTTATAGGCGTACGCGGGCTGGGTTTCCGCAACTCGACGTCATATCTGCGCCTATTTTGCGTGTGGGTATTGGCACTACTATTATTCGTGCCAGCCCAGTTCCACCAGGAAGCCTAGCAGACCATATGTGTTGCCGACGTAATTCTTACTCGCGCGACTAAGAATTACTATAAGAGTACTCGCTAAAGTGAGTGCCTAAATAAGACAATTCTACTTTTTTTTGACGACCGCTTCTGCCTAGTTGGTAGTGACCCTGCCTACGAAGCAAGAGGTCCTGGGTTCGAATCCCGTTAAGGGCATTTATTTGTGATGAGCACGAATGTTTGTTCCTAAGTCATGGATGCTTTCTATGTATTTAAGTATTTATTTAACTATATAAGTATGTTTATCGTCGCCTAGTACCCATAGTACAAGCTTTGCTTAGTTTGGGACTAGGTCGATTTGTGTAAGATTGTCCCCTGATATTTATTTATTTATTTATGATGTTTGTTCCGGAAACTTGGCAGGATTTATGTTTCAATCTTATTCTTCACAGCAGGTTGTCTCAACATCATCATCATCATCATATCACCTGAAAGATGTTGACTGCTGGACAAAGGCCTTCTTCAAAGAGGAAGAGGTATTCGAGATACTGTGAACCTATTATTTACAGTAAGGTTGCAGGCAGAAGCCAGAACCCTTTTCTTGACATTGTATCTTATAAGATACACAATTTTTGGTGTTCCTTTTGTATTTTTGTAACAGACAATTTTTTTGGCTCTACAAGGCGCAAACAAGGCTCGAACTCACATTTTTTTTGGTATTTGCCAAGAAAAGGGTTAAAATTTGATTTTGACTCATATGTCTGATGTCATTGTCAACTGTAGTACAAAGAACATAATATCCTAAGCTTACCTTTAGCTTCTTCTGTTCTCTTTTCAGATTTCTTCTCACCAGCTCCTTGGTTCTGCTGCTGGCGAGGTTTCCTCTGCTCTTTAGGATCATGCTTGCCTTTCTTTTGGCTGAAATTTATTAACAAATGTAAACATATTTTTTTAAGATTTCAGTATGTGTGCTTTAGCCAAATCTTGTAATTAGGTTACAAAGCGGACCCTACACTACCGGGAAAAATGGTAGGAGGATGACTATTTCTGGATGAGAAACACAGTCACACTAGCAAAATTATTGAATATTCCGTTTTCCCTTGGGAATGAAACATCTTCCCGCGGTAAAGAGTAGCCTATGTTATTCATCAGGGATAATGTCGGCTTCTAATGGTAAATGAATTGTTCATATCGGTCCAGTAGTTTCGGAGCCTATTCAATACAAACGAACAATCAAATCTCTCCTCTTTATAATATTATTATAGAAATCCACAAGTACAACGGTAAATAGTTATTACCAACAAACACGATAACTTTAGTCAATACACTGCCATACAAGAATTTCGATCCATGAAAATTCTGAGCTTGTAAAGGCAAGGCAGACAATTACATAAAATATGAACAAAAATATTGATCTAATGTTATTGTTACATCGAAATTGAATGACCAGATATTTTTAATATAACATATATATATTAATATAATGCACTCACTGATTTTTCTTTGATTCAGGATCCGGCATATTTCATTAACTATTTATTGTCATATTAATTGATACAGCAGCAGCAAATGCTCGCATTGGTTTTGGTCTCAGTATATAATAATTTCCTCTATGGGTTTTGGTGTGACGTGACGTGCGTGACAGCGTGACTGTTTTGACGTTCATCGACTGTCAAAGAAATGTCACTGTAATATCGATTCTGCGCTGTTTAAGCCATAATTAAACACGACCTATCTCTAGCAGAATAACAGGCCACCGTTGAATAACGGGCCACCTCATACTGAAAAGAAACTTTATTCACCTACAATATAATTCATTTTTAGTAAAAGGTGTTAATTACCACCCTTCAATAACGGGCCACGTTATACGAAATTGAATTCTGTTTTTAGCGCAACAAAGTTCATTTTTAGTATGAGGCGGCCAATTATTGGCGATTTACACCCCACAACACTGCAGTGCGCTGAATATTTATTCGCGACCAAGTCATTTTCAGGGTTCCATAGTCAACAAAGAACCCGTATAGTTTGGCCATGTCCGTCTGGCCGTCCGTCCATCCGTCTGTCCATTTCTTTGAGCATTCGTTGTGTTGACAGCTAAAAACAAATGCAGCGGCGTTACCACGAAAATCGAATCTCGAAATTCGTTTATCTCTGTATCTGTCGATCGAGTACTTACCTTAAAAAACCATAAGTGCGACAGACACGAAGATATCCGAAATTCGTAATTCGTTTTTCGTGGTAGCGCCGCAGTAGGTACCCTCAGTCTCATCAGTCTCATCACAGCGCATTTTCCGGAGCGCTGGCAGCCTTAAGGCCCCTCCACATTCACGCGCGAACGCGTGAAATCGTGAAGGTTTTTTTATATTACGACGGTGGCAAAAAAGCGTACGACCCGCCTGATGGTAAGTGAACTACGCAGCCTATAGACGCATGCAACAATTCAATTCAATTCAATTCAAATCATTTAATGCCTAATAACAGCACAAGTCAACAAGAAGTAAAACAATAATTATACAAAACATTAATTACAATTTAAAATTTAAAAATACAACATTAATAACATACCTAAATAATAATATTAATTAAAATGTCCCTATACTAATTTCCTATATTTACAAAAATCGTCAACACTGTAAAAAACATTATCCATTAAAAACTGCTTCAGTCTTTTAACATACAGCTCATAAGAAGGAGCCTCTTTGACTTCCGGGCTCAATTTGTTATAAATTTTAACACCTACTACCCACAATGAATTTGATGTTCGCATCAATCGGGCCTGCACGGGTTTCATGTCGCGACCATTTTTTCGTTGATCTGGACGACGCATTTTGTAGTCGTCCTTGTGTTTCCACATAAATTTTGCGACTTCCAAGATGTAGAGGCTCGGCACCGTTAAAATTTTTAGTTTTTTGAAGTGCTCTCTAGTAGGAGAAAATGGAGGCACTCCAGCCAAAATCCTAACAGCCCTTTTTTGAAGAACAAACACCCTGTCCCTGTCTGCAGCAAGGCCCCATAAGTCAATACCGTACACAATGATGGAGTTTATGTAAGCATAGTATGCCACTCGGATATTTTCTTGCGAAAGGACAGGGGAAAGCCGTGACAGTGCGAATGATGCCTGCGCAAGCCTACCGGTGAGTAAATCTATGTGCTTGTCCCATTTTAGACCCGCATCGAACTGAAAACCTAAGAAACGCGTGTCATGAACTTGAGGAATTTTTATATTGTCAATTACAATTTCCAAGGGGGTTGGGTACTTTCCTTTTAACCAAAAGTGTATCACTAGTGTTTTGCCGAGATTTATCTGGAAACCATTTACTTTAAACCAATCAGTCAACTTTATTATTATATTTGTAACATTTACTTTTAGGTCAGAGAAAGTATCACCCGAGACAACAGCACAGCCGTCGTCAGCAAACATTATAAAATCACCATGTTGAAAAATATTGATTAGATCGTTAACCATAATAAGGAATAGGAGATTTCCAGCCGCAGAGCCCTGAGGTACGGCGCAGTCATCCAGAGTCTTCACCCCCGATCTGGTAACGCCACCATCAACCGATACCACCTGCTCTCTATTTTTTAGAAAAGACTCAATGAAATTTAATAAGCTCCCGTGTACTCCGTATCTCTGTAACTTCATAACTAGCAGACCGTGATCAACACAGTCAAATGCTCGCGACAGGTCACAGAAGACAGCTGCAACATGTTTTTTACTATCAAGATAATGCAAGAGACGCTGGTGGACTGCACGAGCAGCATCAATAGTCGATCTACCCTGACGGTATGCATATTGATGGTCGTGCAGTAGATTGTTGCCTTCAAAGTATGTAAGCAACCTATTACAGAGCCCTAACTCAACAACTTTAGACAGCGCTGGTACTAGCGATATTGGTCTATAATTTCCAATTTCCTCTTTCGACCCCTTACCCTTGTAGATTGGGCTAACCTTGACGATTTTCAGTGAGCTAGGATAAGTACCGAAAATTGAACACTGATTGAGGAGAGCACAAAATATATCCAAAACATTGTCAGGAAGTTTTTTCATAAGGTCTGCAGACATATCATAATAATCAGTCGAATGTTTAGATTTTATTGTTTTTAGTAATTGCTTTATCTCTGTTATTGCATATAACGTTGTGTCAGTTTTAGTCTTAATTGACGTAGTAACTTTATTTAAATAGTAAAGAGCTGCTTCTACATCAGTTTGCCTGTGTACGGGGTTGTTCAGGGCTACATAATGGTTATTAAATTGATCAGACAGTTCCTTCTGGCCTGTAGTACTTCCAGTCTTCGCTAACAAGAGTAACTCAATCGGATTAGGTTTACAGTGCTTTTTACACGTTTCTGTATTTATTATGCGCCATAAAGTTTTACTAACATTTTCAGTACGTTCTACTCTTCTATTTATGAATGTACTACGTTTTTCGCGTTTTAATTTGTCAAGTACAGACCTATACTCATTTACAAATTCCATTAAATTTTCATTATTTGGGTAGCGGTTTACCAAATCATATATCTCGTCATAGAACTGCATTTTTAGTCTGATTTCGTCATCTACCCACATTGTATGTTTATAATTTTTTTGTGGGTACTTCCTCAAAGGAAAGTGTATGTCAAAAGTATTTTTAATTATTGTAATAAGTTTATTCATCTTTTCAGAAGGATCAATGTCAGAGTGAAACAAGTTATAAAAAAAGCGGTTGGAAAGATCTTCTATAAAGTTATGAATCTTTAATTCCGATATAATTCTTCTTATTACTGGTGGTTTATGTACGGTTTGACGTGATATATGTAATTTAAAAATCTGAGCGTCGTGGTCACTGAGGTGACTTCCTATGAGCTGTATTTCCCAAGTTCCTTTAATACAGTTAGAATATACGTGATCGATACACGTCCCAGTAGATTCCGTTATTCTTGTCGGTGACATATGCATAGGTCGTAGGTTGTATTGAGCCATTAAATCCAACTGCAAAGAAGTAGGTAACATGGGCGTTGCCGACCCTTGATATGTTTGAGGTTTCGCTGTGTTGACAGCTGAAAGAACAAGTTCCCTCGCTCTCAACACAACGCATCCTCGGGAGCTCTGGCGACCTTGCTCACCTCCAGGAACACAACACTACTACAAAGCAAGTAGTAGTGTTATTATGGCTGTGGTCTTCTGCAAGGCGGAGGTACTTACCCAGTAGGGCTGCTCCAACTTCGACCGGGATGACATTTCGCTGTGCCCTACCTCACCAAAATGTGGAGGCGACTCGGGTATTTTTGGCGGGTTCGAGCCTTGTTAACTGCTTTTTGTTCGTTTTTGCGATACGCGTCGCAAGTCACAACCGCGTGACTATTTATTTATTTATTTATTATACCTACGCACGGCGGTCGCTCTAGGGTTGTCAACTATGGCTTATATCATGCACAAACAACTATCGTGGTAGTGGCACTCGTATCCAGTTGTTTATAAATAAATAAATATAAGGGGACAATCTTACACAAATCGACCTAGTCCCATAGTAAGCTCAGTAAGGCTTGTGTTATGGGTACTAGACGACGATATATATAATAGATATAAATACTTAAATACATAGAAAATATCCATTACTCGGAAACAAATATTCATGCTCATCACATAAATGTTTGCCCTTACCGGGATTCGAACCCAGGACCTCTTGCTTCGTATCTATATAATATCTATCTGTTTTGTGACCACGACCAAACCACGAACCTACCTACAGAGCAAGTAGTATAGTAACCATGATATCTTATAATACTGCGCCCACAATG
Organism: Epinotia demarniana; assembly: GCA_945867215.1. NCBI lineage: Eukaryota > Metazoa > Arthropoda > Insecta > Lepidoptera > Tortricidae > Epinotia > Epinotia demarniana. The sequence continues at coordinate 18,210,404 of OX244274.1, read as the reverse complement.
CGGTCTTCAACATAATTCCTAAGAAAAGTCTCCAAGTTTGGTTATCAGCTCATGTGTAACTTCGTTGAACAACATACTTTTTTCCATAAAAAGGCAGATAAAGCACACGACATACAACTTAGCTTGTAAACATCAAAACAAGAGCGACTCGCATCTGGAATCACTGCTTCAACGAGATAAATTACCACCAACTTAACCACGCGCTTTTAACTATCCTTATTGCGTCGATTTAAAGTTCAATTTAGCGGGTTTTATCCGTAGTAATAAGCTAGAAGGCTTCTAAGCGTGTGCCGTGTTTATCTGTTTAGTAACTGGATAGCGGTGTGTTAAGGTAAAGACGTGCTATGCGATTCACAAAGCCGCGTTGGCTCTCGTTATCAATAGAGTCTGGCCAGCAAGTTGTGACAAAAGCATTTTGAATTATGCAAAACGTAGTATAAGTAGGTAACGAAATTTATAAATTTGAAATTACAGGAAAAATGTAATGCTGATTTGAACCAGCGACCACAGGCATACATGGCCCGTCGCTACTAACCAACTGAGCTATCGAAACAATCCGCCTTGATCACCCAATTTGTTTCCTCTTGCAACGCCTTAGGGAGGCGTGTCAAATTTATATATTTCGTTTGCAGATGTTACCGCTTAATGTAATATTTATTAATTATTTCGACGATTTCTTAATATAATTTGAGGCGTAGGTGCCCTTTAAAAGCCTGATGGCCGTATTCATAAACGTTCATCAAGCCTATTTAGCTAAAATGCCCGTCTCTTTGAGACTTGTGTTCGTAAGAAAGGGACAAAACACATTTCATTTGACAGAGGCATTTTAAGTTCCTATTATGTAATGAATAAGGGTAGATTTCGCTACACGCCTCCCTAAGGCGTTGTAAGAGGGAAGAGATTGAAAGATTTGGTGAGCGAGACGCGATCATGAATCATGAGTATCTTGAGAGTGAGTGGAAACGTCTTATGAATTGCATAGGTAGCTGAACCTAGGACGTGTGTGAGATGGATTTTTTTCCAGAGATGTGTGTATCACATGAGATGTGATATGCGTTGTGTTGAGAGCGAGTGAACTTGTTCCTTCAGCTGTCAACACGGCGAATCCTCAAACATATCAAGGGTTGGCAACGTCCATGTTACTCCTTTGGAGTTACATGCGTCTATAGGTTGCGGTGTCCGCTTACCATCAGGCGGGCCGTACGCTTGTTTGACACCGTCGTTGTATAAAAAAAAAGAAGCGGGTTGTGTCGGAGATTACAACCGTTAATTAAGTTTGGCTTATTATTTTCGCGGCGACAGAAAAATTAAAGAGCAGCAAACTATTTGCAACTAAAATAATAACTTGTAAGCGATTAAATATTTTGGCAATCATTTATATTAAATGAGCTTTAAACTAAGGATATTTTAAAATTCAAATAATGGCAGCTACTTTAAGGTAGCAGAAATAATAAACAAGATTACTGAAATCATAGGCGAGGTACTATAAATAATGACTTGGCGACTAACCGATTCGGATCACGGATAGGTTAGAAGACGGAAGCGGCAGCAAAGCTGCCGCTTTCGTCTTCGAGGTTATTTTTTTTATAAAAGAGCAGAAAACTTGTTTTTTTTATGACCTTGATTTATTTTATATGCAATCCATTGAACAATTAGAGTAGGGCATTTTCAACTTTTTATCCGCTGTCATGTTTCCGCTCAATTCAGTTAATTCAGTCGCCAAAACAATAACTCGATGCTAGTTTATATTGAAACAAAGCCGAAAATTGATTACTTAGCTGCTACTTTTTACTTTATACTAGTCTCCGCAATTAGTCGCCAACTTATTATTTTTGCTACCTCCTTTAATTTTTTATAAATCCCTAAATCAGATTAATTTGTCGCCGCGTTAAATACATGCCATTAAGTTTAAGTGGATACTTCTTTGTTGGCTTGGCTATGGAACCCTAATAAAAAAACCGGCCAAGTCCGAGTCTGACTCGCGTACCGAGGGTTCCGTACTGAGCAAACTACTTAAAAATCGTAAATAAGTAAAGCGACCTATGTCGGCACCTACCTATTTAATTTAAAGGTGGTTTGTTTATCATCGATAATTCGTTGTAATAACACGTGAACCAAGTTTAATGTGTAAGTACAGATAAATTGGTATATATGGCAACATTGACTGACGTAGCTCATTTGACTCGTGATACATTGAAAATGGCGGTCATTTCAGCATTATTTTCATGTCCGCCACATAAACTAAATAATATTTTGTGATAAACAAATAAAGGCAAATAAAAAAGGATTAAAACATGTAACAAACAATTATTTTAAATCAGATTAGGCTTCACTACAAAAAGTTATTCCGGAAGTCACGTGATACATTTTGAACTGTGCCCCTATACAAGAACGCGAGCAAAGAAGGATCCACTTCAAAAATACATCATTTGCCGTCACCCATCTATTTATAATTATTTATTATGAAAATTCTTAGACTAGCGATATGATATCATTATTATCATTAAAGTATTCATTAAAGTATGCCGAATTACGAAATATGTTAAATAATAGTACCTATTATATTATTATAGCTATAGGCTGTACCCCAGCAATCCTGTTGCAAAATATAATGGCGTAGGCGGGTTGTGGGCGACTCTCCCCGACTCTCCCGTAGGCCACCCGTCTGGCGGACTACAATAGCGACACAGTATACGCCAGATGCAGATTAATTTTTTTTTATCGCAATCAGTTGGGAAAATATACGACTATCCATATAATGTCAGGAAACAATATAAAGGCTTTCTAAATTGTGAAATTTAAAATTGTCCCGATATTTAAATTTTGAAGAGAAGAAGTCTTCACAACAAGCTGTCGGTTAATTTATTCGTATCTAAATCTTTAATATCTTTAAAAAAAAGTTTTTACTACTCCATCTAATACTCCTACTCATCTAATAAAACATTAATAACTACTTACTAGAGAAAGAAATTGTACTTTCAGAATTTTGAGCGAACGCAATACCTACCTATCTACTAGGGATGCAACGATATGTCTATTACGATACCGATACGACTGACGAATGCATCGTAATAGCGAATACGATAACGAATGCGATAACGAATGCATTACGATTTTTTAATTTACGTCTAATAAAACCAGACAATTGAGTAAAATCAACATTTATTTTAATTTTAGATAGTTTACCAAGTAAAAGTACCAGTTTAAATGTCATAATTAAAATCAATTTCTTTCAAATTCTTATTAAGAAAACATTTAATTTTTAAATTATCAGATGTATATAGTCTATAGTCTATTTTATATATCCGTATGGACTAAACCAGCTGTGGAAAACAATCTTTCTGAATCTACAGTAGCAGCTCGTTTGATGGACAAATACTTATGGCCAATTTTTCAAGTTAGGAAATAGTGTATTTTTCTCCAATAATTTGAAATTGAACTAGTTTTAAGAATCCTTATTAATCGAAATACTTTTTACGATACCGATGATCGTCAAAAATAACGATAACCTGCGGTTTACGATTATCGGAATCGGTATCGTTGCATCCCTACTATCTACTTAATAAATTAATAGCTGTTATTTAGCACTATTTTAAGCAAATCAGTCGGATATATGGGCATATTAAATGTGCGTTCTTTCCGCCGACTCCGACAATACGATTTTCATTATCATATAATTATGAAGTACTCATCAATAAATATGTCGCAGATTTATTTAGTTATTTCGCTTTGTCCGCTATATTGTGTATTCTTTGTTCGTCAGTGTGCAATATCTGAATCTTAATAATGTTTAAATATAAGACCCAATGTACTTAGTCTGAAGTCAGTAAGAATGTTGGTGAGAAAATTCAGTCTCATTCCAATATTTTCAGTGTTTTACTTGGCTCGCCAAACTATAATTGATTAATTGCGAATTAATTATTTAACACTATGATGACGCCAATGTCGCCAATAACCCGCTGGTCGGGTTCTCTCCATATCGAATTTCCAAACATTGGAATTGAAACTGTACGCTGTGTAACGTTTTAATTTTAACATTTTGGCCATTTTGCCTTGTATCGTTTCACGTAACATTTTGGACCCCTACTAGTGGAACAATAAATACCTACGGATCCAAAATAAAGTTTAAACTTATTTTGTACGTAGGTAATTCAAAAGCGTTATTTTATTCATGCTACTACTTGGGTAGGTACGTATAAAATTTCTTGTTAACGCAGCCAATATTTTTACGCTCATCTATAAAACAATGCATCAAAATGCATCAGCAGCCGTGCGCATAACAATTTTCGCATATACTGCATAAGAACGAGGAACAAGGAAGGCTGGGCGCGGCGCGAGGGGTGCGTGACGCGCGCATGCGCCGCCGGCAGGGGCGCGTTGCGCGCAGCCGCAGTCGCCACGCGCCCGCTCCCGAAACAACATGGCGTCACATACATCTCAAGGACACTTTTGACAACCGCGAGCAAAACAAACGTTCAAATCAAAGTTAAAGACTTAAAAGTTTCGTGTCTTTTTGTGTGTGACTCAAGTGTTGTGCTGTGTTTGTGTCTGGATTCTGGAATACAGGCGCTTTTAAGGTAATGTTGACAATAACAAAGCGATATTGTGTGCAAATGGTTGCAGGTGACTTCATTTATTTCGATAAAATCTGGCATTCTACCTTTGTATTAACTCTATTTATCTCTTCTCTTGACCTACCCAACCCACCCCTGTCATATCCGTTTTACGACCGATCCAATGGCTGCAGTGCAACCCTTAGTGGTTCTATACATAGATTTATATTAGCTATTCTGTCTGTGCTTGTGTATGTTTCAATCCAACCATGATCCAATCATACTCAACCATACTATCGCATTTTTGAGTATCATAACTTAATGCATGAAATACTGCAGTTGAATCGCTTTTTAATCCTATTCCACACCTGCAATAGAAAATCTGCCGAATATGATGTCATGATAATGATGTTTGATTTGGATCACACTTAAATGGTCTAACTAGACTGAAATAAGAATACAAATTACATGGTCATACACTAGGTACTCCACATTTAAACAAACTGGTATTTAAACTTGTACTTATACAAATTATTATAATATTTTACTCAAATGGAAAAATGTCTAAAGAATCATGAAAAACATCGGATGAGAGGGAACGGGGCATTAGCAAACGCTAGCTCTGTGCGGCGAATTTGTAATTTGGATAAAGATGATATGAGGTCTTCTAGGCCTTGAGCGGTTGTTCAGCCCATCTGGTGAGGCACCGGACCTTTTTTAACCATTTGACCTTAAAACCATGAAAGCCGTGCCGACGGCCACGGACGACGATAATTTTCATACTAGCTCGTAACTTCTAATTTATCACTGGCGTCACGCAGGACACAGACAGCGTTTTGTTTTGCACCCTGGCTGTCAAAAGGTTAACCATATTCAACCGATATTTCCAACCACCACTGTAGCCGAAATATGCAAAGATTTGCTCATCATTTTTTATGGACGAACAGTTGTTAAAAAGCACTACATAGTATAAAACAAAGTCGCTTCCCGCTGTTTGTCCCTATGTCCAACATATGCTTGGATCTCGGATTTTGATGCGGTTTTTTGAATAGATAAAGAGTGATTGAAGAGGATTTTTTGTATGTATAATGTAATACAGTACCCGTGCGAAGCCGGGGCGGGTCGCTAGTTACGTTATAAAGTCCCAAAACTTGTAGGCAAAGTTCCATGATTTTCGTACAAGATGTTAATGAACCGAACACCCGAAGCGTCGAAAGACACGAGCCGTCAACAGCTGTCCCAGTCACTCACAAAAACCTAACACCCACCAGTTCCCTAGGGGGACACTAGTATAATTTGACACCCATATTCGTAACAATTGCTCGTATTCGGATGTCAACACGCTGGATGAATGCCTGTAGTAATGAGGTTGTTATTGTGAATTGTGTAAGTCCATCTGCGCTCATCCTTACGATAATATTGCTAGTTACGCCTCGTCTTCTAAAAACAAATCTAAACAATCAACACAATAGACGTAAACGGCAGACTGACAACGATCGGTGAACTGTTGAACTGATATTTGTTAAACATCTACTAGAAACGATAGGACTCGTCTCTGATAGCCACCTACAATCGTATTTCATCATCATCATCATCATATCACTATCAGGCGAAAGACGTCCACTGTTGGACATAGGCCTCCCCCAAAGAGTGCCAAAGCATTAGAACGTAGAACCAATGGCCGTTGGGGCGGAAAGGTTCTCGAGTGGCGACTACGTACCGGAAGTCATCAGTCCCCACAAGGTGGACTGATGACCTGGTAAAGGTTGCTGGAGTGGAGTCCGCTGGATGCGGTTGGCGCAGGACCAGTCAATGGTTTAACCCAGAGTAAATCTATATAGGTATATGTCCTCACGGTTAGCACAAGACGGCGCGGATCTCGAGCTCTCCCGCACTATCCGTCTCTTTCTAAATAGAGAGAGAAGGATAGTGCGAGAGAGCTCGAGACATCTCCCGCGCCGTCTTGTGCTAATCATGCCGAGCACAGCACGGCTATCACAGGACGGCCGCGAGCTGTGTCGCGGCGTGATAGACTACCCGTCTCTTTCTAATTGGAACGCGAAAGAGTCGCATAGTCTATGTCGCCGCGACACAGCTCGCGGGCCGTCTTGTGATAGCCATGCTGTAGGTACGTCTATAGCACAAGTTACTTCTTAGTCGCTTCGCGCGCGACTGATAGTCATAGAAGAGGAGGATAGATCTTTCTCGACTCGCGTCGCGGCGCGGCGTCCGTTGTAAGAGAAGTCCTCAAATATGGGCTATGGATTTGAACGGGTCGGTTTTTTTAAACAAACTCGTGAGTTCTACGGGATCGTCCTAATACAGCGCGACTACGCGATTATCATAGATTCGCGCGATCAAACATATTGGACTCGAATGGGTGTCCTAATCGTCATCGCAAGTTCGCGCGATTATCAATTAGGACACCTCACCCATTCGAGTCTTATGTTTGATCGATTTGCGATAATCGCGTTGTCGCGTTGTATTAGGACGATCCCTGCAGCTCACAGAGTCACTAGTATTATTAACCCCGTCACAAAATTAGCTATGATGATGATAATTGACTTATCCCTCATTATTAGGGACATATAAGGGCTGGCTCGCAGAAGAGTTATCCATTTTGCACGATCTTGCGCGACTTCTTCTAACTCTTTCAAACTTAGCTATAATCCATCCATCCATACTAATATTATAAATGGGAAAGTGTATGTGTGTGTTTGTTTGTGAGTTTCACGGCAAAACGGAGCGACGAATTGAAGTGATTTTTTATGTGGAGATAGTTGAAGGGATGGAGCACGTAGGATAGTTTTTATCCCTGAAATTATCCCCAAAGAGGGTGAAATGGAGGGGTAAAAGTTTGTATGGAGCTGCGATATAAACGAGTTCCACGCGGACGGAGTCGCGGGCAGAAGCTAGTAGGTACGTCAAAATATATGTTATAGCAGAGTGTGTGAACTCTGTCAACTAGTGCGATGCCTTGCTATAAATATATTTTGATATAATTATAGCTAAATCTCTGACGGGCTTTTAGGCTTGACAAAGCTCACGATTCTGAGTGGAAGGTTTTTATAATTAGTGGCATTATTAACATAATTTTGGTTGTATAATTTAATGTCACGGACGTCAGGATGTAGATAGGTATTTGCTACATTGATTAAGTGAGACAAGTTGCCAGTGAATTTTATTATTATGGTTAATACTTCATACTAAAACTAGAGTTTCAGGGCGCGGGAGATGGTATTAAATATTATACGCAGCAATAAATGATATAAATAAAATATTTAAAACCCCCAAAGACAAAACCTTTGATTAATTAGAAAAGTTGAAAACCCCCGACATTTTCATTTGAAAGTCCAATATCTCAAAAACGGCTGAGCAGATTTTCATGGAACATGGCTAAGGACACTCGACGGGATCACATCAGCTTTCGAATAAGAATACAGCAATAAATGTATTAGCATAAGTTTATATTTTGAATAAATACAAGTTCAAAAAAACCGCATTAAAATCGGTCCATCCATTTGGGAGTTACGATGGCTCAGGCAGATATTCAGATACACCGACACGTTAAACTTATAGCACCCCTTGATGGTAAAAAAAACCCACTTCAATACACACACAGAGATGACAATGGTTGAACTTATCGTTTGCGTCGGGGATTAAAAATGGCAACTATCATACGCCCGCAGCACGGCTGTATCGCGGCGCGATAGTCTCCGTCTCTGTCTAATTAGAACACTTAGAAAAAGACTGATAGTCTGTCTCGCTGCCACACAGCCGTGCTGAACATGATCTGAAACCGACAAAGCTGACAAAGAGCCAACAGAGCCTTGTCGAGCCTTCCAAAAACAAAAGCCAGCGAATATACGCGAGGGATGAATGACCCCTTTCGTGCCGAAGCCGGCGAGGCGGGATATCGGATTCTTTCCGGTGTTCCAAATTAATATTCCGCCAAAGACTGGTGACGTCATTCCTGCTTCGTATACCTTGATTTGTAGTTTGGGGGTCCGGGAAAACTTGTTATAGAATCTGACATACTTAAGAACTTAATATTGTAATTTTTAAATGTCTATCTACATCTTGTCATCGTCCTTGATGTTTGCCAAAACGGTCAAACTGATTTGAAAGAAATATAGGAGACTAGCTTTTGTCCACGACTCGTTAAAATCGCGTACTTCCATATGAAATTCCGCCCCCATTTCACCTCTTTAGAGGGTGACTTCCGGGATAAAAGGCATCTTTCCCCGGCATCAAAAGTATCTTCATACCGAATTTCATTTCAATCAAATTCAATCGGTTGAGCGGTTTAAGCGAGAAAAGGTAACTAACAGACGTAAAAAGAGCTCTGGTGGCCATATATTTAATATGGCGCGCAGAGCTCTTTTTACGTGTGTCGTGTCGTACACTAGCTTCTGCCCGCGACTCCGTCATCTTTCACCCCCCATTTGACCTCCTTAGGGAAAGATTTCCGGAATAAAAACTATCCTATGTCTCCCCGGGATTCAAACTATCTTCATACTAAATTTCATATCATTCGGTTCAGTGGCTTAAGCGTGAAGAGGTGACAGACAGACAGAGACTCTTTCGCATTTATAATATTAGTATGGATGGATTACATAACGCACACTTCCCATTGTAATATTATACCGATACCGATAACTATACCTATAATCCGCTAAAATTGAACAGGAAGATGAAACAGGAATGTTCCAATGTGAGAATGGAGAGGAAACGCGATTCAACGGTCATATTATAAACCTTGGCAAGCCAAATAAACAAACCGGGAACTGACGGAATGGCTCATGTTACGGACTTTGGTTTGCGTAAGTAACACAATTGGATCTGATTACTTAAAACGAATTGGTTACGGAATATCGGAGCGGGATTGTTCGCAGAAAAACTTTATTCCTCCGGATTTGATCCTTCCGGACGACGCTTTCCGATTAAGAAAATCGGCCGTAAATTATATACTTAGGTTTTTGTTTCGTGTGGATATGCTTTTACGCCTCCCGCCTGACTGGGGAACCAGGGCTGTTATTCACTACGCGCTAATGCGGCTCACCCCTCCGGTCACTCGTCACGAAACTAGACCTCTACCTACGCTTAGTTACTACGCATCGCGGCGTCAAAATATATTGGTGGGTGAGCGTTGAGGTGGCCTTTAAACAGGTTACGGTATAGGGGGGCTGGACATTGCCAGCGAGTCAGATCTGACCAGCTATGGCTGTAAAGCTGTATGGGTTTCGTGACAAAAACTACCTTCTTTTTTTTATCATCTGTATGTAATTGTTTGTCACGCATAAATGTACGAGTTTGACCATTGTTACTCGCTGCAAAAGAATAAAGAGGACCTAATTATTGCTTTATCATATCCTCAGCCTCGTGGCCGAAAAGGCTATCCGCCAATAATAAAGTTTGTCCGTTACGGAAAAAGGCACTTTTTTTTTAAAGAATAGATGTGTTATTGTAAAAACCGATGACGGCAACCCAAACGGAAGCGGTCACCCAAAGCATGTGCTTTGGTAAAATCGGAAGTATAAACAATTGGTTCGATCGAAGAATGCTATTGAGGCGTCAGGTTTCCACACAATCGGCCACGTAATCGGCGATATTTTGCTAAGTGTTATAATAACACAAAACCTCATTGTGTGGTCCTGGGCGCTGTTTAACGCGGCTATGTTATTGTAAATTTACTTGACGGTTTCGCGTTACAGGGTCGCTGCTTGGCATTCCTTTAGAAATCAATGAGCTGTTCATTCGAAAGAATCCTTCAATGTCATCTCTTTTTGCCCCGTGACGATAGTAGTTTTCGACTCATCACGTAAAATGAGAAACGTTTGCTTGAAAACCTGTTCAGACCCCGTTTCATGGTTGGTCTATTAGTGACAAGATGGAGCGTCCGTCACTGGCTGGTACCGTTCGATAGAACGAGACGACGCTCCTCTCTTGTCACTTATTGCGTGATAAGGCCGACCATGGTACGGGGTCAGGTCTATCTTCGAAGATCTCAGGTGCTGTGTAGCTACCTATATGTAATACGTTTCCGTCAAAAATATAATTTTTGGTACAAGCTTTTATTGACAACTGTATATACTTTTCTGTATACCATCAACTACTCGTATTCTAACGAGCCCAAACCCAACGGGGATTACGTCTGTTAAGTCCTGAATTCCCATGGCCACCTTCTGTCTCCATCATCAGATCAGCTCGATGGTACCATAATATTGAATGGTCATTTCAGGTAAAACGGTTGAAGATATCTGCTTCAAAATTGAGTCGCAAGATTCCAACTGAACAATCATATAGTCACATTGCAAGTTAAATAAAAGCTTGTAAAAAGTTACGACGTTGTTCCTTAATTGCAGGTGGAAACGTTCAGAAACGCACGATAGTTAAACTATAATAATCTGGGACAACTGTGTCTACTATATTTCAATTGATAAAATAAACCTGCCAGACAGTTCTAGACGACTCCTCCCGTCGATGGCCTAAGTATATCTAGACATTGGTAATAGCTATCCGCAGACGCCTACTTCCTCTCTCTAATGGAAGTTTATCTAGTCGGTTCAATGGGTTATTGGGAACGAAGCCGTTTGGTATACCTAGAAGCCGATGACTACTAATATAATAGGCTTTTGATTTGCCCGTTTGATATAGAAGTAGAGGTAGCCATTTTCAGATGCAAATAAAAAATAGAAAAGACCGAGTTGCACTCCGGGAGTGCCGGCAGAGGTGAAAACTTAAATAATTTTAATTTAGCAACAAGAAACCGTCCCCTCCCCCCCTCTCCCCCTGCCTCCGCCCCGGAGCCCCGTATTCCGCAAATCCGCATTTTCATTTAAAAATCCGCGTTTTGAAGCGCAACTCCCGCTTTTTGTATTCCGGCAATTGGCAACACTAAATCCTACAGTCACGTGACCTCCTACGCTGCTACACCTGTGGCGATTTTTACAATTTTTCCCCATCCCAAAAAAGTGCACAGCGCCGCTAAAGAAGTTTTCACTTAAAAAATTGTTTTGGATTGAAATGACTTATTTGGAAAACCTTGGTTTTTTCCGTAATTTGTCGTAACAACGAAAGCCGTTGAATTCGACCCACTGTAAACAAGAGTTCGAAGTCCCTGACCGTCTGATACCATTGTTGCTTGTCTATGCAGAAACGTAGTTACCTACACAAATTACACAACACATTCACTGTCACATGAAGATTGTCAAACTGGTGACGTCCAGCATAGTAAATATAAGCGCCTCTCATATTAATTATTCACATTATTCACCCGGTATCATTAAAATCGCACACGCATCACATGGGCGGGGCGGGGCACATAGCACGTAGAACCGATGGCCGTTGGGGCGGAAAGGTTCTCGAGTGGCGACCACGTACCGGAAGGCGCAGCGTGGGTAGGCCCCCGACAAGGTGGACTGATGACCTGGTAAAGGTTGCGGGAGTCCGCTGGATGCGGGTGGCGCGGGATCGGTCGCTTTGGCACTCTTTGGGGGAGGCCAATGTGCAGCAGTGGACGTCTTTCGGCTGATATGATGATGATCATTAAAATCTCATTGAGGATTTGAAACTATGAGAATATGCTAATTGCTCAGTACATGCAGATTGCTATCGATGATTTGAAGTATGCGGCGTATGATATCATGCAATTAGCTTGCATTGGACTCGATGACACGCGTGACAATTAATTAACACGGTTTTATGCTAGAGTATCGCATACCTAGTATACCTACACTATATATACTTATTAGTTCACGATAAATTAATAGGTAAGTTTGTTTCCTTCCTTATGGGTTAATACGAATGATACTTAATGGATTTATGGCATTTTTATTTTTTTAGTTAATGTTATTATCGTTGTTGCCCATGACCTTGACGAGGGTTTTTGGATTATGGAAGGTGGCGTAAAAATATAATTTTCGGTGTAGGTCTTCGGAATATCTAAAAAAAATCAGTGTCTCTAAACCAGGAGTATTCTGATTTCTAGCAGAAACTTTCTGGGTAGGTAACTGTTCTAAAGGTGATAGACTTGAATATTCACATGTACCAGGACATCGAAGGTCGCCAGAGCTCCCAAGGACCGTTGTGTTGAGAGTGAGGGAATTTGTTCCTTCAGCTGTCAACACGGCGAATCCTCAAACATATCAAGGGTCAGCAACGCCCATGTTACTACTCCTTTGGAGTTGCATGCTTCTATAGGCTGCGGTGTCCGCTTACCATCAGGCGGGCTGTACACTTGATTGCCACCTTCGTTGTATACAAAATAAAAAAAACGAGCAATCGCAATTTATTTGTTACGAAATGTCTTTCGGCGAGATCATTTTGAGTATTACGTTGCACGTTGTCTGCTGTATGTGTATAATATTTGTACTAGCTTGTGGTATATGTGTTAAGATCTCTGTAGACTTGTTAGTTTGTCTATCTTTTAGTTCCTGATGTCGTCTCAATTGCTCAAAAGTTAACTGGAAGAGATCCCTTACAGGGATAAGTTCGCCTTTTTACCTACATATTAACCTAATAAAATTGTTCTGTAGTTTTATAGTTAATAGTTGTGTGTAATGAAGTATTTACATTTATACATACATACAAGTGAAAATGCTCAACTATATCAGCACCTTTATTTAGTACCCCAGGAAAATTACGTTTTTTTCAAACATTAATTTATAACAGCGTTTTTTTGTTTGTTTAATTTTCAAAGGTTATTCTAAGATGCCTTATCCAAGAATCCACCAAAATTTCCATCGGGAAGTAAATATATAAAAATAAAGTACACATCCATTATGTTTTTGTGTGATTTATTTATTATTCTTAAAGAGCTCCTGTAAATTAACCAAAACAAAAATTAAAATATCTATTAATATTTTTCCTCTTTTTTCAGGAATTGGTTAAATATCGATTTTTTTGATGACGAATATTTTGGTGGATTTTGAGTCTACGTAATTACTAAAATGATAATATATCAGTTACAGACGAAAATGCTGCTGTTATGAATTATTTCCAAATTTCCATTTTTTTCCATACTAAGGAAAATAAAGTGCTTGGGCTATAGGTCTTATCGTCTTGTGTATCGGAGACAGGTCATTAACTCTGCTTATAATTTATAATCATAGTCTACCCGTGCAATTTACGCCTAAATCCCCTTGTCATTTTCTCTGAGAAGGTGTTTTAATGTAGAGGAAATACAAAAGAAGAATTATTCCGATCTAAATACTGTTGGCACAGATTAATCATGTTTCAAGATTCGCGAGTTACGATCTAATCCCACGTTACTCACAACTTCCATGACTCATTCGCCTTGCCGGTAGTACTATCGATAGCGCCTACTAAATTCTTTTAGCAGTGAGCAAAGCTTTTATTGGACATAGTTTAGTTTTTCAGCAGCCAAAATCGTGAGACGACGCACCATTTAAGTCAATATTCACAACAGTTATTGACATCATGTCACGCCAGTATAATTGAGACCTCCAGTTGTTAAGAACCTGCACAAGTTATACTAGTGTAACATGTGAGTTGACAAATCTGTCGACAGATTTGTCAACTTTGATTTGGCATCGCAGAGAAGATTAATTAATGTCTTATAGCGGGCTTTCCTTTAGCTTTTACGACGACCCTTTTACATTGGGATCAAGTGTAGTTAATGCTATATCGCTACCTTGGCTGTAGTTTTTGCCATGTTCCCTACTAGGATACCCATGAGCTCGCTCAAATGGAGACACTAGCGTTGTCATGCAGTTTCTATTAGTCTGAATAAGGAAGCGTCGCCTTAGTATCCTCGACCCGTACATTTATAGGCTTGGAGGCGTGCCAGCACCGGAGTCCTTACCTCTCTTATAGAGCTATTTCAACACTAGTTTGCCTTTGTCATAGGTACTCGGCTAGCGCCTAAGGAACGCATTTTCTAACTACGAAACCACTAAAGTTTGGCAGATAAAGTGCACGCTGCAGATATCGCTCGTAACATTTAATTTAAACATGCAATAAAATAGGTACGCCAGTATTGTGCGGTTTTAAAAACTACATTAAAATAACCAAGACTTAGGCAGATTCTTTGTGGTTACACGAAAATATTAGTCGTCAATAATAATAAATTTCTGTCAAAAATTTCATTTTTGTTACAAGCTTTTATTGCCGACTGTACTTTTCTGTCTACCATCATCACCTACTCATTGAGAAGATTCTAACAAACCTAAACTCAACGGGGTTACGTCGGTTAAGTACTGAATTCCCATGGCCATCTTCTGTCTCCATCATCAGATCAGCTGGAGTTACTATAATATTGCATTGTCACCAAACTTACATAAGTATTCCAAATTTCAGCTCAATCGGATAACGGCAAGCGACTGAAAAATTGGTTGCAAATTTTGACGGACTTACTTACATACTTTTATACTTACATACGAACAAGTCAAGTTAATATAAAGCTTGTAAAAAGGGTCTCTTCTAGGAAAAAATCCCGTAACATCCATAAAATCCATATCCATCCATATCCATACCTCCATACTAATATTTTAAATGGGAAAGTGTGTGTGTGTTTGTTTCTTTGTCCGTCTTTCACGGCAAAACGGAGCGACGAATTAACGTGATTTTTTAAGTGGACATAGTTGAAGGGATGGAGAATGACAGGTTAGTTTTATCCCCGAAATCATCCACTAAGGGGGTGAAATGGGGCGGTAAAAGTTTGTATAGAGCTGCGATATAAACGAGTTCCACGCAGAAGCTAGTCACCTATAAATGTGTTCCATAAATAAAGCGATTGTTAAAATTCCTAAACCTCTAAAGGTTATCGCCCGACAGAATGTCCCGAACAAACGAGAACCTTTTTATAACTGAAGTTGATTGATTAATGTTTGTTCGATTTCGGCTTATTAGTAGCCGTAAACTGTTCAATCACTCTGTACTACTGACCCTTTTATAGTTGCGCGCAATAACACCGTAGTTCAAAAGATGCCGATCTTGTTCAGTGTAGAAAGAGGAGTGTTATTGGGTACTAGTGTAACTATATCGCTTATGAATGACATCCTAGTTCCATTTGAAGATAAGTTTATTAAGTCAAAATACTAATTCATTACCTATTGTATTATGGACATTATGGTATCTTATCTCTTTCAACGTGGCGACCACGCACCGGAAGGCGCAGCGTGGGTAGGCCCCCGACAAGGTGGACTGATGATCTGGTAAAGGTTGCGGGAGTCCGCTGGATGCGGGTGGCGCGGGATCGGTCACTTTGGCACTCTTTGGGGGAGGCCTTTCGGCTGATATGATGATGATGATGATGATGATGATGATCTCTTTCAAGACAAGTATCTTTTGTCAAATTATTATATTATAATGCTGGGTAGAAATGGCTGCCATCTTTCAGAAGATTGAGCTGTCAATGGTTGATAAGCCGGGGTTTAAAGAGCCCTGAACAGAGTCAAAATCAACGCGTAATATGCGTTGATTTTGACTCTGTTCAGGGCTTCGAGTCATCCGTGATGTAAAGGGCTTAGGTACTGTCAGGCGTGAGATACCTACACTACCTACCTACCTCGTATTTTCGTAAAAACGAGTACCTACCTATATTTCCGACTCCAGCGGACTCCCGCGACCGTTACCAGGTCGTCAGTCCACCTTGTGAAGGCCTACCCACGCTGCGCCATCCGGTACGTGGTCGCCACTCGAGAACCTTTCCGCTCCTGGTACTCTTTGGGAGAGGTATGCCCAGATATGATTATGATGATGATGATGTGTATCTATTAAGCTCTTAAGGCCGGTTGTTTCAAATCTTCGGTAATTGTAATTTTCGTCTGTTAAAATCTATGTTTAAGTGAAGTTCGGCGGTTCTCAGGAGTATAATAGCTGGCAATGGTGCCTATGAAATTTTACATTTATAGGTTAGTAACTTTTTAATGAACTCATTGATGAATTCATTTGTGTTAGGCCAAAATTTAAGAATTCAGTTTTTAAGTTTTGTAAGTACGTTAATGGAGTGTCGGAACTTTTGTCTCGCGCCGCCCACCCCCGCAAAGGTATTCTCCGACGACCCAGTCGGTTAGCGAGGTCCTTGACCTTCCGAATTCCCCTCTGATAATTTAAGACCGATTTATATTTAGAACTGCACTAACTAGCTTGGAATCTAGTAGGGTTTCGTACATAGGTGTACACTGAGGCGACGACTGTTTTGATGTCTCATATCAACCTCCAGATGTTTGACTTTTTGTTATTAGTTTGACATATGTTTTACGCGCCTACTGAATATATATTTGCAATTCCGTGCGTGGTAGCTTAGAACAGGCTAGTCGCTCTAATAGATTAAACTTAGTTTTAATGGAGTTTTTATTATAACGTGCATTTCGATGTTCTATATTGCTGGCATTGTCAAGATCAATTAATAAGATGGCATAGCAGAATGTAAGCGTAACGCGAATCACTTTTAAAAGACCTCTTTGAAAACGTCCGAAACCACATTGAGTGTTAGTTCTTCCTTCGAGGACAATGCAACGAGGTATTCCTTGATAGCACTGGTTCTCGATTTGCACTCGATTATCGAGTTTTTGTACCAGAACCTTACTCGATCCTGCAGTGACCCGTCCGTGATAATCGTGATTCATTCCTACGTTTTTGCGGTACGTCTGGTCGGACGACTCGCGTTCTGCACGATCGTGGTAGGAATACACCGCCAAGTTATTCCAGGCATTCATTAATTACTAGATAACTAGTTTTTAATGAACTCTAATTTATTTACTCTCGTATCGTAGTATGAAATAATTTGTACGAAACGCACGTAATAAATAATGCATGGCAATCTCGATTTTAAATGCATTCTGGCAGAAAGAAGTTCGTGTAAATGTTGAGTGTTTCATCGACGATCAGCGATCATCATTATACTTTCAATTTAATAGGCTATTGTTCTTCTGTGCGCAGTTTCAGTGGCATACCGTACGTTCAGCTGCAAACATGTCTTAGCTAATATTGATTAGTCGTAGGTATATTCTTAAATCCACTCAGACACGGCCCATTACCGCCTGCGCATAACGCTAAAAAGTACGTAAGATTGACTGGGAACTCCTCCCCCGAATAAACTTTCAGTATGAGCATATGTAAGTTATGTCCTGCGGATCCGTATACACTCACTCAATACGCGGGCGGAACTGCCCCACTATTCTGTAACTTGTTTTAAGCTCACCTCAAAGCTCAACCACAAACATATATGACACCGCGATGCGTAGTAACTAAGCGTATAGGTAGAGGTCTAGTTTCGTGACGGGTGACTGGCGGGGTGAGCCGCATCAGCGCGTAACGAATAACAGCCCTGCGCGGGCAGCTACATTGACACCGTCATTTACAAAGTATTTTTACCTGCGGATTTGAAAGGAAGGGATATGATTTTAGCAGTCTATGATGGTGACTTATGAGCCCAAGCAGAAAAGACTTCGCCGTGCTGTATCAACCTCGTAGGTACTGATTCACAATTCGTCTGCAATCGATGTGGCAAGAAATGCCGCGCTGCCGCTGCTACAAGACTATACAACAGATGCGGCAATCCATAGGCTCCGCGCTGCAACAATCATCTGTCATAGATGCTGTAGCTAATGGTGATATTGGTATTCACGTGTGTTCCATCATCGTAGCGTTTTAAGATATATTTACCGATTTTGATGAAAATTATGGTCCGGGTGACATAGACTACCTTTTGTAAGAAAGAAAAACCGTTTTGTTTCAGTTAGTTTTCCGTAGTCGGGTTTTTGAACTTTGGTGCTTGTTGAGTGTCGGTAACAACGGTAACAAACATTTTCTCAAACACGCAATGAAATATTGACGTTGTGTTCTTTATAGCGGGCTTCGAAGTGTCACGTTTCGGGCGCAGCGAGACCAGAGACCCGTAACGGCATTTCATACAAAATTGCAGGCCTAGCGGCAAGATGGTCTTTTTTAATTTCCATTCCACAACTTGTGGCACGGGATCACGGCGTTCAGCCATGATAATTAAAGTTTGATGTCTTTGAGTTTTTTTTTCTTTGCATTTTTGAGAAAAGGACTATACACACTTCGGTAGCGCTCATAGCCCAGCGGTGCCTGCGAGTCGGAAACGATAACGCAGGTTAAGCAAAGATGGCAGCGGTCAGCCTTTGGATGGGTGAACGCCTGATATGATGTTTGATGGTTATTATAAATGAGCGCTTCGCAGTTGATCCCGGTTGCTGTCTATGACAGTAATCGTTAAGCCGAGTTAGAGGCCTTCGGGCGGTTTAAGAACTTCTAACAGTCGAGTTGCCCACTCACTTGACAAAAGGGGGACAACTGTTACTCGCGTCCGCAGGAGCTACCTACCACAACCCTGCACGTGTCTCCTCCTGGGTGGTACTAAAGAGTGACAAACTTCAAAGGCCAAAATTATGTATGCCATACGATTAAATAAATAGGTGTGAAAAGGGGTTGCCAGCCTCATAACTATCCGACCTCGCTACGCTCGGCCGTCTATATGTACTCGGCTGGCAAACCCTTACTTCCCGGCCTCTGTACTAACGTACTATTATTGGCAACTATACCTTCATAGACTTATGTACAATACTGTAATATCGTCCTATCTATACTGATATCACGTAACAAGTAATAACCGTCAGCCGTCATGATAAAGCCAACATCCAAAGTCAATATAATCATGAGTGACCCCGTGTTTTGTCGGGGTGGAATATCACCACCCCCTTTTCTACCCGTGGGGGTCGTAAGAGGTATCAATCAATGTCTCTGAAATATCACGTTTAAAACCTATTGCAATTGCTAGATGTGGCATTGGAAATAAATTGCATTTGCTTTGCGTACCACTTTTGGGAGACAGGCCTGAATTTATATGTTTCAGCATATATGGTACTACTAGCTTCTGCTCGTGATTCCGTCCGCGTGGAACTCGTTTATATCGCAGCTCCATAAAAACTTTTACTTTTATTTCGGGGATAAAAACTATCCCATGTATTTTTATTCTCCATACCTTTTCCTATCTCGACTTGAAAAATCACGTCGATTCGTCGCTCCGTTTTGCAGTGACAGACGGACAAACAAACAAAGACACACATACACTTTCGCATTTATAATATTAGTATGGATAATGGGTAACTGTTGTATAAACACCAGTGGCGGCGTGTGAACATTTTCGACTGGCAACCCGAAGCGAAAAAGTTAAAAACTGATATAAGATAGCTATAAGACTGTCTTACAAAAAAATAATTGGCAAGCCGGGAGGAATCGGCTTGCATGGGCGCTCCGCCACTGAAACGCCTTAAACCTTTACAAGATATCTTTTCAAATCAGGGTCTGGTAGTTAGTAACATTGAATTTAAAATCATAACTATCTCTGTCTAATGGCTGCATAGTAGCAAGACGTTGTTGAATATATAAAGTTGTATGATGATTATAATACCTGTAGTGCCTCCATGGTATTAAATAGTCAGAAACCCTATAGGAATTCTAGTTAGCTCGGTGTAATGTTATATTATAATACTCTTGACTGGGGTCGGGGCTGTTATTCGCTACGCGCTAGCGGCTCACCCCGCCGGTCACCCGTCACGAAACTAGACCTCTACCTCCGCTTGGTTAGTACGCATTGACGTGTTAAGATATATTTGTTGTTGAGCGTTGAGGTGAGCTTAAAACAAGTTACAGAATAGGGGGCTGGTGTGTTGTTGCGAACATATCGTCTTACATCATCAACCCCACGGTTGAAGAAGGATTAATCGCGGTCGTGTATCATGCCTTTAGTTGAATACCTATACAATCTATACTAATATTATAAATGCGAAAATTGTGTCTGTCTGTCTGCCTATTTGTTACATCTTCTCGGTTAAACCGCCAAACCGATTTAGAAGAAAATTTGGTGTCACAGATATGTGACACCAAATTGTGCACTAGATAACTTAACCCTTACGCTTGATTATTTTATTTTTGGTAGATATAAATGGTTTGGTATACCTAAAGGTGCGTTCAAGAATGTAAGCTTTTTTTAAAATCTGTGAGCTGTGTAATGCTTTGTACACATTTAATTAAACACCTCAATCTGTATACAAACCGACGGTGTCACTCCTACTGTGACGTCACAAGGGCGAATTAGTGATGTGAATTCCCCGTTGTCCGCGCAAAATCGATTCTGCAATAAGGCATTTTCTTAATATTCGCGGACAACCGGCTACAACAACAGACGCGCGCGGAATGTCAGTCGGAGTGCCAACTCGGAGACGGAATTTGGACACGCGAAGTACATGAATTTGCGTGATCTATGTATATCTATATCTGTGTTTGGTATAGAGATAGTTTTGAGTCCCGGGGAAGGATATAGGATATGTTTGTTACTCAATCACGCTTAAACAGGCCAACCGACTTGGATGTAATTTTGCACGAAGATAGTTTATAGCCTGCGGGTGTAGCATGGTTCCCGTTTCATCACTTATCGTTGTCGATAAGATATTCGTCACTCTCGCACTCGCATACTTGTCGGAACGTGACAGATGCCTTATCCACAGCAATAAGTGATAAAATTGCAATCATGCTACGCTTACAGGATTAAAATACACGTTAGTTTTTATCCCGGCTCCACGCAAACCAAGTCGCGGGCCAGCTTTATAAAGGAAGGCCCAGCTTTATAAAGGAAGGCCCAGCAACGGGACTTATACATAGGTTGATGGATTATGATAAGAGTTTGATCAAGTATGTATTTCATTTCTTAGGTTTAATATGTCAAAGAATTTTTTTTCAGGTAGGTCTATCAGGATTAAAATTTAAAAATGTCTGAAATCTTCCTATGTGTTTGGGATATCATCACGTCTATGTGATATACTCTCACTTAGGTACATCAAACTAAATTATTCCACGGATGTCATCATCACTTAGTGTAGAATCATTACCGGGTGACCTTTCCGCTCCTACCATAAGTGATATAATTGCTCCCTTGGACTAATTTGTACAACTTCGTCTCAACTCACGTCGCGATTTCGATGGTGCTGTTTGAGCTAATGTAGGTAATTAAGTGTATTTATGTTGTTACTAGCTTGTGCTCGCGACTCCGTCCGCGTGGAACTCGTTTATATCAGAGCTTCTTTTAATTTTCACCCCCAATTTCACTCTCTTAGGGGATGATTTCCGGGATAAAAACTATCCTACGTCCTTCCCTGAGACTCAAGCTATCTCTGTACCAAATTTCATCCAAATCGGTTCAGCTTTTTAAGCGTGAAGAGGTAACAGACAGACAGACTGACACACTTTCGCAATCTTACTAGGTTACTAATCTTATAATCTTAGTAGGATAAGGACTGGTAATTTTGGCACTCTTTGGGGAACGCCTATATCCACCAGTGGACGTCTTTCGGTTGATATGATGCTGATGATGATTTATATTATCATGCCCTTTGAGTTCCTACGTCCATCTGACCCATATTAGTTAAATGCCATTCAAATTCGTTTATGAGGAATATGCTCTTGCGATAGAATCCTCTCCAAGACATTTTATCACCTGATAAATAAAATATATCACCGTCTATTTTTGTCACATTAGAGAAAAGGACGGCGGTTTCCTAATATCTGTATCATGCAATAGCGCAATAATCATATTAGTGGGGCAGTTTTAAGTGATAAGGTCACAGCTCATTAGAGCCACCCGGCACCCGACTCGCACCGCCTCTCCTCGAGCGGTTAGTATTCTTTATATGAACTTCGACGGACAAGCGCTCACTACATCAACTCCGTAGTTAGTAGAGTTCCGAGGCGAGGCGGTGCGGGTCGGGTGCCGGGTGGCTCTAATGAGCTGTGATCTATGTGGACACGCTGTATGGATAAAAGCGTCATTTTTTGTTCAGGTAGTAGTTACATTGCTTTAAGTTTTTGATAGGAACCAACTCCTCCGTCAACCGTCTTTAATTTTATGGCGGCCATTTTGAATTATAGGTATATTATTAATATCTCGAGTTCTAAATCACTTTTAAATACAATTAGTGAACTCAAAAGATTTTTCAAAATACCCAACTGCTTTTTTAAAATTTTATAGCCTATGTCACTCCCACGATTAAGAGGAATCTAACGGCACCTCATATGTCGAAATCCGTCAAACGGTTTAGGCTGCAGGGCGTGCCAAAGAATATGCCACATACATACATACATACGCTCGAAAAACATAACCCTCCTCTTTTTCGGGCAGTCGGGTAAAAATACGACATTTATACGACAATTTGTTCCAGCAATCTGCCCCACTATATCCAATATTCGCGTCATCGCAATTAAACACGACGGAACGGTGCGTGAATCGTAACACCACCAGCCCCGCTATTCTGTAACTTGTTTAAAGCTCACCTCAACGCTGACCCACATATATATCTTGACACCACGATGCGTAGTAATCAAGCGTAGGTAGAGGTCTAGTTTCGTGACGGGTGACCGGCGGGGTGAGCCGCATTTAGCGCGTAGCGAATAACAGCCCAGATCATTTCCAACCATCTCAGTGTTTATCTCCGACTCCATGCATAAATCTAGTCGACACTCGGGACACGTGTTCAGCCCTATTACTTCAGACGTGCTATATCTAAGGGAACTCGCAGGAAGGAGCACCTATACAAATGCACGTGCGTACCACCAATCAAATCAATTTGACGTCTATTCCGTGTGCAGTAATGTTTACGTTTATTTTTATGAGTCATTCGACAATTTACTCCTTAAGTGTGGCATGCGATTGGATTAACACTTTAAGTGAATGACGATAGAGTTGTTATTTGGTTATGCGTGGGGTTTGTCTTAAGACTTTTCTAAGTTGAAGCAGATGGCGCCATTGGGTGTACTAAAGATACGACTGTCGCTAAACTGTCGCTAGTCTTGCGGGACTGTTTATGGAACCAAGAGGTTCAAGTAAATATATATTACCTTCATTGAGCGTGTTTTCTCTTATACTTCTTTTCAAGACGTACCTATTGTTCAATGTAATGTAGGCAAGTTCTTTCATGAACATTATCGTTAAAACCTGGCCGTAATCTAAACGACTTGGACGTGTTCATTTTGCATGAATGTATGGTCACCGGAAAGCGATATTAATAATTTCACTCGTTAATCCAAACTTGGAACTAGGACTAATAATTTAACAATCGTGTTATTTGTATTGATATCGTGCACGGTTATTGGACGTGTAAAATATTTCATCATATGTGTATTGCGGCGAGAGGATGAAATAATTATGTACAGAAATTAAGGAAATGTTGCGGAAAACAATAAAGGATTATAAATAAATTTTGTATCAAGCAGTAACGTTCACTAACGAAACTTATAAATTTAGAATTATAAAGAAAAATTAAAAAAACGGGCCATAAGATCGCTGTATATATATAAGCTGTATTCGAACCTGTGCCCTTCTGAGATAGGGGCCCGTCGCTCTGTCAACTGCGCTATCGGTACAATCTTGCTGGGTTGACAAATCTTTCAACCAATTCTCTCTTACAACGCCTTAGGGAAGTAGTTAACGGCACCAACGTCTCAAATAACATTGAGAATACGTAAGTAACGATGCGTCACCTCATACTAAATTAATGTTGTATATCATATTTATAAGCGATCGTTTCACCAGTCATCTGTCGCCTCTGTCTGAGTTTATACCTTTCTGCCATAATCGACGGTTTCGGCTGCAAATGTTGCGACAAAATAATGACGGCACGGTCGTACGTTAAATCCTTAGGCTGCGTGGGACTAGCTAATGTGGTTAACAACTCGTATCCATCTTCGCCCATCACCGAAATGAGCGTAGCCAGTTTCTTGTCATTTTTCACGCCATTTGCGGAAAAATACATTTCCAACCTTTCCGTATAATTTTTCCAGTTCCCATCTTTAAGATTGAACTCCCTTATACTTCCGATGGACATTTTTCCGGCTTTAAATATACTCGTCGCCAATGAGATAAATAAAACTATTGAGCTGATATTAGTATTTAATACCCAACTGACGTACCAGACAGCGACATGACACATCTGTAAGGAGTGAATATACTACAGTTTGTATTACTCCTCTGTTGTTGTATAATATTAGGGAAACAATGACAATTTGGGAGCTGCTACCTTTAATTAGTCAAATCAATTCATCAATGAAAAAATGGTCCAACCTAAAACGACTAAAACCATTCTCAATTGAAATGTTTAACTTTAGTTTGATGGTTCCAATCTTAATTTTTACATTGAGTGAGTTCGATCCTTTTTCCTAAACTACGTAAAAAACAGTGAAAAAGGCTTGTTTATGGATTGGCGACGCGTACAATATACGTTACGCAAGCTGGCACTCAAAATTATTGATAACTTATTTTCTAAATTAAGAAAAAAAATGTTTTTGTTCTGATGTGTACTATCGGCTGCATTAATGCATGGACACCTTACGGTCTAGTTTCGCTTGCACCGTTTGACATCTACAGCTGATATGATTGCATGCGTTGCGCACAAAATAAACTAGATGGCGCTGCTGACCAAAAATATTGATATATAGACGAATATAACTTAATTCACTGATAATAATTGACTCCTGTAATCACCAAAAAAATTTCTTGCGATGCGAGTACAATTACTGACAAGTTTAGCCAGGTTTAATCTACTGTAACCGTATTTGAGTGTGACTGAACTGTCATCCTACCTACTCGTTTATCAAAGGTGCACAGTTGAAATATGTATACCCGTGATAAACCACTGACCAGTGTCAACAACAAGATTGGATGGGCTTGTGGATTAGCCTATTAAGTGCAAATGACACGGTGCTGACTGCCTTTTTAGTGTTTTTATGATTTCTGTTTTTTACACTATTTTGCACAGCCAAAAGTAGATTTTTTAATATAAATAACAGTACTTAAATACAATTAAATAACTCAAAGAACTTTTCATTTTAAAATTATATTTATTCAGTAGTAGTATTAGTGAATTAGCCACTTTTTAACATGTTATCGAGGTTATAGCTTAAGTTTCATTTCCGAAAATCGGAAAAAGATTGAAGCTTTACCTCAATAAAAATAATACCTATTGTCAATTTTATTAATAATTTCAGACCGGGTTATGATAACATATATATCAGGCGAACGCATTCTGGTGTTTATTGACATTTTCTATTTAAGTGAGATTTGAAATAAGTAATTAAACCCGCCATTTAAAATAATAAAAAAATACGAAACAATCTTACAGTTCACTAAGGCTTTTATTATTGATACTAGTATTTCATAGATTATAATGGTAGGCTTCTACGGTTATCATCTCACTCGATCTCGTTAATTAACAAAATGATTATATTCTATTATGATAATTTTCCTTAACGTAACACATCTATTACTAATAGTGTCTACAGGGATAAAAAAGCACGATGAAAACAATATTCTACTCATATTTTACTTTTGTCATTTGTTTATATATAACCCGGTCTGTCTTTCTTCAAACCCTACATGTTCACAGTTAGATATACCACCAGATTCCGCGTTAGGCACTACGTGATCACTGAACGTGAACTTATATGTCCTTATGAATAGATTTAAACACTTCTCACTTCTCATCACTAAACATGACAAAAATCCAGTTGTCCAGTGTCCAAATTACGACAATTTGCTGTTTTATGTGCTTCTCTGTAAGTATGGATTTAACAGCATGCCCATGATAATTATAAACCCTTCTCGTTATGGAGACACGACGAACTCCACACTTGTGCAATAAATCGACGTAATGACTTGTCGATTCAAAATCATTTTCTTTATAGTCCATTGTCAATGGCTGGTGGCCGTTCTTTGTCGGTGTAGCAGAGACGTTTCCTTTTGCTCAACCTTTTTTTAGCTGTAACGATATTATTTGAAACTAAAACATCAGAAAAATGTATGATAATTCAGTAGTAGTTACTAAATAATTATATCACAAACGTGTAAAATAACTACTTACGTTTAGATCAGTTTCTGTAGCTTGTAGCTTCGTTACATATCGCAAATATTTGCGACCTTTTAACTAGATCAATATTACGTCGAAAACTAGTTTTAATATTCATGTTATCCAGAAAAAAATATGAATAACAAAGCTGAGTAGTCCTACGAACGAACACGTAACATCTTTGTGATAAAAACGAATGAGTATGGTAGTTTTGATTCATTCGTCTACCCTCATCGATTATTATATTAATCGTAGTAGTAATGGATTAATATCTGAGCAGCAAATTAAACTTATGATAAATTTCAACTGCCTAGTCAATTGAACCGATGGTCGAGTGGCTAACAAGGCAAGTAACTAGATCGACACCTAGCTTGAGAGTCGTGGGTTCAAATCCCGCACCCAACCAAAAATATGTTGGGAAAGATGTGTTTTTGGCATTGTTTGGATATTCACTGGTAGTGAATCGGAAACATCGCAAGAAAAATAAATGCACAAAGGTAGCACATAAATAGAATACACATTCCAAATTGCGTCATAATACCGCCATTATCGATCGATAATGCGTTGGCAAGATTACTTGACAATATAATATAGGAAAAATAATAACCCAAGAAAATAATTATAATTATATCCAAGACGAAGAATGACTTTTTGTTTCCATTTTTGTTAACAACGCCATCTAGTGAAACCTTGCTGATCCTCTGAGGTTTACATTTACATCTATAATGATATTACACGTCGTGCACATAGATGGCGTTAGCGAGCGCGTCAAAGGAAACAGTTTGTCAGTTGACCATGCACTTATGCTGTCTAGTGTACCTACCCATTTTTTCATGTTTCCACTGTGTGACGGTCCATGCGAAATGTATGGAATAAAAACGTTACATAGAGGAATATAAAATGAGAGTCTTTTTCTTCTGTCTAGGATCTTGAACGCTCATGATTCTAAGAAAGAAAAAAATCGTAATTCTATGAAAAAATTAATAGATAAAATTTTGAGTGAAAACGCGCACTACAATTACCTATCGCCGTATAAGCCAATACGAAATCGCCGAATGTATGTAAAACAGTTTGAAACCATGCCCGAAAAAATAAATTGTATATTTATACGTCGGCGATACGCTACACTTGAATACACCCGCATGATTCATTCGCGGTGCGCTCGCGCCGTGTTTTGTTTTGTATTAAGCAGGAAGCGCGCGCGGACGTCCGACTCTTGCGCATGCTTTATTGCCGAATAATGTTTTTAAGTAAGTCTTGAATTTAAATGGATATGTTTTAATTACTTAAGTATAATCAGGCGAAGCCGCGTGTTTCAGAGAACCCAGGCGTAACCGCGGGATAAAACAAAGTCGAAAGCGAAACTACGGCGCGGCGGTCTCATTTCTTTAAGAATGCAACTTTTCCCTTATATATAGCCGACCGACCTACGGAAAAAACAACGAAAGAACCCAGTTCGCTTTTTAGTTATTTTCAGATAATTATTTAAGAAGAACGGTTTAGAATATAACTGACTTGTAGATGTTTCTTCACTAGGATTTACAGATTTGATCTGCACTCACGAAGTCGCGTCGCACTTTTACCAATCTCGATATCTACTTATATATAGCAATTGGTCTTAAAACTGTGATTTTGTGTCTTTAAATCCACTAAAATGTTGGATTTGTTTAAATTTTTGAGGGCCATCTTCTTAATTAATATTATCTTCCCAAATTCAAGTTGTCTCCTGACTAATGCAACTGCGTAACCACAAGAAATACGATTGACCCGATTACTAGGAGTCGTACGCGATTTTGTGAATAAACAGATATACTCCGATTTAGTGCATATCAAAGCAACGGAAATTCAAAAATTGATGAAATACCTATAAGTATAATAAATGTTTCCCCATACCGCGAAAGCCCAAAGAGCTCGCTTTCTACCAATTGTGACTTGACAGTACACAATGACTCCGGACATTCGATTACTTTTTCAGCTGATCATGTTGCGCAAGCGCACGTAACGAGTGCATAATTAAACGCGATTCACAACACATGTGGCGGACAGGTGGAATTTGAAGAAGCAAGTGACGGTATTTCCAAAGGTGTTAAGTATCGCCCACTAATAAAATACGCTGACGTAGCGTTTACGCTGCAGAATTTGTGATGAAGTGGTCAAGTGTGAGGCTGTGGTTGGGACGCGAGCGGGCAGCGGGGCGACGAGCGGACGCTCGTAGATTGAACTAAACTCAATCAAATGTGTGAACGGATTGTACAATCTGCAGCGAGAATGCGACTCGAGTACTCGACACCAATTATACGCAGCGTTAAGTTCTAGTGTGTTTGATCTTCGAAAGAGGTCATGCTCCGTGGTGGAAGCACCTCGGCTTTCTTGAATAGTGATTCTTTATTTCGTCAGCCAGTATTAATCTTAAAGGCCGGTTTAGTATGAGGTTGTTCGTACCAAAGTAACTACCCAAGTTCTTCTACGGCAGTCGGATAAGACCAGTTGATTGTAGACCATACCGCCGATGTAACGTTCGAAAACAAAACAATGACGGATAAA
This sequence comes from Epinotia demarniana, assembly GCA_945867215.1. Classification (NCBI taxonomy): domain Eukaryota; kingdom Metazoa; phylum Arthropoda; class Insecta; order Lepidoptera; family Tortricidae; genus Epinotia; species Epinotia demarniana. The sequence continues at coordinate 18,181,426 of OX244274.1, read as the reverse complement.
ATGACAATAGACGTACCCCGCATCGTAATCCGTAAACTCCTTTCACATAGCACAACGCATTTACAAACGACTCCTTTTTCTAACAGTCGCATAATAGGAACTAGCGGTAAATGGTGCAAGCATCACTTTCACCTACATACGTATTGATTAGCGGTAATTAACTTGTTTCTGTACAGCTATTCACAATCAGTCTCAAGTCAAATCACTGCTCGTCCAAAGTACACCTTGACTCCGAGATTTATAATAACTATTCGTGATCTTAGGCCGGATTCATACCGGTTTGTCTGAGGACAGTTATTGGTGTTGTGAATATCTCTGTTACGTAGCCGCGGTGAATCAAATGGATGGGATTAAGTTAATTTGCTAGCGTTACGTACGTGGCTCATTGACCTTATTGTTTAGCATCTGATTTGACTGGTGAATGGAAGAAACTAGTGCCATTAGTGCTTTGCTTTGCGTCTTTTAATGTCGAGTTGTCGACTTCGTTTAATCGTAATGTGCTTGAACAGTTCTATTGTGATTTCTACACATTTAGGTACATTTAGAGTACTAGATTACTTTTTATTTATAACACCACTTACATTACAGCATTCATCGTACTCGCAGTGCACTAGTAATTGATTTTGTCATATTAAACGAATGCGTTACGAGGGCTGCTATTTATGTAACCGGAATCCAGGATTTAAACCTATTTAAACACTATATCTGACCTCCTTAGTAAAATTTGAACTTTGTTAAATATTGGCCGCTAATTTTTTTTTTCTTTTCTGTTGATGGTCTTTTATTTTTGGCGGGTTTAAAATGAAAGAATGGAACTCACGCGTGAAAATATTCGTGCTATGATTTATTATGACTTACGGCGTGGTTTAACGCAACAACAGTGTATAGGTCAATTAACTTCAACTTTTGGTGAGGAAGCTCCATCAGAAACCACTGTGTATCACTGGTTTAGTGAGTTCAATCGTGGACGTAGTACGGTACGCTAACGGACGAATTTAAGGAAGGTCGCCCAAAATCGGCCGTTGTACAGTCGAGTTCATTAATATGTGTACACTTTTGAACCTAATCGATAGGTTCAAAAGTGTACACATATTAATGAACTCGACTGTACCACAAAATATTGAGGCTGTGCGAAAACTTACTATGCATGACCGTCATGTTACATATCGCGAGATATGTAACATGACGGTAAGAGACTGGGCATAAGTATGACGACTATTAATAAGATTTTACATGAACGAACATTCCGCTGTAAAAAAAAATTTGTTCGCTTTGGATACCGCACAACTTAGCAAAAGATGAAAAGGAGGCTCGCGTTGAATGGTGCAATAAAATGTTGAAAAAATTAGACCGTGGAGACTCAAAGGCTGTTTATAATATCTACACAGGTAACGAATCCTGGATCTATATAGCGTATGATCCCGAAACTAAACAACAGTCAACAGTGTAGGTGTTTCAAAATGAGCCAAACCCTACGAAAGTAACTCGTGCAAAATGCACGTTGAAGCAAATAGTGGCCTGCTTTTTTGGTATTAATGGACATGTGGCTACAGTGCCACTAGAAAATCGTAAAACGGTTAATTCAGAGTGGTACCACAACCATTTGTTTGCCGGAAGAGTTTCGAGAAATTCGCAAAAACAACCAGCAATGTAGAATAATTCTTCACCATGACAATGCTACGAGTAGCTGTCATACGTCACGCGAAACAATTCAATTTTTGAAAGGTCAAAATATAGAATTAACGGGTCATCCACCGTACAGCCCCGGTTTGGCACCCAACGATTTTTATTTGTTCCCAAATGTGAAAAATAAATTACGTGGTCAACGATTTTTGACCCGTGAAGATGCAGTCGACGCGTTCAAACAACATGTTTTGGAGATACCCCAGTTAGAGTGGCAAAAGTGCTTTAAAAATTGGTTTGCACGTAAGAAAAAGTGCATTGATCATGACGGAAAATATTTTGAAAAACAGTAAAACCACTTTTAGTCATATACGTTAGTTTTATATTCCGGATACATAAGTAGCAGCCCTCGTATATGTGAGAAAATGCAATCTAGCTTATGCTTGATGGCGTTATGTCGGACATACTTAAGGCTTTCGTCCCTTAGTATTCAAGCGTGTTAGTGCGAGATGGACCAATATGACCTACGTGAAAGCTGCAGGCTAGCTAGGCTGGTTTAGTCTTCATATGCAGAAGATTGGATTTTTGTCTGTCTTGTACATCTTATAGATACCGCCCCGCCCGTAGATATAACCAGGGTTGGCATGCACTGTCTCCCACTTGAATTTGGCATTTTCCCTCACCTTTGTCATGTACATCCTTTAACACAGCAGCAGCAGTCAAAATATCCGCGTCGCTGGTGACCCCCATTCGACGGCACGTCTCGGCCTTCGGGCCTTGTGACATTTTACGTATTCCGCTAGCGATCGTAGACGTTTGCTTTGCTAGTGACGTAGGTTATCGACTAAATATCGATTATTATTAAATACCTGATTCAGCAGCGTTAGTACTATTTTTGCTTCTTGGAGTAAAGTCAGAGCTATGCTAGTCCGTATAGCGCAGCAGTAAAGCGAAATCACCGAAAAAATCTTTACACTCCTGAAATCCACTGGTAGAGCTCTTGAGGCGATGTGCTGTCATGACAGTGAAATAGATATTTGTCTCTAGGTGTAACATAGCCTGAAATCAATAAAGGGTCGGTCCAAGGGCAACGGCGGGGTCTGCTTACCAACAGGCAGGTCATACGCTTGTTTGCCACCAAAAAAACTCACCCAGTGGGTTCATATTCATTCAGCATTCAAACCTTAATTACTTACTATTGAAAGTTACATATAAATCGTATTGAGGAAAATAACAGCAAGTTATTATCTGTTTTGCACACATACTTTCCCCTTTTTCACGTATTTAATGCTTGTGCGATAACAAAGTTTACACTATTCTTATCTAGCGCGATAAAGTACAGTTTTCCACCGATGTTAGTCACAGCACTAGCGGACAATGAGGCATCGTAACGCACGAGGATATAAAATTGATTGTTATTCTATTGGCGCTGGGCGATGGTCTCCTTTCTCCGAAGATTCACTGTCGCTTCCATGTTTTTCAAATTAAATAACGAATTTATTAACTATACTTAGATCCGGTTTGTCCAATAGCAATTTTCTTGTGCACAATGACTGGATGAGCTAATATTTATTCCTTTTTAAGCTTTTTAGCTGTTACAGGTGTATAATTAATTCAGTTATTAGGAAATTCCGGCCCTGTTTAAAAATGTTATTCCGTATAAAGATTTTTGATTTTGATTTTTTGAAGAGCTGGCACAGGACCGAGAAAAATGCCCCCTTCTGACTCGGAGGCCATTGATTCATTTTGGGTCGCTGAGCAAACGGAGGAAAGAAGTATTTTCCTATAGCGTTGATACAAAATGGTTCCCATATCACGAATGCAAACTTAAACCACAATAAACGGCGAGCGAAACACATTCATCACCCGCTAATGAAAGAGTTTATCATAACTATCCGTAATGAAATGTAAATCTACGTCTACATGGTGTTAAATGGGCTATTTATCTGCACAATGTCACGATATTGCCCGGGGCGAGGAAGCGAGGGTCCGTAGAAAGTTAGCTCAACATGCCGCAATTTATCGGAGGTGCAAGTACTCTCTGATTGTTGCTTGGCCCTTGTAAGTAACACCTCTGCTAATAGATTGTAGGTCTGAGAATCGGTACTTAAGAATGATGCGGCTTTTTAGTTACCGGTAAAGGTCTTACAGGTCTTGCACTATTGCGGGAATGCATGGTTTTCTTGTGATTTGGTCTAAAACGTATACGTGTTTTGTTGTATAGTCGCTGCTACCATTGTATGTATAACTATACGAAAGTATTTTTTAAGAAAAACGGGAACGTATATTTTGCTTACTCGATGTATGTATATATATTGTGGTGCGATTGTGAGAATTATTTTCTTTGTGTGTTTAGTAACTTTAATCATTACGATGTAGCTTTAATAAATGGGATTGGGTTACGACAACCCAAAAGGACCCATCTATTTATTTATAACTATATTAACTTTTTTTAACACCCTCGACACTACAAACGTAGACCACCACGACCATCACGACAGACAAGACGGTTGCTGTTTGGGAGCTACGAATGCCACTGACAGATGAACAGATATACATGTTAAATTTGTAACGCCCCTCATTTGTGTCCGGGGTTAAACCCGGGAATCAAAATAAGTGTTTTGGTCTCCGATTTCGCTCATTGTGCTTTGAACTTGCCAATACAATTACCAGTATGTAAGCATTTCAATGCCAATTTCAACACAATTGAATATGCCGAAACTGGCCAAAGGGGTGGATCGTCACGTCAAGCAATGATGTTAGACATATTTTACTGTCGGTCCAAGTTATAGGTGATTGTTGAAGATTTTTTTTTGAAACTCTAAGATGGCGACTGCCTGTGCTCTGGTGCGGAGAATTCCAGGATCACATAGTCAACCGGAGTCCCCGCACCTCGCAATTGCTTTTTAAGAAAAACTGGCTTCGCTGGATTGTTTCACCCTTTCTTCACAGACATGGCCTGACCTACGTCCATTGTCCAACAGTGAACTATGTATGGTGATTACTTGATTGCTTTTAATCCTTAGGAATACACGGACTAAATTCTGAGCGAAGTCTGTTCACAATTTTGATAAACCACATCGTTTACGATGATTGATAATCATCAATTATGAATCAAGTTTAGTTCTTGCAAGTCCAGCACTGTTAGCATAAGACAGTGCGCGAGGAGGTCTCTCTCTTATTCGAAAATTTAGAAAGAGAAGGATAGTGCGAGAGACCTCAAGAGAGCTCGCGCGCCGTACTGAAGTCGTGGCATTCAAATAACGACTGCAACGAGTGCAAACATCTATATTCTTAGTCCTCTGGATTCATCATCATCACGGTCAATGACGGAACAATAAATACCATTTCACAATCATCACTAGATTAGAAAATCCGTTCCGCTGGACGCTTATCAATGGTCTTCATCGACAGTGGGTGTCGCAATGACCTTGAACAAGTTGACGAATGACGAATCAATAGCTGACAATGCTTTCCACCGGCCATTGTTTCTGCTTACTCGATTTTGCACTTATCGGAGCTTGTGGTGTCTTGATGGTGTTGAAAGTGGCATGCGAGTATATCTATTGTTTTGTTTCTTCACTGGTTGCTCTGGAGCATAACACCGTTGGCGTCATTTGTTCTTATACTTCTTAATTCATCTGATGAAACAGATTCTACGTTATCAACTATCATACATTTGCGACAAATTTGTTTTTACGATGTTGATTGTATCTTGGATTGGCCCTTATCCCAATAAGGTCTAGTTTTCTCTCTGGGTTGGAAGATCAGATGGGATTCGCTGTTGAGATTCGGTGTTTCTGTTTCTATCCACCATTACTTTCTTTCCTACTTTTTCTTTCTGCAAGCGGACCCTGTATTCCTTTAGGGCATAACCGGGAATAACGCTAGGAGGATTATGTCAATTGTATCTTGATGGAAATCATGAAGGTATCTTGATAAATAATGTTCAAGAAAACATTATTCATCTAAGAAGATGATGACGCCAATATTAAGTTTTCAAGCAGATAAGAAATAGTAATCGGCTTATTGTGTTATTGTTTTCGACATAATAATTAGCTATTGTTCCCAAAATTTGTTAAACAGTGTTTTTTTTAAACTCTGTTAAGACAATGATGACGGCTATACAAGAAAAATGGGTTAATTAGGGTCTCCCCACACCTATCGACGCGGAATCGGCGTTAGCCGATCAAAAATCTCTTTATGTCCACGCAATAAGAGCGAAAAAGACGTCGTTCGGCTCGGCCGACGCGAAACGACGTCCATCGACGGGATTAAGAACAAAACACGAGGAATGTGGTACAAACCACTCGGCGAAAGCCGATTCCGCGTCGATAGGTGTGGGGAGAGACCCTTATCCTTCACATATTTTTTCGTCACCCACACATAGAATGTAGGTCGATCGCATGGGGGGTCGCGGCCCGATTGGAAAACTAGACTCAATCAATCCCATCAACATTGCAAAAGAAATCCAGCTTAGTGACTTCAGAAAATAACCGTTCGGAGACACATATTTCATTAATAACTGCTGCGGTAAAATGCAAGCTGCGCGATGCCAGGTGTATTGATTTATCGATATCTCGATAAAAGGTGTTATGTAACATGATATTCACGTACTCATAAGGTCTGGGTCTATGGTTGACGCGCACGCATACAGCGCAGCGTCTGCGCGTCGTTTTGTGGAATTGCAGGCAGACGGTGTCAAAGAAATCTTTGACACCGTCTGTCAAGTACTTCCGGCCATTTCAGGACTGACAGACTTCGGTTTACTCTCTCTACGATTAACGGGTTAAATGATACCACATGTCTCGTACTGTTGTCACATGCCGTAAATATACCTGCCCATACAAAGTTTTCAACTGATGTGAAGGGTTTTCAAACTGTCAGCCAATATATATTTTTTTCTTGCTCAGCACCAATTTTTCGACCTGCTGTCTTGCATTTTATCATGTTGTCATGTGACGTAGGTGTATTGGGAGTGGGCCCACGCTCTGTACATTTGTACAGAACGCGAACGGTGCATGTACGGTGTCAACTACAGCCTTACGTTCAGCAAGCGTTGATGGGCCGTGTGCGTCACGTCTTCTTCATACATTGCTGCGTTTGCGGTGCGACAGCGTATTTTGAGCAGCGGTGTGGTAGACCTAAGAGTGTAGGTATATTTTCCGTGTAACCTTTTGACTTCATCATCCTCCTAGCATTATTCCCGGTTCGGCCCTTAAAGGAGCTCGGGGTCCGCTTTGACTTATTCTAATAAATAACAGCGTGGATAACGTAGATTGTATATTTACAACAATTACTGAAATGGCGATAAATATCGAAGGCTTCTAGGTAACCTTTAAATGAGGCTAAATCATTCTAACTGAAGTTAGCTTATTGAAGTTATTGATCACGAGCTGTCGCATAAAGCCGTTACTGCTAATTCCTAACTCTTGTCGGTAAACGTTTGGGACTCCTACGGGTGTAGGCAGAACAATCATGACGTCCAGTAGGTTTTTTTTCTTTAATATTACTGCCGGATATACTGAACCTTTTAAAAACGTAAATAATATTTAATATAGATAGATTTTGAGTCATCACAATCAGGATTCGTCGAAGAACATATTTTTGTACTTCTATACTTGTTTTCATCGACTTTAATAAAAGAACAGGCAACTTTTAAACTAAGTATACACCCTGACGATATGACGCCAGATTTTAAAAAGCTTAATAAGAAGCATCGGCGTAAAAAATGGCCTCATTAAACGACTATTAAAGCTTAATCGCGTAAAAAACAAACAACTATCGTGAATGCACGAGATTACCGAACATTATGTAAGGCTTTTTGCTTTTTGAACTGTGCACGCGATATCTTAAAGTAATAGGGAATGCGCCAGCTTTTAACTCATTCGTGATTTCGAAATGTAAAACTTATTTTGCAGAATTAAAGCTGTGTTCAAATTGAGCACTTTCGTTGCCTTACGAGTTTGACAAAGTAAGAAATATATGTTTACACATTAAAAGAGACAGGTGGCATCGTTCATGTCACTTTCACTCCAGCAACTTATCCAGAGTGACAAAGCTTGTCGCGATTGTGCGATAAAACTGTATGTCAGGTGTGATACAAATATATTTCAACCCACAGAAAGTAGTGACAGAATTCCACATTTAAATATATCGGTCAGAGTATAAAAGGTTGATTTACGTTTGCGTAAGATGTTATGCGTGCTGCCATTCCTTTTAAGTAGTTTTGGAAGTAAACAAACATGGATCTTGTCATCTCCTATTTATCATTATGGTAGATTTTTATCGATGTCAGTTCGTTTTAATGACGTAATTTCCGGTTATTGATACAAACTAGATCTTTTTTTGTTAAGAAATCCAGATGCAGTGCCGTCTAAATAAAGTTTAAAATATTAAAATTAAAATAACCTTTGACATTACAATTCCTGAGTAGATATAGGTCCTCAGATACAATGATGTAGATGCCATTACCTATACCTAGAATCTGATTTTATTATCCATCCGTACTTGACTTACCAACGCAACGCCCACGATTCGAATCAAGTCACAGAACTGGACGCAGTTTAGAAAGACCAAACTGCGTCCAGTTGTGCGGTCCCTTTAAGCCATAGTTGCACTTGCATCCAGTATGATGGGCTATGATGGCCCATTGTGTAGAGCAACCTTGTGAACCGTGAGGGTGCCTGTGAAGGTATGAACTAAATAGAATTGCGGAGATGCCCGTATCGCTCGTGTCACCACAGGTGAAGGGACTGACCTCTGCGATCCACTTCAGTTCATCAGTATTTATTTATTCATTATTCACTCGGTTATTCACGGCAGTCATCGGTTAGAATAGTCGGTGACCTCCTTGGTTGGGTACGTGCAGTTTACTCAAAATGGCTGCGACGTAATCTAATGGCATCGTTATAGAAAACTGGACCAATTTTGCACGGCTTCAGTACAGGTTTTCCACCCGCTATTCTCGGTCGTATGCGTTTAGCATTTAGTACTATTATTGCGTGCACAATGAAATCTCTTCGGGTTCTCTTCTCGGGCACTGAAATATTTAATGGGTTGTATAAGTTAGGTGTACATACTGCATTTTTCCTTTCGACATTTCGTTTTCCTTGTATCGACGAACATATTGAACATGATTAGATATTATTTTTTCCCTTGAATACTATCCTTGTGCGGTTGGGTACCCACCAGTTTTGTTAGAATCGTTATTTTTTGTCTAGTCTTAACAATTTTTTTTAAGCTGTAGCAGTACTTTTACCCGACTCGCTTCCTCAAATGCCGCTTTCAGGATAATAACAATATGGTAACATTGGTAACGACCTACGAGCAATATTCATTAAGCTGAATTACAGGCCACTAAGTTATGACAATTCGGTAGCAACCACATTCCGGGCTCCTTCAGGATACCAACAAATAACAAAGACCAGTTGTAGAAGCTATCTCCATACGGCGCGCGATCTCTCTCGAGAGCCTCACACTAACTATCCGTCTCGTTCTAAGTTTTCTAATAAGAGAGAGATGGATAGTTCGAGAGAGCTCGAGAGAGCTCACGCGCCGTATTTGGACAACCGTAGTGATTTCATAAAACTGAATCGACATAATAATCTACATATACAACGTGTAACAAAAATGACGCAATACCGTTTATGGGCATTTAACAAAGTATAATAAAAATAAAAATTAAGACTTTTTTTGTATGTAGCAGGTGGCCCCAGTCGGCCAACGTTCCATACAAACATAAAATAAAATAGCGTCAAAAAAAATCTCTTAGATTTTTCTTATCAGAACACGATATCTGTTATTCTTACCCTTAAACCGTTTAAAACGGTTTAACGTTAGTTTTGTTTACACCTTGTATAATTTAATTATTGAACTTAATCACAACATTTCACGAGAATCGGTTGACATGCGACCTGTGAACTGACAAAGACACCGCACATACGAAAGTTTTTTCCCAAGCGAAGAACTTCTTTCGCTTCGCTCGCTCGTTCAATAAAGAACAGAGAGAAATAGTAACTGCCAAGGCCATAAACAGGGGTAATCAAAGCAATTCCCTTTTGTTACCTCCCTTCAGTCACCGCTAGTGAACTCTATTTCATTGGACGTTGGTAATCGTAGTCGTAAAACCTTGACAATACTTACAGGAAACGTTGAAGCAAAACAATAGTGTAGTAGTGTCTGACGTTTGCCGCAGAGTGACTAACACACTTAGAGCGCTTTACCGCTTCAAACATTTTCTTCCTGTCCGCACTAAAACTCTCATAGTTCAAGCTCTCATTATGCCTATTATTGATTATGCTGATGTGTGCTACACTAATATTACCCAGGTTTCCCTGGACAGACTAGAGCGTCTACTTAATAACTCCATCAGATTTATTTTCGGACTTCGTAAATATGACCACATATCAACTTTTCGCCGTCAACTTAAATGGCTCCCCATTCGTAAACGAAGGTCATTACGAGTTCTCTGTACGCTGTTTTCCATATTATTCGACCCTGCTGCGCCTAGCTATCTTAGGTCTAAATTTAAATTTGTAACCGCCCGACCTGGTGGTACTCTACGCCAGTCCCGTAGCCTGAAGCTTGTAGTCCCCTCTCACCGCACTGGATTTATGAGTAATTCCTTCACTGTCCAGGCCATTCGGCTTTGGAATGCTCTCCCGCTTACTATCAGACAAGCTCAAACGAAACTCACCTTCAAGCGCATGTTGCGCAAGCATCTTCTCAACGATATCTCTGGTTAGTTTAGTGGCATAGTTTTTTTGCACAGGGTACGCAAAGTAATATGTATGTATGTATATTATATTTTTGTATTTATGTAAGTAAATGTATTTATTTATTATATTAGGAAATGTACTTATTTATTATATTAGGAAATGTATTTCATTGGCTACCTTATCCTTTCCATTTGTGTTTTCTTTGTCAGCTGCCTGCACCTATAAGCTTTTCTGTTTAGCCCTGTGGTTGACTGGTAGAGAATGCCTTAAGGCATTAAGTCCGCCATTTGTACTTCTTATTTGTGCAATAAAGTTTAAATAAATAAATAAATAAATAGTTTTTAAGATACATCATCATCATGATCATCATCATACAGGCTTCCCCCATAGAGTGCCAAAGTGATTGGTCCTGCGCCACCCGCTTCCAGCGGACTCCCACGACCATTAACAGGTCATAAGTCGACCTTGTGGTTTAAGATATATTGCACTAGTAAGAATCCATTTCACGTGAATGCTTATTTCAATTATCTAAGTCGCATAAAACTAAACAAAATTCCTTTTAAGATATGCGGTTCTTTAAGATCCGTTTTATTTTTCTTCGCGACCCTATGCGGATTCTAAAAGTCGTAATATACCAGTAGAGATCGGCTTATATTAAAGCCATATATGTTTTTTACACCTCGTACTACTCTAGATACAGCCAAACTGGGTGTGTGCGAGATTCCATGTACCTAATCACAGAACTAGAATGGTGTATAACTTTTACATTTGACCAATCTTCGGACCATTCGTTTCTGATGTGCGTTGAACGCGGAACGACTGTCGACTGCAAGCAAAAAGTGGCGTTTTTATGCAATTAAGCGCTGCGAAAGATAATGTACCTAATTCACGCCTTTAATTCAACAAAACGCCTTTGTTTTTATGTTAATGAACTGCTCGTGTGGAAACATTCATGGCACTAGATTTGGCTGGGTGTTCCTTAATTTCGTTGTTTTTGTCGGATGATGGTTATTATTTGGTTTCTCGCTATGGTCATGGCTTAGAACTTAATTTTAAATATATTTTAACTATTATGCTATTCTGTGGTTTACCCTCTGGAAAAAAACTAGGCAATTAAAATTATATTTTAAATATCCTTTTCCTATCATTTTTTATTTATTTTTGACTAGCTTCCGCCCACGACTTTTTCTGCGTGGACCCGGGATAAAAACTATCCTATATTTTAATCCAAGCTATAAACTATCTTCGTGCATAGTTTCATCCAAATCGGTTGAGCCGTTTAAAAGTGACGAGGTACTTATCTGTATCTTTGCCGCCATGTTACGTCAGAAGATTGACCAGAAAATAAATGCCCGAGCCGATTTTTATGTATGTAAGTACAATAACAGGTTAAAGAATTCACATGTCACACAATAGATCAAAGTACAAAGGCGAACTTATCCCTATAAGGGATCTCTTCCAGCTAACCTTTGAGCAATTGAGAGGAAGGTAGGTAGAACGAGATAGGCAAACTTATACCCTGTACAAAAACGCAGAGAAAATGAAAACAAACCTAATAAGTATTCATTCTAGACAAATAAAAACATGCCAATACATAAGTATATAAATATAAAATTAATGGTTACCTATCACAAGTACGAAATATGTTTGACCGACGATTCATTTGGCAAATTTTCATTTGACCGAATGATTTTTTTTCAGAGACCGTAAAGTTTTCAGTATTTTTATAAAACAAACCTAACCTAATGGGTTCTATGCGTTATTATTTTCAAAAGCTCGGAATTGTCAATGGTTCGTGAAAAAAAGCATTCCATTTGACGGAATGCTTTTATTTCTTCTAAAGATTCGTCGGTCAAACTTATTTCTAACTTGTGATAGGTTACCAAAATAAATATATAATTTGTATGTTTTAATCTTGGAATAAACTGCATTCTTGCTAGGATTAGTTAATATTTGGTAGTAAATTAACACAAAACGGAATTACACACGAATTCCACACTTATGTAACGGAAGCCGAGATAACATCAAATTAATGCAGAAATGCCAACTCGAACATTTACACATAAATGCCCACACAAGTTTCATTTTCTAAACATTCCACAACGTTAATTTTAATAACCAGTTCATTAGTACTTCATTATGAAGCAGTAAGGTCCCAGGACCCTAGAATTACAGTTGCCACGCCTGTATCGACGTTACAAAACCAACGACTGTAATTAATTTACAGAATTTACAAGCAAAGCTTGCTCATTTCCCTTTCGAAACCGAGTTAAATATTCATTCGGAAATGATCACGAGTCAAGCAGCAAGTGTAGAGTTACAGAGAAGTTGCAGCCAGTACTTTAACGACGTACAGGCATGAGTTTATATAACCGTTTCACTGACAGCGGCAATATCTCTGTAAGTATTGACTTACCCGTAGTATAATACATTTTACGGGTCAATTTCTTAAATCAGTAAAAGTGACAACCCAAAATGCTCATTCCCATAGTAAATGTTGAAATGTATAGTCTGTTTATTCTGATGAGGGTTTTGGAAATGATATGCACTAAGAATCGCCAGTTTGAATATCGAAGTAATGATTATTCCGTCACTATCGCTCCGTATATAAACTATGTTGAAGATGACTTAACTTTGATCTACGTAGTAGATAAGCACTACGACTTCCATGCACTTGTCACAGCCATTCATATTTTCGATTGTCATTCTTGCAGACACATCTTTTTGGTATACTCCTAATTGAACACCGTTGCATATTTTTAGTATTTATTTCTAAGTATTCTTTTTAAGCCATGGCAACGGTAATATACATATAGTAAATACACGTGCCCTAGATTATTCGCTAGCTTCCAAGTCAGGGTACTGTTTATATGTACATTACTACGGTTAAGTGCACTCTCGTGTACAAGATACAGCGAAAGTACAAAATAAGTTGAAACCTACTGAGCAGCGAGTACGGTTTGCATTTTCGCCTATTGTACGTAAGTGCATAATAACATGACCATGTGAGGAGAAAATTAGAAGCTAACCGAGTAAGGGAGAACATGAGAACTCACTTATTTTCATTGCTAAATGCTAGACCATTACGAATCCAAGTGCGGACTTTATTGGCAAGAGAAACCGAGTATCGCACAGTTCATCTACGCAACGCTCGATTACACTACACTGTGCTGTGGGAGTATTTAAACTTAATTTTGAAACAGCGATTTTTTATTAACATGCGCGACGTGCCCATGCGCCGTAGCGGGCTTTCGTCTATAGCGATCGTCCTAATACAACGCGACTACGCGATTATAGATGTCGAATTTTACTCGCGAACTCGCGCGAATTTTACTCGCGCGGACGCGCGATCATACATACTGGACTCGAATAGGTGTCTAATTGACAATCGCGCGATCAATTAGGACCCCTATTCGAGTCTAATATGTTTAATCGCGCTTTCGGCCGAGTAGAATTCGCGCGAACTTGCGTTAATCGCGTTGTATTAGGACGATCCCTCGTCATGAGTGATCATCACCCGATTCGGCTCGATTCTGAGGTACTCGCAACTATATGACTGAAAACGCTCCTAGGGCGCATCGATATCAGTCTGATTTCCGATTAGGCAATATTTTTATTAATCGCCCAGTCAAATTACACTCAGTTTGCCCATGCCAACTTCAATTGACAGTCGGGTCGCCATGGTCGACAATTAACAACACAATTTACGGAAGCAACACGAAACAGGTCGGCCTTATTCTTCAAATTATGACAATAGCACAGGTTCGCTTATTCGTCATGCGACAAATACATCAGCCCATTGTCGTGTCAAACGTGGGCATAACGTAATTCACAATTTAAATTAGATACCAATGAATAACCGAGATTACTGTAGGCCAGTCAAGTGTAAAAATATGGGTGCATACAACTTACTCATAAATATGTCCCATAGCTCTTATGTCAGCGGATTAAGGTTTTGGTACTTATTTATGAGAGGATGTTATCGATACATATTTTTGCACTTGACTGGCCAAGACTGGATTAAATAACGTGACCATAAAATGGTGCGGCACTGTTTTCATCATCATCTGCCTGTGTCAGTCCACTGCTGGACATAGGCCTCTCCTATGGCACGCGAATGAGCTCAGTTTATCAAATTTTCTCCTCCAATCCGTGCCCGCTGCTTTACGAATATCACCTTATAAATGCCGAGTTGAGGCTTGAGACACTGCACGGGTCAGCTATTCAGATTTTATTGACGTGCGAACATTTTAGATTTAGGTATCTTGCGGAAATTCAAAATATTTCTCGCCATTTACTTATTCATTTGCAGAATATTAAATGCCTTTATTGCTTTAATCTACATTACCTACAATGTTTCCTGAATTGCTGCTGCTTTTTGATTTTCATTACCACCTAGAGGGTTCACGGCTCGTAAACGAAATATCGTAATAAAGTCCCGAAGGTATTGAAGAACTGAGCAATTAGAGGCAAGAATTCCGCTGGCGCCGTCGCTTGCAAAATTGACCGCGCATTACCATTACCGTCGCCACGGACCAAAGGATTACTATCTCTGCGTCGTATCCCATTCTGTTACACTGTAATCACAACCATGTCCTACTTATCATAAGGTCCATATCGCTGAATAATGTCCAAGATACGAGGTTAGCAAAGTAAGTAGAGCTTGCGGTTTCTACTCTAAACGCTACAACTCGATATTGATAAGGATAATAAACGATTTGATGGCTGATAGTTTCGCACCTGCTACGGAAACGAGTTAGCAAGGTTGATGAATGTTGGTAACAGGTGCAAGGTTTAAGATTAACAAAATCCGTGGTATTAGCATAAACGTATTCCGGCTTTCGTAAATAGTTGAGCATTTTCAACTAGTTTGGACTTTTGGTTGGTTGGTTTCCTTTCAATTTTAGTTAGTACCGTTAGTAAGTTCATAAGTCAGATGAGGGTTCGCTTGAAAATCTCATACCTCGCAGGAGTCAAGTGTTGCATAATTTCATTAGTATCTGTTGTACCCGTGTCAGTAATAGAATCAGTTTGGCAAACCCCGGTATTTGCATAGATGCCAGCCTTCGCTGTTGAACATCGATAATGTTAGTAATAGCGCTGTTACGTTTTGAAATTGGATTTAATTTGGATTTGTTCAGCATTCATTACAAGGGTAACCGCTGTGGGGCTAGTAGGATTTTTAGGTTTGCAGATAAATTGTGGGGAAGAAGGAAAGAGGAGCTTGGCTCTATACCTGGACCTCCAATGACGAATCTTTAAATTGATTTGAACTCTCACGATTCGCACACATGTTTTTGTTTTACGAAACGGGACCTAATCGCATATACTTAACCATAATGTATTAATCGGTAATACAGACGAAGTGCGAGTATAGTTCAGAAAACCCGCGCACCAAGAAGATATTGATACCCGCTAAAACAGTTCGTCCCGCTACCGAGGATGTTGTGACACATCCGAAACGTCGGGAAACGTCAAAGAAATAAATAAGTCAATTATAAGCGATTTAGTCAAAAAAAGCCGAATATTCGTACCAAATTATTTAGAATTAGCTATACGCCCGGCTTCGCCCGCTCACGTCATAATCCAGGCGAAACCGCCGGATAATATATAACCTACATCTATACTGAAGATATAGATCATTTCTGAAATGGGGTGACTATTACCTGAGATCCTCTGAGAGTGAGTTGATTTCGACTCTCGCATGAGAGGACTGATAATATAAAACATCCTTCAACTCCACGTAGCGGGATTTATGTGACTTCGAGATGCTGGTCAATTTTAAAATGCCTATGCTCCATAAATATGCACACACTCAGCAATCAATAAGGCGTTAATAGCGCTTCCTTGCATGCCAGTGAATTGCGGCGATTTAGTGCCGTGTCACGAATCACGGGGAAAGCTGTAATGTGCTCATTACAGCCATGTGATTCGCAACCTGTCTTGACTCGTCTCACGTTGTATTTAGTTTATCTTGGCTGTTGATGTTACGATGGTGGCAATAGGCATGATGACAGTAATTGAAAATCACAAAATTATGGTATTTTCTTAGTGAAATTTTAATCATAGAATTCGAAAAATGCATATATTTTTTTATTAAGTAAGAGATTATTATTTATTTTGATAAAATTAAACTGAAAAATACGGACGCCCGCCATGATATGTTAAACACCAATCAGAGCGCATGACGTCACGTTTGTGACGCCATAAACGATAAACAAATACCCATAACGGCCATTACCACAGATTACAGAGAAAACTTACGTACTGAACGAATAGTAAGACAGGGATAGAACCATGTTATCTGTCAGATCTTCATACGTCATTGTCCCGCTTTATCGCTCGCACGGCCGCGCAAGACATGTAAACTTTTAAACTTATGTTCATTCAATGAGCAATTGAGCGATCTAGGTCTAGCAAACGTCAAAGGTCTGCGTTCTGTTTATACAAACGTGACGTCACTCGGGACGCCATGACACTGACAAGCGTTTTAGCCAATTTGAAATTTAAAAACTAAAATGCATTTTTTTAGGGTTCCGTAGCCAAATGGCAAAAAACGGAACCCTTATAGATTCGTCATGTCTGTCTGTCTGTCTGTCTGTCCGTCAGTATGTCACAGGCATTTTACTCTAAAACCATAAGGTGTATTTGAATAAAAAATTGAAGATAGGGTGTATTTTGTTAACCGCTACATAGTTTTGTAATGAAATTACTAAAAAAGTTTTTTTTTAGGGGTGCACCCCATACATAAAACTGAAAGTCAACAATTATTTTTTCATTACAAGCCCACTTGTGGAACATCAATCGACAGGCCTTTCAAAATAAATATAAGGTTTCTAAGCAATTTTTTGGATTAAGTGAATAGAGTCTGAGATAATCGCCCCGAAAGTGACTAAAATTGTGTCCCCCCCCTCTAATTTTTGAACCGTCTATTTTAAAAATATGAAAAAAAACATGCTAGGTATTATAAAATTCTACCAGCGAAATTTGTTTTCAACAAGATCGGTTCAAAGGTTTTCGAGATATTTATAAAAAACTGCGTTGCTTAAAGAAAAGGACGTAAGTATACTATGCTTTATAATATATTATGCTTTATAATATCTATCCCAAAAGTCCTATTAACGTTATCAGTATCACGCAGTGTAGTTGAAAAAGTTAGACTACCGTTATCTGTACGAGTAGGTAACCTTTGATTTAGTATATAGAACTAGATGCATAATGTCAAACAAATATGCCAAGAAATGTGCCCCAGAACATGAACGAAGAATACTCTGGACAGGCTATGGTAATAATAATACCACGTGCGAGCGAGCTGGTAGCATACAAATCTCTATGAGTGTGACAGAAAGGGGAATATCATTCATTGTCCTTGTCATAGTTCCACTTTTTTATTTATTTGCCACAACTGATTTAATATGAAGTTGTGCCACACAAACCATTACCCGTCCCATAGTAAGTTGTTTATGACAAGTCATCAGCCATTTTAGGACCTGTTCTTAATTTAGCTGCATAAGAGCTTTTCCGTCCCTCACCGTGGCAACACGTACAGCCCGTCCATAGTATTCTAGGTTCATGGCCCCAGAATGACAGCTCTAGCTACATTTCAGTAGTTGCTAATAGCGTTAACTTATAACCTGCATCAAGATATATGTTTCATAAAAAAAGAACTCAGTGTTTTAGACCTTAAGCACCATATTAGCAAACCAACATCAAAAGATTAAATACTTTTTAGTTTATTGTGACATATAATGTGATTTGACTGCTCACGTCAAAACTTTAGCGTTTAGCGTTTAGCGAATGAATGGTCGCGTTATAAATTTTATTTATTTCAACAGAAAGCACAAATACATCTGGTTTCTTTATTTTACAAGTGGGGAATAAACAGTTTCAAATATTTGTACAAATATTATATACAAAACAATTGTTGAGATTTCCGTAAGTACATATAGTACAGCTGACAGAGTCCATAAAAAGAAATCATTTTAGTTTCCTTGAAATAGATTCAGTTCGTTAAATAATTGTATTTTCGACCTGCCTTTACTTTAAATACTTTCTTTTTTGCGATGTAATGTAAGCGTACAGTCAAGTAGCGATCAGCTGTCGATTTTATTAAAACGGTCCTGGGTATTGAACGTCACTCTCATGATCACCCGAAATCTATAAAACGAGTACCTATTACGAGATATAAGGTCAAAAATGAATGATGATGAAAATTGGCAACAATTAGCGCATTTCCAAATGATGTGTTGGGATTGTATTATAGAATTTTATTATAGTTCATTAATGCTATTAATTACCTTTTGCCAAGGTCATGTCTGTCTGTCTGTCTGCCCGTCCGTATGTCACAGGCATTTTACTCGAAAACTATAGGGTGTATTTGAACAAAATTTTGAAGATAGGTGTATTTTGTTAACCGCTACATAGTTATGTAATGAAATTACAAAAAAAGATTTTTTTTAGGCGTGCACTCCATAATTAAAATTGAAAGTCAAAAAAAAAAAAAATAATGCATGCCCACGTGTGGCACATCAATCGATAGGCCTTCCAAAATAAATATAAGGTTTCTAATTTTTGATTAAGTGAATAGAGTCGGAGATAATCGCCCCGAAAGTCACTAAAATTGTATCCCCTGAATTAAGTAGGAAAAAGCGGCCAGGTGCGTGTCGGACCACGCACAACAAGGTTTCCGTGCCTATTAAAAAGGTCGTATCCTTACTGAAATCATGTGGCACTTACATCCTTTTCTTTAAGTAAGGCGGTTTTTTAGAAATATCTCGAAAACCTTTGAACCGATCTTGTTCAAAACAATTTGCATGATTTTTTTCATATTTTTGAAATACACTGTTATATTCTCTTGAAAAATCTTATTCGTTGCACATAATAAATGTTTCTAAACATTATAGAACAGTTTTTCAAAATGTGTCATCATGCCTATTGGCTAACAAACGTGCAGTTTGCTTGGTGATGAGACACCGTATTATTTGGAGGCCTATAACTGCGAAGTATATTATGTATATATTGACCACCATACGTTTCTCATTTATTGTTAATGGACTCTGTTTCTGTCTCTTTAATTTAGAAGTCGGTCTTTTTTTGCAAGCCACTTGGGCCTACCTCTGGTTGGTCCATCGCAGTCCGCATGCCACCACACATAGCGAACAGTAAAATCTTAATATTAATTAACAAATAGATACTCGCATAATCATCTCGTAATCTGAATTCAACAATTTGTTGATTACCAAGAAAACAGGAAAAAGAACGTGATACGATTGACAATTTCGACAGCGAAAAAAAACGAACCGATCGTTTCAAACCTCTACTTTAGGTTTTTTATTATGCGACCTTTCCAGAACTGAAAAACGAAATTTAAAATAAAGAGTCAAAAAATAAATACTTTCAAAATAAATATATTGTTGTAAGTATTATTTAGATATAAATAATGAAAACACTTCTGTCATTTTAGGGTAGACAACAATAATGTAATTCTTATTATAACTATTATAAGGCTGTTTGATATACTTTGACAGTTTGCAGCATATTGTTAGTAGCATAAAGTTTCTGCATAAAAGACCTCGGGCTTCGTGCTTTATCCTTCTTTCTAGTTTCTAAATGCTAAAAAAACGCACTATAATATACCTACCACTTATGCTGTGTTTATGAATAACTAACCTTGTTTGCCCACGACTCCCTCAGCGTGGAATTCGGTTATATATATATACGGCTATATCCTTCCTCAGGACTCATACTAAATACCTCGCAAATTTCCAATCGCCAAATTTCTTCCAAATCGGTTTAGCGTGCAGCGGTTTAAGCGTGAAGACGCAACAGACAGACGGACAGACAGACAGACACACTTTCGCAGTTATAACATTAGTTTGGATATGGATAATAATCTGTCGTCTTTTTACACAGGTAAACCAAAATTAGTTACTTCTTGGAAAGTGGTCGCAACGTGATCACCATTTACGGGTAAGTAATAAGTAATAACGAAACAAAATAGCAGAAACCACTTAAGCTGTCTAATTAATCGGATAACTAGTCACAGTGTTACTTCTTAATCAATTTAATTCACGTGTGGTATGCGAAGTTCCGTCAATTTTCTTTTCAGGATCTTGCCTATTTCCACTAATGGTTTTCATTCTTGTCTAATCATGTCTGTTAGAAAGTCTTATAACGTCATTAACGACATACCACCAGGGAATTAGCAATTTTAATAGTCTGTTTATTACGTGGCAAATAGTTTTCTTGATTAGTTTTTACGCTGGCTTACGCAGGCAGTGGGTATCTCAGTATATAACCCCATTTATGACCTGTACTGAATATGTATGTATGTAATCTGTGTGTCTATGCCTTATTCTTTGGCACACCCTGTAGCCTAAACCGTTTGATCGTAGGAGTGATATAGCCTATAATATTCGAAAAAAGCTGATGGGTTTATTGAAAAATCGTTTAATCCCACTTTTTATAGTGTGTGAAACACATTGCCGCATTGTTGTCTACTTTGATGTCTGTCTATGCAAATCAGACAGCGAAGTTAAACATTATTAATATGTAAATACCCTGTTAGCCTTGACTCAGTAATTTTGAGCGATAATCTAACCGTTTGATCATTAGTTTAATTATAACTAGACTTTTGACGCCCGATTAACTTGTGACGAGACGTGAGACATGAGAATTTGTCGGGTCGTTTATTTACTTCATTAAAGCAAGTTGGACTACATTTAATAGAACATATGAGAATGATACGAGTATGTCACTACTAATCAAATATCCGGAAACAACAATCACAAATAAAACGTACGTCCATTTGCATAGGAAGGTAGGTAAAAAACTGCATTTTTTTACAAAGGATTATTTGAACAGTAGTTAGATAATAAGATTACGAGGTGAAAAACAATTATTTTATGTCACACTGCCTGCACGTGTAATGCATCGTATATATGAAGGCCTTCATCATATCAGCCGAAAGACGTCCACTGCTGGACCCCAAAGGGTGCCAAAGTGACCGGTTCTGCCCCACCCGCATCCAGCGTACTCCCGCCACCTTTACCAGCTCATCAGTCCACCTACCCTACCTACGGCGCGCCTTCCGTTACGTGGTCGCCACTCGAGAACCTGTCCGCCACAACGGCCATCGGTTCTACGTGCAATTTCCGCCACTTAAGTTAAGCGATTCGGAGGGCTATATCGGTTACCCTAGTTCTGCTGCGGATAACCTCATTCCTGATGCTATAACGCTCAGCCCAGCATATGCCCATTATTGCCCTATGGGTGACTTTGTTGCATCTAATGAAGCCCATAGTGAGCGACCACGTTTCAGTGCCATATGTCAACACTGGCAACACACGCTGACTCTGTCAGACTGCCGATGTCGTCTTGTTTTTTAATTTCTGAACCATTTAAAAATCTCAGCATGAACATTGAACCAAAACATGCTATCATAAATCCCAACTCAACCTGCAGTTGTCTATATTATAGATACATTTAAATCTCGTCTATAATTTTAGATACTACAGATAAACAATCGTCTTTCATATGCCTCAGTCGTGCCATTGTAGCGCATTCGTACATAGGTACATACGTTTAAATGGAAACCACAATAACCAGGCTTCCTAGCTAACAGGGAAAATGTAGTCAGTAGATAAGAGCTCGATATGCCTGTAATAGATGTTACTTATAGTTTTCCTCGAAAACAAAGTTGCTAGCGTAGAGGTTTAATGTCGTAGAAATGTCATACAGTTTACAGCGGTGTGATGACCAATATTTGTAGGAATTATAATACTTAATCGTTTTTTTTATAACAACTGGCATTCTGGCATGATCTGTCAGATCTTCTTAGCGAAAACTCAACCAAGTGAACGATAATTTACTTTAAAAAGAAAGTTTTAATTTAACCGACTTGAATTCAGTAATCCGCTTCAAGTGTGCATAAAATATTTAAGAGTTCCCTCGATTTCTCTAGGTGCACCCCGCGTGGTCGCGCCGGAGGCTTCCCCTGGATTTTCCCCAGGCCACCCTCCAACCACGCAGTCCGACCGCTATATTGGGTCCGTCCTATTGTAGCAACAGTCAGGTAAAAAAAAAAAAAAAACTAGGTGCCCATCATCATCCTGACCTAATGACCATGAAACCACCTAGGAGATACTCTTTGAAATAATAAAATAATTTTCCTAATCGGTATATGTACAGATGTCTTAGAGTACTTAATCTGGGAAAGGAACATCCATAAAAATAATAGATTACGATGAATTGAGAACCTCCGCGTTTTTAGAAGTCGTTTTAAAATGCTCGTTTAAGCGTTTGGCTTAACATTCTAGGTAAGACTGTCTTTACCCTAGGACGAGCCAAATGTGGCGAGGCGAGACGGGGGCTTCAGTGCGTTCAGCATGAGATCCTGGAGTCCCCTGCATGAGAGCGCAGATGCAGGGCGCCGTGGAGTTTTTAGTGGGTAGAAATACCACATAACCCAGTCATCCCCCGGTGATTTTTACGATAAAAAAAGACTGTGAATCAGGCACTACTTATGCCTATATTTTAGGAACTGTACAGGCGCCGAGGTTAGTTTATATTATTTCATAATCATCATTGTGGAGTCGGATGTCGAAGTCTACCAGATTCATATTTTAATATTTTTTTTACTTCGACGATGTCATACAGATTGTATTGTTCCGAAACAACTTGCATATATATACGTAAAGGGTATCGTTTATTATGATATCTACATGCCAAAATTAAATTCGTGATACAAAATAGCAAAATTTGAATCTATCCATTATTCTCAGCAACTTTGACTATGAGACCAACTTTGTGTTATTATGCCAAAAAAAACACCTGTTCTTACTTTTTGTCAGTCTAAAATGAGCAAAATTAATTAAATAGTTGGATTGTATAATTCGTTACTGGTTATAAAACTATTTCGAATTTGTCTTTAACAAATAAGCCTAACTTTTCGATTCATAGGTGCCGACATATTTGATCAGTATTTTTCATTCTAACTTTAAAATTCCCCAAAACATAATCGCTCAAAATTTTTTAAACAACCAACGAAAAATAGGTCAAGTCCCAAATTTATTACAAGCACTAAGGGACATCTATTAAATTTAAGCTATCTTAATAAGGGCCTTGCTGAGTTCAGTTTTGTGGAGACGAATTTTTTAATAAGGTACTTATTTCATTTGAGCCGCCTCTGATCTTTCATATGTTAACATGCGGTTAAGCTTCACGAAGTATTATTGTACAACTTACATATAATGAGTAATGTTACGTAGTCGATATAAGGAAATATTTAGCCGAGCGTCGCGGTTTTATTATACTGTACCAGAGATAATTGAGAAGCCTAGATCGCTATCTCTTTGGAAACGTCGTCGTAGTTCAGAAAGCATTTCGAGATGGCGCTACTAGGCTCTCAATGAAAAAAGGATCGATGAACCCGTGAAAATATTGCATTTTAGTGTCCTAAATCATCATATTAATTAATAAGAAGGCATAAAATACACCTTTGTAACAAAATAACTCGGAAATAGCAAAATCAAAACAAAGCAATTTTAAGTCAGTCACTAGTTCCATTGATTGCAAGATTTTCTTAGCTGAATGGCTACGCACGTGTATTGCAGTCCGCTAGATGGCGCATATTTTAAAAACGCTTATAGTTATCGAAATTGCCCTGCTATTTAAAAAAGTATACTTAAACTTGAAATTGCTAAACAGTCACACACTTTGGTCACACACAAATTATATTTTTTAATTTGAACTATTAGTAAAATATTCCTTCATTTTTTCTACTTTAATAATAAAAAATATATATAAAAGTAAAATCTCGTTTGTTATATATATTTTTTGTTTGATTATTTGTGCGTTTTTATATTTGCGAATTATAAGTACACACATCACACCTTTTTATTTACACTTATAATAAATGTATTAAGTACTAGCTTCTGCCCGCGAGTGCTTCCACGGGTATGATTTCCGAGATAAAAGCTATCTTATGTCTTCCCCCGGGGTTCAAATTATCTCCATACCAATCTTGTACGGTTTAGCGATTTAAGCGTGAAGAGGCAACAGACACACTTTTGCATTTATAGTATTAGTATGGAATTGTGGATATGGATTATAACAGTCCCTAGACCGCATGAGGCCGTATCACGTCAATGGAATGCCCTGCTTACACAGTCTCACGTCTCTTCGTCAGGTACCTACTAGTGTACATAAAATCTATATAGTTAACAAAAAAATCATGAGAATCGGTAGAGAAATGCAACCTATAGAGGAAACAGCGGGACAGACCCCGGATAGACGAACGATTTTCAGAAGCAAGCATAGAACTTCGTTCGCTTCACTCGCTCATTCGATTATCGATCAAAGTCTCCACCATAACATAACCACGTAATCGAATACGTTTCTTCTCAAATTTTATGTATAGATATATATTTATACACTACCAAGTAGTTCTGTACCTAAGCTATAGAATTTGCAACCATGACTTTTATTTGAAAATGATTTTTTTGTAATAAAAAATACTCGGCAAAAAGATATTTGCCATAATTTTCCTATAAGTAAGTATATATTTACACGGCATTACAGATAAACCAATTCGCCGTGAAACGAAATTACTTAACACATAAAAATATAGCTACCTATATTTTTATGTGTTAAGTAATTTCGTTTTTCGGCAGCGTAGCAATTGCACAGGGAATCAACTATATAAAGTAAGTACCTAGTAGATTGCCTAGCATCCATTACCTCGCAACTCACAAAAATTCAGACGTTCCTTGTATACAGCCATCCATCTCCATGCAAACAAATCACACTCAGGTGCTGAAGCCAGGAGAGCATTCAGTTCAGTAACGCCAGCGCACGGAGTAGAGATGGTGATTGTGGGATAAGGATAAGTTGGTAGAAAAAAATTGTAATAAGTAGTACTTTGATTTGATTCTCATAAAAATAATTGATGAACCTATTTTCCTAAAAATCGTATTGATTTTTGTTTAGAATTGCATATAAATACAATATAACTATCGGTAAAAATATTTATAGAACCAAATAGTGTCTAAATTTAATTGAACTATATAGATTATTAAAGTAGTACATGAATCTTACAGAAAAAAGGTTTATGTAAAGAATAATACACATTTGAATAGTCCTGTTTGATTCTACAATTGAAGTTGAACTCTTTCCCCGTGTGTTAACGATCACATTCGTTCGCAGCGGCGGCACGCAAGTCGCGAATTAGATAGATAAGTACCTACGTTACCCACGCAGATTATTTGTAATATGTATATCGTCTTGGACGATGTGCTAGTAGGAAAATGCGACTATTCACGGTGTAATAATGGCGTGAGCGGGAAGCGATTAATTAAATATACATATTTTAGCAAAAGGAAGCCGCAAAACTCAAAACGGAGACGCGGTAGACCTCGTCGGCCATGGCGTGAAAACTAGGACTCCATTTTAAAAGACTGGCCAGACATTGCTCAAGACCACGATGATTGGAATTAGAGGGGGGAGGCCTTTGCTCAGCAGTGGGACATAATGGGCTCGATATATAATAATAATTATAATAATTTTAGCAAAAACATGTCAAGAATTAAATAAATTTCTATGTTTGATGTCTCAATGTTTTATAATGATGATAAAATGTCATCATTATAAAACACTGACGACAAATTTAACAGATGATTTCCTACTTAAAGTAGTTTAGTGTCCGTTTAGAAGAATAAGTAGTTTGTAGTACGAGATCTATCTACAAATGATTGTAGTAACGAAAGTAGTTACTTAGGTACTTTATTTTTGGTATGGGTAAGAAAGAAAACTCCGCTAAAATACTACTAAGCTCACATTAAACTATACAGGGTGGAAAAATCTATGAGCCCTGAAAGAAAACCACCGTAAATCCTTAACATCAGTGGCTTGCACTACATCAAGGCAGAAAGAGAATGCCTACTTTACTCAAATCTGTGATATTGTTTATTTAGTTACAATCACAATGAATACATTCGAAAATTAAAAATTTGCTTCATCTGTCAGGCCACTAGACAGTCTATTTGGGGGTATGGTAGTGCCCCTGCCAAATCGAGCAAAAGAAAGAGGCACGGCTAGGGATGGGTAAGGGTGGGTAATTACAATGCACCCGTAAACTCGTATACCTAAATAGCCCAAGTTTCGAAACTCTTCCACAATAAAAAGAATATTTTGTAGAACCAAGTCAAGCATTAACTCATTCAATGCCGACGACGCAAATTCGCGTCCCATGTATGTGTAATCGAAATATTTGTTTTTTTTTTGCTAGAAAACAACTGTACTTGAATGCTGATACCAAAATGTTACTGTTTTTGGATTGGGGGCACTTGTAATTTTCATAATTCTTATCTCGGATGCCGAAGACGCGAATTCACGTCCTGTGTATGTGTAATCGTAATGCCGAGGACGCGATTTCGCGTCCTTGAAATGGGTTAACCTAATGCTGCGGACGCGAATCCGCGTGGCGCTTTGGCTGCCAAAGCACGGCCGACAAAGCGCCAGAACCTTTTTTTTACAAACACTTACATCCATATTATAATAAAAAATATATATTATTATTATGACAGATAATATTAGGGAACAATCAAATTTCGTCCAAAATTTATCAGGCGAATCATAAATAGGGTCCTTGGCTTTCAAAAACGTTAGGATAAATTATCGTTATGGCAGACAGCGGTATCGATGGATTAAGAAAATAGGACAAAAAACGTTATGGATTCCAATATAAGCAGAATATAGAATGTAGTCATGTTGAATGTTTCTTTCGTTCGGTGATTAAAGGAAGAAGGAAATTTTAGGTAAGATAATAAATAATACCTACCTTTAAAATTTTCTGCCTAAAAACTCTGCGCCACTGATTTAGATTAGCTCAGTTTACACTCAGGACCACCGGACCACTGTAGATTGTGTCGTGTCACTGCCAGTCAAACGAAAAAAAAGGCAAACGAAGTTTGTCGAATAGTAATTGACAAAAAAGTTTAGTGACAGGTAACCAATAAATAAACATACTTTTACCGAGAATCAACAAACTTAAGCAGTAAAAATAGGTACATATTTACTACACATTTTTTTTACTAACCGATAGGATCAATGTAAAGGATAACGATACGTCCAGTTCACGTAAGCTTTTCACCTTAGACTTAATTTTATTTTAAAGGCTAAATGTTTATTGGATAGATGTTATCCTTAATACGGAACTAAATAATTACAACATTTTGTCACAGTATTACGATAATATATATTCCCTACAATAGTGAAACGCCTTTGATGTTGGGTGACGCCGCCTCTCGTGTAAGTACCACGCTGTTGAGTAGTCGCCTCTAACATAAGATTTAAAATTTCGGGTCGCAGTTCATCTAACACTCTTCCTCGCTTCGCTCGTCGTCGTACCTGCACCGACCTGCTTGTCTCCGTAAGACTAATTTGAATTTCACTCAAAATGACCATTTGACTAAACGAATGAAATGCGGAAAGTAATGCTGGATAAGTAAAAAATTGCCTGAGAAACAAAAGTTGTAACAACCCAAAGCTCTAATGATCGTAGTGGTAAAACTCGGACAACTGAAACATTTGAATAACATCAAATGGTAAATGAAAAAAGCGGCCAAGTGCGTGTCGGACCACGCACAATGAAGGATTCCGTGCCTATTAAAAAGGTCGTATCGTTACTGAAATCTTAAAGCACTTACGTCCTTTTCTTTAAGGAAGGCAGTTTGTTTTAAATATCTCGAAAACCTTTGAACCGATCTTGTTCAAATCAATTTTCACTGAAAGAATTTAATAAGCCCTATGTATATGATTTTTTAGAGTAATTTAATTACAAAACTATGTAGCGGCTAACAATATACACTTATCCTCAAAATGTTATTCAAATACATCTAATTGTTTTCGAGTAAAATGCCTGTGACATACGGACGGACGGACAGACAGACAGACAGACAGACATGACGAATCCATAAGGGTTTTTTTCCATTTGGCTACGGAACCCTAAAAAGTAATGAATTGTATATTCAGAGAACTTATAAAAATACGAAAATTCTTTGGACAAAAGATATTCGGTCAATAAATTTGAGTGATTGCAATTAGGTTACCTCATTCATCATGTAATTAGGGCTAAGGCTAGGTAAATTAAATTAAAAATAGTGTTTATTTCATGAAAATTAGAGCGAGACAATGAGCTGTTTTAAGGGTTTCCCTTCAGGGCCCATAGATTTTTTCACCCTGTATATTATCCCTCTAGTTTAGGTACTATTTTAACGAATTTTGCTCTATTACAATACAATCTACACGCCCGTGAAAGTTAAATTGCATACGTATCTTCATCCCACACTTGTCAGTGTCACTCATTGATAAATAAATAAAAATAATATTTTCAGAATTTGTTTCACAACGAGTATATTAAAATTTAACTGATATCAACAACTAATAGATCTTAGACGCGTTAGATCATGTCGCGAATCGCTGAGATTCGGGCGGTACCTATTACTTATGTTGTACCTATAGTTCCTACGCGGCGACCGGGCGGCCAGCAGCGCTACAACGAAAATCGAATCACGAAGTTCGTATATCTCTACCTCTGTCGTTCGAGTACCATAAAACATAAGTGCGTTAGAGACGGAGATATCCGATCTACGAGATTCGGTTTTCGTGGCAGCGCCGCAGCGGTGTGCCCGTACCCCGCTGTAGGCAACCAGCCAATCACGTTAGCTCTGCGGCTCGCGCGCGGCATTTTTAAAGCTACTTTAACAGGTGTTTGTAATAACATTACTTGCAACGTATTTTATAAGGCGATTCGTACATTATTCAATGAAAGAGTGCTTATAATGAAAATCCCAAAACTAACTGATCACTTTGCATTTTTTTAAATTGTTAAACAACATTTAACCCCTAACCCCTCCGTTGTTGTTTAGTGTGGGATTGCTTTCTAATATTTGTGTCCACTACATTCAATAAGGAATGTAGGAATCTACAGCCAATTATTATTTTTAGACACGGAGATATGGTAAATGAAAAAAATGTTGGAGACTAACTGAATAGAAATGTAATATTCGGAAACATTTCTTGCCTGATTTATCATCAAAGTTATAAAGGAAATATTAATTTATCAAAACAAAGAAAAAAAAATTGTTAGTTTTTTTTACCGAATTTACAGGAATTTATAAATTTTCAATAATTTATTAAAATATCTAAATGAGTAATTATTTGCCGGATTTAGTCTCGTCGTTATTACTACAATTATAATTTATCGGTTAAGCAGAAAAAAAAGTTATTATAAATTATTTCCATTTCGCCATACTAGCGGACCATATAATGACTGGAGTAGTACCAGAGGCGGCTCGTGACAAAATTGTATGGGTTCACTTGAAATAAAACAATGAAAATACATAGCTCTAGCAGATTCCGAAGACTCATCGTGCCCCCTTAAAGCAATTTGAAATGCACCACAAAATACTACTTAACCTAACCTTCGTAAAATATGTCTGTTTTCGTCAATACGGTCATTGAACTCGCGTATAGACTTTTAGTACTTACGCGGAATTACGTGTTTTCACACTTTTAAATGAACGCCACATTATAATTGTCCATTTTATCCCTCACAGGCAATAACTGATAAGTAATTGTCCATTTTATCCCTCACAGGCAATAACTGATAAGTAAAGGTTATTATTTATTAGAAAATACCCGAATTTGCATTCGCGGGCAAATGCATGATGAGATAAAGTTT
Source organism: Epinotia demarniana (assembly GCA_945867215.1). NCBI lineage: Eukaryota > Metazoa > Arthropoda > Insecta > Lepidoptera > Tortricidae > Epinotia > Epinotia demarniana. The sequence continues at coordinate 18,151,342 of OX244274.1, read as the reverse complement.
GTTTACGTCACACCTGGCCATAATGCGAGTTTTACTGCACGCTGCGCGTACGGGAAAACTCGCATTGTGGCCAGGTCAAGACGTGAAATTTTGTACGCAACACGGGCGGTAACTCGTAAAGCCCCAGAGCGCATATTTATGGTCCTCACCTTCGGTTCGGGCCACAAACACCTGCGATCTGGGGTATTTACGAATTCACCGCCCTAGTTACGTAATGTAATATTACAGGTCGACACACGTAAAAAGAGCTCTGGCGGCTATACATTTAAAATGGCGCGCAGAGCTCTTTTTACGTGTGTCGACCTGGAGTGGCAACGTTGCGTGAGCGATGCTCCGAATTTTGCTATTATTTCATAGAAAATCTTTTGTTTTACGCGTAGGACTATGGCGAAATGTCTCTTTCACTCTTATTGAATTTCGTATTAGGCAATGTATATCTATACACAGGTACTGAATCTTGTTTCATAGGTGCGGAATCGTTAGCTCTCCGTGTATGCGATTATGGGTATATTATAGGGCGTAAATTTGATTGGTATTGGTACAGTAGATTTGACGATAGATTTTAAATAGTATATTGATGACGATATTAATTAATGAGTATAATTTTGTTATAATTATGATTCCATGTTTTAATAGTTACCTAATCTGCTATTCGGAGCGGAGACAAATCCAAACCATCAAACATCTTTAAAATTGGTCCAGCCGCTCTGGGATTAAATGATGTATCATCTAACACGACTTTGTTTTATTTAGGTAGATTTATAGATAGATAACATTACTATTTACTGGCTGTACTTAATTCTAGCACAACTAGCTAGAAAGTCGCGTCGCGCCCACGCGCGACTCATCATCAAAATCGTCTGTCTCACTCGCACTGTAGAAATTAAAAAGATAAGTAGATTTTTCTCGCCACGACACGCAACGCAACCGTCGCAGCGTCAGTTGTGTTGTGATGGCCTCGCGGAAAAGTAGGTACTTATCTACGCTATAATTTAATTTACGCGTCACGGGCAGCGGGGGCCAGCATAACCGATGCCGCGACGTGTCACGTGGCAAGAAAAAATACAAAAACAGGTTACAGGAGTTGGGACGCGAACCGGAGTACTCAGACTTGTGAATCAAACACCTGAACCACTCGACCAAAATCAAATAGCCCCGCGACCCGAAATTTTAAATCTTATGTTAGAGGCGACTACTCAACAGTGTGCTTCACCGCTAACTCAATAGATGGCACAAGTGTAGACTGACAAACAACGCCATCTAAAATAATAAGATGAACTACGAGGTACCGGCGACGATAATAAGATTTACGCGTGCCTTGTAGCAATGTATGGAGTTAGCAATCTTCCCTTTTTCTCAATAATCTTTGACTGTACCTACAGTCGACGGCCAAAGATATGTAGACACTTTTATCCGTTATTCCTTGATAATGAGGCGAATTATGTATATAAATCTCTAACGTCAACTGTATGCGGTCTTACAACCGATCGTGGTTGATATTTATATTTAATAACTTTTATATAACTTTATCGAAGAGGGGGCGTACCGCCAGGGAAAAATCAGAAATCACCCAGGCGCCCCGCACCTGCCGCGCTGATGCGTCTATTGCTGCCCCGCTCCTTCTCGCATAGTATATGCCCCGACAGTCAGATGAAACATGATGAATACCTATGAATAATAGGCATGATGACTCATGTTCAAATTGATAACGTAGTGATGCTAAATGTATAGTAAACCATAAAATTACCGTAATAAAGTATAAATAATAAAATATAATTAAATTCGTAAAAAGATATGAACCTTGAAAGTTTAGATTTTTTTTTTTTTTTATTGTACAAGAGTAAATTTAAAGGTACCAATAGAATCCTTAGGCTTTTATAGAAACAAAATTGTACAACAATTATGTACTTAAAGTATTCCGCGAATGAATCATAAATTTAAGAACCTGATTTTCCATACGACGATACATGTAGGTAGGTACTTTGTATTAACTAATGTCGGCTGTGACGTCACGCCTGTCTGTCTTTCAGTATTAAGCGTTTTGCGCTGCCGCCAGCGAGGTCAATCTTTGTCTCAAATTTTTGGGTATTTATGTTCTTTAATTGTAGTTCCTCCAATACAAACATTTGTTCCTGTCCAAAAACTGGTTCAAATGACATCATAAAAAAATTTAGTCATCATCCCTATTATAAAAAGTGGGAAGCAAGACAAAATCTGTACCTATATTTGAAGATATTATTTTCGCTATTAAGTCAGAGTTTCGAGAGCTATAACTGAAATATGACCTTCCGTTTTTTAGGGTTCCGTACCCAAAAGGTAAAAACGGGACCCTATTACTAAGACTTCTCTGTCCGTCTGTCTGTCTGTCACCAGGCTGTAACTCAAGAACCGTGATAGCTAGATAGTTGAAATTTTCACAGATGATGTATTTCTGTTGCCGCTATAACAACAAATACTAAAAAACAAAATAAAATAAATATTTAAGGGGGGCTCCCATACAATAAACTTTTTTTTACTGTTTTATAGATAATGGTACGGAACCCTTCGTGCGCGAGTCTGACTCGCACTTGGCCGGTTTTTTATTTACTAAATCACGTAAGGGTTACAATGGCTAGTAAAAACCTAAAGCAAAAAAAAGCCATAATCGAATTAAAACTTTTGTGAGACATGTCTAAAATACTACTAATAAAACCACGGTTAAATTCACGTATTAAATGTCACGACAGGCGACATGTTTCGAACTCTTCGGGAGTTCTTCTTCAAAACAATCATCGAAAACACTCATCCTGAAGAAGAACTCCCGAAGAGTTCGAAACATGTCGCCTATCATGTCATTGAATACGTGAATTTATTGTGAATTTATAAGTAGCATTAAAAAAACTGTTATTTATTATGGAACCTTCGATCATGTCTATGAAAGTCAGATTTTCAGGCCACAGTGTTGCGGCCAAATTTTTCAATTCTGATCTCGGATTCCTGCTTGGAGACAATGGAGACGCTCTGGCCCTTTAGTTATCAATTTTGAACATACTGGTAGGTACTAAAGAAAAACTGCTTAATTGTGTTCACTTTTTTTAATATAAAAATGACCAAGTTCGCAGGCAATAATTGTTGGAATCTGCACCCTCGATAACCCTAAAAGCGACACCCGTGATGACTTTAAAGAAAAACAATGTCAATAATGTCACTACGGGCGACATGTTTCGAAATCTTCGGGAGTTCTTTTTCAGGATGAATGCTTTCGCGGCAGTGTCGCTTGAATCACGACAAGATTCAAGCGAAACCGCCGCGAAAACACTCATCCTGATGAACCCCCGCAGAGTTCGAAACATGTCGCCCGTAGTGACATTTAATACGTGAGTTGAACCTTGTATTAGTATTATTTCAACATGTCTCACGAAAGTTTAAATTCGAAAAACAATGTCCGCCATCTTGGAATTCAAAATGGACATAATTTCTCGAAAAGCCTGAAAACGTATGTTGTTCTTTAAAAAAAAACGCGCATCGTAATTTACAACAAATATTTCAAAAATGAAAATGTTGCGACCACTTTTTGAATTATTTCCGACTTCGAATTCGTATTTAGAGACCGGGAGGACATCGATTTTGAAATTAACCGGATTTATTCTCAACTAGCGATCCGCCCTGGCTTCGCTCGGATACTATATTAAATTATATTATACATATAAACCTTCCTCTTGAATCACTCTATTTTTTAAAAAAAACCGCATCTAAATCCGTTGCGTAGTTTTAAAGATCTACGCATTCATAGGGGCAGACAGCGGGAAGCGACTTTGTTTTATACGAGTACTATGTTGTAGTGATAGTGATAATCTTTCATAAAGTAAATACACGCTCGACAGAAAAAATGTTCGTGTAGTTTTGCATGTACTGCACAAATTATTCGGCCGGTCGCCGGCCGATTGCTGCGTAATCTTATGGTTGTATTTTGAACTTTAAGGTATTACAATATTATGAACAATATTATTGAAATAATTATGTTCACCGTGCTGTCGTGAGAGCACAGAACGTAGTCCTCTCGTCTCAGCGGAGCGATTGCGATTGACTCCGCCCGCGAACGGCAACACAAGATATACCAAACTGCACGAAACACGCGACGGGAGAAACAGTATCGCGCTAAATAAAAAAGACCTATACGCCAAATACGTTATACCTCAATAAGTCTGAAAAGGGACTACATAAAAAAACGCCGCTCGTCAAATCACTAGGCAATATCAAGAGCTATTATATTATATTTATAGCTAATTATACACTAAATTTTTACGTAAATTATATGCACGGGAACGGCACACAATTGAAATTAGGTAAAAATAAGACATGTTTTGGCGATTGTTTTCTATCGAGGAAATTTTGGTTTTGTATGGTTTTTTTCAGACAAATAGATTGCAAATATGATGTAGTTTCTGTATGTTCATTTTCCTGGCATTCGCTTTAGTTTGTCATAGGTAAATATTCAATCTAAGAACTCCGATTTCGCGGAGCGCCCCCTCTTAAGCTGTTCACACTCGTTTTACATGTTAGGCGGAGTTAATATTATGTTGTAACTGGTTTAGATACGTATTAGATATATATTTGTATTCTTTATTTGGCAACATTTTACTCAAAACATGTATTACACAGTGGAGGCACTCGTAAATATGCCTACCAAAAAAAGCTTAAACTTACTGTATCGCAGTACGTTTTAGTATCAAATCTTGGTATTACGTGGCAAAGCGGACTTGGGCTTCTTTATGACACAATCGAGAACAACGCTCGGAGGATGATATGTCTTTCTCACTCTAACGAATAGTTACTGAATGTCCGTCCTTAATGATGGACCATAATGGCTCACTGTGTGGAGCAGGCTTTATATTGTGATTGCAGCCAGGACTAAATTTAATTTCAGCGATTGATAACCTGTCGACTCACCAGACTTCCCAATATACTTAACTCGGGTCCGTGACTCCTAACAACTACGCTTAACACATTCACTACCAAGAATTGCTAGAGCTACCGATCCCGTGGTTTTCCTCGTAAGTAGCGGAAAATGACTACGGCGTAGGCGCCCACTAGGTGGGTTCCTGGCAGTGAAAGTGTTAACCGGAGGTCACACTCATACTAGTTCACTAGAATAAGCTCTGGTTTGAGCGGCTGTAGACCAATTTGTTAAACTGTCAATTCAGTATGTTCCTCAATGCATGTCTAGACTCGAGACACACCTATTTCAAATCGATGGGTGTACCTACTCAGGTAGTTCGTCATGTATCATAGTGAAACTTTCGATTGATTAGAAATCCGTAGTCTCCAGTTATTGTAACATTCGGAGAACTACTTTAGGCTCTATAATTCTATAATACTCTTAGGTTATATTAAACTCGAAATCAACAAAAATGTTCTACGACATAGTTTTATGTCATATCAGCCTTCCCCAAAGAGTGCCAAAATGATTGGTCCTGAATTCAATTAAGTAGGTAACACGAGCGTGGACTCGAAAATTATTATTACCCTAAGTTTTTTCTAGGAAATGGGGAATTTCGCGCTAATGGAAAGCCAATTTATGAAAGTGTGTTACCTAAGTTTCTTAAAATATTACGCCGTTAGCCTGCGAATGTCAAAAGCCTATGGTCGTCGAACCACCTTAATAACTTGCTAGTCTTGCTACCCGCGCGCAGATAACTAGGAACCCAAGCGCCGGGATAAAAAATTGCTTATGAAAGATTTTTTTAATCGTATGAGGAGTTTCGGTGATTACCGCCGACAAAGAAACTCACATTTGTACAGATCGTCCCCGTTTCAATCTCTTTATTATGTAGTCGCTTTGTAAACCTTGTAGTGTATAGGAACCTTACAAAATTTAAAAAGCTGTTATGACGTCACAGTTAAGAGCCATTTACACTGGGTAAATCTGCAAATCTGATTTAATTAAAATATTGAATATGTTGATAGATAACAGTAGGTAAGAGTTTTATTTGATCTAACCTATGCCCCCTTGCAATTAACGGAAATTGACAAAACACGTAGTGTATAGGTAGGTGTAAGCAAGTATACATTATCTCCAATTATTTTAACACGTGTACAAGTTTCCGACATGTTCTCATGTATTGGTCATTAACGCAAGCATTGGTCAACTAAGTTATCGGTTAGTTACCCGCAGCCTTGCTTGCAATGTGTCAGAACAACATTAATCTGCCCAATGAAGCTGAAACTGTTGCTATGAATATTCCACTGGTTAATGTGCCATTGGGCCCTTTCTTTATACCTGTACTAGCTTCCGCCCGCGACTTCGTATGCGTGAACCCGGGATAAAAACGACCCTATATTTTAATCCAGGCTATAAACTATCTTTGTGCAAAATTTCATCCAAATCGGTTGAGCCGTTTAAGCGTGATTGAGTAATAACAAACATCCAAACAACTAAATATCCAAACATCTAAACTTTCGCATTTATAATATTAGTAGGATTTATTCAAGTTTCGAGATATATATGCCCTTATTAATGAATGTCTCTGTCTCTCTCTCTCTCACTCACTCTCTGGTCGGTACTTCATGTCTGTACAGGGCACTAAATGGCCATATATATTTTTTGTCGATTTTCGATCATCATTCTATTAATTCCCACAAATCGACGAACTTATGTATTCGTTCGTGGCATCTCAATTTTTTTGATATTTAATACATTAAAATAATATTGTAATAATGAAATAAGACTCTATTTCGAGCTGCTAAATTAATGTTAATATTGGCAATCTCGTTGACAACTATGTCAGGATTATCTATGACTACTACCCATTAGCTACCTCATATTAGTTTATAATACGACTATCGTATTTAAAGGGAAATCTAGAAACAGCTCTCTAATCTGTGCCGAGCAGGTTTTCGTCTATTAAGTCTTGTACACAGATCCCTTATACGTAACTACTTGGTGTCCGGGAAGAAGCTCCAAATAATTTTACCAGGCTATTTATGAGGTCAAAAAAAATATTTCTTGTTCCCGATATAATCCAAATTAATTTTTGCTCGCCCTCTAAAACTAAGCGTTAGGACGGACGAGCTGGCTACGTTGTAGAAGAGAGAAGATAAAAATACACAAAAAAACTTTAGCGAATGCAGCGTAGGTGCAGTCAGCATCAAGTCTCATAATAAGATCCATCAATCAGATCCACTGTGTTTTTTTTCGCCGCTAGATACGTTCGTATTCACAATGGATCTACTGGGTTTTTTTCTTTCATCTGATACACTTTTCTAAATTCCTTGAGGAATGGATCTAGTGAGAGTTTATTTCCAATTAGATCTGTTTAAGTAATTTGCAAAAATGGATCTGGTGACAAGTTTATAAAAAGGGTTATTTCCTTTTAATAAAGACCTTTGACGTCTTCGTAGGCGTAGCTAGTTTTGATGCTCACTGTACTTTAGGTATATAATAACGGTTTATACAATAAACATGGTCAGAAATAGGCTAATTAAAAAAATGGAGTCCACCCGAGCACCTTGTATATCTATTCGTACCTATTACTACTGAACTATGTTTTCCGTAGAGAAATTTCCTTATCCTAAACATTTTCCGATCCTGCACCATAAACTGCCCAACATAGCTAACTTTCCCTTCAACAACTCATTTCCGCATGAGTGACTGGGTGTTCTGAAATCAATAACATCATCCATATACGTTTTATGACGGGCATTATCATTAATGCTTCTTGAAATTAAAACGACTTATGCGCAATGAAATTGAAATTGTTTTTAGACCGTTTTAGTCAGAGTGGCACATTAACTCGACTTACTCGATCGGCTGAGGTCGTTATGATTGGCCTGGGCGTTTTATAGGCCCTTAACTGACTCCGGAAGGCAATGTTGCACATTTGCATTTGATGATACGTTTGATTGTAATTGATTTCGTTTTAAGGATTCTTTATTTCAAGTTTAACGATGATGTTATTGACTTATTGCCGATTATCGTTCTGAAGATTGCTTACAGGAAAAACGTTCGATTCTCATGGTAACACATAAAGAATCCCTTCGGTGTGTCGATACTGTTCGGAATACTAAGGATAATGGTAAAACAGCGGAAAGCAGGATAGACTTGGTTAAAAGGACTCATGGTACCTGCATACAATTCATTTCGTTCATATATTCATGTCATAGGATTTTACTTTTGTAATAATACCAGGGGGATAGTACGCTAAGTTTTATGTCGGACATTAAGCATTCGTCCCATTCTGGCAAATATGCGAGTGGAAGAAGGACAATTGCTTTACGTCGGACATAAAACCCATCAGGCAGGCGGCAGGTATCTATAAAAATAATAATAGTTTTTTTTATCGCAGTAGTAATCACAACACAAGTTGGAAGAAACACAATTATGTTGTAACTAATTTGCCTGATGCGATTCCTCATGAAAGTTGGCTACAAGACACGATCAGATTTACGAGTAATTTGAAGAGAGTAATTTAATCGTATTAACTCGTTAATTTAAATCGATCGTTTATGACTTAATCTACCATAGCCTTTATTAACCACTTGTATAAGTGGTGTTACATCGTTATCGTATTTCTTTCCCAACCTCGTTTCTTGTTTTAGTGTTATATTCAAAATCAAACTTTAATCCCCATGAAACAAGATTGATAAGTTAGTGACGGTAAAATTGGGTACGGTACAGTTTTGAGTGGTAAGTATTCAACCAAATTTGCCACCGTGTATCATACGTTCGACTTTCGCCGAACACAGAGTCCAGTCCAGGTTTTCGCGCTGGCAACACTATTGCACTGTATAATGTGATGAGAATACATAATTGAGTTTACGCATTTGTTTTTGATTGTGTTTTGTTTTGTTACACTTTACTTACCATATTGGTGCCTGTGCCGTGGCGGTTGGTGGGAACACGAATGAGTAGGTACTTTATCATGATTACAGGATCACAATTACGTTGCCAACTGTGAAACATTGAATAGCAGTGCCACAACTCTACTTAATTAAGTGGTTTTATGCCATTGAGATTGTAACTTACATAGCCCATTCCAGCAAATTTTGCATCACTATTTGAGAATGATACATGAATAAATAAAGTTGTGTGTACAAATATGTCTTACATAGCCCATTCCAGCAAATTTTGCATCACTATTTGAGAATGATACATGAATAAATAAAGTTGTGTGTACAAATATGTATTGCCTATTTTGTATTGGAAATGAGTAACCAAACGTTTTCGTACATAACCTACTTCACAAATTAAAAGATCTTGAGACGTTTAAAATAAGCATCTTATTACAGTTTTTATTGCACATCAAATTGTGATGTTAATATTATCGCCTTACTGTTGTATCGTTTTGAAACGCTTTAAAGTTAATTTCACTATCTTTCGCTTCGCTTAAATTTGATATTCGTTGTTAAAGTGGGTCGTCAGCATTTGCACCCAACTGCATCAGCTTTTGCCGGCTTTCTTATTACTGGTAATTGTGGCACTCTTTGGCGTATTTCGGCTGATATGATGATGTCAAAACCTACATTAAAAATTATCAGACTCTCATTCCAAATAGGCTGAAAAGTTTGTACCATAAACTATAAAAGCTACGACATCAATAAAAAGTTAAAATCTGACGTCTTATTTCGTTCAGTCATTTGATATTTAAACAGAATATTAATCATTTACCATTAACCTTATTTTGGTTCACAGCTGTCTCCAAGCCGAGACTTTATTTATCCTGCTCTTAATATAGCACACGGAAGAACCGAAAACCAGAGAATCCGAATTGGGAACGTTTTCTATACATATCCTTATTATAAAGCATGTGGTGGTTTCTAATTCTAACGTTGTAACACGGTGTGTTTATGTCGTTCTGAATCAAATATGTTTAATTTTATTTATTTAGATAACTTACAATTTAGATTACAAGTTACACTAGGCACGTCTTTCCTGTATTTTTTTATTTCTTTCATTTCACCCAATGCTTATTTAATTTTACTAATTCTTTTCTCGACGTGTTATTTTTCTTACCCTGTTAAAATAATCAGAAGTGTCTATGTTGCTCTGAATACAGTTGGAGATTTATCTTTCTTAAATTATTTTGCCAAAAAATTTGCCTTGTTCAAAACCTCAAATAAAATCTCGCAGTATTTTTTTGATGTCATCTAAGTACTCTCTATTTGTGTTCAATTGCCACTTACAAGAAATCGTCTAAAAGTCTACACTAAATGTCTTAAACTGATTAATTATTCTGTAGTTTTACGCGAAACTATTTTGGTATCTATTACTTCGTTATCACTTGTCATTTTTTACTGCCTATTCGTGACGGAATATTACTTTGTTGACACGATCTTCCTCGCAAGTTCTTCCAGCAATTGACCTGGGTATTTTTCTTTATCAGATATTCAATTTCTTGACAATAAATGCTCGTAATGGCATTCGTGATCTTGGTATAATGTTTCGATTATTTACGGTAGTTCGGAACGACGTTTTTTTGAGCCAAACTCAAGATGACATGATGCGTGAGCAGGAAATACCATTACTTACTCTTCAAGTAATGGTATTTTTCGTCCCACTTAAGTATTAAAGCAGCTTCCAAGTTAGTAAAAAGAGTTTGTGCACGAATAATCGTAGTACCACAATCCCAAAATCTACACTTCTACACTAATATTATAAAGAGGAAAGATATTATTGTTTGTTTGTATTGAATAGGCTCCGAAACTACTTGACCGATTTGAAAAATTCTTTTACCATTAGAAGCCGACATTATCCCTGATGAATATAGGCTACTCTTTACCTCGGGAAAATGTTTAATTCCTACGGGAAAACGGAAAACTAACCGTGCGAAGCCGGGCCGGGCAGCTAGTACCTAATATTTTTAAATATCAGATACCGGATTTTCGACTGCATAAGACGTAGTTACTCAGTGGAAAGTTTTATTTAAAATTCAGTTAAGTGACAATTTGATATAACATTTTGGGGACCTAATAATGTATTCGACCTGGGTGTGATAAGAATGCCCCAAACAAAAGTTCAAGGTCCCTCTGCTTTATACCCGTAAACTATTGAAGTACATTTGCATCTTTATATTTATCGAACTTCTAATGCTTCAGTTTTGACCGAAAATCGTTTCTGATGTCCCGCTTTCCCTCTGTTCTCCCTTATAGGTCGCATTTCTAAACCGATTCTCGTAAAATTTTGAGAGCAGGTTCGCTAATTATATATAGTTTTTTTCGAGTCACATTTTCAAAATTCGAAAAATAAAATAAAAAATGAAAAAAGACCGGGCTCTTCTACAGCGCGCAGAATACAAATGAATTTCATCTTAGAGACAAAATATTCACCTTCAGGACTTGTCGTGCCTTTGAAGTACAACCGTACTGGGTGCCTAATGAAGTATTCCCGACTGCAGTCCGTTCGCGTTTCGAGAATTATATACTAACAGTACGTGCGGCGAGACAAAGCGTCTGCCGCGCCATATACGTAATCAGGTTAGTACGCCCATGGGTTTCACACCATGGTGCACGTAAGTGCATCGTTAGACGGGGTAAAAAGGCGTATGCGCAATGAAACTTCTTTTTTTTCGTCGCATCCTCATGACTGAGGTTCGTGACTACACGAGGTCGTTGCTTTGCGCACTAATGCTCTCCAGGCCAATCGGTTTTCGGCCATCCGGATTTTCCTTCCGGAAGTTTCCTTTGCAGATTTCCTTAACTGCGTCGGTACAACGAGTTGGTGATCTTCCACGGCTCCTTTTTCCTTTAATGAAACTACAACGTAAGTAATTATAAATGCGTAAGCAATTTTATTATTTATTACCTTGAAATAAAGTACACCTGTATGTTAAGGCTGTCTTCATTAGTAAAGAAGCTTGAAGTGGTGGCACCGGCATCGTTTCATGCTCTGTAAATGTTGATTAGATAAGTATGAAATGGTTTAAATATTCAAACAATTGGTGTTTATTGTATTGTAACCCTCATGTGTCAATAGAGGACATCTTGCCATTTGACTAGAGCCCGGCTTCGTGCTAGTGTTACCCTACAAAGAACCCAATCATAGTCGCTGGATGAAGTATAGTCTTCGTCGAACTTCCCGATAGGCCATTCTTTAAACTGTTGGAAGAACTACAAACTTACAAACATTTAATGATTGAGATTGTAATGACGATACCCAGGACCTTCAGCCTCGTAGGCAGCTACGAGGCTGAAGGTCCTGGGTACGAATCCCGGTAAGGGCAAATATTTGAGTGATTACCCTGAATATTTATTTCTTAGTCTTGGATGATTTCTATGTATATATATATCTATTAAATATTAGTACCCATAAAACCAGCCTTATTGTGAGCTTACTATGTGGGCTAGTTCGATTTGTGTATGATTGTCCCCTTCTTGCTTGTTTAAGAGCTAAGCTCGTTATTGCCTTACACTGCCCTCGTTTAAAAGTTCGTTGCCTCTTATATTTACATCGGCACCTTAAGACTAATGTGCCATAATTTAAACACTGTTTCATATTCATTATGTTACCAAACATTTCTGTGCTCTATCAGTATTTATACCGTGTAATGGTGTTTCGAAATACTCATATTTTCTGGTCATCTCGATTAGTCACAATGTTAGTAATGGCTGTTAATTTTATCTTTGAACCGAATGAGTCTTTGTATGATAAGGTTTTATGGTTTTCGTGTGAATTTCTCAACAGCAAAAGATACACTAACGGGTGGGACACGTGTAAGTGTTAACCTATTTTAATGTGTCTTGCATAGTCGACATTGTAATATATAGTTAAATAGTATGTATATATGAGGAACATAAATAAAATAGGTTTAGTTATAAATTTACACTTTTATTTAATAAAACCGTATTAAAGGTATGGAGCACATACAGCGAGTAAGACGTTAATTTGTGAAGACGAAGTCATATAATAAAGAGGGAAAGGTTGTGAGGGTGTATATTTTTGTTAGTCAAACGAGCGAGCGAAGCGAACGAAGTTCTATGCTTCAGCTTGTACCGAAAATCGTTTGTCCGGTGTCTGTCCCGCTGTCCCGCTGTTCTCCTCTTCCTATAGGCTACATTTCTCAACTGATTCTCGTGAAATATGAGCGGGTTCGTTGATTAAAGAGATTTTTTCGATGAACTAATTATTGAATTTAAAAAAAAGAAAAAAGACAGGCCCGCGTGTACAGCCCACGGAGCCACTAGTTTGTATAGTCATATGGGTTAAACTCCGAAACCACTCATCCTATACAATTAGAAATTATGAACATAAACTTTACTTGCCAATCAGAATTAATGCGATTAACTAGTTGAATTAGATTCTTGCATTAATTGCTAACGCCTAGCGTAAGCAATTAATGCAAGAATCTAATTCAATCAAGTCTCGTCAAAGCCGTATATTATATATGTAGGAATTACCATTCTAGCTTATTCTCTTGTTTATTTTATTATTTAATATGTGTGACCTGTGTGTTTGTGAATAAATATATCTTTCGTTCTTTTTTCTTTCTTTCTAGTAGTTGGATAAAGTAAAACTTATGTGTGTGTAAGTTATTTTCTATTACACATTCAATCTTGTATCGTCATCGCCAAAAACACGATGTTAAAACTTAACGAGCTGTTGCAAATGCACTCTCTTTACAAGTACTCTTTGTAACACACATACAAAAAAAATTTTTCGATTATAGACGTACAGTTTAAATTCGTAGGTGCTTGTAAGATTAATTAGATAGATGCAGCTTAATTAATTATGTAACGCGGATGAGTTTCTCGTTGTGTTTATGGCGTTGTTCAGTCGAATCAACGAGTGTGCTTGGTACTATAATAATATATTTTTGGTAGAGTCAACCAAACGTGAATGAAATAAGTGAATTAAAAATATTTTTCAAAAAACCGAAATGCTTTTTTAAAATTTTATAGCCTATGTCACTCCCACGATTAAGAGGAATCCAACGACAGCTCGTATGTCGAAATCCGTCAAACGGTTTAGGCTGCAGGGCGTGCCAAAGAATATGCCACATACATACATACATACATACATACGCTCGAAAAACATAACCCTCCTCTCCTTCGGGCAGTCGGGTAAAAAGGTACCTAATTACATCTATGGAATGAGATACAAATTTTTGTCTATTTACAACGTTTCTTCAAGTTTTTTGATAGCTTATGTTTCATAAATATAGTAGTCTAGTTTACTTTTGTTCGCAATGTTCAGAAATTAGATCGTATATATTCTCAATAGCAAGCATACAATGGGGTTTAATTGTCTGAAATAAAGATGCATTAATTGATTCGTTCTAGCACTGGTCAACTTGCGTGCCAAAAAAAATCTACACGAAAAAACAACTGCCGTACTTCCCTCTTCGATTGGACTAATAATTATTAGAGGCGTTGAATACGTTATCACGGCGGAGGTACGATTGAAAGATTCGATTATTCGATAATTGAGGAGAAAGTGAATCGATGGGTAATCGGTAACACGTCGTGAATATCGAATTCAGATCGAAACTGACGAGACGTTTCCGTTTCAGATGCGGAAGGAGATACCAACTGAGAATTATAGGGACTTTAGCAATTGACATCGGGGATGATTTTGTGTAAAATTATACACTTGAGAGTAGAGAAAGATACATTACAGAAATAAAGTGAAACGATGGTCATAGTTAGCGTAGTCAACAACATAACGATATACAAATATATGGTTGAGATTATTTAATGTGGCTGATTTTTTATAAAGCTGTCATTGGAATTGAATACCTTGGTTGGACGTTACAGTTGCTTTTTGAATGCACTACTTTGGGGCAATTCAGTCAACTCAAGTACGAGTATGCGTCTCCGACACAGTCTAACCGCTCGGCCACGACTTTGGTCTTAAGCGACCTGCGACCAGCGTTTTATCTGTTCATTGCGCGTGATCCCAACTAACCACAGTGCGTTGCACATCTCGACCGCGGAATGAACAGATAAAACGCTGGTCGCAGGTCGCTTTTAAGACCAAAGTCGTGGCCGAGCGGTAATGGTTTTGCATGTCCGTTTCGTCGATGCCAACTTATTTTTGTTCGTATCACAGATCATCTATCGCTGGGAAACAGTACCGTCGTACTATTCCTAAATAATTTAAATTCTTCGTGTCTGTCTTTCCTCTTTTCCTTTTCCTGGGCCCGTTAACGCATCCCGTATATTTTACATACATGCAATAATATAAACGCCTAATTTCCCGGAGGGGTTAGCGGAGATCACGGATATCCACTTGCGACCATCTTGACAAATCTTTCTTATGGCATTCTAGTATTTGAATTCAAATGTGCTTGTAATCGGGGAGAGCACACCACCACGTGGTCATCTGGTTATACGGCTGATTACAATCGACATTGTACAAATAACTAAAGAGCCACTATGATGTCTATCTAAACTACCTTGATGCGTATGGCTGGTAACATATTCGTCTTCTATTATTTGTTTATATATTCTTCTTATCTAAATGGATTTGTTTACTGATTGAACTGCTCGTATGTAAACGCTAGCGAGATGGGATGAACTGTTCCCTTGTCTGTTGCATCGTTATTCGTTTCTCACTAAATTTCTCGTTCGTATAATTTATTTTCTTCTACCTTCGTTGCATAATAGGGAACAACGCATTGGACTTCACTTATTTCTATAATATGACTATATGCTGACTAGTGTACAGCTTATGTTTGCCCAAAAATTCATATCAGTTACAATTTCACCTGAAAATTTGGGATACCTTGGACGTAAACCGGACGGCCCTTAAATAGTTCAATATTTTTATTGTAAATTTACTGCATTCATGCCGTTGGTACAGTATATACATAACTAAGCTTCTGCCCGCGACTCCGTCCGCGTGGAACTCGTTTATATCGCAGTTCCATACAAACTTTTACCCCCCATTCCACCTTCTTAGGGGATGATTTCGGGGATAAAAACTATCCTACGTCACTCTCCATCCCTTCAACTATCTCCACTTAAAAAATCACGTCAATTAGTCGCTCCGTTTTGCCGTGAAAGACGGACAAACAAACAAACACACACATACACTTTCCCATTTATAATATTAGTATGGATATGGATATAGATTCTTACATAGTTAGCCATGCCTTGCTCCACCTGTTGAAATGCTTGTCTACTCGGAGCGTCGAACCTCGACGTAGATTTATCTACAGCAATCTACAGCCTCTACAGCTGATGGCTTTCTTTCCCCGCACGGATATGCAGATCTATTGATTCCGTATCTTTCAGTTCGTCCCATTGTCTGCATCTAGCCAAGTGTGAGTGTCTGTCGACGGCTACGTCACTTTGTTGGATTTTGAGCGATAGGATGTTTTTGCCAGTTTCCGGTACTGTTTACGAATTCCAATACATCACTCGATGCATCTCATTGATGCCAGGGAAAGGCGGGAAGTTTAGATGCACGCTCCATGCATAACTTTTTCTTATTATTTGGCGTGTTAAAATGGCATGTTATTGTTGTTTTAGCCAAACATGACGTACGGCGGTTTAATGAACCTTTCCTCAATTAGGTATTTGTGTAAATAAATAAATATTAGATGACAATCTTACAAAGGACTTGTGTTATGGGTACTAACGACGATATATTATAATAGATGTAAATGCTTAAATACACAGAAAACACTGTCTGTGTATATCTAAATAAAATAAAACAAAACCGAGTATCACCACATCGTAACATAAACAGGGCGCTCCAAAATATATGAACATGATCAACCGATTCAGCGTCAATGCCGTCAATCAGACAGAGCGCTACGGGATCTTTTCGCTACATATGGAGTTTTAGCTGCTAGGGACTGCCGCGTACCGCAGCGAGCGGAGCGTGGTGGTGAATAAGTCACGTTAACAATAGGGTCCTGACATTTGCGATTGTGACTACCTTGTTTGCTATGAATGTAAATTACGTTGACTGTACAATGCAGGTTCATAAATCAATTTGGTCCAAAATGAACACAGAGGTCGAAGTAATTAGGTCAAAACAAGAAGTCAATAATAGAATTTCTGTGACACCTTCCCCATTAGTGGCTATAAACATAAATAACAGGTTAGCCAACTGTTAAGTCATGTTACTCTTAATGGACAAGCCTCGGAGCGGTAGGAAATACTTGCCCGACATATAATTATGGTCAATGATTTACGTGGAACTGTCTACGGCATATAATTCCTAGTGTGGTCGCAATTTGACCTTAGTAATCAGGTTTGTCATTTCACTTTTATGGGGTGTTTGGAAAAACCTTTATTTACGGGAATACATACGCAAATTAATTACTGCAGTTCCGCTATAGCCATTTTATGTTGTCGCCTAAGCTCAACTGTGATGATATGGGATGTGATGGTGCAGCTAAGATAGCATTGGTGGATAAGCAGACTTAGATCTGTGAGATAACAGATTTCTGAAATTTAAAGAATTTATTTTAATTTGGCAGTCAACCTGGATAAAAAGTATTAAACCATTATACTCATGTGAACAAAGAGAGTTTAATTCAGTTGACAAATTGTAGATAGGTATATATGTACTTATTGTAAAATTACGTGCGATTATTGATATTGCCCAATGAAAACTAAAAGAAATACCTCAGTTCTTTACTTTGTTTTACGATGACACTAAGCAGTTGTTCCACATTTCTTCAAAATTAAACTTTCACGGCTCGCATCATACACAACATCGAGTTTGTAACAAAATATGATCAGTATTTGAGGTGGAGTCTATGAAATGAGATCACATTGATTCTGTCTGTATTATGGTACCTACAAATTAAAGGCAGCTTTAAGTGTGAGCCAAGGAAAATGAGGAAATTGTCCAAGTACCTACTTCCTCAAACGCTGTATAAATTCGCTCACCTTAGCTTTATTCTTTATTGGATAGATCGGCTCTGCGATTCAGAACCTGTCACGACTCGCCTCACCTTTCGTCTCTAGTATATCTTGACCCAGAGGTTCGTTATAGGTCGGCCGCATGGCTAATCATCATACAATACTCTCAGACCATAGGCCATTGTTCCCGTGACGTTGAAGACCGAAATAAGCGGAGAGCTCCTTTATTCGCACTGTTAAGAGTGAACGACTGATCATAAAGAGATGGCAGAGGTCAGATTTGCTGTTCCTGATGATACATAAGGTCGGCAGAGTCCTAGAGGATGCGCTTTCTTGAGATGAGATTGAAGGATCTGCATTTGGCGGTCAGCGACAGCGCTATCGACACAGCGAATCCATCAGGATCGGCAGCACGCTTGTGGTTAATCTGAAGTGTCAATCGTCTATAAGCTATGGCGTCTTACCATCAGGCAGGCTGCATACACTTTTGCAACCGGCGTGGTATAAAAAAAAGATTACTATTGTTTCACCTGAGTCGAGTTCGCGATAAGCATTGTGAATACCCTGGCTGTCAGTATCGCTCGAGTCTATCAATCAGCTAACAACCGGCACTTTACATCCGGCAATTTGCGGTGAGCAGATGATTGTTTCTGATCGCCATCTTATTCTAAACCAATCAATGCAATCATCTCTCTCAAATTGTAGGCGTCTGTGAAGGACAGAACTTCCGATAACGTAAAATCGAATGAGAATGAGAACAGCGCAAGTAACAAAAGAAGGTTTAGTTCTTGCGATCTGAATATAATTGTAGTACTTCTCGATGACTTGGGAGATTTATGATATAACGTATCTCTGATAGGTATCTCTTATTGGGTGACTGACCGACTGACTGTCGATAGTTCACATCATACAGATATATCTTATGTAATGATTCGTGAAATTATTATGCATTAAGTGAATGTTAATTAAAGTCTTTACCGCCTTGTTTATATATTTACGAAATTGCCGTCGTAAAAACCATTACAAAACTTGTTGGGAATAATGCAATTTGGAAATGTTAATTTTCGAAGCTATGTTAGCAATGTTTATTCGAAATCGAATCCAAAATTAAAACCGGTTTTTGCAATGACACATGGACAACAATTCTCTAACAACCTTTATATAAATAAATGAGTTTACTTAATAACTGCTAACGAAAGATTGATGGTCGTCTAATTTAAAAGTCTTTCAACGAGATTCGTCCAGGGATTTCATCGCCTTTAAAAATAAACTGGTTCCCAAATTGGGTGACGACGGAAATGGAGTTACGTTACTTCCTGAATCCTGATATATCTATTAAGATTGTACGTCATCGTGTTTCAATAAACGATTATAAAGTAAACTGTTCAGCGCAGAAGATTCACTTCAAAATCTGCTCTGATTTTGCAGTTTTGGTAATGGCTACAAATTGTCAAGAAAAGACTCAACTGAAATTGTGCTATTGGAAAATTTCTTAGTGCATGCAGAGTTATTATGAGTAGGTAAATAAGCACGTGTTTCTTTGTTTTTAAATCACGGACGAATATTTCCCGCCCTCGATCGTTATCAGCTGACGTGAGAACAGTGATAAGGTATCATGATTGAAATACTCCTCTCTTCTTATCGCGTGTGTTAAAAATGATAGGATGCAAATTTATTTCATAATGTCGTTCACTTAGTTTTATTTTCGTAATATTGGGAAATAATTACTCCTAAAAACTACTGCGCGTTCCCTCTTATCCATGTGAGGAGGCCTGTGCCCAGCAGTTGGACGTATATATATTTTTCCGTCACACCTAGCCATAATGCGAGTTTTACTGCACGTTGCGCGTATGGGAAAACTCGCATTGTGGCCAGGTGAAGACGTAAAATTATGTACTCAACACGGGCGGTAATTCGTAAAGCCCCAGAGCGCATATTTATGGCCCTCAACTTCGGTTCGGGCCATAAACACCTGCGATCTGGGGCATTCACAAATTCACCGCCCTAAGTTACGTAATGTACTATTATTATAATATGATCACCAATTCGAACATTTTGTAATAATTTTCCAGGATGTAAAATAAACATCGTCGTCAGTTAATACTGCTTCTTCTTCTTATGATTATTTTCCAGCCTGGTTACCACATATAACTATTTGTATAAAAAACTTACTTTCAACTGTATAAGTAGATACATTGTAGTGGTTTGAATTGAACGACTAAATTATACGTTGCATACCCCAGGAAGTTACTATCGGCGACATGTTAAAAGTAAACAATCTAATATCATGCTTTCTTTGTTGACAGGTGGGTCTTCACTTTGCATTCAAACGAGCATCCGCAATAAAAATATACGAACAAGTACTGTACAGTAAGTAACGATGGTTTCTACTACTATTTTCTCTGACATGCCGTGACATAGCTACCTACTTCGCGGCGACTGCGCCGAGCCGCGAGTTGGTCGTCGCCCGCGCAGTCACCTGCCGACTGCCGCTGATCTCAGCCGCTCGCGAAGTAAACAACCGAGATGCAAAGCCGCACGCGCACGCGCGCCTAATCGATCGATTCGATTTTTGAATTCTCGTTTTAGGCGCGAATTTCTTTTTTGAAAGTGGATCGTTGTGCCAGTGTTACAAGTGCATGGATTTTTTCTTGATGCGTCGTGAAATTTAACAGTGGTTGTTTATGGTAATTTTTGTGTTGTTTTGTATTTATTGGTTATCGTATACTTTCTCCGTATTGCCGATTACATATGGGATCATTTTCCCTGGTGGTTTTTTCTGTCAGTACCAATATTTAATCCTTAAATGCGAGTAGCATTAAAGGTGTAAGTAGTTTCGAGAAGGATCTTCCGGGTTTCTGGTAATACCTACATATTTTTAATCGAAGTATACCGTGACAGTGCGGTAGCAAAACTTAAAATATTAACCATTTGACTTCTCCAATATTTTTACTTACTAATTACTATTCAAACCTTGCACATTTCATTTACAACACTATTTGAAGGTTGCAATGCAACGAACTCATGGAATCTGCAATGCACCATATAGACCTAATTAACCCGTGTAATGCTTGTGAACAGACTACCCTCATTTTGCATGAGGTAATAAGCGTCTGTCGAGACCTATTCACACGGCGAGATAATTAATAGCTGCGTGTGCATCAATTAGTCTTTATTAGTTTCGATATTGTTTCATCCACTTGTGTATGTACAGCTAAGCTGGAATTCTTGTATTTCACATTCAAACCAAGTGTTTTTAACGCCCGTGCGGAAAGAGGATACTTTGAAACGTTACGCGTCATATATTTCTTTCTAGGTCATTTTATATAACTAAGTATTACTAAATAAAAGTTATCTATTCTATATTCGTTCAGATGCGATACTGCAACGGTGAAAATAAAAACAAAATTATGCCCTGCAACCCGCATATGGGAAGCTCGCGCTATCCTTGCATTTGTTAAAGGAAAATAGAAAATGACACTAGCTCCCCGCATGCGCAAGCCATAGGGTTTATGCATCCTATTGGGCAACTGAAGTCTTTGTAACTAATTAACATGTTAACAAGGTCTGTAATGATTTAGGTAATCCTCTCTCATAAATATGTACCGAAACCTTAATCCGATTAAGTTGTATGCACCCATATTTTTACACTTGATTGAATGTGTATATACAACACATGAGCGGAAATGTGACATCCACTCACAACTTAAATATAACACCATCTTCACGGTTGATAATACTTATCACACGTGATTGATATAAGAAGAATTTATCAGATAATGTTGTGTTTAGAGACGAAAGGAATTTGCTCGTCCCACTAGAAGTTAGACTGTTGATTGTTGAATGAGTCTGCAGTACAAACAAACAAACAAACATGCATGTGTGTCAATTTCATGACTTATTATCACATTCCGATGTAGATTATTTTCTTTGACCGCTGTTTCTTGTGCTCGTAATTATTGGAAGGCAACCGATCTCTGAAGTAGTTAAAGAAGTAAGTTACATTGAAACCTTGTCATTGTAGGGAATTTTTAATAAATCGTGTACCCAATTAGAGTGATATATATATATTTTTTTTTCCTACTAGCGTTATGCCCGTGTAGTGCCCCTAAAGGAGCCCGGGGTCCGCTTTGACACCTAATCCCAAGATTTGGCATAGGCACTAGTTTTACGAAAGCGACTGCCATCTGACCTTCCAACCCAGAGGGAAAACTAGACCTTATTGGGATTAGACCGGTTTCCTCACGATGTTTTCCTTCACCGAAAAGCTAACGGTAAATATTCCGTACATAAGTTCCGAAAAACTCATTGGTACGAGTCGGGATTCGAACCCACGACCGCCGCTTGACAGCCGCATGCCTGAACCACTAGGCTACCGTAGCTCCGTGCTAGCGTAGCTAGCGTGATATGTTACAGTCTACGAGATTTGGGATTGGTCTTTTGACAGCTTCAATATGACGTAAAGAGTGATGTGGCTAGAGTAAATCGATTGTCATAATATCCGATTACGATTGATGCTGGCTAATATAAGGAATCGATTGATTACTGTGTAATAATTATTTTTTGGTAATCAACTAGAGAGCCTATACACACAGTCGTCTGCTAACGAAAGTGTTCTGTAAAGGCGTTACGAATGCAAAGACCTCGAGATTATTTAGAATATGTGTTTGAATCTACATGCAAAATTAATTTGATATATTCCTAAGTAAATTCATAAATAAGTGAAATCAAAAGAGCCTTTTTAACCCGTCCGAGCAAAAATTGCCATAATAATAATTGTTCAATAAAATCAAGTTGCAAAGTGGCATTGACATTTCTTTGGTTTTTTTGTCAATAATGTGTTAAAGAACGTCGAACGAACGTTTAATATCATGAGACGGCCGCGACATACTCTCGATTCACACAATACCACTTGTTCTAAGTGTTCTAATAAGCGAGAGACGGATAGTGCGAGAAAAATCGAGAGAGCTCGCGCGCCGTCACATGATAGGCGTGCAGAAATCAATGCCATATTTTCGAACGGAACATTTTGCACATTCAAATATGTCGGTTTCGATCGATTCGTGGATCGATGTGATTTTATTTCGTAGCATCCGTGACAGTAATTAATTAATACATTGGTATTTTCCTATTCACAATTATTTGATTCATTCCGAGTTATTTCTAAATTGACAGACTCCAATCGATTGAAGCAGTGCAACACTAAATTTAAAAAAAATAAGTCGTAGGACGTAATTGTTCGCATACCGAGTTTTCAATGCTAATTTCTGCACAATTATGCACAATTATGCAGTAAAAAAATATTACAATAATTTTATAAGAGCTAAAAAGAGCGTGCACGGAGATTGAACTTTATTTCGTAACTCGTAAGCTATTGAAACTTTTTTTTATTATTTCGATGAGCAGTGCCAATTTACGTTATATGGGTGTCGCGAAGTGTCATAAGACCAGGCCCCTATTTCACCAACTTGACAATTGTCAGCGACATATGTCGGCTTACAATTCGACATATGTCGCTGACAATTGTCAAGTGACAGGTGACAATTGACAATTTTGTAAATTGTTTCGTATAGAAATGCATATAAACATGACAAGCATTTTGTTACAATTGTCCTAATCATAAGCGAATGACAATTATGTTGTGAAACAAGTTACATTTTTCCAACTCGACATATTTGTAGATTTGTCAGTAATTGTTGACATGAGATCGAGGCTGTGTCAGCTTATCGTTACAATTGTAGTGTTGTTAGTTACAAAATGGCTCTCCGCGAAAGCAGTAGTAGTGACAGTGAGAGCGATTTAGATGAGTTCGCATATAGGAGAATATATAAAGAACGAATAAATTTCTCCTTTGACGTCACTGACTTTGCATTTAAAGAAAAACTTCGAATTAGTAAAGCCAGTGTCGAATATTTAATAAACAAAATCGGTGCAGTTATTGACCACCCAACTACAAAAAATAAAGCTTTGACGCCATGTCAGCAAATACTGTGTACGCTGCATTGGATGGGTTCGGGATCTCAATACCATGTTAGCGGTGACAACCACGGCGTTTCGAAGGCAACGATCCATCGTAGTGTAAGGCGTGTTACCACTGCAATAGTCAATCAAATATTTGGTAACGAAGTACGTTGGCCAGCAAACACAGGCTCTATCTCACAATTATTTATGGAAATTGGTAACATTCCAAGAATTGGTGGTAATGTTGATGGATCGTTAATACCCATCGATTCACCTCGGCAGAATGAATACATGTTTGTGGACCGTAAAGGTGACCATTCGATAAATACCATGGTTGTTTGTGGGCCTAATTTGGAGTTCTTTTATGCCAGTGCACGATGGCCGGGCTCTGTTCATGACGCAAGAGTTTTGCGTTGTTCTTCTTTGGCACAGCAGTGGGAAAATGATTGGAGGCCATTTCCAAATGCCCTTATTTTAGGAGACATTGGATATGGTATGAAGAAGTGGCTGATAACACCGAACATCCCCATACAAATACCAAGAACGGACGCAGTAATGCGATTTTTGAGAGCATTTAAACATGTAAGAAGGATGGTTGAAAATGCTTTGGGTATATTAAAGGAGAAGTTTCCCTCTCTCAATCATCTACGTTTGCAACCATTGTCAGCGTGCAAAGTGTTCTTAGTGTGTGTTACCCTTCACAATCTAGAAAAACGCCTTGGATCCGAACATTACATACCTTACGATTATTCAAATGACGATGTGGTAGATAATGGCGATAATAATCGGAACAACATTGAAGAGGACAACAACGAAGCAATTGACCCTGAAGCAATCGAAGTATTACGGGAATTGATACAAAACTTTAATTTAAGTACTGTTTATTATAACTGTTTTATTTTATTCAATTTGATAACATTGGAAATTAAACTTAAAATGCAATAAAAAATTCATATTTGAAATTATTTAAACTGTCTCATATTTACTATAAACGAATTATATTGCAATTTGAACTTTCTAATTTAGGCTGTAACATTCCAAACAATAAAATAAGAAAAATGAGGTTTATTATGTACAGTCGAGGAATCTAAATATTATTTGTCACTTTTAAACTCTATTTCATTGACAAAAGTGCTATACATTCAGTTTCCTCGACTACCACTCGGAAGTAATGAAAAACTGTTTTACAATACTCTTGAGTGTAGATATACAAGTATCACATGATGAAAGAAAGTAATTATTACATTTTTATGCGATTATTCTTTATGTGAAAAGAAATATTAGCCATTAATTAGTTACAAATTAAATAGTATTTACTCGTGAGGGTGGAACACTTTTTTGAACATCCAAATTTTCCGATAAATTAACTAAATTAATCTCAATAATATTTTGATCATAATAAAGTTCAGTGAAATTGGAAACTTCTCTAATGTTTAGCTCTTTCTCTAATTTAAATAACTCTAAATGTAGTTTATACTTTTCCCGTTTCGCTATTTCTATTTTCTCCTTAGTAAGCAATATATCAGCCTCGAGCTTTTCCTTTTTTAAACGATAAATAGGTTTGCAGTGTGTACTTGTTACGTTTCTGTTATCTATATTTTGCGATATTTGGGGTGTATTATCACAACGCGAATCTTGCAGTGTAGGTTCATCATTTAGTATTTGAATGGCTTCCTGTGTTCCAGAGGATTCAGGAACGTCCAATCCTTCTAAAACCAGAGTGTTTTTCCCTATTATATTGAGAATCATATCATCAGCATCATCAAATTTCCATTTTTTTCCTCCCGCAGATCCCGTTTGGTGTCGGTTATCCCTTTTTTCCTAAAACAAATTTATAAAATAAATTAATAACTTTGAAACCATTATAATATATATTTTTTTATAAAATATTCAGAATCCCTTTATTGCACTCCCAAAGAAACCATTTAAATAATATTTTTCAAAAATAAGGGATGAAAACTGGCTTTTGTCCTTTCCTAGTGTGATAGAACCGAGCCATTTGTAGGAGTAATATACCCTCTACCTCAAAGGCAAAAATACTTATAGCGTTGCATTTAATCGCATTTCATCTCGACCGTATAATTGAAAGTATCGCTTTTTGTCTGAATCGTTGAGTTTTTTTGGTCGCTAATAATTTAGTCACATTTGTTTATTATATTAGTAACAAAGATAATATTCCATTGAGTATGATATCCCGAAGAAAAAATAAAGTAACACTCATTTCAATATCTCGCGGTCATTAGGTACTTACTAACTATGTTTTAATGTTGTGTGAGTGGCCTCAACGCTGTTGCCGATACCTACAGAGTTTTATTGCAAATATAAATTAATACCTACGTCAAATATAATAGCGTTCCAAACATACATCGATGGCGGTGAAATGCGATTAAGTTACAATACTATACGGAAAATAAGATGGTATAAATTTCATAAGTACTAATTACAAATTGCCTCGACAATTACTACGAGGTATTAAAAATGTATACTCAGTACTTACTATTGTCCTCTTTCGCCAATTTTGCCACGTGGTATCTCTTAAGTACTTCCAATCTTTGTCATAAATGCCTAGCTCTTGTAATTTTTGAGAAATTTCCTTCTACTTTTTGATCTTCATATCAAATGTTAAGTTGTTGTCAAATTTACCAAAAAGTATTGCTTTATTTTCCGAAATTAAATTTAATATCGTCATTTTCTTGGTCTTATCCATTGTTATATTATAATCGAAACGCTCGCTTGTGTGATGTGATTATTGGTGGAATGACTTGAAAACTATTTATTTTTATGAAAAAGGCGGTAAATAATTGGGTAGTTTTAAATAAGTTAAAGGCAAAGGAAAATCCCATTCAGCCAATGATACATTTACAGCCCAAATGAAAAAAGTTGTGTCCTTTAGTCGTGTCTTCATACAATGCCTAAGTGAGTAGGTAGTGTAAGTACTAGTCTAATTCTATATTTTAATAAAGAATCCATTAACTAATACCGACGATAAAATGGGCTTTTCAAACTTGTCCGTATTAAAAAAACAATAAACCGATTAACTCCTTTTTGTTCGTTATAAAACAAAATAAAATTGACATTGGATTGAGCATTGGATTATTTATTTTTAAATCAATAGTACATTAGTTACTATTAGTACATACCGAGGCAGATATAGTGCTTTTTTCCAAAAATCGAGGAAATCAAATAATATTTTCAATAACAGCGAGTATGTCCATAACCTAGGTATTAAGTTCCCACCCAATATTTTTTTAAAGTGGGACCACGACATGTCTCGTGCTGCCAGTTTAAATTGATATACGAATAATAATAGCATTAAAATAGATCACAATTATATTGTTGTGTAATTAAAATTATTAAAGATGTAACGGGAAAAATATATTTAAGGCATTTTTATAAACGTCACTTCGACTTACAAAAGTAAGCGTTTTGGCTATAACAATGAAAAAAAAGAAGTGAGAGAAGTGCAATTTATCACACGAGCTTGTAATAGTTGGAAAGAGATAGCAATACATTAGTAACCAGTTTAACTAGAGAAAGTAGTTGTGACAAATTCCTAGGCCTACTGTATACTTTATAAAATATAGTAATGAACATAAATGTACATTTTCTTAAACTTGCAATGAAATGTTGACATAAGTAACTAACTTCAAATTATTTCATTTCAAGTTTGAGTAAAGCACTACACAAATCTCGGCGAGAAACGGTGTTGCCGGCTGCGTATCCCCGGTCTTTATCTACTTGGCCTGCAACCCTTCGTTTCCCGGCCTCTATATTAATATAAGTATATACTATTCCCGGGCATGACCGGTAAGTAATTCCACTTTTTTTTTATTATCGCATCCACGCATACAACGATGGACTTCGCGATATGTTTTTAATACACTAATGGGAACATTTCCGAACAAGTTGGAGAAAAGGAAGATTACTTAATACGTCACGTGTGTGTGAATTTATAAATGGTAGGATACTGTCGCCCGCGTCCTTCCCCCAATACGTATTATAAATCTTGCAATGTTGGACGCCTGTCAACTACCGACATACGGTGAAAAATTTATGAAACAACAATTGTCCTGACATATTTACAATTGTCAGCTTATTTCGACAATGCCTGTTTCACGATCTACAATTGTCATGTTTTCTTGACAATTGTCGCGCCTGTCAACTTGGTGAAATAGGGGCCAGTCCTAAATCTCGTAAACTGTAAATAAAAATTAACTCGGTGTCAGTTTTGTGACGATAATTAAGCATTCATATTATGTGAAAATTAACTTGTTTCACATTTAAATAACGTCTTTATGCAATTCATATATAAATTGAGAAGAAAAAGTTCTTTTTTATACAAACTGAACACTTAATTGTCGTCACAAAACTGACACTGAGTAAATTTTTATTTAAAAACTCACGATAATTGGGTACACGATTTATTAAAAATGCCCTGTAACGAAATAAAGTGAGGAGAGGGATTGGTTACTTAATTTGACAGAAGTGATAACTTTTAATTAATTTGGCCTGTGGCTTTTAGAAACTATGCATAGAAATACAGTTAAAAATAGGTAGTATACAACTATTCAACCCCAATCAATTATTTCGTCGATACCCCTTAAAACTATATAAAATATAAAAAATACATAGAATTAACATAAAATTGTTTGGTTAGCATTAAACAACATTTTCCTTGTCATGCGTATTTCTTACTTAACCAACAAGCTCAGTTAAAAGCTACATCCAAAACATTTATGAGCAAAACATGTAAAACAATGACCCGTAACTCCTTAGCTAGCTTATTGTTATTATATTAAGTAGTAAATTGTTCACCATTCGCCCCAACCTTTCCACAAAGGTATTCGGTTGCAACACGCTAGTTTCGCCGGAGACGCACGCTACACGACTCCTCACTTACCGGTGTCTATGCATCTGTCATAATTTCACGATGCCCTATTGTTGCACCGACACCTTCCTGGAGACACTGGTTATGAAAGGACACCGCTAATTATGTCACTGACAAATAACAAAGCGTTTCGTGCTTCAACTTCCCTCCATCATTTAGGATTATTAATTTAGGAAGATATCTATAGTATTCAATTGGTTTATAGTTTAATAACGTGGTTCTAATATGAAGAGTTTGATGTCTAAGGGTGAGGACCAAATTCTTGGCCAGTAGTTAGCGTTGTTAATTGGTAGTAGTTAAAAAGTTCCGTTGTGACACGAAAATTTACCATAGAAAATGTATGGCTAATTTTCGTGTCACAACGAAACTTTTTAACTACTATCAATTAATTAGGCTAACTACTGGCCAAGAATTTGGTTCTCACCCCGTCAAGGAATAGTTAATCATAGAAAATTTTGATTGTCATTTAATGTTTTGGTCGTATTTTGAAAGTGTGTTGCTATTTTGGAAGACACGATGGTCGAAATATGGCATACCTTCAGGTTCACCAGTCAGGTTCTTTTGAAAACATTACCAAACCCTAATTCATTTAAATAAGCAATCAAAAAATCGTCTGTACCTTTCGGATGAGCGTTAAGCGCGCTTGTAACAAATTCAATTCCACTTAGTATTCCCAATCAGAATCTGATTGGATCTCAATCAAAATCTCAACAAGAATTATAAAGCAGTTAAGTTGCACAAGAAACATTACCACATCAAGGGCTCAGCGTAATTTCACTGGAGATCCTCTCACGATGTCTGGCGCCATATTGCGTAATTGACAAGTTTTTTTTTCTTTTCCGTTCGAACGGGCACGCGCGCATCGTTTTCAGCCGAATTACTCGGGAACGTCGAACCCGGTACGTTCAGAAATGTTTCCGAACGCATCTGGCTTTGTTTTCGCGTCGTGTTTATGCTTCGGTTGCGTCAGTCAAAATAAATGTTACAGTTTACTTTGTTTTTGTTCTTTACTCGAAAACGTGACAATGTTTTCTGTTCGTAAATCCTGTTTCTGTAACTGCTGAGAGGTAATAGAGTTACAACTTCCTCAATTTGACATGACAAATTGAACTGAAGTGAAATTGAATCTCACGTAATGCCGGCAAATATCGTACACAACAAGTTGATTTGCATCTCTACTTACTTCGGACCTAGTATGGTGAATTGGTCGTAAATACAAAATTCAGGTTTAACGTTAACAAGAATCCAATGTACTACCGCAATTCAAGCCAGCAATTACATTTTACTACGCAGAAAACGGCTTGGCACAATATAAATTAATTATTAATACAACCCACGATAACTTTCCTCTAATTTTATGCAAATAATACCCGCGTACGCAAAAGGATATTTATCCTACTTCAATAATCAAATATGTTTTCAACATCAGTTTGATACTTTTTTTTTTAATAGCATCGAATAGCTCTTTAACTGTGCTACTGTGCAAATGTAATACTCTTTATGCAATGTATTACTTTGGCGTAGTTGACTGAGTTTTAAACGTTTTCCATCTATTGACAAAATTCAAGACGCACGTAGATTTGTAATCTTTCTCAAGTGAAAGCTACCTGTTCAAATACTGTTATTAATTTGAAAATGATTTGTCCAAAAGGCATGAAATTGCCTAGTATGCGCGCAGAAATTCTGTCAATTGTCATTGTGCGTTCTCTTTAGCAAAGAGGTAGAACGATGAAAAGCAATTTTACTTAGCGACTATATTGATCTTATATTGCGTAACTTTCATTCACAAACATTTTTGCACGTGGTTGAGTACTCGAAAGTCTGTTGTATGTTTTTGCAGTGAAGCCTTTCAAATGTTGCTAGGACCTAGGTGATGCAAACGGATCACCACGTCGAAAACTTGGCAATTTAAGTCTCTTTTGTCACTTGGGCCTTATCCAATGAATAACTTATCTGAAAGTCCTATAATGTCTCGTTAATAATAGCAGTTTTATTTGTTACATGGATGTTCGTTTTTTAAATAAGTTTAATCATTTTTTTTGTATTGAGTACCTACAAATACAAATATCCCCAATATCGGGATTATAATATGCGGACGAGGTAAACGTTTTATGAATGGATACACCGATATAGAAATGCAATAATTTCTCTGTTACGTGTCCCATACA
Source organism: Epinotia demarniana (assembly GCA_945867215.1). NCBI lineage: Eukaryota > Metazoa > Arthropoda > Insecta > Lepidoptera > Tortricidae > Epinotia > Epinotia demarniana. The sequence goes on along the minus strand of OX244274.1, from coordinate 18,120,532 downwards.
TATTCATGGGGATGCGGTAAGAGCACGAGGCTCAAACGCTTAAAAAAAATTGCGTCAACGCTTAGGGACCTCATTCGATGTGTTTTTATGAGAGCTGTGACATGGCGACCCATTATTTTCAGGCATCGTTGAATATTTATTGCACTTTGAGATACTCTGAACCAAAAAATAATATTTACATAATATATAAGGTGCATTTGAATTAGGTACCAATACTTTTAGAGTTGATAGTACTCGTCTCTAGGAGTCTATTTATATAAGAAATATTTAATAGATTGTGTTAATTTTTGAAAATAAATAAGGAAACAACATTACTGCGTAAAAACACCCTGTTAATGAGATAGTTAACAATTTTACCGCGTATCATTGACGTGTGTCACACACAGCGATGTTCACTTGACAGCAAGTGTTAAACACCTTGTCAGTTAAATACACAGGATGGTTATTTTTGAACGAAATCTAAAATTATTTATTTTGTTCTAAAAATTCAAACAAAAATATCATATAAAAAGTTATTTTAATTTCTACTTAAAATTGTTACTACTAAAGTTAATTGTTTTGATGTAATGTAACAACACCTCTTAAAATATTGGTACCTAATTCGATGGCACCTTATATATATATAGTCACATGATCAAAGCCTGACCATATTTGTGGAAAATGGCGATGGGTAGTCGCGGAATGAAAAGGTTTGTCACTTTTGGACCTTACATCATTAAAATAAAGTCGAAATGTGGCGAACCTTTTCATTCCTCGACTATACCTCCTCGCTGTTTTCTGTAAATGTGGTGATGCTTTTATCATGTCACTATCTATAACTTTAGTATTTGGAATTGAGTCTCAGCTAAACTGTCAAATTATACTCTTAAAACTACGGTTTTTCTCGACGCTATTTGCAATTTCATTGTTTTTTGTGTATGGGCGTATTGTATCGTTAAGATATACCTATTAAAACTTGAGACAGTTTCCAAAATTGTTCGCTTATTTTATATAGTCTACAATAGGGAACATATCAAACGTTATTATAAGATGATCGCTAATTATAAACACCTACACTTTGAAACCTTGTTATTTTTTATGTGAACACTCTTTTTATATCGTTGGTGCAAATACAAAGATTGATTCGAAATGTTTTGGTACGTGGGCTTGGTCCCTTTAAATATTATCTAGGTACGCCAGACTTCGCGATAAAAAAAATACATATATAATATAAAGTGACCTTTTGTTGCCGAGAGCGCTACTATTGAGCCTAAGAATAAAATAGACAAGTTCTCTTGCCAAATATTAAACCTATTGCAATATGCAAGTCATAATTGAAAATTAGTAGTTAATGGAAATTCTAAGAGTGATATTGATCTAAACAGTGTGGGCACTTAGCTGTTGTTTCGACACCCTCATTATGCACTAATTATAACGAACCGGTTGACTAATTTGATCACTATCCGATTGCGTTTGCAACGTTATTATTATTCGTTTCGTACATAATTGTAGGACAGAAAGGGTTAACGTAACTCTTTTTCACGCGACAAATGTTATCGATCTATTTTTATTTTGAAAGGAGAAAGACAGATGGCTATGAAGGTCTAGAACAACACTGGTTATAATTATTCTGTAATTTAGTGCAGATATTTTTCGATCTATTTAATAAAAAAAAAATACTCTCACTGTATAGTTTGTTTCAGTTTAGAAGACAAAAAGATCTAAAACCAACCATTTTAACTATAACAATGAAGGTTGTATCGTGACGTTCAGGCGAAACCTAATCCAGAAGTATATCTTTAGTAGTGTATTGATTCTTATTAGCTTATTTACGTAATGTTAAAAGGGGACACCCTGGTTCAATGATAATGACACTGGGCCTATAGTTACAAATGAAACAGACCAGTCAGCCGGCCGTCGCTGACAGATTAGACCGTATACCGACCATATTTTTTACCTTCTTTCTTTTGAAGTAATAATACATTGTGAGTCTAAATCCCTATTGATAAGCACGGACCCCGGGCTCCTTTACGGGCATTACCGGGAAGAGGATAATGATGACCCCTATTGATAAGCGCGATTAATATATTATTAGTCGCTTTGTAAAACTGAACTAAACTGCATAATTAATAAGCGTATCGCCAGCCCATTAAAATTAAATTACTTACCGACAGCTTGATAAATTTACGCAAATTAGCCCGGATACCGGCGCAAACCTATCATTTATCTAATCAACCCGATCGAGTTTCTTGACTTAGCTAAAAGCTAATGAATTTGGTCGAAATATTACTTAATCTGTCATTGGTTCCGCTTTCAATTGGAGTAATTATTATCGACAATAGGACAACGGCGTCGTTGCATTGAGGGATAGTATTACGTGTTAGTTGATTGAGTTTTTTCTGGCGATTAGAAGGATTAGGTTGGTGTTACCTTATTAAATCTAAAGGTCGACGACCCGGACAAAAACACATATTTGGGTCGCTCTAAGTTTTTATGCTTGCATTTTGTCTATTAAATGTGGAGCCAATTAGGAATTGGAACGACTTGGTGCAGTCCCGGTCGTTCTATATCTTTGACAACATTTTAAGGTGATATAGATATGAATTTAAAATATCCATTCAAAGTTATTAGTATTAATCGATGTTTTTGTAGAAACGTAGGGTGCGGCACACCGGAATGTTATCTAGCTCATATTTAGTGCCCGACTGGGAAAGTACCTCCACCGTACTACAACTAGATTTGTGTTTGTGTATTAAGAAAATAACTTTGGTTAATCCTTTAAATCATTTCGTTATTCCCACCAGAAGTATTATGTATTCCTAATATAATCGGCATTTATCCACTGTGTTTCACAGCATCAAGAAAAAGTTTAATTATTTGACAAGTGGTGAACATTGCTTTTATGGATTTGAAAATTTTGAAATACCCAGTGATGAAGATGTGATTGGAACTTACCATAGTAAACTAAGAAATCGACAAAATGTGCAGCAAGGACCAGATCAACCATATACTCGGGAAGATAAATGTGGTAAGTGTTTTATGGTTAAGAAAAGTTATTTTAAAAGATAATGAAAAGAATTGTTCCCAATTCTACAGATTTCCATTACAGATTCCCTTCTCTACAGATTCCCAATTATATGGATTCCTAATTCTTCCCGATTCGCAATTCTGCAGCTCTCCAATTCTACAGATTCTGTCGTGCTCGTCGTCGTACCTACACGGACCTGCCTTAGAATTGGGAATCTGTAAACATGAGAATCTGTAGAATTGAGAATCTGTAAAATGAGATTCTATAGAATCGGGAGTTTGTAAACATGTAAATCTGTAGACTTAAGAATTTGTAGACGTGGGCCTAAGCGATGAAAACGGGTCATTCACGTCTTTAAGGTCGAAAATCGCGATTCGCGATGCTAAACGCGCTGGCAATGAGAGTGCTTATGACTATGAATCGCGAATCGGTTCGATCTTATGAGTTTACTCGTTAAAATGTGAGTAACCCGTTTTCATTGTATTTTAATGTGTTTGATATTCACGGAAGATTTCTATATAAAAACAAAGTTAAATTACCAATTAAGCCGAAAGAATTACCCAAAAGGAGTTTAATCTTTATAAAATTGTATTTGGGTATATTGAACATATTATATGTATTTTATATGGCGCCCGGAGCCCCTTTTACGTGTGCTGACTTATAACACGTTATTTAAACGAATGTAATTTGACTGATGCTATGATTTGTAACCGACCGACATGCATTACTTAAGTATATTAAGTTTTACACCAATAACCATTTATGTCCAATTGTTAAAACGCAATAGCTGATTTATGTTAGGAGTACAACTATTACAACCGATTTCACAGGATATTCATTAAGACATTCTTAAAAACAAATGAAGCACTCAATCAAATCGATGTTAATACCAGTAGCATTGAACTGAATGTAACTCTAGCTCGATTTGTTCAAACAAACGCAGCTAATTGTTTTACTAAGCGAAGGTTAACGACAAAACACGAGGTTATAGGGCGTGTTGGAAAACAAACGCCAGACATACTATAGCGATTTGAGAAGGAAATTATACATTTACCGACATTGACCTTTCCATGAATATATTACAATTCTACCCTGCGTTAAACTGTACACTAATGAAAGGTCTATGTGGCCAGTTAGGGTAGAATGAATCCTGATTTTTGTCGCGCAGGGACCCAAAGCTAAGGGCAAACACCCGTTTATTATCTCCCCGGACGTTCGCTCCCAGTTCAGACGCAGATGTTGAGATTAGTGTTTTTTTTGCAGAAAGTTAAATACATTTTGCAATAGTCGTTGGTAAAGTTGTATTTTGAAACCGTGAATAAAACAATAATGGCAAAATTATCTTTTACGATTTCCATTGAGCAACAGTAGCTGAAACATCTAATTGCTCATTGGTTTGGTGCCATGCCTAATTATTAACTAGTAGTTAAACCAATACGCAATGCCATTGTAGTTATGAGACACAACAACAACAGACGACAAGAAAGATCAACATATTTAGATTATTGTTGAAAATGCTAATAGTACTTGTTGACTGCTAATTATAGTTTGATTATTATTGACGGATTAACAACCGTGACCATTTCAAGGCTTCAGTGATGGCGCATTAAAATCACTTAGACTATGATTTCCGATTAAGTCTGATGGCATCAGGGTGAAATTTTAAGAGTGTTATCGGTCGATGAGTTTAACGGTTACCAATATAATTATAGAGAACTTAGAATTCATGAGCACCTACATGTGGATGGATTACGGATTTCGAAAATCATGATAACATTTATATATATTTTATTTAATCATGATCACGGCTTGTCGTGGCAATATGCTGAGTGGGGCGGGGCTCCTTTTAGCGTCGCTTGTTGTTATATTGATATGTTTTGTGTGAAAATCTATTGTGGTGTTAATAAATAATTATCTTACCTTATCTTATATATTTATTAACTCAATATCCAGTTAAAGGCTGTCTTGAATCTAACACAAAAGTATTCAAAATTGTCGTGTATAAAAACTGCTTTGGTTGGTACCCTTTTAAAATCCTTGTGTCTGGTTTGGAGCATCCCTTTCGGCTCCCATTGGCGAAAGTTCTTTTTCCGTTTGTTCTTAGTACCTACTGATAAATTCCACGTTCGAGAATCGGTTATGATCATTCTTAGTAAATCGGAATTTCTACATGTGAGCGAGTGACGCGCGAATTCGCGTTCCAATTTTTTATGTTCTTTCGAATCTTTGATGGTTTCGATTTTTCATTCGAAAATCTGTATTTGGAAGTGATCCAGATGAAAATATTATTTCTTAATTTGAATAAATAATTGAATGTCCTTCATTCATTATGTATTCGTCTAACTAGTTTAACAGGAGAGTTTGTAAAAATACTTATGATTTAACAAAATTACTACCTTTGATTAAATCTCCCGGCATCCTTTCACTGGTTATATTATTTACTATTTAGTTTGCAATTTCGGCTCTTGGCGGTTTTTGCTTAACACAATTAATTGCAATTGTTACCGTAGGCGTACGCCCTCTACAAATATTTGTTCAATTACGAATCTTATTGCTCAGATATAAGTCCCAAAACGTGTACAGCTTTTTAGACGTATCAGTGACGTGTGTGGCCGGATCAGGTGCTCGATCAAATCCAATGGCAATATCTTCAGGCTTCCTACAAAATGGCTTTGCATTTTGGTCTAATTACATTACGTCAATTTGCTAACGGCTCTTCAGAATTTACTGTTTAAAATGATTGCATCTTATTCAATGCGTAAAAAGGTTAAACTAGATTCCAGATCCTGTTATGCACATAATTACCTACTTAAATATATAGTTGTGTTCGCCTGATTTTTATTCAAAAAATAATTATTAAGGTGTAGTGTACATGATTCAATAGATAAAAGATCCTTTACTTTTTTTGTTCTAACATAATCGTACCAGTTGTTTTTTTACATTCCGATTCACTCTTGAAAAAATATTTCAGTAAGAACAGGAACCTTATTCTAGCCAAGTATGAGTAACGAAAATATTCCACCGACAAATATTATAATAGATGAGTAAGAAATAACCTAAACATTCAGGAAGTAAATTGACTCTATCTTTATAGTGATAACCTTTTTGCATAGAGACCTTGTATATACTTTAAGATTTTTATTAAATGAATATGTGTTGTGGTTTAGGTTACATGATTGATGTGGGTCGCTGTTATGTCACGCTCGACCTTTGTGGTTTTAACATGTTTAGCATTCCTTCTACTCTGATCAGTGTCAGTATCAACCACAGAAACCTCTTCTAAATACAGCCTTATGGCTGTAGCAATAGGAACGTTGTTGGCTGCTAAAGCACTTCGAAATAGCAACAGCAAAAGCGTTGACGCATTCGGGTAGATCATTATACGGCGGTGCATTCTAATTGCAGGGTGATCTAGCTCTTTGAAGTTTTTAAGTATCGCGTAGTCCGGTTTTTTTAATAAACGTGATTTCTTCAGGAATTACTGTTTTTTTTTAATAATTTTGCTATTCATTTTGATGTTTTTGTGTCAATAACGTGAGTGTTTTTGATCTTTGAATGGTTCGGTGTCATTACGATTAACGATGATTTATGATTACTGTAAAGCCAACTTGTATTTGAATCTTCTTCAATAGTCTGCTACTACGTTAATGATAAACCAAGTCGTGCGCCGCAAATACTCTCGTTTGTTGCGTGTCGTTGCATTATACTTACTTTTACAGCTCACAAAACTCACTCTTATAGCGTTGAAATTAGAGTCTACTTTGAAATCTTCGAAAGTTTCTACCGTCAACATTGTATCACAACGGCTCTGTTACACAGCTTCCGAATGGAGGATGAATGTGATTGCATTTACGCTGCTGCTGAAATTAGTTTTACGAGAATGATGCGCTGAGAGATGTGTTGATGCTGTTCTTGAATTGGTCTAAAAGGTTAACGACCTTTTGTAGATTCAGATAGTATTTATGAAGAACTTTATTTTAAATATGGGTTTTATGTTAGTCCACTGAGAAAGCTGGCACCTTGTGCTGTAGTTTTTTCCGCTATGGTTAGCTAAGTTTCATTATAAGGACAATGAGGATGTCATTGGACGAGTTTGGCCATGTTTAGCTGAGGTTTAAACCAGGCTGAGAAGAAAATTAATTAGTCAAAGAAATATTTATTAGCTGCCATAAAATCAATCCAAGACAATGCGAATTAATCGATACGCATCATAAAGCAAGTCGCGAGCATCATGAAGTCACCGGATGCAACCCGATGATTTATAATATCAACTATCATGAAGATCAGAAAGTAAGTTATGTAAATGCGTATTTGAACAGGTAGCTACAAAATATTGACTTGATGGAGGTGCGGGATAGGAATAAAAACAAAAATAAAGAAAATCAATAAATGAATGACCAACAAACAACTGTTATTAGAGTACAACGAAGAGTTTAGGGAGATTGTGCACTTGTATAGAAACGTAGTTTAGGTAATGCAAAAACAGTGTATAGTTTCAACAGTTTTCAATTAAATGTATGTCCAACTTGCGCTTGAATGTTATAACACTAGATTCCTTCATTCAACCCGAGCTGTAATTATATAGTTCACACATGTCCTTTACTTTTATATGTTGTTCCTCTAATCTATTCTCATAATACATTTTATAGTGTTCAGCGTACCGATGAACGATGTTTAATGAATGTCCTAATTAACCGGTGGTTACGTTCACCTTCGTTACGGATAGTTTTATTGTAACATATTTCCACTTAGTTGCCTCGACCACTGCGTTATCCATTAGCATTATTAATAAAACGTAACATGATAGCCGGAGATTTTGTGATAGAGATGTATGAAGTAATATACGAGTAACATAATATATAGTATTGACCTCTATTGTGTGGACGCATATTTTTGTTAAATTGGGTACCTTGCTTATGTATTGAGGTTGGTTTAATCGATCACTTTCAAAGTGTTTATTCAAATTATCCGGTGTCAAAGTTTATATAACTTCTGTAATTATCTACAAAACTGTAAAGCTTGAACTCTCGTATGGAAATCTCAATCGTAAAAAAGTATTATTCATTTATGTTGCATTTTTGAAGTCTTTAATCAAATCAGCCGATGTCAAAGTTTATATAACTTCTGTAATTATTAACAAAACTCGTATGGAAATTACTTGCGAACTCACTCTAATTGCATCCAAAATCTCCAAACATGATCCTCCATAATGGGTTCTAACAGTCTAGCTGTTTACTATCAAAACGTGAGGGGCCTGCGGACCAAATCACACGATTTCTTAAATAGTATAATAAATTCGAGCTACGATGTGATTTGTTTATCTGAAACCTGGCTTAATTCCGACTTCTATAGCAGTGAATATTTTGATGGTAGGTATACTGTGTACAGACGGGACCGTGCGGGGAGTGGGGGACGTCGAGGTGGTGGAGTGCTGGTGGTGGCGCGCCGGGAGCTCACCGTGACCCGCCGCGACGACTGGAGCGCGGCACCGCAGCACGAGGAGCTCTGGATCACCGTGTCCCCCACCCCCGCCCCCCGCGCATCGCACCGGCCTAATATACACATAGCTTGCGTATACTTCCCGCACAATGACAATCATAACTCGTCACTAAGTAGTTTTTTTGATAATGCCTCCACTTTAATGCATAGTAACCCGGAAGATATCTTTGTTCTTCTCGGGGACTACAATATTTCACACGCTACTTGGTGCACGAATTCCAATGTAAACTACCTATCACTCGGGGCTAGTGATAACAGAACAGTGCTTTTTTTGTCCGATTTTATAGCCTTAACAGGTGTGCGTCAATATAATTCTTGTACTAATGTGAACGGGCGTATCCTTGATTTAGTAATGTCAAATGGTAACTGCTCTGTTGTCGCGAGCCCCTCCCCACTCACAGTCGAAGACCCCCAGCATAGGGCCCTACACATCGAATTAGCCTTATTAATTTCGCCATATTTACCCGAATTGAGGCCTAATCTAAGTGTCAAACCAATGTTTCATTCTGGGGATTATGAATCGATTCGTAAAGCCCTTTCTGATACTGATTGGTCTTGTTTAGATGGATTAAAAACTAATGAGTCCGTGGCTTATTTGTATAATGTTATTAACGAGCTAATTCTTAAATTTATACCTCATAAAAGAATAAGTCGCATCTCAGGTTATCCTCCATGGTTCTCGCGCAGTTTAGTTAAAATTCGTAAACAAAAATTATTGGTTCACAAGAGGTGGAAAATCTACGGAAATCCGCTTGACAGGGAAGGATTTGTATTTTTGAGGAATAGGGAACATAAACTAGCTGCTCAATGTTATAATAAATACGAGTACGTATCACTGGCCGAGGACAGAATTTATAAATCACCCAATTACTTTTGGTCATTTATTAAATCTAAATTCCCAGTTAATATTATACCTGACCAAATTTTATTTAACGGGGTAACCGCTAGTGATGGGGAAGCTATGAGTAATCTTTTTAACGATTATTTCAATTCTGTGTTCGTAACCGCCCCTCGCGATGGGCAGGGGGCGCTAACGTCACACTTGTCAAATGATAACCTTATAGATCTGTGTTTTATTAATATTACAGAAGATTTGGTCCATAAGCACTTGAGCGGTGTGAGTGTTAAGAAGGGTAGTGGTGCTGATTGTATCCATCCCCTTTTCATTAAGACATGTGCTAAAGAATTAACCATCCCCATAACGAAAATATTCAAAAAATCTATTTCATCGGGAACTTTTCCCGAAATATGGAAGAAAGCTTTAATAACTCCGATTCACAAGGGTGGTGATTCTCAATTAGTCACTAATTATAGACCAATTAGCAAATTAAATATCTTTGGTAAGGTTTTCGAAAAAATTGTCTCTAATGAAATAACTGCCACGGTTTATCAGCATATATCAGAACGTCAGCATGGTTTTTGCCGTGGTCGCAGTATCGACACAAATCTCCTCAACTTTTCTGACTTTATATTAAACAAAATTTCTTCCGGCTGGCAGGTGGACGCCGTGTATACCGACTTCTCTAAATGTTTCGACAAAATCAATCATTTTAAGTTAATTTCAAAGCTTGAGAAGCTCGGTATTCACGGTGATCTCCTGAGGTGGATTGAGTCATATCTCAGAAACCGAAGCCAGGCTGTGGCGCTGAAGGGTTATACTTCCCGTTATCTCCCAGTACCGTCAGGGGTGCCGCAAGGTTCGCACCTTGGTCCTCTCTTTTTCATCTTATATGTAAATGACATGGCAACCTGCTTCAGAAATTCAGAACATCTTGTTTATGCAGATGACACAAAAATTTACAAAGCTATATCTTCTGAGGCTGATTGTCATAGTCTACAACAAGATATCGATAGTTTTTACTAATATTGTTCAAACAATTATCTGTACCTAAATCTAGACAAATGTTTCGTGATAAGTTTTTCCCGTAAACAAAATATTATCAATTTTACCTATCGTATTGCTGGGAAGCAGATAACTCGCGTTAGTTCTATTAGAGACCTAGGTATTATTATGGACTCGCAGCTTAATTTCAATAATCATATCGACAAAATTTGTAACAGAGCCTATAAAAATCTAGGCATGATATTTAGGATGGGCAAACCCTTTAGGCGCCCCTGCACCCTTAAAATATTATTCTATTGTTACGTCAGGAGTATTCTTGAGTTCAGTTCTGTGATCTGGTCTCCTCAATACCACGTCCATATTAACCGCCTTGAAAGAATACAAAATGTTTTCTTGAGGTCACTGTGTTACAGGACCGATACACCTCTGGAATCGTCGGCTAAGTCAGCCAAACATTTTAGCATGGATTCCCTCTGTAATAGGAGACTGTTTCTGGACACAATTTTCTTCTTTAAGATTCTAAAAAATGAAATTAATTGCTGCAAAATATAATGTTTCATGTACCGCATCGCTCCTTACGTCCACGTAATTTGTTCTATGTGAGTTCCGCACGCACTAATTACTCAAAACATACCTTTTCCAAACGAGTTTTGAAAAACTACAATGACTATTTCTGTGACATCGATCCGTTTATGCACTCTCTTGATGTTTTAAAAGAACGTACGAGATCTAAGTTGTTATCGATAAAAAATACTTAGTGTTCTACCTACTTATTTTCCTACTCGCTAAGACGCTTTTGTATATTTTTTCTTAATGTTTGTATTTATGAACCTCCAGGTCTGTTTTTATATAAATTTATAATTACCTCTATATTTTTATGCATGACTGTATGTGTTCTGAACAATAATAAAAAAAAAAAAAAAAAATCATTGATAATAATGTCATTTATACTTGCTTCGACTAAGTCTTCATATGTAGCAGCAATTTTTTAACATTATTAAGTACTTGATTGGCGGGAATGTTATAGACAAGGATGATGATTTCTTGGACATGATTTCAAGATCTTCTTCGGTTCGCAGTAGTAAGTACGTGAAAGAAACCATATCAACGCTCCAAAACAACGCTTGTTTCGACCACAATGTGGTAACCGTAGCTGCAGTTTTGAAACGGTGCACAAGTTAATGGCAGTGCTAAATTCGCAATTATCTAGCTACGCGTTGCGAAGCGGCTGTCTCAACGGTTGCTGAACAAAACAATTGAACAGAATACTTTACAGGATTGTCTAGTTTTGAAACTGAACTTTTGTAAGATGCGTGTGGTATTGGAGGATGTGGGATGTAATGCGGGCAACAAGCCAACGTAACAGTACATTTGCTTCTTGTTATGACTTAATGATTTATATTATTACGATGAAAACCCTTTATTTAATTTATTCAAATGCTACACGCTTTAAGTTCAGGTCAAGAGTAGTATTATTTTTATTTAGTTCAAGATATTTATATAAAGAGAGAGATATTTTATGTTTATTATAAACCAACATAAAGTGAATTAGTGTACGACTCTCGTGTCAAATCTTTGGTTTTCAAATCAGGCCTTTATTGTTCTCGTTTATAGTTATGTACCGTGCTGCAGTTGTTGCCTCATGAGATCACTTACTTGAATGCATGGGTATGCATTCAAGCCTTCTGATACTTTAAAATTCACTTTCATCTATTACGACAATACGCCTGGATAGTTTGCTTCAATTAAGTCCTGTATCGCTATTGTTTACAAACTGGTGGAGATTGTGGAGAGTCGTTTCTGTACTTTACGTTTGTGTAGTAAGTGCACAGACACGTCTGCAATTATTATATTATAATATATAATGTGCCTACATTACTGCTGATTTACTTGTTTTGTATCTAACATTATAGCTTCATATTATCGTTGTGTCTAATGCATTGTACGTTCACAAATTGAATTATTAAACCAAAGCTAACAATACCTTTGCATTTTTACGTGAATTTCTTGAAATCACTTGGCACCAGTCCGATCATTATATTCATATGCCAAGTGCGTTTAGAGGTTCCATAATCGAATATTAAGAATGTATTTTTATACTTTATTTCTTTTCGATATAATGGTAACGTTTGTATTTAAACTAAAGAGAATCTCATAGCTCATAGCCTAATAAAAGGTGAATTTGTGTAACAAGATAATTCGGATACCCATCCGTCCTATGGCCTGGAAGGGACTCGATATGAAATCAAGTTCCGATTACTTGTTAATGTATGAAAATCACGAAAGTGTCATTTTGTTGATTTTATTTTTAAAGTAAAATTCAAATACATGAAACTGAAGTGCCTTAGTTACCTCCAAGACATGCACTAATACATCAAAAAATGGCGATTTTCTACTAATCAATGGAATAAACTGTATATCTATTACTTTTGTAATTGTGTAAAGTAGGTATATAATCGTCTGAATCTACTCGCTCATTTAATTAAACGTCACACCTCAGTTTCTTGAACTCTTTTTGCACATTTCACTCCAAACAAATATTTTCTCACCCATCATTCACGCTGTTTACACGATAACGTACGTGCAAAAAACATCAGCTCATTACGAGTGATAATGCATTCTTAAACCCGAACGGTATGCTGCGGAATCCGAATTGTACGGGCTTTGACATAAGAAATGGAGATTTATTGTTTACCAGTTGACATGCTGTCAAGTGTATACGTGAGAAGAAAACATACAAGTGACGTTTTACTGTGTTATGTAATGTTAATATTTGTTTTTAAGCAGTAACGCTGCTAAAGAAAATTATAAATTCAGTTGGTAGTAGCGACGGGCCATGAATGCCTGTGGTCGCCGGTTCGAATCCGGCTCGGAGCATTAAATTTTTCAATTTTTCCTTTCATTTAAAAATTTATGTAATGTTGTTGATTTAGCGGTAAATTTTCCAGTGGCGAAGCGTGCACGGTTATTATAATACGAGTAGTTATCTTGTTCACTTATGTCAGCTGCGGTAATGTCGTTTTGGTGAATGATATCTCTAATCGGCTAATTATCATCTTCACTAACTCCCGGCGCGGTTTCGCCCGCTTTTTCGAAAGAACGCACGACCGCAAACCTGGGGGATATTCATGTTTATATATTTATTTATTATAATATAAATAATTAAATATAAATTGTAGCATATGTCCAATCAGACGATCCAGTCTACACACAGGCTCAAGAATTGTTTATATTAGATCTCTGGTTCCTGAGATTACCCTGTACAAAATTACAAATAAATACAAGTAATAATAAATACAAGGGGACAATCTTACACAAATCGAGCTAGTCCCATAGTAAGCTCAGTAAGGCTTGTGTTATGGGTACTAGACGACGATATATATAATAGATATAATACTTAAATACATAGAAAACATCCATGACTCAGAAACAAATATTCATGCTCATCACACAAACATTTGCCCTTACCGGGATTCGAACCCAGGACCTTCAGCTTCGTAGGCAGCGTCACTACCCACTAGGCTAACCGGTCGTCAGCTCACAGGCTTTTTCTCTTTATAATAGAGGTATAGATTAGCTACGGAAAAGATTAAAATGATATACCATTTTATGTTGTTGTTCCGGAACATTTGATGTAAGATCTGGTGCACGCGCTTGATGTGATTGATAAAATTCCAATCAATGTTAATTAAAGCTTTGCCGTAGTTTTTTTAGATTGCTCGTGAGTTGCGTGACGTCGTTAGTTTGTTAATGTAAATAAATTAATTGACCATGTCAAATTACATGTCTGTGTACATAATTATGCTATCCTATTAAGGAAGGCCAATGATTCAGTGATCGCATTGAAGGAAATTGAGCCGTACTATGTTATTAGTTTTCTAACGACGCCATATTTGAATTTTTTTAGTATTTTGAAAACAATTTGACAGGCAGATTATTGTGATGTTTTCTTACCTGGCTGACTCCGCTAAATGTATTTTCTTACTATAATCATTAGCATATCGGTCTACTAGTTACAATGTATAGGCTTTCAAATTTGTCTAGCTTTAACCCTTTGGACGCCAAAACACCCAACGACAGTCGGCAAACGTAAATAATAAATTTTTGCTCAAGCTTCGCTTCCTTCGCTCGCTCGTTCAATTACTACTTTAGAAAATTAGTCTTAAACGACAATCAGTTTTACGTCAACTACCAGCTAACAAAATTAGTCTTTAACTTCAGTCAGATTTAACTTCAAACTCGCCAAGTCTCGGATGTGATGTGAAGTGGGCAAATGGGCCAAGTGCCACTTGAGAAAGGCCATCAAGCGGCATTGCATTTGTCACTCGGTCTGTGAATGCTTTATTGCCTTTCTCGAAATTGTCTCTACCGCAACTCGTTTGTCTAATTGTTATCTGAATGCGAAATGGTTTTGATTGTTTTTGAACTATAAAATTTTTTTTTTACTTATTAGTGTACAAAAGTGTACCTGCCTGATTGCTGCTACTTACGTGGCTGATTTGACTTGTTTTTATACACATAACTTATAGGGTATTGGTAAACAAACCGACCACGTAACTCGGTACTAACTAGACCGCCCAATTAATCGTCCGCATCATGTGACATGCTTTCTTTTGAATACTTAAACGTACAAACAATAACCGTTCACATTTCGAAACTAACCATAGCAGTTCAACAACGTAACATTAATCTACAATAGGAAGTTCAGGCAAGTAGCTTAGCCCGTTAATACGTTGCGTAACATGTCAGCCGATGGATCGTTGCATCGGCGCTAGATCCGGTTCCGATTTCCGACCGCATGGACACGTAATGCCACTATGAGATCGTTGTGCGGTTTTTTTTGCGCGTTGATTAGTATTTTAGTCCGACGTAAACATGGGAAGCTTTGGCTGTATTACGAGAAGGGGTGAGGAAAGTTTGGAACGGTAAATCGTTGTGCGAAACAATGGAGGTACAAGATCACGTGGGCGTTCACCTGCACGATGAACTGAGCGACTTAGCATCACTAAAAGGTTGTAAAATTCCCATTATTCCTAATTCATTAGGATCTTTCCGATTTAAAACTTTACGTTCCAATAAAGACATGGAGTTGTCTCAAAAATTCTACCATGTTGGGAGAACGGAGGAACGTGCTCGAACAGAAATCACCAACCACGATCATTCATGATGGACACGAGTAAGAAGACTAGACACATGTGAGAAAAGGTGTTATTAGAAAGGTCGCACAGCAGAATGTCATCTCGTTCAAGTGTGCAGCCCAACTGGGGAAATGTCTTCACAATAACACCACTACCTACTTAGTTTAGGAGTTTGTCTTAGGTATGTTGTATTGTATTCCTGTACGTCTAGCACAACTTGCTGCTCTGTCGCTTCGCGCGCGACTGAGTGTCTCCTGTCTCTCTCGCACCGTGCATATTAGAAAGAGGAGGGTAGATATTTCTCGACTCGCGTCGCGGCCCGGCGTCAGTTGTGCTGGCCCTGCTGGTGTTGTTATTGTCGGACGCTTTGATTTGTATAATTGACCGACATGAAATGGGAATATGCAATATGAGAGAACGCTATAGTTTTTAAGGAGAAAGGGCACAGCGGAAAGTCATCTTGCTCATATTCGAAGCACCTCTTCCTCTCAACCTCTACTGGGAAGTACCTCTTCCTCCGAAGGCTGCAGACACAACTTGCGTCACTATAAAGGCGGGATTCCACCGGTACACTATGCGGCACAAGCATATTCAGTACAAAAATGTTTGTGCCGCAAAGAGCCGCACACTGGTGGAATCCTGCCTTTAGCTCGCGACGAGGCGCTGCCGCTGTGTTGAGTGAGAGTACGCGCATTCGCCACGTAGATATTAACAACGAAGCATCAAAATCTTCAAATCGATAAAGGGTGCTTGTGATTCTTACGGGGGCTGTCCATATATTATGTCATTTCAAAATAGTGGGGGGGGGGGGGGGGGGCCGGTCCGACTGACCATTGGATGACGGTAGTCATTTTATTAGGCGAGGAAACATGGGTGAGGAACAAATTCTTGGCCAGTAGTTAGCCTGGTTAATAATGGGTAGTAGTTAAAAAGTTCCGTTATGTGACACTTTATATGGTTAATTTTTGTGTCACAGCAGAAGTTTTTAACTTCTACCGATTAACCAGGCTAACTACTGGCCAATAATTTGTTCCTCACCCTATGTAGGCAACGTTGTCTGCTTACCACCACAGGACAGAACAGGCCGTATGCGTGTTCGCCACCGTCATAGTATAAAAACAAGTCGGTTCCACCCAACCACTTGGGAAGAATATCCAGAAGAGAGTCACAATCGCGTTACCGACCCTTTATTTATCCGAGGATGCGACAACACATACTCGGGAGCTCTGGCGACCTTTTTTCCTTTATACTTGTTGTGAAATGCTCACATGCTACCGTAATGCGCCATTCAATGAATTCCACGCACCGCAACAATAGACCTCTCCAGACAACCAGACAGCTTATTTAGCATATTCCGTACCTCATTATCATTTAAATATGATCGCCATTACCTGGCCACGCCTTTTATAAATCACGGACAGAACACTGACCTGTGTACAGTCGGTTGCAAAATTTACTACTTAGTAACTACCGATACATTTTATAGTCTTAGATATGTTTGAGAGCGAGCGAGTAGAGAAGATAAACTTTGTACTTGTTCACGTATAAAATTTACAGAAAAAATGAGTTTGAATCAGTTTGTTTTATGCTTCTCAGACGATAAATCGAATTCAAGCCACCACCCAAAAAAAAGACCGGATTGCACTCCGGGAGTGCCGGCAGAAGTGAAAACTTTAAGTTTGCAAAAAAAAATCCCTTCCTCCCCACTCCCTCCCCCTGCGTGCCAATATCTCTAATAACAACCTAATTAGTACGCTATAGTTCAACTTAACTCGGCAACATTGATTGAGGAGACGATGAAATAAAATACCAATTTGTTTTTGCCATTGCCAAATATTTTTCAAAGCTTTATCTCTTTAGGAATAACGTCCAAATTGGAAGTATTCGAATTTGCTCAATAGCAAAACGGTAAAGGACGCGTGGACAAAATTACAAATAACGTACAAATTAGAACTATGTGCCCCTAGGCAAGCCACGTACCCTCCTGAGATCTCACAAAATCTGGATCTCAAAAAAACAATTTGGACAGTGCAACAATGCCCATCCCAAAAAGTTCTCAGCGCCGCAAGAATCGCAAGAAGTTATCACTTCAAAAAATGAGTTCGGTCATGATCCTTATCCTTACTTATAAGCGAGCTCAGCATTATAAGAACAAACATTTTCCGTCGAAATATCTTTCAATATAATGTTACTGTTACGTCTCCTTAAAATGTTTGTGCAAAGTTCCTTATGTGTATATTATACCCATTTAATTTTTACTTACCTTTTAGCCTGACTGTATTTACGTACACATATTTATTTTGTATTCGCGACAGGGCAGAGTCGATTTTTTATGCGTGCGCAATCTTCGACCCACATTACTTTTACGCGCAAGTTACGAAAAGAAGGCATTGTCTTAAGGTGTATTGCAGTTGTAAAAAAAACGTTTTATTATCCTCTAACTGCATTTGTTTTTAGTGTTTTGCACGTTTCTTGGACATTGTCCCAAACTTTCACGTTTTTCACCCGTGTGATATATAGCACAGAGGAGTTAAGCACATCGTAATACTTAACATATTTTTGCTCGAACATTCAATAGAATATTGACGTTGTGTTCTTCATAATGGGCTTCGAAGTGTCACGTTTCGGGCGCAGCGAGATGAGAGATCCGTAACGGCATTTCATATAAAATTTAATTGCAGGCCTAGCCTAGATGGTCTTTCTTAATTTCCATTCCATAATTTGTGGCGCTCAGCCATGAAAATAAAAGTTTCATTTCTTGTAGTTTTTATTTTTATTTCATTGCATGTTTGAGAAAAGCTCTATAGATACCTCAGCGTCCAAGTCAAAAGGGATTACTTCCCGGCCTCTGTAGTAAAGTAATGTACTATTATTGTGATTAATCTCTTGTACAAGTCTCGTGTTATGTACTTGCTTTCGATACAGTGAAATCATTAAACTGTTTGCGTTAAAAGTCACACTTGATTTAGATCTATTTGAAGCAACAATTATGACGATCTACAATCAATCATCCTTGCGAAAATATGTTAGTTTACTCGCTTAAAATATCATTGTTTTATTTCTAAACTTTCCTTATGAAATAGAATGCTTTTCCAAAACAGTACAATATGATTCAAATGAAATTCAATTGTTTAGAACAAAGGACAGTTCTTTATCAAATACACGTATTAAGTATGTATGAACTATGATGGATGTGTGGAGTTTCACAATGAGTCTTCACTCCTTAGATTAAAGTTTAATCAAATTTGTAATTAATCTGTCACCGCTAACATTTACATCTAAACCAAATGTCATTGAAATAATTGGTTGAATTAAGTTTACGTTTGTAATATTCGATGAGTATTTTCCAGTCTGACAGCCTTCCTCAAGAGCTATATGATTCTATTTCGAAGTATGTCGTGTAATTCGTGGATATAAATTAACAAAACCAAAAGTGTATCGTTGCTTCTATAAATATCGCTCAATCTTTGAAGGAGTATCTCTTATCTTATTAACATATCTAGGGAATGCAATCTCGCGAGATATCAGACCTAGGCGAGATTTCGCGAGACCACAAAGCCAGTCTTGAAAGTCAAAGTCAAAGTATTTATTTGTATTTGGTAAATATGTATCACTATGCCTTACCAGAAGGTATACAAATGGCATGAAGAATTTAACATGCAGCATGCTTAGTCAACATTATGATGTTCAATTAACTTTTGTGTTATAACAACTACTTTATAGCAACGTGAGGGAACCTAAAAATAGTCCCTTCTAAATTCATCAATGGAGTAATACGCCTTATTTGCCAGGATTTCAATATATTTGCCGGTAATTTATGAAAAATCTTAAAGTCATTCCAAATTCACTTTTCGAGAGTAAGGCCGTTTTAGACTGAACAGTGTTAATTTTACCCTGTTGGCGCGAACAATTAAAAGAGACTTCCGAGATTTTAATCGAATAAGTTCTAATTTGTCAGTAAGATGAAACTTTTTTAATGCAGTGTTTTATATGGAAAGTTCAATCTCGCTATCTCGCGAGATTTCATGCGAAAATTGTACAGTCAACAGCAAAATTAGATGATCATTTTAGTACTTTTTCGCACTAAACGTAACAATACTGCGACACTTGGAACGCGTCTAAGTAGTGAAAGTGACAAGGTACTAAAATGATCATCTACTTTTGCTGTTGACTATACGAGACTCAGTCTCGTAAAATATACAAGAGATCGAGATTACATTCCCTTTTCATGTCCTATACCGATGGGGATTTCTATTATTTATTCTGTGGCAATAACAAATGAGGATTTAAAGCCTTAATTAGGTAATTCATGTAATATTACATCAGGCTTTCACTTCAGAATAATTCGCAACCATTTTGCTCAGGAAATGAATCAAACAATTAATTAAACTTTAAAAACCTTAAGCAAATTACCTTCATTTACAAATGTGTTCATTGTGTGCAATTAGAATTCGTTAGACCGCTCACGGGCATTTTACTATGTACTTGCCAAAATCAGCCATGTCAAGGTAAATAATGCAAAACAGGTTGTAATTATGTACATATACAGTTTCTTTGATTAGTTTTGAAGTTTTACTTGTATACTAATAATAATAATCGTTTATTGAAAAAACACATTTTGTTACAAATTTTGAAATGGCCAATTTATATGCGCGTGTTGTTACAAAGAACGCCAAAATCTCATAAATCTTTCGTTTTTAGGTATTATATTAGTACTAGTTTCCGACCGCGACTTCGTCTGCGTGGACCCGGGATAAAAGCTATTCCTAATCCAGGCTAAACTGTCTTCGTGCAAAACATGATCCAAATCGGTTGATCCGTTTAAGGGTGATAGAGTAAGCATCCAAATATCCAAACATCTAAACTTCCCCAATAACAATATTATGTCAGCATAGACAAAAATAATTAGAGCCTTTCGCCTCCAAAATCGGACATTTCGTTTGACCCCATTGTGACATACGTCTTAACCCCGTGTTGCGAATATTATAATATTTTTATATAATAAACCGTATTGGTTTTGAAAGGGTTAATGAAAATTGAACGGCAGAACCTTGACACGTGCCCACTCGTGTTTGCATTCCGAAAAGCAAATTACTTGCGAATATTTGATGGTGATCATATTAAATGGACATCAATCAAATGGCTTTGGCATTTTCGTTTTTCTGTACAAATACGCTAACTACAGTTGCGTAGGTAATGAGTAAATTATTTGTAGCTAGGTATTTGACTTGGTAAATAATTCGCGTTGTAATGAGAATGACTGTGCTAATTAATACAATTAATTCAAAATTGATGTTTTATACGTACTTTGATTTTGATTATTTCTAATGTGTTTAATTAACATCATTTCAAAACAGATTTTACATATTTTTTAATGTATATAGTACTTGGACATATTTTCCGATTTTCTTTTAAAGTTAAGAATGGAGGTCATCGCCAAAAGGAATCAGGATTATATAGCCCTTAAAAACAAAGTTAACAGGGTTTTTCCCACCTGTTTGTACCACCACAGTGGTAACAGCTGGCATTTTCTTTTGGCAGTGGGAACTATTGGGAATAGTCATTTTCCAGTTGTTACCACCGATTAATTTACTGGTACAAGATGGAAAAAAATATGAGCTGTTACCACTGGTATCAAATTGGTTGTAACATGTGGGAATAACTCGGTTAAAAATAAATAAATATATAAATATTTGGGGACAATCTTACACGAATCGACCTAGTCCGAAACGAAGCAAAGCTTGTACTATGGATATTACACGACGATATACATACGTTTATAGATAAATAAATACTTAAATATATAGAAAACATCCACGACTCAGGAACGAATACTCATGCTCATCCCACAAATAAACGCTCGGCGCCCCCTAGGACCGCTGCTCCCGTGTGCAACGCAAACCTTGCACTTGTGCGTTGCACACGGGCGCAGCGGTCCTAGGGGGCGCCGAGCGCCGCCCGCTTCTCACCATTCCTTCACCTTCATATCGTCTCTGTCACAGTTCTTGTTTGTCCACATTATTGCTAAATGTGAAGTGGGTCTCTATACTCTCTATTTGATTAAACTCTTAATTGATGCAGCAGTTCAAATGACAACACGAATTACTCGTAGAGATAAGAGTGTAGCTAATTGGATTGATGAACCATAAAACTTTCCTTAACTACCCCACTGTACTGAAGTACACCGCTTCAATTTAATTGCCCTCTAAATTGACGATGTATTTAGGGGCTGTAAGTAAAGTATCAATGATCGTCTTAAAATTGCGATTGCTTCACAAGGCAACTAAATAAATAAAAGGGGACAATCTTACACACAAACCGAAGTAGCCTTATAGTAAATTTCAATACGGTTTGTGTTATGGGCTTTTTAAGAACCTGTAATTAGCATTTTTGTATCACAAGATCAAATCTTATGTTAATTATTGCAGTTGTTGGTTTTCCGAATAATGTATTCGGGTAATTGGAACATAAAAAAGTAAGAAGGGTATGTTTGGGTATTATAGAGGATGGATGAAATAAATTAAAAAGATAATGTTTGACGGATGACTGGTCGGGTAGCTGGAATGAGAAGACTACATCCGTGAAAAATTCTAAAGAAAAGCCAAGTCAAGAGCAGCCTAAAGCGCCGAACGTGTATGAGGAATATTACTAGTCATATGTAGAAAGATTAAGTTAACAAACCAGCTCACTCAATTTCACGAGATTCGGTTGAGAATGCGACCTGTATGGGAGAACAGCCGGACAACGTGACAGCGTGGCAGACACCGGACATACGAACGAACTTCGGCTCAAGCTGAAGCAAAGCACTTCGTTCGCATCGCTCGCTCGCTCGATGAAAGTAAGTGAAGTTTGAAACGATTGTCAGGATCGTAGCATTTGATTTTTGTTTTAGCTCTGACGGGACACCAGTGCGATTACCTATGTAATTCTCAGTGAATTTCGCTATTTCCTCCGAAACTCCACGTATTTAAATCTAGATCACTAAATACCATATTAATTTATGCACACCCATCAGATCAAGGCATACCTGGTCCCTTTCAACATAGCTATTGTTCGCTTGAACTTTTGCCGGCATTTGCCGAAATGTTGCAAGTCCGATCCGAGCGGATGATATGTACCGATCTCTGATGTCTCTACGTATTTAACTGTGCTGTTCTATGTCAAAAAATCCTCAATAAAACGCGTTACCAGTCTAGCTCTTAGCTTGACACCGTAATGCTTTGTTCTTTATCAGAGAGATTTGAACTACATAGGTACACATAATTCATACACATTGATAAAACTTGAAAAGCCTCTGTCCGTCACCCATCGGTTCGACACCGCACTACCAGCCATTGTCAGACAAGTGTATCGAATGCACGCTTTCCTACGACCGTGAACGTCTGTCGGTCACTGGGCCACGCTCGCGATGGCCGTCACGTCCCCTGGGTGACTGACTAGGATGCGGTGAAAGTGAATGTGAAACAAGGAAAACGTACGTCATTAGGTTTGGCGAATTTTCTAATACAAATACGTACCCTAAACCGACTAGTGTGTATGATGAATGTCATCATCATCAACATCATATCAGCCGAAAGACGTCCACTGGAGGAGGCCTATTTCCAGAGGCCTCCACCAAAGAGTGCCACAATGACCGCTCCCGTGCCACCCGCATCCAGCGGACTCCTTATGTAACCTTTACCAGGTCATCAGTCCACCTTGTGGGGGGGCCTACCCACGCTGCACCTTCCGGTAAATGGGCGCCAGTCGAGAACCTTTCCGCCCCAACGGCCATCGGTTCTACGTGCAATGCCCGCCCGCTGCCACTTAAGTTTAGCGATTCGGAGTGTTATTGATTCACACATAATTGTGGCCTCATGATAGATAAACTTGTAAAGCTCAAATATGAGATATTTTATCACCCTGGTTATTTTCCGTTCCCATTCAATTACATCTAGTTATGTGTAACACAATAACATCCGAAATATAATAAATGAAATGGCATAATACCCATTACTTGTTGCAATCGGTGTAATAGTTAACTGAATTGCTTTGTCGTAATCGTAACAAAAGTAATTCAATCTTATTGGTAATACATTATTCACCTCTCCCCCTAGTTACTCCATGACACCTTTTGCGTGGTTCTGAAAATAACAATCTGATTAGGTGAATGGAGTTCATCTATTACCTAAGTATGTTAATTAGCTTTAGATAGGTACTATAAATCTAGGCTATTAATATTAAGATTTCAGAAGTAGTGGCTGTTTGTTTACCTAAATAAATTAAAAAATATATTATGTCACTAATCTACGTCAATGGTCCTTTTCTGTATTGAAATTTAGTGAAGATGGCAGTTTCATTGATTGATATATTCAAAATATATTTCTGTCCTTCCTGGACAATTAAAAGTCTACATTGACCGACGCATCGTTTGAAGATGCCTCGAGTCGTGTTGTGTTGGTAACACCCTGAATTTCAATTAATGAACTGAATGATATTTTTAAGTAGGGCATTTTTACGAACGCACGTCTCCTAGTGCTTCCAAAGAGATCAGTGTTTAGGCAAAAACAATACATTCGAAAATTTTATTTGTTCATGTACTCGTGCATTTACGTAGACTATTTTTCCCTCAAATAATTATTAAATTCCAGTCACTCGCCCACTAACATAGACAGTAACATGCCTCTATCGGTTTTTTACGTCAATTAGGTGTGCGCGGAATTCCTGGGAGCCTGTCACACCGCTTCCTAATGAGTCCGACCTGACTTGCGCAAGCGCAACTGTCACTTTTAACTCGGAACACTACGGTTCACGGACTCGAGATTAAGATATACGGTGAAGGTAAACGCGTGCCTTTTCACCACTTTTTATCATTGTGATGAGATGGAATAGGGATGGGATTTCTTTGCTGTATATTAATCTTGGGTAGACCCCCCAATAGGTGGAGGTGGACTGATGACCAGGTAAAGGTCGCGGGAGTCCGCTTGATGCGGGTGGCACAGGACCGATGACTTTGATGATGATGATGATGATGATGATAGGACACTATCACTAACTTTGCAGCACTGAGGCTGTATTGTATTGCTGTATGTATTTATCTTCGTGCAAAATTTCATCCAAATCGTTTGAGCCGTTTAAGCGTGATGGAGTAACTACCATCCAAACATCTAAACTTTCGCATTTTTTTTTTTAGTAGGATAAAATAAGTAATAAGACAGCGATTATCTCCTACACCTAATTATTACTTTAGCTACTGATGATGGTGTGAAAATTTCTTTTTTAGTATCATAATATAATATTCATAATTAAATAACCGCATACCATAACAAACAGCCATAACAATATCTATGAATATAAAAACGTAACATATAAAAATCGCCAATATTATATGAATTATGAGACATGGTAACTTTTACACGTTCGTTAATCTCGGCGAGAGTTTAGCGAAAACGAGTCTTCTCTCGCACAAACAACTGGTTTTATTTGACCTTCACCTTAGTGGAAGTGATATTATACTTGACGACATTTGCTACATAGGACAGAACATAAGACATTCTCGATTACACGTAGTGTAAGTACCGGTCGCTGCACTAGGCTTTGCCTTTATAAGACAAATATACATTATGAGACAGGCTGTATCGCAGGAGAGTAACCAATTCAACCAAACAAATCTATTCAATATCCCTATTTGATACTTCTGAAGGTGCATTATGTGAATGCATGTGTAATGATGTGTTATTAGAATAAATTTGTAGACTATTCTATTCTTTTCAATTAGTATTTTTCCCCACATATATGGCTGTTTTATTGATTTCATGTGTTTTATTTCCTAAACGATTTATTTCGCAAATGTGTCGTGAGTGCAATAATTTAGCTGACTACTAAGTGCTTCGATTTTTCTTCTGATCCTATTTTTTTCTGTATAATATAATGATCTTGATAGGTTTACAGCCTGTCAAGATTATTATATATCGCATTTTACGGACGGAGGTCATTGGCATGTATATCCGACATATCCGTAGTTAACTGATATATAATGTACTTCAGAAACGAACATTTTCAAATCGTTGATAAAATCCGTTGATCACTATAAACTCGAAAGCACGACCTCTTATCAATCCGTAGTTACCAGTTATCTGACCTAAACCTAAGCGACGATCGTTGTTAGTCTGAATATGATGAATTGGATCTCTACTTTTTTCTCTTTTAGTTAGTACAGTCCAGTGCAAATATGTGTCGATTTAATCCTCTCATAACTAGCTACCTGCGACCTGGTAAAGGTCGCGGAAGTCCGCTGGATGCGGGTGGCGCAGGACCAGTCATTATGACAGTCTTTGAGGGAAGCCTATGTCCAGTTATAGACGTCTTTCGGCTGATATGATAATTATGATTATGTCTATGTACCGGAACCATACCGCTTACATAAGAGCGGTGGGGCATATTTAACATGAGTAAGTTCTATGCACCCATATTTGTACACTTGACTGTACCCACTACAAGCAAATTGGTTGCAGGCTTCATAGCTATAGCTTGACCACAACCGCTGTGCCGCTCTGCCGGTACGCGCGCGTACCGGCAGAGCGGCACATCGGTTGTGGTCAAGCTATAGTGTATCCTCCATTGAGGGATCTCTACATGACACTGTTTCGATGAATCTCCTATACCTAATTACCTATAGGATCCGTAGTTACACTAGTTACTGACCTATGCCTCCGCGACAAGCGTTACCCGTCCCATTAGTGCCAGGGCTGTAACATCCGCTGGCCTGATTTATCGCGAGTGACACCGCCGAATTGGGGACATCTCATTACTGTGTTACTGCATGCTGTGTAGAAATATCCGCTCAATAACAACTCAAAGGGACAATTTGTTGGATCCATGGAAAATCGCACTTCAGGCATCAACTCACGCTTGGGTCATCGACAGTTTCAGGTTCGCCTCTGTCCTATGGACATACTCTGAAAGCTTTTTTAATTCCAATTGCCTTGCAATTAATTGACTTTACTATTATGGTATTTTCTAAATATACATAGCTGTACTGTTACGCTGCTGAGGCAGGCGTGTCGCGTTTCTATGCTCTTTCACTTATGACATGATATAAAATATACCTCAATGTGCATAATTACTTATAGGTAATTGATCGACATTTCGCTCGTAAATTTATGAGCCGTCATGTTGAATGGCCATGTTGACAATTAAAATAATCGTGCAACTCATAAAAGTCATAAAATATCTAATGCCGTTGCGTCAGCGGAAGAAAGTTGATCGGCAAATGTTTTGCCGTACTGGTATGTTATACGGACATGATTACACTCTTGCCGTCCGCTTAACGTTAGACGAGGTGGGATAAGCGAGAATTGCTGGCCCAGATATGATATTCTCTGACTGCAGATGCCATCAATGACATCGCAAGCAAGGCTCAACTTGTGCAATTTGTAACGCTTTGAAAAATCTTTACTTTATGTATTGGATGAGACAGGCGCCTGCAAAACTCTTCTACCAATCGATCTTTTGCGCTTCAATTCGCTCCAAGTTTTCCGTCTAGCCACCCGTCTGCAAAGATTGTCTGCCGTCAGTTGGTTGATCGCATAGGTAACGTTTCGAACACTCAAGTGAAATAGTTATTTATGTCACACCTGGCCATAATGCGAGTTTTACTGCACGCTGCGCGTACGGGAAAACTCGCATTGTGGCCAGGAGGCTCTAGTATAAGTTTTACCGAATCAAAACTTTACGATCGCGTTTGCGTTTTACCCACAATTTGTATGGGATTTGACAGCTAAACGCGAACGCGGTCGTAACGTTTTGTTTCGGTAAAACTTATACTAGAGCCTCAGGTGAAGACGTAAGATTTTGTACTCAACACGGGCGGTAATTCGTAAAGCCCCAGAGCGCTTATTTATGGCCCTGGGCAAACCCTTACAAACAGCCACCTGAGCCTGCGATCTGGGGAATTCATAAATGGGAATTTATGAATAAGTTGTATGATGCACCGATATTTTTACACTCGACTGTAACGTACGTTCGGTAGATAAAATGAAAATGTATGCATAGGAAAATGGCGGTTGAGTTCCCCTAACGCTCGTTCGAAAATTTACGCAAATACCCCTCTGCGTAAGACAAGTTTAACGATATTGCACCTATATAGTTCATCGAGGCATCATCATTCGTGTTTGTCTTAAATAGTCTTTGAAATCTACGCTGATAAAATACGTGTTGGTTCACCATCACTTTCACTCGCAACAGAGGTAATAATATTTACAACGTCATTAACACCTAATGGTCCTAATGTGCCAAAAAGTGAGTTCGATGCCGTTATGCTCTGACTGTGAGAAAAGATCGCGTGCGCGTGCGCTCCATACTGCGTCCTTGACAGCGATCCGTAATATGCGTGTAACTCGATTGATATGCTCTTGTAGCCGTAAGAGGAGTGCTGTGCTAGGTCAATGGCACATAAAGTTCATTAAAACGTTTGTGGTGCAGTTTTGTGGTACACATTCGGAAATACAATGTGGGTGTGACATTTGATACACATTGCATAAATGAGTTAATAGTAGTTGTAAATAGTTTATAATATGCTCACATTGGGCCTTGGTGTGTATCAACATAAAATGTCAGTAGCTGTGATACAAACATTATTAATTTAGCAAAGAGTGCTATCAAAGGTCGAGTATCTTTAAAGGCCAATAGCACCTCTCTATTACATTTGAATTGAGCTTTTGTTTTGATGCACTAGGCGCTAATGGATTATTTGCTGATAAAATGTCTGTCAAATTATACGAAACAGCAACTTCAACAGTCGGGACCCATTATTGTCGTCAATATTAGTGCCGTAGCCTAGACTTTTAATGGGTCCCGACTGTTGAAGTTGCTGTTTCGTATAAGAATGTATAGTTTGTTTTATCTGTGTCATAACGATTCGTATGCCTCGTTCCGGATCCGTCACAAGCGATTTGGACATTATTTTTAAACTCCAAGGTCTAAATTTACATACGAAATGTTAATCATGAAACTGATTCAATGTTCTCGACTACTGAACTTGTTTTTTTCTTTTCATTTATTTTTGCAGTCGGGTTTTTTTATTTTCTAAATTTTTAATTTTTATTTAACACTTTTTAGTTAGTATTAAAAGACGGCAAATTTCGCAATCTTGTCATTTCATTGAGGGAATAATATCGTGAGGATTATTCAGTAGCTTGCGGTGGTCTAAACTACTGATAATTAATCCATTTAGCGACCTAACGCGGCTCAAAGCTACATATGCTTAACCTTTTGCAAAAATGCGTGAACTTAAATCAACCACAGCTCGGTCTAAAGTCGTTCCTTGTAGCTTATGAAAATGAAAATGAAATGAAAAATGAAAAATATTTATTTCACTATTAAGCAGTGTACATAATACTAGGTGGGGACTTCCTGTTAAGTATACAATACCTGTGTTAGGAAGCCCCGCTCCTCCATAGCAACAAGTAGTTATTTATTGTGTGTATGTGTGTGTGTGTGTGTAGGTGTGTGTGTGTGTGTGTGTGTGTGTGTGTGTGTGTGTGTGTGTGTGTGTGTGTGTGTGTGTGTGTGTGTGTGTGTGTGTGTGTGTGTGTGTGTGTGTGTGTGTGTGTGTGTGTGTGTGTGTGTGTGTGTGTGTGTGTGTGTGTGTGTGTGTGTGTGTGTGTGAGTGAGTGAGGGGGTGGGTTGTGTGTGGGTGTGCTCGCGCACGAGTGCGTATGCGTATAAGTGTAGGTATGAGTTTCACAAAATTTCACTAGCTTGTTCTTATCTATATTTATATAAGTTACATACATTAGTTCTTGTTTTGAGTCACGCTGTTTCAACCCTCCTAGTAGTTAGGTGAGTTGAAACAGGTACCAAGGTGAGTTGACACACAATGAGAGACTATGATTATGAGAACAATAAATGCTGATTTATGTGAGTAATCAGTTTTAATGAACAAAAATATACATGTTTGATATTGCAGAAAAGTTTCCCTGAGATCAATACTCTGTATACATAAGTAGGTATAATCGTTTTATAAAATAATTTATTTTTTATTGTAATTAGTTAGGCACATTTTAAGTGGGTTATCAATAATAAGTATCTTAGTAGTACCTGATATCCTTATTATTAAATACTAAAATGCCATAATTTACAATAAAAGACATGCGTTATATACAGTATATAATATTATCCATTGTACTGAAGTGACATTTAGACTGTAAAGTCACTATAACTATGTAAACTTGAATACAACTTCTTACAGATCTAATAATCAATTACTTGTGTAACTTACCTGCCTACCTAAAATAGTTTTTTCTTCATTAATTGAATAAGGTGCTTTCATTGTTTAACATTAAGTAGGTGTTTCGTGCCTTTTTTATTAGCCATGCATAATTTGAGTTTAACACTGCTGAATTCCCAAGATATTTTCGTTATAAGGTAAGGTAACTCCCTCTGTGGCCTATTTGTATACTTATCTGAACACTGATTTCGCCTCTATTCATCTTCATTCCTTCATATAAGTCAGCAGTCAGCAAAAACCTAATACAAATTAATACTAAATCGAGGCAAGTTGCAACAAGGGAGGTGGGTTGAAACAAGGTGTTTCAATTTACCTCTGCCTCGAAATTAACGGTATTGTATATATCATCGTGATTTTTAGCTACATGCCATTAATTTATTTAAAAAATAAAGTGACTGCATAAAACCTAATTAACTACATATGCTTTAAAAATGATCAATGCGCGCCACAAGTAATATAACAGCGTAGAAAAAAACATAAAAAACCTACTTTTCGTGAAATTTTGAGCACTGATGCTGTGGCTCCACAACCATTCGCCTAGTGGCCTCGGCGTGTACTGACGAGTTGGTCAACGGGAAGGCGCGGTTAGAACTACGTTGATGCCAGATTTCTACTGCTTATAGTTTTTGAGATTTTGACGTTGTGTCAACTTACCTTTGTGTCAACTTACCTCGGTCTCCCCTACCTACCGCGTTTACTTTTTCTTATTTAATTCTTATATAACTTCACGAAGCTTATTTAATTTTTCTTAGGTGCCTATTCTAATCAGATTTAATTAGTCACATATTGGCCCTCCTTTGCGTCGCGCAGAGCAGTATTAATACTGAACAGAATTACTATAACTTTATAACGTTATAGAATATAAATGGTCACTCTAAATGAAAAACTGTAAAAGAAACCTAGAACTGATTTTTAAATACCTATTCAGTGATACCCCACTCGACATATTTCGTTCACTTTTTTTTCTTTTTTTTTTTAATTTTGGCGTCTGGTTGTCGCCATATTGAATTTTGATTTCTGTCATGTCTTTAGTGACACACGCAAGAGTAAGACGGTTCGATTGACGTAAGAATTATCAAAATCGGTTCACGCGTTTGGTCTCTGGAGTGCCACATAGGAACAAACATACATACATACATACATATATAGGCTGATAAACACATTACCCTCCTTTGCGTCGCGCAGTCGGGTAAAAAGCAAGGACATTGCACGGAATAATCTGCGATTGATATCTTTTTCTTTACGCCACGCTATTGAAGGTGATCAATCAAGGCCTTCCTTTGAACAGGGAATCGATAGTTTCGACAATTTCTATCGCTTGGTTGTTGTTTAACCTTACCATTTTCGTTTTATGGGTCAGTCCTCAGTGAAAACCAGCGTCAATCCTTGCCGCAGCATTATGGTTGGTCTTTTTTCGTCATTGGTGTAATTTATCTGTGTATTCTTTAATAATTAGAGCTAAGCACACATATTTCCTCTCAAAACGTATATGTCTAATTTTGCCTTTCCATCTCCAGGGCCTGCCGTCGTGGTCGCGCGGGCTGGAGGCGGCGGAGGCGGCGCGCGCGCGCCTCGTGCGCTGGGCGTGCGGCGAGACCCCGCCCGAGGAGCCCCCCAGGAAGAAGATGCCCCACGCGCTGCGGAAGCGGTGGCCGCTGTGCCCGTGTCTACAGGTTAGTTATCGTATATGTTCTTATGCAACCCTGGTATTCAGAATGCACTAATACGAGGTTAGGCGAGGTGAGGTTGAGGTAGGAACTGGGCCACTGTACGTAGGTCAGCCATGGTCGATTATTTATTTAATTATCTATTTAAACTTTATTGCACAATACAAGATAAAGTACTAATGACAGACTTAATACCATAAGGCATTCTCTACCATTGGGCAAAACAGAAACATTTGGTGCAAGCATTTAAATTTAAATGAAAACAATCCAAGATAAGCTTTTATCAAATACATACTGAAATAAACATACACATATACACAATAAAATACACTAATATATATATATACAACTACATTTTGTATCTAGTGAAAAATATGGTAACAACTATCCTACGCCTATGACTATAATTCTCGTTAAAAGGCCCGGCCGAGGACCTCCTCAGGAGGGAAATGCCCCACGCGCTGCAGAAGCGGTGGCCGCTGTGCCCTTGTCTAGAGGTTAGTTGGGACGCCTATGTTCTTATGCAAACCTGCTACTCAAAATGCATTGACGCTTGAGGTAAGAACCTAGTGGCCGCTACGCTCTACAACTATGCCATTGAGTAGTACTGTTTTGCTCGTTTGTGACAGAGAGTTATATAGTATTTGTCAAGAGGCTCCGCCTGAGGACCCCCCTAAGAAGAAGATGCCCCTAAGGTAGACGCGCTAAGGAAGCGGTGGCCGCTGTGCTCGTGCATACAGGTGAGATAACGCCTATGTTTAGATGTATTCCTGGTATTCAGTGTGCACTGGGAGACGAGGCCAAGTCATGAGACTCAGGAGAGGTAGGAACCTAGTGCCTGCCGCACCCTGTTCCCATAGACACGGGTACAGGGACCAGCTCAGTCATTCGCGCTTAACTTTACCTGCTGTCCTGTATATGGTTGTACCTTGTAAACTTTTCAGGAATGTTATAAAACAAACCTAACCCAACCAAATGGGCTCTACAGAATCACCTTTTAGCTGTATCTAAAAATTAAACGGTTTCTGAGTAGCAGAAATTCGGTGAAGCCATGCCGTCGGTGAAACGTTAGTCGGTGAAATAGGGGGGCTCCCTAGTATATATGTACATATTGCCCAAGTTGGATTAGAGGTCGGCAATACAAAGTCTGCTGGCGGCCACCGGAGCCACACAAAAATAGTTAAAAATATTCCTATATTATGTAGGTAGTACCTATGGGCTTTCTGGAAAACATTTTACATTAGAGAAGTATTAACTATTTTTTTATATTATGAATTTATAAGAAGCGGCCAAGTGCGTGTCGGACCACGCACAACGAGGGTTCCGTGCCTATTAAAAAGGTCGTATCGTTACTGAAATCTTATGGCACTTACGTCCTTTTCTTTAAGGAAGGTGTTTTTTTAGAAATATCTCGAAAACCTTTGAACCGATCTTGTTCAAAACAATTTTAGCTGATAGAATTTAATATTGAGAAATCTTATATTTATTTTGAAAGGCCTATCGATTGATGTGCCACACGTGGGCATGCAAGGAAATTTTATTTTTGACTTTCAGTTTTATGTATGGAGTGCACCCCTAAAAAAAATTGTTTTGTAATTTCATTACATAACTATGTAGCGGTTAACAAAATACACCTATCCTCAAAATTTTACTGAAATACACTTTATAGTTTTCGAGTAAAACAAACGCCTGTGACATACGGACGGACAGACAGACATACTGATAGACATGACGAATCTATAAGGGTTCCGTTTTTTTCCATTTGGCTACGGAATCCTAAAAACCCGTCTAGCTAGAGCTAGAATGTCATTGTACCCACAATTAATACGAGTGATTGATTAAATTCACATGTTAATAATAAATAATAAATATAAGGGGACAATCTTACACAAATCGAGCTGGTCCCATAGTAAGCTCAATAAGGCTTGTGTTATGGGTACTAGACGACGATATATATAATAGATACAAATACTTAAATACGTAGAAAACATACATGACTCAGAAACAAATATTCATGCTCATCACACAAACATTTGCCCTTACCGGGATTCGAACCCAGGACCTTCAGCTTCGTAGGCAGCGTCACTACCCACTAGGCTAACCGGTCGTCTAATCAATCAATGTTAACAATGAACGCCTGGTAAAGATAAGAAAATGTCTAAATGCTTGGGCTTTACTAAAATCAGGACTAAAATCGTTATTCGTCGCCTGTCGTCTACTTTAATAATCTCTAGCGTTCATTAGGTCTTATCTTACCATATTTATTATTTTGGCCTTTGCTTCGGTATTTTCCACGCTGAGTTGTTTCCCAATACCTGTAATTGGTTCTATTCTTAAGACCTAGCCTAACCTAACCTACTATGCAAAACTAGCAAATTTATCATACTAAACATGACTAAATATTCAATAAATACTTGCCTTACCTAACTTTTGGCCGGCGACTTTGACCTCGTAACTCGTTAAAGTTCCATAAAAAAGCTTTCAAACTTTTAAACCTTTACGGGATGATTTCCAGGGTAAAAGTTACCCGTTAATCCTCCGGAACTCAAACTATGCCCTTTCCTAATGTCATCGAAATCGCTTTAGAAACCGAGTTACATTCGCATTCCCAGTTCATATTGGAACTGAACAGAATTGCAGCATAAATTAAGTCGATAAAGTCACATAAATCGAAAACGATGTTTGCTTAATATGGTATAATTAAACATAATATTTACATATCACGCGTATCACTGTCCATATTCAATACTATCATGTTTCTACAATGGAATAAATCTGAAGTAATTCACATATTGTAAAGGTACCTATCGCTTTACTTCCTGACTGCATTTGCTTATCGAAATATAGATGACTAATGAATGTCTATATAAAGAATATTATCTAACTTAAAGACTCTTATTGGTTAGTGCTCAACCTACTTTGATGTTAAAAATTAGAAATCAATATTTAGATAATTTTATACAGGGTTTTTAAAACCAAAATATTCTGTCTTCTACCGAGGTACTTTACGCTCGTCTTAGAAACCGCAATTCATGCCTCTGGACGGATTTAATAATACGACACAGAGTTGGGCAAAAAATTATTTGAATAAGAATAAGAATAAGAACAGAATTTTTATTCTTATTCAAATCGATTTGAATAAGAATAATTCTTGCGCCCGTTATTTAAAATAACATGAGGGTGAATAAATCATGCTACTTTTATTTTAAATAAGGAATGAAATACGGAATAATTATTCCACAAATGGGGTTATTCTAACTAACATTTTATTTGAATAAAACTTTATTCAAATAAAGTTAATTTTGTGGTATCGTCGGTAAAATTTTATAAGTTGATTTCATTAAATTTCAGGCCAAGTTTGGGTTAATTTGGTCTGTTTTCATGAGTTATTTACATGACACTTGGTGATAATGGTCTGATGATGGAGTCAGGAGGTGGATAGTGGAACTCCTCTATGGCTACTTGTAAACCTCTCCCGTTAGGGTTCATTTGGTTTGTTTCGACGAGTTTTATAAATCACACTTGATGACGATGGTCTGATGATGGAATCCGGAGGGGGGATAGCGGAACTCCTCAATCTGTACTTGTATACCCCTTGATTTCGGGTTAATTTGGGTTGTTTTGACGAGTTTTATACATTACACTTAGTGCCGATTGTCTGATGATGGAATCAGGTGGTGGATGGTGGAACTCCTCAATGACTATATCCCTCAAGTTTGGGTTCATTTGGTTAGTTTGTGACGATGGTCTGATGATGGCGTCAGGAGGTGGATAGTAGAACTCCTCATAGGCTACTATAAAACCCCATCACCAGACTATTGTCATCAAATTAATAGAACAAACCAAATGAGCTCAAACTCGAAGAGTACCCATACAAGTAGTCATTGAGGAGTTCTAATAATTACTTCCTGACTCTATCATCAGACCATCATCATCAAGTTTAATGTAAAGAACTCGTCAAAACAAACCACATAAACCCAAACTCGAGGGGAATAGAAGTATCCATTGAGGAGTTCCACTATCCACCTCCTGACTCCATCATCAGACCATCGTCATCAAGTGTGACGTATAGAACTCGTCAAAACAAAACAAACGAACCCAAATTCGAAAGGTATACAAGTAGCTATTGAGGAGTTCCGTTATTCCTCTGGTTCCGTCCGTCTGTCAGAGCAGCAGCTGCATTCTACCAAATTACTATCTTGTATTTGTATGTTTGTTATATCAAAAACAAATCGAGTAACAAATCTATGTGACAGCCAACTTGCAATATTTTATGTACTTAAGTATAAAAGGTTTGATTATATACGATAGGTTTAAATAGACAAGATTCGAGCGTCTACTAGTGCCTCTATGTCTATACTAATACCAAATGCGTTGTGTTTATCTCCGTTCTGAATATCCGAATTACATTTTTATTCAAGGAATATTATTTTAAATAAAAAATCATGATTACATTTATTTGAATAAGAATAAGTTATCTTCATTCGATTTTCTCACATAAGAATTATTCACGGCAAAATTATTTGAATAACTTTGACGTGAATAAAATCAACATGATTTTATTCATTCGAATTCTTATTCAAATAATGATTTTATTCTTGAGTGCCCAACTCTGAACGACACAAGGACCTAATATAATTTTAGTAGAGTATTGAATTTTACTGCAATTTGGGGTGCGCCCTAAATCCGTCCCCATTTGGTGTACCTGTACGGAAATCCCGCGTCAGTGTTGATTGAATTTCACACTCCACTAGTCCCAAATATATGCACATCGGTTATATTGGTGTCGAAAGTATTATGCATCAACAAAATCGGGGCCCAACTTGGAAAATCAACGAGGGAAGAATATATAAAATAAAAAGCAATCGACAAAATTTGACAGACGCACCCGACCACTGCGAAATACGTGAGACCGTGACCTCCGGTCTCCGGTTGACGGCGCCGGCACAGCGTCAAGTTGTATGGAAGTCTAGCTACATTTCTATATGCAGCTGATCGTGACAGGGCGTTTAGAATTCAAAAACGGGCCGTTAGACTCATAGCAAAAAAGCCTCATGATCATCCTGCGCAGATCTTATTTAAACAACTGAATATTCTTACATTACCTAGCGTATTTATCCTTGAGGCTTGTATGTTTGTGAGACTGCGGCTCGAGTCATGCACGACCCGCGCGCAGCTGCACGGGCCCGGGCGCACCACGCGCGCCCAGCACTTGCTGGTCGTGCCGGTGCGGAGGCCAGCAAAGGCTCGAAAATCACTTGATGTAATAGGAAT
This sequence comes from Epinotia demarniana, assembly GCA_945867215.1. Classification (NCBI taxonomy): domain Eukaryota; kingdom Metazoa; phylum Arthropoda; class Insecta; order Lepidoptera; family Tortricidae; genus Epinotia; species Epinotia demarniana. The sequence goes on along the minus strand of OX244274.1, from coordinate 18,083,835 downwards.
TAAACTTTATAACTCTCTTCCGACTGAATTGAAAAACTCATCGACTGACGCCATTTTCAGAGGCAAACTAAAAAAGATTTTATTGGACATGGCGTGTTACGCCATTGACGAATTTAATGATAAGGTATTATTGACCCACGCATAAGTAGTTAATAACCCTTAATTAGACTGACATTTACAATGTTAATGTTTTTTTTTTTTTGAAATATTGTATATCTATTTATAATTAAAAACTACCTTGACATGTAATAAAACGTATGTACCTACTATTATATAGGTACTGTATCCTGCCTGACATGTAAAATAATGTGTTTTATGAATAAAATTCTGAATCTGAATAGAACTACACCTACTGGCCCCGTATCATGGTCGGCCTTATCACGCGATAAGCGACAAGATAAGACCTTCGTCTCGTTCTATCGACCGTTGTCAGCCAGTGACGGACGGTCTTTCTTGTCACTTATCGTGTGATAAGGCCGAGCATGATACGGGGTCTGGAGACCACGGCCTAACACGCGACTAGATAACGTGACTAGGGTTAACATACACGAGCGGGAATCTAACTCGGCTCCACCGATCCAGAACGTATCAATCTCATGGTTCGGTATCCGTTACCGCTATCGAGTTGCATCGATCGCCGTAGATCGTGAATGCGTCGTGCTACTTTCACCGGTCTAGTGAAGACTTAAGGGTCTGAAGGTCTATAAAGCATTTGGTACTGTGTGAAAGATAAATTAATATTTTTTTCACCTCAGCAGCTCGAACAAGCATGTTTTGCTGCGTGAAAACAGTGTGCAAAATGCGATTTTGCTCACTCCGTGAGACAAAGTAACTTTTTAATTTTGGTGCGGAGCACTGACATTTCGTCGTATGGGGTCTATTACAAGTTCAGAATATTTGAACTTTATTTTAGCACTGTCCCTTTCATTCCATTAGGAAAAAAGAAAATGGCAGACATAGGTCGATGCATAGTTCGACAATCGAATTTCAAAGTAGGCCCCCAAAAAAGCGGATAACAACAACACGTTCGAAAACTATCAAATTAACAAGTTTAAATTACCAAAATAATCATACAAAGGAATTTTAAATTAAAGAATATTCAATTAAAAGATCTCAAAACAAACTCCATTTTTCATAACAAATAGGTAAACATGATTTTTATTATGCTAGCTAATAAAAAATTCTAGTTTAAACAATTCAAATTCTATGAACGTACCTATACCACAGACGCAGTTTCCGAACGCAAGCGCGGGGCCCCGCCCCTTTTAAAAAGTTGCGCGCTGTTAATTTGTTCAAGATTTTATTATGTATAATAAAATCTTGAAATATAGTGAAGTCAGTGACGTGACGAAGGTAGTATTTTAACAACAGTATGGCTAGTTTTTGGTGTGTACGCGAAGTACACGTAATATGCTAATGTGTGCCCTTTGTGATAATAATAAATATTTCAAAAATATCTCGAAGATATTAGTAAAATCTGAGAATTTTAACAATAACACGGTTAGTTTTTAGTGATGTGTTAGTGTCACGCGAGACTCGTATTATACCTACTTACATACTGAAATCCTTTGGTTTCTCGCGCCTTGTCTCGCCTTTCTGGTATTGAATAACGGCGCGGCCGGAGCTGAAGAGTTAGAACAAGCAGTAACTAACGCCTAATTAAGTTTTCTTCCTGAATAATTTTGAGACGAATAGGTACGTGATACTATGATATATTTTTTGATGTGAATATGTTCTCACTACTGAGGTGAAAAGTTGTATGTGTTACTCGAGAGCAAAGTATTTGCATCTCGTGCTTTTGAGTCCTTCGCTGCGCTCAAGATTCAAACTTTGAATCACTCGCTACGCTCGTGATTCAATTTTAGAATCTTTCGCTTCCTCAGGACTCAAAATTAGCACTCGCAGCAAAAACAAACTTTGCTCTCTTGTTGCACAAATAACTATTACAGTACATATGGTGCTACTTTCCCGCACTAGTGCGGAAAAGAGCACTTTCCATGCAATTAATTAATAATTTGCAATTTGCAACTTACTAATACTTACTAATTGGTAATTTGCAACTTGTGTCGATTTAAAACACTCCCTTCGGTCGTGTTTTAATTTATCACCACTCGTTGCGAATTTGCTATTTTCGGCACTTGTATCATAAATAACTATTACAGTACATATGGTGCACCGCACCCGCACTAGTCCGGAAAAGAGCACTTTCCGTGCATATGTCGAAACTAAAGAGCCACATGTACAGTAAAACGTTGTATACAATACACGTGCGAATAGGTAATTCGCAACTCCTGTCGATATAAAACACTCCCTTCGGTCGTGTTTTAATTTCTCACCACTCGTTGCGAATTTCCTATTTTCGGCACTTGTATCGTAAATAACTAGTATGATACACGTGCGGATAGGTAATTCCCAACTCGTGTCGATCAAAAACACTCCCTAACGGTCGTGTTTTTGGTGATCGTCACTCATTGGGAATTACCAACTTTCCGCACTTGTATCATAAATAACTATTTCATGTTGAAACGCGATCATTAGGGCGAGTATCCAGCAGAGCTGTGCGAGGTAGCGAAGCGGCGTGCGAGGAAGGAATCGACCAAGAGCATTGCTAGCTTCGCTCGCGCTGCCTCGCACTGCTCTGGTGGAAACCTACTCATCTGCGCGCCATTCCATTGACAGAAGCATATTCCTCAGGATTTTGTTTTATGCAGCAAACATCGCTGCAGCTGCCGCCGCGCCGCCGCACAATGTCGTGGTCGGGTCGATAGGGATAGTCGTTGTATTGAAACTTCTTCACAATTGACAAATACTGTTATTGCAATTTGGATCTTCTCGCCGAAACAAAAACTCAAGTATTTGAACTTATTATTTTCCCTTCACCCCATATCTCACGAGCTAAAGCAACAATGACAATGATTATTATAATAGCTAAAAATTGCACCCAAATTCTGACATTGTATCTAACTTTCGTTCTGGCTTGAAAATCTCAATCAACAAGCGGACTTATTGCTAAAGAGCGATATCTTCCAGCCGACTTTGGGTAGCGGAGAAAGAAACAAACACAGCCATTAGGTTCATTTGTAGCATTTGTATGTAAGTAAATAAGTGTTTTATTTGTATTGGTCGTATTTCAGTACATATATGTTTTGCTAATCGGTGTACGAAAACAATCTTCATAAGTATGTTCAATGCAATTCCAATGTTCAAGTTCTAGAACACGAAGTTAAAACTGGTCTGTAATTTGCACCACGTCACAGCCACTTTTCTGTTCTTTACGAGTGTTGGGTTGTGACAGTGGCTGCAGGTATGAATTATGTGATAATTAAACGATTTATGGCACTCTGTTTGAATA